>OZ014519.1:266350173-267553509 GCA_963966055.1 Lathyrus aphaca
AATTACTCCCGGTTCCTGGTCATATCATTACTTCAGAATGGAAGACGTCAGAAAAAGGACTATGCACTACAAATATTTTTATACCAAAGTGGACTTGATTAACCAAATGGTGTCTCTTATTACCCCGGGTCATCTGGGATACTTCAAGGAAACGTATGGCGATATTCTGGACTTGGTATTCAACTTGGATAGCTCTCAAAGAAGCGCCATTCACACTTTGTTGCAGTATTACAATCCATGGCTCAGGTGTTTCACTTTTCATGACTTTCAGTTGGGTCCTTTACTGGAAGAGTATGTTGAGATTATGGGAGTGTCAATCAAGGATCAGATTCCTTTCAACTCAGAGATGATTAGGCCAACCCATTCTGACATCGCCAAAGCTCTTTATTTGAGCACATCCGAAGTATCTGCAAATCTGGCTACCACCAAAGCGAAGGTACTTGGTTTCACTCTGGAGTATCTGGTTAGAAGGGCTGGAGAACTTGTAGTGACAAATCAGTGGGATTCTCTTTGCGCTATCTTAGCATTATCGATTTATGGGATCATCTTGTTCGATGATATGGACAAATTTGTGGACATAAATGCTATTCATTTGTTTGTGTTAAAGAATCCGGTGCCCAGTCTCCTGGGTGACTTGTATTATTCAGTGCACTATAAGAATGAGACGAAGCAAGGAGGTCTAGTTAGATGTTGTGCTCCCTTATTCTACAGGTGGGTTATGAGACATTTGCCTACCACTGAGAGTTTCACTGATCCTAATACTACTTGGGCCCAGAAGCTGAGTATGTTGTCTGCCAGAGATATTAGATGGTTTACTTTGAAGTTGAAAGGAAAAAGTTTCATTACCAGTTGCAGGAATTACCTCAAAGTGCCTTTATTAGGAGTATCAGGGGGTATCAACTACAACCCCATTCTCTTAAGAAGACATCTGGGGTATGCACTCAAAGAGATTCTCGATGAATCCGAGTTATTCAAAACTTTCTACTTCTCGGTAAAGGATAATCTTCCGTTGGTCATAAAAGTTGCAGGCTCTTGGAAAGTGATCAAAAGAAAAGACACGACATGTATGGGCAAGAGCAATAACCGGATGTTCCCCGAATTTGAAGCTTGGATAAATGGGGAGGTTCAAACGGCTCTAGTCCCTTTTTCTATACCAACTCCACCTCCAGTAATTGTGCCTTTAGAGGATTACCAAAAATGGGAGGCTTTGGTCAAGCAACTTAGAGTTAAAAATCAGGAGGCTCACAATGCTTGTCAGAAATTGATGATTCAGAACTAGCAGTTAGAAGATAGAGCTCTCCGAGCTGAAGAAACAGTTCGACTTAAGCAGAAGGACTTTGATGAAAGAGAACTATACTTTAGGAAGAGAGAATTGGCTGAGATCCATAAAGCGAGTCAGCTCCGGAGGGATAAGAAGGAACTGAATGAAGCTAATGAAGCCATCACACTTTGGCAAGAGAAGTGGAGCGATCACCAGAAAAAGCAAAAGGAGGTAGAGGCTGAATTTGAGTTGAAGATCAAAAACCTTCAGGATGCCCTGGTTGAGCAAGGAAAGTTAGTTCAGAAGGCCCAAGAGCAACAGAGAGAATACCTTCATCAGATGACAAAGAGTCAACAAATAGCTGAAGATGTCCAGAAAGAAGTTGAAGAGCTGAAGCTTCGAGCTGATGTGAAGAAGTCAAAGGCCGAGCCGGGTTTGAGCAAAGAAAATGAAAAGGCTTTCCTGCAATAGATTGAAGAGTTACATGCTTCCTTTGATCTAAGGGATCTCCTCATCCAGAGACTCACTCGGGAGCCCGATCATCCGGATATAGCTCAGTTGTTCCAGAATGTCAAGCGCCTTAGCTGGAGGCTGCAAGACTTAGAGCTCCCGAGAGTTTAGTTTCATGCTATTGTACTTGGATTACCCACAGGCTTGTTGTGGTCCTTTTATTGATATACTTTGTTGTTCTTTTGATTGGCACCCTTCGGGGACTTTGTTGTTTCAAACTCCAGTTTATGTAATTGAATTGCTTTAAATCTCTTGTTTGTTATTGGTTGCACCGACACGGGGTAATAAACACCAATTCTCCATGGTCGTTACGTTATTTGAACATCATATGGGTCTTCTTCCAAATATTATTCTCCTAATATCAGGACGGGAAAGGGAAAAACCTTGAGGATAAAAGGAACACATTGCATTGCATACACATCATTTTCATTTTCTTCTTTGTGTTTGCAGGTTTTCTACAGGATGCTTAACTTATCTGTGTTTCAGGCAAAGATTGTGAGAGCTGCCAAGACCCGGCATCTCCGACAAAATATCCCACATCGCTACGCAACTCGCAGCAACCAGAGGACAATCATGGACGCTATGAAAACTGAGCTTAATGAGTTTCACACCAGAATGGGAGAATTCATGGTCATGATGCAAGGGATGGCTCAGGGACAACAAGAGTTAAGAAATGCAATTCAGGGGCTCAACCCCCCAGACTAATATCCCTGTAAGCACTCCTGACGTGCAAGTGACTCCTCCCAACACCAACAATGGCCCAGGTGAACCTCACATTCTAGAATATGGCACAACAACTTTAATTGCAGTACAAGACAGGCAGGAGGATCAGTTCCCTTCTTTCAACAATGACACGGGGTTCGACGAAGAAGGAAATCTTCGAGACTTTTTGATGCTAGCTGAGAAAGTCAAAGCCCTCGAGTGTAGAGACACTTTGAGGATAAATGTGTTTGACATAGGTCTTGTTCCCGGGGTGGTTATTCCTCACAAATTCAGGCCACCGACTTTTGACAAGTATAACGGTAATTCCTGCCCTAGAACTCACTTGCAGGAATTATATCAGAAAATTGCTGCCCATACTAGGGATGAAAAGCTCTGGATGTACTAATTCCAGGATAGTCTCTCCGGAGGGTCCTTGGAATGGTATATGAAGTTAGAGAGAAGTTCTGTGAGAAGCTGGAAGGAATTGGGAGAAGCATTCCTCAAGCAGTATCAATTAATATCGACATGGCGCCCAGTCACACTCAACTTCAGAGTCTGACTCAGAAAAACTCGGAGAGCTTCAAAGATTACGCACAAAGGTGGCGTGAAGTGGCAGCTAGAGTGCAACCACCTTTGTTGGAGAGAGAAATGGTAGACCTGTTCCCGGATACCCTCCCTGGGAATTTCATGTAGAGGCTAGCTAGATGTTCCTCAAGTGGGTTCTTGGATATCATCTTGATTGGCGAGAGGGTAGAAAGCTAGATCAAGAAAGGGAAGATTCAGAATGGGTGCGCTTCAAGTTCTGGTGTCAAGAAGCCCTTCGTGAAGAGGAGAGAAGGAGAGACTGGGGCAGTGTACACGCAGAGGGGAGAAAACAACAGAGGATTTTATCAACAAGTGGCCCCTGTCACTATCTCAGCTCAACCTGTTCAATAACAAGTCCAACCACCACAGTCACAATGCCAACAAGGGTATCAACAAAGAGCTCCTCGTCCATATTACCCCCAGAAGACCAGGGAAAGACATTTCGAAACTCCGCCGATGTCTTATTCACAACTTTTGAATAATCTCCTACAACTCCAGATGATTCAACTCCAAACTTTACAACCCCCAAAGCCAGGCCAAATCCTTGAGGGTTATGATACAAACGCCAGATGTGAATTTCATTCCGGAGCTCCCGGGCATACCACAGAAAACTGTAAAGCTCTGAAGCATGTTGTTCAGGACCTACTGGATTCTAAAGCGATTAATTTTGCTCCTAATCCTAATGTAATACAGAACCCCGTGCCTCCTCACGGGTGTACGGTTGGGGCAATTGATGAAGGGGAGAATCTAAACTTGGTATGTGATGTCAACGACCTGCAGACTCCGTTGAGTGTTGTTAAAGTTTGCTTGTCACAGATAGGTGTTTTTCTTGGGTGTGAAGATGGTTGTCAGGGATGTGCTGAAGCTCCAGATGGTTATGAGCAGTTAAAAAAGGGGGATCCAGAGTATGATTAATGAAGGGGTTCTACAGTTTGACAAAGTTGTAAAGGAAAGCGAAGTCTCCACAGTAACCATTTTCTATGATCCATCTCAAGTTCCTCCACAGGCCAGAGTGGCCCCGATAGCGATGACCATTGTAGGACTAGTAATGTATCAGAACGATAAAGCCATTCCTTGGAATTATGGTGGCAAAGTATATTGTAACCGCTAGAAGCAAGAGTTGGCCACGCCTAGTACGACCCCAACTCAAGTAGAAAACGTTGGAGTAGGGGACTTTACTAGAAGTGGAAGGTTATTTGCACCGGAAACACTAAGAAATAGTGTGATACCACCCAAAGACACCGCAGAAGCCTAGGCTAAGGCTAGAGGGAAGCAGCTAGTGGTTGTCAATGAGCCCACGCCAGTGACTGATCCAGACATTACGTTTGATAGAGAAGCTGAAGAATTTTTTAGAATTATCAAAAAGAGCGATTACAAGATTGTGGACCATCTGCAACAGACCCCATCGAAGATTTCCATCTTGTCTTTGCTAATGTGTTCCGACTCCCACAAGAAAGCTCTCTTGAATATCCTAAACGAGGCTTATGTGCCTCAGGATATTTCAGTAAATCAGTTAGAAGCGGTGGTATCTAGTGTCAATGTCAGTCACGGATTGGGCTTTACGGACATGGATCTAACATCTGAAGGTCGTTCTCATAATCAGGCACTGCATATCTCTTTAGAATTTAAAGGTGCGGTACTTCTCACGTGTTGGTAGATACCGGATCATCGTTGAATGTTCTTCCCAAGAAGGCATTGATGAAGTTGGATTACGACGGAGTGATTCTAAAGCCTAGTGACCTGGTGGTTAGAGCATTTGATGGGTCGAGGAGATCAGTATTGGGAGAGGTGGAGTTACCAATTAAAGTAGGTCCACAAATCTTCAATACCACATTCTACGTAATGGATATATAGCCTGCATACATTTGTTTGTTGGGAAGACCTTGGATACATTCAGCAGGAGCAGTATCGTCCATACTTCATCAAAAATAAAGTTCGTCTGGGAAGGCCAAATTGTAACAGTCAATGGGGAAGAAGACATTTTCGTCAGTCATCTAGCTTCATTCAAGTATGCGGAGATGGATGGCGAGATAGTTGAAACTCCATGTCAGGCTTTTGAGCCCCTGAAAACTGGACAAGCATCTTCATTGGCAGCTTCTTCTGAAGAACCAAAGAAGGGGGTTTCCATAGCCTCTTATAAGTAAGCTCTTGAAGTAGTAGAATCTGGGATGCGAGAAGGTCGTGGTAGTCCAGTAGAAGTGCCAGAAAAGAAAGATATGTTTGGGATTGGTTACCATCCTAGGCAGTCATTATCTGGACCGAGTGCTAGAGGTCGTCAAGGCCCGATTACTTTCACAAGTGCAGGAGTGGTGGATTATGGAAGCATTAGTGTCGTGCAGGACGATGCAATTGATAGTGACTGTGACTTAGATGAGTGGATCAGGCCTGCTGTTCCAGGGACTCAACTTAGCAAATGGTCTTCTGAAAGGCTTATCTCAGTCACCTCCTTCGAAGAGTAATAATCTTTGTTTTTGTCTTTCCTGTACTCAAGCACTATGTCTTGCCCCGGGCATAGTAGCTTTTTGTAAGGGTTCTTTTATCCTAACACAATTCATAATCATAAATAAAGATGACGTTTCACATTCATCCATGTTGTTCTTTGCCTTTCATTTTTTGCTTTTGTATTTCAAAAAAGAAAGAAAAGTTTTAAAATGGCAATGTTTCTCATTTTTCACAAACTCTTTCTATAGCCTTGCATGAATCACCATTCATGCAGGTGCTCGTCACCGGATCTTATCAATGACAATCATGTTATGGCTAAGTATGACTTTGACAATCCAATTTATCAAGCCGGTGAGGAGGGTGAAGAAGATTGCGAACTACCTGAAGAATTGGGCAAACTGCTTAAACAGGAGGAAATGATGATTCAACCGCATGAAGAGGTCGTCGAAGTGATAAACCTGGGTACCAAAGAAGACAAGAAAGAAGTTAAGATCGGGCCTGCATTAGAAGAATCTATCAAGACTCGTCTAATTGTTATGCTTCGAGAGTATGTTGATGTCTTTGCATGGTCCTACATAGATATGCCTGGTTTAGACACTGACATTGTGGTACACAAGTTGCCTCTGAGAGAAGACTGCCCTCCAGTGAAGCAGAAGTTGAGGCGCACACGTCCTGATATGGAAATCAAAATAAAAGAAGAAGTACAAAAGCAATTTGATGCTGGTTTCTTGGCCGTGACCAGTTACCCTCTGTGGGTTGCCAATATTGTGTCGGTCTCTAAAAAAGACGGTAAGGTCAGGATATTTGTAGACTACAAGGATTTGAACAGGGCCAGCCCTAAAGATGATTTGCCAATGCCTCACATAGATGTGCTTGTTGATAATACTTCTCAGTTTTCTGTTTTCTCTTTCATGGACGGGTTTTCAGGTTATAACCAGATTAAGATGTATCCCGATGATATGGAAAAGACTACCTTCATCACGCCTTGGGGCACTTTCTGTTACAAGGTCATGCTGTTTGGTCTGAAGAATGTTGGGGCCACTTACCAACGGGAGATGGTGACGCTATTTCACGACATGGTTCATCATGAAATTGAGGTTTATGTTGATGATATGATAGCAAAACCCCAAACAGAAGAAGAGCACCTGGTCAATCTAGCTAAGTTTTTTGACAGGCTCCGGAAGTTCAGATTGAGGTTGAATCTGAACAAGTGCACCTTTGGGGTCCGTTCCGGTAAGCTACTTGGCTTCATTGTTAGTGAGAGGGGAATCGAGGTTGATGCAGCCAAAGTAAAAGCCATCCAAGAGATGCCTGAGCCAAAGATTGAAAAGCAAGTGAGTGGTTTCTTAGGGAGACTAAATTACATTGCACGATTTATCTCTCACCTGACGGCCACGTATGAGCCCATCTTTAAGCTTCTGAGGAAAAATCAGTCCATTAAATGGAATGAAGACTGTCAGCAAGCTTTTGACCGAATCAAAGAATACCTGCTAGAACCTCCAATTCGCATGCCTCCAATACCAGGGAGACCATTGATAATGTATCTTACTATGCTTGAAGGATCGATGGGATGTATGTTGGGTCAGCAGGACGAGTCTGGTCGAAAAGAGCACGCCATTTATTACCTTAGCAAAAAGTTTACCGATTGTGAGACACGCTAATCGCTACTCGAGAAAACTTGTTGCGCTTTGGCATGGGTTGTTCGCCGACTAAGACAATACATGCTGACCCACACCACTCTCTTAATCTCCAAGATGGATCTTGTGAAATACATTTTCGAGAAGCTGACTCTGACGGGAAGGGTAGGCCGATGGAAGATGATACTGACAGAGTATGATATACATTACACTTTGCAAAAAGCAAACAAAGGAAGTGTATAGTCGGAATACTTGGCTCAGCAGCCAATTGATGATTATCAACCCATGAAATTCAAGTTTCCGGATGAGGACATCATGTTCCTCAAGTTGAAAGACTGTGAAGAACCACTTCCGGAGGAGGGTCCAGACCCTGAATCCAAATGGAAGTTGATGTTTGACGGAGCTGTGAACATGAACGGAAGCAAAGTAGGTGTTGTTATCATCTCCCCAGGAGGGGTCCATACACCTTTAGCTGCTCGGTTGACCTTCGAATGCACTAACAACAAGGAAGAATATGAAGCTTGCATCATGGGGGTTGAAGAAGCTATCAATTTGCGAGTCAAGAACCTCGAGATCTTCGGAGATTTTGCTCTGGTGGTGAACCAAGTCAATGGCAAATGGTTAGTTCATCAACCTCACTTGGCTCCTTACAGGGATTATACCAGGAGGCTGCTAACTTTCTTTACGAAGGTCAAGTTGAGTTATATTCCCCGAGACGGAAATCAGTTCACTGATGCCCTAGCAACTTTGTCGTCCATGATTAAAGTTTGTCAAGAGAATTTCGTGCCTCGAATCATGGTCTCCCGTCTTGAAAGACCAGCTTATGTCTTTGCAGTTGATAGTGGTGGAGATAACAAACCTTGGTATCATGATATCAAGCACTTCTTGAAGACTCAAGAATACCCGACTGGGGCATCCAATAAAGACAAGAAGACCCTCAAAAGACTGGCAGGTGGTTTCTTCTTAAATCAAGATGGTGTGCTATACAAGCGAAACTTCGACATGGTTCTGCTCAGATGCGTGGATAGACACGAAGCAGACATGTTGATGCAAGAGGTCCATGAAGGCTCCTTTGGTACCCATGCTGGAGGACATGCTATGTCTAAGAAATTGTTGAGATCTGGATATTATTGGATCACCATGGAATCCGATTGTTGTAAATACTCCCGTAAATGTCACAAGTGTCAGATTTATGCCGATAAGATCCATGTGCCTCCAAATCCTTTGAGTGTCATGTCTTCACCATGGTCGTTTGCCATGTGGGTCATTGATATGATTGGCAAGATCGAATAGACAGCTTCCAACGGTCACCGCTTCATCCTAGTTGCCATAGACTATTTCACGAAGTGGGTCGAAGCAGTGTCTTATGCCAATGTTACTAAACAAGTGGTAGCTTATTAAAAGAGACATCATTTGTCGGTATGGAATTCCCGAAAGAATCATTACTGATAATGGTTCTAATCTCAACAACAAGATGATGGCTGACTTGTGTCGGGACATCAAGATATAACATCACAACTCTTTTCCATATCGCCAGAAGATGAATGGCACCGTCGAGGCGGCCAACAAGAACATTAAGAAGATCGTGCAGAACATGGTTGTAACATACAAAGACTGACATGAGATGCTACCATTTACATTGCATGGGTACAGAACGTCGATGCGTACTTCAACAGGGGCAAAATCGTTCTCACTGGTTATGGTATGGAGGCAGTCCTACCAATTGAAGTGGAAATCCCCTCGTTAAGGTTAATGATGGAGATTAAGCTAGATGAAGCTGAGTGGCTTCGATCCAGATATAATCAATTGACCCTCATTGAAGAAAAACGTCTAGCAGCTGTATGCCATGGACAGTTGTATCAGCGGCGGATGAAGCAGGCTTTTGACAAGAAGGTACGACAACAAAGGTACACACCAAGTGACTTGGTGCTGAAAAGGATTCTTCCTCCTCTTAACGATCACAGGGGAAAATGGACACCTAATTATGAAGGATCGTTCGTGGTTAAAAAGGTTTTCTCAGGTGGAGCCTTGATGCTAACAACCATGGATGGAGAAGACTTCCAGTCCCCTGTCAACGCAGACGCAGTAAGAAAATACTTCGTGTAAAAAAGGACCTGCTGGATAAAAACAGAATAAAGATCCAGGCAAAAATGGGCATCCCGGCGAGCCAAAAACAGAATAAAAGGCTCGGGCAAAAATTAGGGAAATTTTGAAAAAAATGTACACCCGCTGAGTTGAAAAGCCATATCGGACAGCTCAGGCAAAAAAGGGTATCCCGGTGGATTGAAAACCCGAAAGGGCGATCCACGCAAAAGAGGGACTAACACGAACGAATGTGATCTGCGAGATTTGTAACTCATCTGAAATTGAGGTTATTCTAAAGGTTGAAGACCAGTTTAATCACCTTTCTCAAGGGGCAGAGCGAGCGGATAGTCTTGAAGATATACGAGCCATAACCGGGTTGAAACTTGATGAGATCCACTTATCACATTGCCAATAAGTTTGTTTTCTTTTTTGGCTATTTCCTCTTTCCAGGGAATTGCTTCCTTTGTAATGCCTATTCATGGCCATTTTCCAAAATCAATAAAATTCAATTTCAGTCAACTTGTGACTATTTGCTTCTGGTTTTTGTTTTTTCATCTAGCATTGATTGATTAAGAAAACGTCCAGCAAATTGTGATTTATATTGTGTTGTGAACATTTGAATGCTTTCTAACTCATGCAGGAGGACAAAAACATTTAATACAACTCTAAAAGGGTGTCAAGATGCCCAGATAATGATTCATGCTATGAGCCTGAGGTATACAGGTCCAAACTAACTCTCCATGTTGCAAGCACTATCAATTGTGTTTACGCAAGTAAAAGTACAGGTGTTGCTAACAGAGCTAAAGCAGATTTCTAGGAGGAACATTTCATTATACTTGAACAAGAACATGTGTTTTCCCGGGTGTCTCCAGTCATCCCCAGTAGAGTTGGATGTTGAACTCTCCCCCAGCAAGGCGGCATAAGGTTGGTGTCCTCCCCAAGCAGAGACTTCCCTTCAATACAGGGGCAATTCCCAGCAGTACAAGGATTGTCTTTCCTCCCCAGCAGTCTGCTTCCTCAGCAGAGTAATACCTCTAGTTCCTAGCCAAGTTAGGGGTCTCCATTTCCCCACCAGAGTGCAAGAATGGTCCATCTCCAGTAGGGTCTTGGCTCTCCAATCTCAAAGTCCAATTTATTTTTGGCAATGGCGGCAGTTCAGAGTTGGTGTATCATTAACAACATTCCCCGTAGAGTTGTTTCCTCCTTACCAGGACTAACCAGATCAATGCAGTGATCATCAGTTCCTCCCCAATCAAGCCATCTGGGATACTTGCAGTCTCCTTTCTAGGAGATCCTTTGCATTTGCATTTGCATAATCATCATTACATTTGCATCCTCCAAAGTGTATCATTTCCATAATCATGGAGCATTACGCCATAAATCCAAGCATATGCATGCCAACATGGGCCAGTTTTGAGGTATATTACATACGACCTATAACATCTTCTCAACCTGAAATACTCCGCACAGAGGATACCAATATCATTTGACAGTCAATGTTTGTCACCCATTCCGCGTCTTATTTTGTACAACAATAGCGTTGCATGCTCTTGTTTCGTACGGTCCTGTTTGCCTGGGCTCTCGTTTATGTACAACGATCCCATTCCATCTTGTCCTATTTTCTTTGTTGTTTTTGGTTATCGACTGAGGCTGATATGCCATTGCGTCTCCATTCGCGGATGGAATTCTTTTCTTCAAGTCCTTCTGAGGTGGGTCTTGTTGTTGTGGCTATCATTCGAGGATAATAAACCATTTTGAGCTTATTGATTGAGGTCAGTTTGTCTCTTTTGTAAAGTCCGTCTGAGGTCAGTCTTTATTGTTTTTGGCTATCGACTGAGGCCAATATACCATTGCGTCTCCATTCGAGGATGATTTCGTTTTAGATCCGAGGATCTTTTGAGAATTGTCATTCGAGGATGGCATTCTTTTCTTCAAGTCCTTCTGAGGTTGGTCTTGTTGTTGTGGCTATCATTCGAGGATGATAAACAATTTTGAGCTTATTGATTGAGGTCAGTTTGTCTCTTTTGCAAAGTCTGTCTGAGGTCAGTCTTTGTTGTTTTTGGTTAACGTCTGCGGCCGTTATACCATTGCGTCTCCATTCGAGGAGGGTTTCATTTTAGATCTGAGGATCTTTTGAGAATTGTCATTCGAGGATGGCATTCTTTTCATCAAGTCCTTCTGAGGTGGGTCTTGTTGTTGTGGCTATCATTCGAGGATGATAAACCATTTTAGCTTATTGATTGAGGTCAGTTTGTGTCTTTTGCAAAGTATGTCTGAGGGCAGTCTTTGTGTTTCTGGTTATCGACTGAGGCCGATATACAATTGCATCTCCATTCGAGGATGGTTTCGTTTTAGATCCGAGGATCTTTTGAGAATTGTCATTCAAGGATGGAATTCTTTTCTTCAAGTCCTTCTGAGGTTGGTCTTGTTTTTGTGGCTATCATTCGAGGATGATAGACCATTTTGAGATTATTGATTGAGGTCAGTTTATCTCTTTTGCAAAGTCTGCATGAGGTCAGTCTTTGTTGTTTTTGGTTATCGACTGAGGCCGATATACCATTGTGTCTCCATTCGAGGATGGTTTTGTTTTAGATCCGAGGATCTTTTGAGAATTTTCATTCGAGGATAGAATTCTTTTCTTCAAGTCCTTCTGAGGTTGGTCTTGTTAATGTGGCTATCATTCGAGGATGATAGACCATTTTGAGTTTATTGATTGAGGTCAGTTTGTCTCTTTTTCAAAGTCTGTCTGAGGTCAGTCTTTGTTGTTTTTGGTTATCGACTGAGGCCGATATACCATTGCGTCTCCATTCGAGGATGGTTTCGTTTTAGATTCTTGGATCTTTTGATAATTATCATTCGAGGATGGCATTCTTTTATTCAAGTCCTTAAGAGGTTGGTCTTATTGTTGTGGCTATCATTCGAGGATGATAGACCATTTTGAGCTTATTGATTGAGGTCAGTTTGTTTCTTTTGCAAAGTCTGTCTGAGGTCAATCTTTGTTGTTTTTGGTTATCGACTGTGTCCGATATACCATTGCGTCTCCATTCGAGGATGGTTTCGTTTTAGATCCGAGGATCTTTTGAGAATTGTCGTTCGAGGATGGCATTCTTTTTTTTTAAGTACTTCTGAGGTTTGTCTTGTTGTTGTGGCTATCATTCGAGGATGATAGACCATTTTGAGCGTATTGATTGAGGTCAGTTTGTCTCTTTTGCAAAGTCTGTCTGGTGTCAGTCTTTGTGTTTCTGGTTATCGACTGAGGACGGTATACCATTGCGTCTCCATTCGAGGATGGTTTCGTTTTAGATTCGAGGATCTTTTGAGAATTGTCATTCGAGGATGGAATTCTTTTCTTCACGTCCTTTTGAGGTTGGTCTTTTTTGTGTGGCTATCATTCAAGGATTATAGACCATTTTGAGCTTATTGATTGAGGTCAGTTTGTCTCTTTGGCAAAGTCTGTCCGAGGTCAGTCTTGGTGTTTATGGTTATCGACTGAGGCCGATATGCCATTGCGTCTCCATTCGAGGATGGTTTCGTGTTAGATCCGAGGATCTTTTGAGAATTGTCATTCGAGGATGGAATTCTTTTCTTCAAGTCCTTCTGAGGTTGGTCTTGTTGTTGTGGCTATCATTCGAGGATGGTAGACCATTTTGAGCTTATTGATTGAGGTCAGTTTGTCTCTTTTGCAAACTCTGTCTGAGGTCATTCTTTGTGTTTCTGGTTATTGACGGAGGCTGGTATACCATTGCGTCTCCATTCGAGGATGATTTCGTTTTAGATCAGAGGATCTTTTGAGGATTGTCATTCGAGGATGAAATTATTTTCTTTAAGTCCTTCTGAGGTAGGTCTTGTTGTTGTGGCTATCATTCGAGGATGATAGACCATTTTGAGCTTATTGATTGAGGTCAGTTTGTCTCTTTTGCAAAGTCTGTCTGAGGTCAGTCTTTGTTGTTTTTGGTTATCGACTGAGGCCGATATACCAATTCGTCTCCATTTGAGGATGGTTTCGTTTAAGATCCGAGGATCTTTTGAGAATTGTCGTTTGAGGATGGCATTCTTTTCTTAAAGTCCTTCTGAGGTTGGTATTGTTGTTGTGGCTATAATTCGAGGATAATAGACCATTTTGAGCTTATTGATTGAGGTCAGTTTGTCTCTTTTGCAAAGTCTTTCTGAGGTCAGTCTTTGTGTTTCTGGTTATCGAATGAGGCCGGTATACCATTGCGTCTCCATTCGAGGATGGTTTCGTTTTAGATCCGAGGATCTTTTGAGAATTGTCATTCGAGGATGGAATTCTTTTCTTCAAGTCCTACTAAGGTTGGTCTTGTTGTTGTGGTTTTCATTCGAGGATGATAGACCATTTTGAGCTTATTGATTGAGGTCAGTATGTCTCTTTTGCAAAGTCTGTCTGATGTCAGTCTTTGTGTTTCTGGTTATCGATTGAGGTCGGGATACCATTGCGTCTCCATTCGAGGATGGTTTCGTTTTAGATCTGAGGATCTTTTGAGAATTGTCATTCGAGGATGGAATTATTTTCTTCAAGTCCTTCTGAGGTTGGTCTTGTTGTTGTGGCTATCATTCGAGGATGATAGACCATTTTGAGCTAATTGATTGAGGTCAGTTTGTCTCTTTTGCAAAGTCTGTCTGAGGTTAGTATTTGTTGTTTTTGGTTATCGACTGAGGCCGATATACCATTACGTCTCCTTTCGAGGATGGTTTCGTTTTAGATCCGAGGATCTTTCGAGAATTGTCATTCGAGGATGGCATTCTTTTCTTCAAGTACTTCTGAGATTGGTCTTATTGTTGTGGCTATCATTCGGGGATGATAAACCATTTTGAGCTTATTGATTGAGGTCAGTTTGTCTCTTTTTCAAAGTCTATCTGAGGCCAGTCTTTGTTGTTTTTGGTTATCGACTGAGGCCGATATGCCATTGTGTCTCCATTCGAGGATGGTTTCGTGTTAGATCCGAGGATCTTTTGAGAATTGTCATTCGAGGATGGAATTCTTTTCTTCAAGTCCTTCTGAGGTAGGTCTTGTTTTTGTTGTTATCATTCGAGGATTATAGACCATTTTGAGCTTATTGATTGAGGTCACTTTGTCTCTTTTGCAAAGTCTGTCTGAGGTCAGTCTTTGTTGTTTTTGGTTATCGACTGAGGCCGATATACCATTGCGTCTCAATTCGAGGATGG
The DNA here is from genome assembly GCA_963966055.1 of Lathyrus aphaca. Classification (NCBI taxonomy): domain Eukaryota; kingdom Viridiplantae; phylum Streptophyta; class Magnoliopsida; order Fabales; family Fabaceae; genus Lathyrus; species Lathyrus aphaca. Next base: position 266,364,580 of record OZ014519.1, read on the forward strand.
TTTTGTTTTAGATCCGAGGATCTTTTGAGAATTGTCATTCGAGGATGGCATTCTTTTCTTCAAGTCCTTCTGAGATTTGTCTTATTATTGTGGCTATCATTCGAGGATGATAGACCATTTTAAGATTATTGATTGAGGTCAGTTTGTCTCTTTTTCAAAAACTGTCTGAGGTCAGTCTTTGTTGTTTTTGGTTATCGACTGAGGCCGATATACCATTGCGTCTCCATTCGAGGATGGTTTCATTTTAGATCCGAGGATCTTTTGAGAATTGTCGTTCGGAGATGGCATTATTTTCTTAAAGTCCTTCTGAGGTTGGTATTGTTGTTCTGGCTATAATTCGAGGATGATAGACCATTTTGAGCTTATTGATTGAGGCCAGTTTGTCTCTTTTGCAAAGTCTTTCTGAGGTCAGTCTTTGTGTTTCTGGTTATCGACTGAGGCCGGTATACCATTGCGTCTCCATTCGAGAATGGTTTCGTTTTAGATCCGAGGATCTTTTGAGAATTGTTATTCGAGGATGGAATTCTTTTCTTCAAGTCCTTCTAAGGTTGGTCTTGTTGTTGTGGCTTTCATTCGAGGATGATAGACCATTTTGAGCTTATTGATTGAGGTCAGTTTGTCTCTTTTGCAAAGTCTGTCTGATGTCAGTCTTTGTGTTTCTGGTTATCTACTGAGGCCGGGATACCATTGCGTCTCCATTCGAGGATGGTTTCGTTTTAGATCCGAGGATCTTTTGAGAATTGTCATTCGAGGATGGAATTATTTTCTTCAAGTCCTTCTGAGGTTGGTCTTGTTGTTGTGGCTATCATTCGAGGATGGTAGACCATTTTGAGCTTATTGATTGAGGTCAGGTTGTCTATTTTGCAAAGTCTGTCTGAGGTCAGTCTTTATGTTTCTGGTTATCGACTGAGGCTGGTATACCATTGCGTCTCCATTCGAGGATGATTTCGTTTTAGATCAGAGGATCTTTTGAGGATTGTCATTCGAGGATGAAATTATTTTCTTTAATTCCTTCTGAGGTAGGTCTTGTTGTTGTGGCTATCATTCGAGGATGATAGACCATTTTGAGCTTATTGATTGAGGTCAGTTTGTCTCTTTTGCAAAGTCTGTCTGAGGTCAGTCTTTGTTGTTTTTGGTTATCGACTGAGGCCGATATACCAATTCGTCTCCATTTAAGGATGGTTTCGTTTAAGATCCGAGGATCTTTTGAGAATTGTCGTTCGAGGATGGCATTCTTTTCTTAAAGTCCTTCTGAGGTTGGTATTGTTGTTGTGGCTATAATTCGAGGATAATAGACCATTTTGAGCTTATTGATTGAGGTCAGTTTGTCTCTTTTGCAAAGTCTTTCTGAGGTCAATCTTTGTGTTTCTGGTTATCGAATGAGGCCGGTATACCATTGCGTCTCCATTCGAGGATGGTTTCGTTTTAGATCCGAGGATCTTTTGAGAATTGTCATTCGAGGATGGAATTCTTTTCTTCAAGTCCTACTAAGGTTGGTCTTGTTGTTGTGGTTTTCATTCGAGGATGATAGACCATTTTGAGCTTATTGATTGAGGTCAGTATGTCTCTTTTGCAAAGTCTGTCTGATGTCAGTCTTTGTGTTTCTGGTTATCGATTGAGGCCGGGATACCATTGCGTCTCCATTCGAGGATGGTTTCGTTTTAGATCCGAGGATCTTTTGAGAATTGTCATTCGAGGATGGAATTATTTTCTTCAAGTCCTTCTGAGGTTGGTCTTGTTGTTGTGGCTATCATTCGAGGATGATAGACCATTTTGAGCTTATTGATTGAGGTCAGTTTGTCTCTTTTGCAAAGTCTGTCTGAGGTCAGTATTTATTGTTTTTGGTTATCGACTGAGGCCGATATACCATTACGTCTCCATTCGAGGATGGTTTCGTTTTAGATCCGAGGATCTTTCGAGAATTGTCATTCGAGGATGGCATTCTTTTCTTCAAGTACTTCTGAGATTGGTCTTATTGTTGTGGCTATCATTCGGGGATGATAAACCATTTTGAGCTTATTGATTGAGGTCAGTTTGTCTCTTTTTCAAAGTCTGTCTGAGGCCAGTCTTTGTTGTTTTTGGTTATCGACTGAGGCCGATATGCCATTGCGTCTCCATTCGAGGATGGTTTCGTGTTAGATCCGAGGATCTTTTGAGAATTGTCATTCGAGGATGGAATTCTTTTCTTCAAGTCCTTCTGAGGTAGGTCTTGTTGTTGTGGCTATCATTCGAGGATTATAGACCATTTTGAGCTTATTGATTGAGGTCACTTTGTCTCTTTTGCAAAGTCTGTATGAGGTCAGTCTTTGTTGTTTTTGGTTATCGACTGAGGCCGATATACCATTGCATCTCCATTCGAGGATGGTTTTGTTTTAGATCCGAGGATCTTTTGAGAATTGTCATTCGAGGATGGCATTCTTTTCTTCAAGTCCTTCTGAGATTGGTCTTATTATTGTGGCTATCATTCGAGGATGATAGACCATTTTAAGATTATTGATTGAGGTCAGTTTGTCTCTTTTTCAAAAACTGTCTGAGGTCAGTCTTTGTTGTTTTTGGTTATCGACTGAGGCCGATATACCATTGCGTCTCCATTCGAGGATGGTTTCATTTTAGATCCGAGGATCTTTTGAGAATTGTCGTTCGAGGATGGCATTATTTTCTTAAAGTCCTTCTGAGGTTGGTATTGTTGTTCTGGCTATAATTCGAGGATGATAGACCATTTTGAGCTTATTGATTGAGGCCAGTTTGTCTCTTTTGCAAAGTCTTTCTGAGGTCAGTCTTTGTGTTTCTGGTTATCGACTGAGGCCGGTATACCATTGCGTCTCCATTCGAGAATGGTTTCGTTTTAGATCGGAGGATCTTTTGAGAATTGTTATTCGAGGATGGAATTCTTTTCTTCAAGTCCTTCTAAGGTTGGTCTTGTTGTTGTGGCTTTCATTCGAGGATGGTAGACCATTTTGAGCTTATTGATTGAGGTCAGGTTGTCTATTTTGCAAATACTGTCTGAGGTCAGTCTTTATGTTTCTGGTTATCGACTGAGGCTGGTATACCATTGCGTCTCCATTCGAGGATGATTTCGTTTTAGATCAGAGGATCTTTTGAGGATTGTCATTCGAGGATGAAATTATTTTCTTTAAGTCCTTCTGAGGTAGGTCTTGTTGTTGTGGCTATCATTCGAGGATGATAGACCATTTTGAGCTTATTGATTGAGGTCAGTTTGTCTCTTTTGCAAAGTCTGTCTGAGGTCAGTCTTTGTTGTTTTTGGTTATCGACTGAGGCCGATATACCAATTCGTCTCCATTTGAGGATGGTTTCGTTTAAGATCCGAGGATCTTTTGAGAATTGTCGTTCGAGGATGGCATTCTTTTCTTAAAGTCCTTCTGAGGTTGGTATTGTTGTTGTGGCTATAATTCGAGGATAATAGACCATTTTGAGCTTATTGATTGAGGTCAGTTTGTCTCTTTTGCAAAGTCTTTCTGAGGTCAATCTTTGTGTTTCTGGTTATCGAATGAGGCCGGTATACCATTGCGTCTCCATTCGAGGATGGTTTCGTTTTAGATCCGAGGATCTTTTGAGAATTGTCATTCGAGGATGGAATTCTTTTCTTCAAGTCCTACTAAGGTTGGTCTTGTTGTTGTGGTTTTCATTCGAGGAGGATAGACCATTTTGAGCTTATTGATTGAGGTCAGTATGTCTCTTTTGCAAAGTCTGTCTGATGTCAGTCTTTGTGTTTCTGGTTATCGATTGAGGCCGGGATACCATTGCGTCTCCATTCGAGGATGGTTTCGTTTTAGATCCGAGGATCTTTTGAGAATTGTCATTCGAGGATGGAATTATTTTCTTCAAGTCCTTCTGAGGTTGGTCTTGTTGTTGTGGCTATCATTCGAGGATGATAGACCATTTTGAGCTTATTGATTGAGGTCAGTTTGTCTCTTTTGCAAAGTCTGTCTGAGGTCAGTATTTATTGTTTTTGGTTATCGACTGAGGCCGATATACCATTACGTCTCCATTCGAGGATGGTTTCGTTTTAGATCCGAGGATCTTTCGAGAATTGTCATTCGAGGATGGCATTCTTTTCTTCAAGTACTTCTGAGATTGGTCTTATTGTTGTGGCTATCATTCGGGGATGATAAACCATTTTGAGCTTATTGATTGAGGTCAGTTTGTCTCTTTTTCAAAGTCTGTCTGAGGCCAGTCTTTGTTGTTTTTGGTTATCGACTGAGGCCGATATGCCATTGCGTCTCCATTCGAGGATGGTTTCGTGTTAGATCCGAGGATCTTTTGAGAATTGTCATTCGAGGATGGAATTCTTTTCTTCAAGTCCTTCTGAGGTAGGTCTTGTTGTTGTGGCTATCATTCGAGGATTATAGACCATTTTGAGCTTATTGATTGAGGTCACTTTGTCTCTTTTGCAAAGTCTGTATGAGGTCAGTCTTTGTTGTTTTTGGTTATCGACTGAGGCCGATATACCATTGCATCTCCATTCGAGGATGGTTTTGTTTTAGATCCGAGGCTCTTTTGAGAATTGTCATTCGAGGATGGCATTCTTTTCTTCAAGTCCTTCTGAGATTGGTCTTATTATTGTGGCTATCATTCGAGGATGATAGACCATTTTAAGATTATTGATTGAGGTCAGTTTGTCTCTTTTTCAAAAACTGTCTGAGGTCATTCTTTGTTGTTTTTGGTTATCGACTGAGGCCGATATACCATTGCGTCTCCATTCGAGGATGGTTTCATTTTAGATCCGAGGATCTTTTGAGAATTGTCGTTCGAGGATGGCATTATTTTCTTAAAGTCCTTCTGAGGTTGGTATTGTTGTTCTGGCTATAATTCGAGGATGATAGACCATTTTGAGCTTATTGATTGAGGCCAGTTTGTCTCTTTTGCAAAGTCTTTCTGAGGTCAGTCTTTGTGTTTCTGGTTATCGACTGAGGCCGGTATACCATTGCGTCTCCATTCGAGAATGGTTTCGTTTTAGATCCGAGGATCTTTTGAGAATTGTTATTCGAGGATGGAATTCTTTTCTTCAAGTCCTTCTAAGGTTGGTCTTGTTGTTGTGGCTTTCATTCGAGGATGGTAGACCATTTTGAGCTTATTGATTGAGGTCAGGTTGTCTATTTTGCAATGACTGTCTGAGGTCAGTCTTTATGTTTCTGGTTATCGACTGAGGCTGGTATACCATTGCGTCTCCATTCGAGGATGATTTCGTTTTAGATCAGAGGATCTTTTGAGGATTGTCATTCGAGGATGAAATTATTTTCTTTAAGTCCTTCTGAGGTAGGTCTTGTTGTTGTGGCTATCATTCGAGGATGATAGACCATTTTGAGCTTATTGATTGAGGTCAGTTTGTCTCTTTTGCAAAGTCTGTCTGAGGTCAGTCTTTGTTGTTTTTGGTTATCGACTGAGGCCGATATACCAATTCGTCTCCATTTGAGGATGGTTTCGTTTAAGATCCGAGGATCTTTTGAGAATTGTCGTTCGAGGATGGCATTCTTTTCTTAAAGTCCTTCTGAGGTTGGTATTGTTGTTGTGGCTATAATTCGAGGATAATAGACCATTTTGAGCTTATTGATTGAGGTCAGTTTGTCTCTTTTGCAAAGTCTTTCTGAGGTCAATCTTTGTGTTTCTGGTTATCGAATGAGGCCGGTATACCATTGCGTCTCCATTCGAGGATGGTTTCGTTTTAGATCCGAGGATCTTTTGAGAATTGTCATTCGAGGATGGAATTCTTTTCTTCAAGTCCTACTAAGGTTGGTCTTGTTGTTGTGGTTTTCATTCGAGGAGGATAGACCATTTTGAGCTTATTGATTGAGGTCAGTATGTCTCTTTTGCAAAGTCTGTCTGATGTCAGTCTTTGTGTTTCTGGTTATCGATTGAGGCCGGGATACCATTGCGTCTCCATTCGAGGATGGTTTCGTTTTAGATCCGAGGATCTTTTGAGAATTGTCATTCGAGGATGGAATTATTTTCTTCAAGTCCTTCTGAGGTTGGTCTTGTTGTTGTGGCTATCATTCGAGGATGATAGACCATTTTGAGCTTATTGATTGAGGTCAGTTTGTCTCTTTTGCAAAGTCTGTCTGAGGTCAGTATTTATTGTTTTTGGTTATCGACTGAGGCCGATATACCATTACGTCTCCATTCGAGGATGGTTTCGTTTTAGATCCGAGGATCTTTCGAGAATTGTCATTCGAGGATGGCATTCTTTTCTTCAAGTACTTCTGAGATTGGTCTTATTGTTGTGGCTATCATTCGGGGATGATAAACCATTTTGAGCTTATTGATTGAGGTCAGTTTGTCTCTTTTTCAAAGTCTGTCTGAGGCCAGTCTTTGTTGTTTTTGGTTATCGACTGAGGCCGATATGCCATTGCGTCTCCATTCGAGGATGGTTTCGTGTTAGATCCGAGGATCTTTTGAGAATTGTCATTCGAGGATGGAATTCTTTTCTTCAAGTGCTTCTGAGGTAGGTCTTGTTGTTGTGGCTATCATTCGAGGATTATAGACCATTTTGAGCTTATTGATTGAGGTCACTTTGTCTCTTTTGCAAAGTCTGTATGAGGTCAGTCTTTGTTGTTTTTGGTTATCGACTGAGGCCGATATACCATTGCGTCTCCATTCGAGGATGGTTTTGTTTTAGATCCGAGGATCTTTTGAGAATTGTCATTCGAGGATGGCATTCTTTTTTTCAAGTGCTTCTGAGATTGGTCTTATTATTGTGGCTATCATTCGAGGATGATAGACCATTTTAAGATTATTGATTGAGGTCAGTTTGTCTCTTTTTCAAAAACTGTCTGAGGTCAGTCTTTGTTGTTTTTGGTTATCGACTGAGGCCGATATACCATTGCGTCTCCATTCGAGGATGGTTTCATTTTAGATCCGAGGATCTTTTGAGAATTGTCGTTCGAGGATGGCATTATTTTCTTAAAGTCCTTCTGAGGGTGGTATTGTTGTTCTGGCTATAATTCGAGGATGATAGACCATTTTGAGCTTATTGATTGAGGTCAGTATGTCTCTTTTGCAAAGTCTGTCTGATGTCAGTCTTTGTGTTTCTGGTTATCGATTGAGGCTGGGATACCATTGCGTCTCCATTCGAGGATGGTTTCGTTTTAGATCCGAGGATCTTTTGAGAATTGTTATTCGAGGATGGAATTCTTTTCTTCAAGTCCTTCTAAGGTTGGTCTTGTTGTTGTGGCTTTCATTCGAGGATGGTAGACCATTTTGAGCTTATTGATTGAGGTCAGGTTGTCTATTTTGCAAAGTCTGTCTGAGGTCAGTCTTTATGTTTCTGGTTATCGACTGAGGCTGGTATACCATTGCGTCTCAATTCGAGGATGATTTCGTTTTAGATCAGAGGATCTTTTGAGGATTGTCATTCGAGGATGAAATTATTTTCTTTAAGTCCTTCTGAGGTAGGTCTTGTTGTTGTGGCTATCATTCGAGGATGATAGACCATTTTGAGCTTATTGATTGAGGTCAGTTTGTCTCTTTTGCAAAGTCTGTCTGAGGTCAGTCTTTGTTGTTTTTGGTTATCGACTGAGGCCGATATACCAATTCGTCTCCATTTGAGGATGGTTTCGTTTAAGATCCGAGGATCTTTTGAGAATTGTCGTTCGAGGATGGCATTCTTTTCTTAAAGTCCTTCTGAGGTTGGTATTGTTGTTGTGGCTATAATTCGAGGATAATAGACCATTTTGAGCTTATTGATTGAGGTCAGTTTGTCTCTTTTGCAAAGTCTTTCTGAGGTCAATCTTTGTGTTTCTGGTTATCGAATGAGGCCGGTATACCATTGCGTCTCCATTCGAGGATGGTTTCGTTTTAGATCCGAGGATCTTTTGAGAATTGTCATTCGAGGATGGAATTCTTTTCTTCAAGTCCTACTAAGGTTGGTCTTGTTGTTGTGGTTTTCATTCGAGGAGGATAGACCATTTTGAGCTTATTGATTGAGGTCAGTATGTCTCTTTTGCAAAGTCTGTCTGATGTCAGTCTTTGTGTTTCTGGTTATCGATTGAGGCCGGGATACCATTGCGTCTCCATTCGAGGATGGTTTCGTTTAAGATCCGAGGATCTTTTGAGAATTGTCATTCGAGGATGGAATTATTTTCTTCAAGTCCTTCTGAGGTTGGTCTTGTTGTTGTGGCTATCATTCGAGGATGATAGACCATTTTGAGCTTATTGATTGAGGTCAGTTTGTCTCTTTTGCAAAGTCTGTCTGAGGTCAGTATTTATTGTTTTTGGTTATCGACTGAGGCCGATATACCATTACGTCTCCATTCGAGGATGGTTTCGTTTTAGATCCGAGGATCTTTCGAGAATTGTCATTCGAGGATGGCATTCTTTTCTTCAAGTACTTCTGAGATTGGTCTTATTGTTGTGGCTATCATTCGGGGATGATAAACCATTTTGAGCTTATTGATTGAGGTCAGTTTGTCTCTTTTTCAAAGTCTGTCTGAGGCCAGTCTTTGTTGTTTTTGGTTATCGACTGAGGCCGATATGCCATTGCGTCTCCATTCGAGGATGGTTTCGTGTTAGATCCGAGGATCTTTTGAGAATTGTCATTCGAGGATGGAATTCTTTTCTTCAAGTCCTTCTGAGGTAGGTCTTGTTGTTGTGGCTATCATTCGAGGATTATAGACCATTTTGAGCTTATTGATTGAGGTCACTTTGTCTCTTTTGCAAAGTCTGTATGAGGTCAGTCTTTGTTGTTTTTGGTTATCGACTGAGGCCGATATACCATTGCGTCTCCATTCGAGGATGGTTTTGTTTTAGATCCGAGGATCTTTTGAGAATTGTCATTCGAGGATGGCATTCTTTTTTTCAAGTGCTTCTGAGATTGGTCTTATTATTGTGGCTATCATTCGAGGATGATAGACCATTTTAAGATTATTGATTGAGGTCAGTTTGTCTCTTTTTCAAAAACTGTCTGAGGTCAGTCTTTGTTGTTTTTGGTTATCGACTGAGGCCGATATACCATTGCGTCTCCATTCGAGGATGGTTTCATTTTAGATCCGAGGATCTTTTGAGAATTGTCGTTCGAGGATGGCATTATTTTCTTAAAGTCCTTCTGAGGGTGGTATTGTTGTTCTGGCTATAATTCGAGGATGATAGACCATTTTGAGCTTATTGATTGAGGCCAGTTTGTCTCTTTTGCAAAGTCTTTCTGAGGTCAGTCTTTGTGTTTCTGGTTATCGACTGAGGCCGGTATACCATTGCGTCTCCATTCGAGAATGGTTTCGTTTTAGATCCGAGGATCTTTTGAGAATTGTTATTCGAGGATGGAATTCTTTTCTTCAAGTCCTTCTAAGGTTGGTCTTGTTGTTGTGGCTTTCATTCGAGGATGGTAGACCATTTTGAGCTTATTGATTGAGGTCAGGTTGTCTATTTTGCAAAGTCTGTCTGAGGTCAGTCTTTATGTTTCTGGTTATCGACTGAGGCTGGTATACCATTGCGTCTCCATTCGAGGATGATTTCGTTTTAGATCAGAGGATCTTTTGAGGATTGTCATTCGAGGATGAAATTATTTTCTTTAAGTCCTTCTGAGGTAGGTCTTGTTGTTGTGGCTATCATTCGAGGATGATAGACCATTTTGAGCTTATTGATTAAGGTCAGTTTGTCTCTTTTGCAAAGTCTGTCTGAGGTCAGTCTTTGTTGTTTTTGGTTATCGACTGAGGCCGATATACCAATTCGTCTCCATTTGAGGATGGTTTCGTTTAAGATCCGAGGATCTTTTGAGAATTGTCGTTCGAGGATGGCATTCTTTTCTTAAAGTCCTTCTGAGGTTGGTATTGTTGTTGTGGCTATAATTCGAGGATAATAGACCATTTTGAGCTTATTGATTGAGGTAAGTTTGTCTCTTTTGTAAAGTCTTTCTGAGGTCAGTCTTTGTATTTCTGGTTATCAAATGAGGCCGGTATACCATTGCGTCTCCATTCGAGGATGGTTTCGTTTTAGATCCGAGGATCTTTTGAGAATTGTCATTCGAGGATGGAATTCTTTTCTTCAAGTCCTACTAAGGTTGGTCTTGTTGTTGTGGTTTTCATTCGAGGATGATAGACCATTTTGAGCTTATTGATTGAGGTCAGTATGTCTCTTTTGCAAAGTCTGTCTGATGTCAGTCTTTGTGTTTCTGGTTATCGATTGAGGCTGGGATACCATTGCGTCTCCATTCGAGGATGGTTTCGTTTTAGATCCGAGGATCTTTTGAGAATTGTCATTCGAGGATGGAATTATTTTCTTCAAGTCCTTCTGAGGTTGGTCTTGTTGTTGTGGCTATCATTCGAGGATGATAGACCATTTTGAGCTTATTGATTGAGGTCAGTTTGTCTCTTTTGCAAAATCTGTCTGAGGTCAGTATTTGTTGTTTTTGGTTATCGACTGAGGCCGATATACCATTACGTCTCCATTCGAGGATGGTTTCGTTTTAGATCCGAGGATCTTTCGAGAATTGTCATTCGAGGATGGCATTCTTTTCTTCAAGTACTTCTGAGATTGGTCTTATTGTTGTGGCTATCATTCGGGGATGATAAACCATTTTGAGCTTATTGATTGAGGTCAGTTTGTCTCTTTTTCAAAGTCTGTCTGAGGCCAGTCTTTGTTGTTTTTGGTTATCGACTGAGGCCGATATGCCATTGCGTCTCCATTCGAGGATGGTTTCGTGTTAGATCCGAGGATCTTTTGAGAATTGTCATTCGAGGATGGAATTCTTTTCTTCAAGTGCTTCTGAGGTAGGTCTTGTTGTTGTGGCTATCATTCGAGGATTATAGACCATTTTGAGCTTATTGATTGAGGTCACTTTGTCTCTTTTGCAAAGTCTGTATGAGGTCAGTCTTTGTTGTTTTTGGTTATCGACTGAGGCCGATATACCATTGCGTCTCCATTCGAGGATGGTTTTGTTTTAGATCCGAGGATCTTTTGAGAATTGTCATTCGAGGATGGCATTCTTTTTTTCAAGTGCTTCTGAGATTGGTCTTATTATTGTGGCTATCATTCGAGGATGATAGACCATTTTAAGATTATTGATTGAGGTCAGTTTGTCTCTTTTTCAAAAACTGTCTGAGGTCAGTCTTTGTTGTTTTTGGTTATCGACTGAGGCCGATATACCATTGCGTCTCCATTCGAGGATGGTTTCATTTTAGATCCGAGGATCTTTTGAGAATTGTCGTTCGAGGATGGCATTATTTTCTTAAAGTCCTTCTGAGGGTGGTATTGTTGTTCTGGCTATAATTCGAGGATGATAGACCATTTTGAGCTTATTGATTGAGGTCAGTATGTCTCTTTTGCAAAGTCTGTCTGATGTCAGTCTTTGTGTTTCTGGTTATCGATTGAGGCTGGGATACCATTGCGTCTCCATTCGAGGATGGTTTCGTTTTAGATCCGAGGATCTTTTGAGAATTGTTATTCGAGGATGGAATTCTTTTCTTCAAGTCCTTCTAAGGTTGGTCTTGTTGTTGTGGCTTTCATTCGAGGATGGTAGACCATTTTGAGCTTATTGATTGAGGTCAGGTTGTCTATTTTGCAAAGTCTGTCTGAGGTCAGTCTTTATGTTTCTGGTTATCGACTGAGGCTGGTATACCATTGCGTCTCAATTCGAGGATGATTTCGTTTTAGATCAGAGGATCTTTTGAGGATTGTCATTCGAGGATGAAATTATTTTCTTTAAGTCCTTCTGAGGTAGGTCTTGTTGTTGTGGCTATCATTCGAGGATGATAGACCATTTTGAGCTTATTGATTGAGGTCAGTTTGTCTCTTTTGCAAAGTCTGTCTGAGGTCAGTCTTTGTTGTTTTTGGTTATCGACTGAGGCCGATATACCAATTCGTCTCCATTTGAGGATGGTTTCGTTTAAGATCCGAGGATCTTTTGAGAATTGTCGTTCGAGGATGGCATTCTTTTCTTAAAGTCCTTCTGAAGTTGGTATTGTTGTTGTGGCTATAATTCGAGGATAATAGACCATTTTGAGCTTATTGATTGAGGTCAGTTTGTCTCTTTTGCAAAGTCTTTCTGAGGTCAATCTTTGTGTTTCTGGTTATCGAATGAGGCCGGTATACCATTGCGTCTCCATTCGAGGATGGTTTCGTTTTAGATCCGAGGATCTTTTGAGAATTGTCATTCGAGGATGGAATTCTTTTCTTCAAGTCCTACTAAGGTTGGTCTTGTTGTTGTGGTTTTCATTCGAGGAGGATAGACCATTTTGAGCTTATTGATTGAGGTCAGTATGTCTCTTTTGCAAAGTCTGTCTGATGTCAGTCTTTGTGTTTCTGGTTATCGATTGAGGCCGGGATACCATTGCGTCTCCATTCGAGGATGGTTTCGTTTAAGATCCGAGGATCTTTTGAGAATTGTCATTCGAGGATGGAATTATTTTCTTCAAGTCCTTCTGAGGTTGGTCTTGTTGTTGTGGCTATCATTCGAGGATGATAGACCATTTTGAGCTTATTGATTGAGGTCAGTTTGTCTCTTTTGCAAAGTCTGTCTGAGGTCAGTATTTATTGTTTTTGGTTATCGACTGAGGCCGATATACCATTACGTCTCCATTCGAGGATGGTTTCGTTTTAGATCCGAGGATCTTTCGAGAATTGTCATTCGAGGATGGCATTCTTTTCTTCAAGTACTTCTGAGATTGGTCTTATTGTTGTGGCTATCATTCGGGGATGATAAACCATTTTGAGCTTATTGATTGAGGTCAGTTTGTCTCTTTTTCAAAGTCTGTCTGAGGCCAGTCTTTGTTGTTTTTGGTTATCGACTGAGGCCGATATGCCATTGCGTCTCCATTCGAGGATGGTTTCGTGTTAGATCCGAGGATCTTTTGAGAATTGTCATTCGAGGATGGAATTCTTTTCTTCAAGTCCTTCTGAGGTAGGTCTTGTTGTTGTGGCTATCATTCGAGGATTATAGACCATTTTGAGCTTATTGATTGAGGTCACTTTGTCTCTTTTGCAAAGTCTGTATGAGGTCAGTCTTTGTTGTTTTTGGTTATCGACTGAGGCCGATATACCATTGCGTCTCCATTCGAGGATGGTTTTGTTTTAGATCCGAGGATCTTTTGAGAATTGTCATTCGAGGATGGCATTCTTTTTTTCAAGTGCTTCTGAGATTGGTCTTATTATTGTGGCTATCATTCGAGGATGATAGACCATTTTAAGATTATTGATTGAGGTCAGTTTGTCTCTTTTTCAAAAACTGTCTGAGGTCAGTCTTTGTTGTTTTTGGTTATCGACTGAGGCCGATATACCATTGCGTCTCCATTCGAGGATGGTTTCATTTTAGATCCGAGGATCTTTTGAGAATTGTCGTTCGAGGATGGCATTATTTTCTTAAAGTCCTTCTGAGGGTGGTATTGTTGTTCTGGCTATAATTCGAGGATGATAGACCATTTTGAGCTTATTGATTGAGGCCAGTTTGTCTCTTTTGCAAAGTCTTTCTGAGGTCAGTCTTTGTGTTTCTGGTTATCGACTGAGGCCGGTATACCATTGCGTCTCCATTCGAGAATGGTTTCGTTTTAGATCCGAGGATCTTTTGAGAATTGTTATTCGAGGATGGAATTCTTTTCTTCAAGTCCTTCTAAGGTTGGTCTTGTTGTTGTGGCTTTCATTCGAGGATGGTAGACCATTTTGAGCTTATTGATTGAGGTCAGGTTGTCTATTTTGCAAAGTCTGTCTGAGGTCAGTCTTTATGTTTCTGGTTATCGACTGAGGCTGGTATACCATTGCGTCTCCATTCGAGGATGATTTCGTTTTAGATCAGAGGATCTTTTGAGGATTGTCATTCGAGGATGAAATTATTTTCTTTAAGTCCTTCTGAGGTAGGTCTTGTTGTTGTGGCTATCATTCGAGGATGATAGACCATTTTGAGCTTATTGATTAAGGTCAGTTTGTCTCTTTTGCAAAGTCTGTCTGAGGTCAGTCTTTGTTGTTTTTGGTTATCGACTGAGGCCGATATACCAATTCGTCTCCATTTGAGGATGGTTTCGTTTAAGATCCGAGGATCTTTTGAGAATTGTCGTTCGAGGATGGCATTCTTTTCTTAAAGTCCTTCTGAGGTTGGTATTGTTGTTGTGGCTATAATTCGAGGATAATAGACCATTTTGAGCTTATTGATTGAGGTAAGTTTGTCTCTTTTGTAAAGTCTTTCTGAGGTCAGTCTTTGTATTTCTGGTTATCAAATGAGGCCGGTATACCATTGCGTCTCCATTCGAGGATGGTTTCGTTTTAGATCCGAGGATCTTTTGAGAATTGTCATTCGAGGATGGAATTCTTTTCTTCAAGTCCTACTAAGGTTGGTCTTGTTGTTGTGGTTTTCATTCGAGGATGATAGACCATTTTGAGCTTATTGATTGAGGTCAGTATGTCTCTTTTGCAAAGTCTGTCTGATGTCAGTCTTTGTGTTTCTGGTTATCGATTGAGGCTGGGATACCATTGCGTCTCCATTCGAGGATGGTTTCGTTTTAGATCCGAGGATCTTTTGAGAATTGTCATTCGAGGATGGAATTATTTTCTTCAAGTCCTTCTGAGGTTGGTCTTGTTGTTGTGGCTATCATTCGAGGATGATAGACCATTTTGAGCTTATTGATTGAGGTCAGTTTGTCTCTTTTGCAAAATCTGTCTGAGGTCAGTATTTGTTGTTTTTGGTTATCGACTGAGGCCGATATACCATTACGTCTCCATTCGAGGATGGTTTCGTTTAAGATCCGAGGATCTTTCGAGAATTGTCATTCGAGGATGGCATTCTTTTCTTCAAGTACTTCTGAGATTGGTCTTATTGTTGTGGCTATCATTCGGGGATGATAAACCATTTTGAGCTTATTGATTGAGGTCAGTTTGTCTCTTTTTCAAAGTCTGTCTGAGGCCAGTCTTTGTTGTTTTTGGTTATCGACTGAGGCCGATATGCCATTGCGTCTCCACTCGAGGATGGTTTCGTGTTAGATCCGAGGATCTTTTGAGAATTGTCATTCGAGGATGGAATTCTTTTCTTCAAGTCCTTCTGAGGTAGGTCTTGTTGTTGTGGCTATCATTCGAGGATTATATACCAATTTGAGCTTATTGATTGAGGTCACTTTGTCTCTTTTGCAATGTCTGTCTGAGGTCAGTCTTTGTTGTTTTTGGTTATCGACTGAGGCCGATATACCATTGCGTCTCCATTCGAGGATGGTTTTGTTTTAGATCCGAGGATCTTTTGAGAATTGTCATTCGAGGATGGCATTCTTTTTTCAAGTCCTTCTGAGATTGGTCTTATTATTGTGGCTATCATTCGAGGATGATAGACCATTTTAAGATTATTGATTGAGGTCAGTTTGTCTCTTTTTCAAAAACTGTCTGAGATCAGTCTTTGTTGTTTTTGGTTATCGACTGAGGCCGATATACCATTGCGTCTCCATTCGAGGATGGTTTCATTTTAGATCCGAGGATCTTTTGAGAATTGTCGTTCGAGGATGGCATTATTTTCTTAAAGTCCTTCTGAGGTTGGTATTGTTGTTCTGGCTATAATTCGAGGATGATAGACCATTTTGAGCTTATTGATTGATGCCAGTTTGTCTCTTTTGCAAAGTCTTTCTGAGGTCAGTCTTTGTGTTTCTGGTTATCGACTGAGGCCGGTATACCATTGCGTCTCCATTCGAGAATGGTTTCGTTTTAGATCCGAGGATCTTTTGAGAATTGTTATTCGAGGATGGAATTCTTTTCTTCAAGTCCTTCTAAGGTTGGTCTTGTTGTTGTGGCTTTCATTCGAGGATGATAGACCATTTTGAGCTTATTGATTGAGGTCAGTTTGTCTCTTTTGCAAAGTCTGTCTGATGTCAGTCTTTGTGTTTCTGGTTATCTACTGAGGCCGGGATACCATTGCGTCTCCATTCGAGGATGGTTTCGTTTTAGATCCGAGGATCTTTTGAGAATTGTCATTCGAGGATGGAATTATTTTCTTCAAGTCCTTCTGAGGTTGGTCTTGTTGTTGTGGCTATCATTCGAGGATGGTAGACCATTTTGAGCTTATTGATTGAGGTCAGGTTGTCTATTTTGCAAAGTCTGTCTGAGGTCAGTCTTTATGTTTCTGGTTATCGACTGAGGCTGGTATACCATTGCGTCTCCATTCGAGGATGATTTTGTTTTAGATCAGAGGATCTTTTGAGGATTGTCATTCGAGGATGAAATTATTTTCTTTAAGTCCTTCTGAGGTAGGTCTTGTTGTTGTGGCTATCATTCGAGGATGATAGACCATTTTGAGCTTATTGATTGAGGTCAGTTTGTCTCTTTTGCAAAGTCTGTCTGAGGTCAGTCTTTGTTGTTTTTGGTTATCGACTGAGGCCGATATACCAATTCGTCTCCATTTGAGGATGGTTTCGTTTAAGATCCGAGGATCTTTTGAGAATTGTCGTTCGAGGTTGGCATTCTTTTCTTAAAGTCCTTCTGAGGTTGGTATTGTTGTTGTGGCTATAATTCGAGGATAATAGACCATTTTGAGCTTATTGATTGTGGTCAGTTTGTCTCTTTTGCAAAGTCTTTCTGAGGTCAGTCTTTGTGTTTCTGGTTATCGAATGAGGCCGGTATACCATTGCGTCTCCATTCGAGGATGGTTTCGTTTTAGATCCGAGGATCTTTTGAGAATTGTCATTCGAGGATGGAATTATTTTCTTCAAGTCCTTCTGAGGTTGGTCTTGTTGTTGTGGCTATCATTCGAGGATGATAGACCATTTTGAGCTTATTGATTGAGGTCAGTTTGTCTCTTTTGCAAAGTCTGTCTGAGGTCAGTATTTGTTGTTTTTGGTTATCGACTGAGGCCGATATACCATTACGTCTCCATTCGAGGATGGTTTCGGTTTAGATCCGCGGATCTTTTGAGAATTTTCATTCGAGGATGGCATTCTTTTCTACAAGTACTTCTGAGATTGGTCTTATTGTTGTGGCTATCATTCGGGGATGATAAACCATTTTGAGCTTATTGATTGAGGTCAGTTTGTCTCTTTTTCAAAGTCTGTCTGAGGCCAGTCTTTGTTGTTTTTGGTTATCGACTGAGGCCGATATATCATTGCTTCTCCATTCGAGGATGGTTTCGTTTTAGATCCGAGGATCTTTTGAGAATTGTCGTTCGAGGATGGCATTCTTTTCATCAAGTACTTCTGAGATTGGTATTATTGTTGTGGCTATCATTCGAGGATGATAGAACATTTTGAGCTTATTGATTGAGATTAGTTTGTGTCTTTTGCAAAGTCTGCAAGAGGTCAGTCTTTGTTGTTTTTGGTTATAGACTGAGGCCGATATACCATTGCGTCTCCATTCGAGGATGGTTTCGTTTTAGATCCGAGGATCTTTTGAGAATTGTCATTAGAGGATATAATTCTTTTCTTCAAGTCCTTATGAGGTTGGTCTTGTTGATGTCGCTATCATTCGAGGATGATAGACCATTTTGAGTTTATTGATTGAGGTCAGTTTGTCTCTTTTGCAAAGTCTGTCTGATGTCAGTCTTTGTGTTTCGGGTTATCGACTATGTCCGATATACCATTGCGTCTCCATTCGAGGATGGTTTAGTTTTAGATCCGAGGATCTTTTGAGAATTGTCGTTCGAGGATGGCATTCTATTCTTTAAGTACATCTAGGGTTGGTCTTGTTGTTGTGGCTATAATTCGAGGATGATAGACCTTTTTGAGCTTATTGATTGAGGTCAGTTTGTCTCTTTTGCAAAGTCTGTCTGATGTCAGTCTTTGTGTTTCTGGTTATCGACCGAGGCCGATATGCCATTGCGTCTCCATTCGAGGATGGTTTCGTGTTAGATCCGAGGATCTTTTGAGAATTGTCATTCGAGGATGGAATTCTTTTCTTCAAGTCCTTCTGAGGTAGGTCTTGTTGTTGTGGCTATCATTCGAGGATGATAGACCATTTTGAGCTTATTGATTGAGGCCAATTTGTCTCTTTTGCAAAGTCTTTCTGAGGTCAGTCTTTGTGTTTCTGGTTATCGACTGAGGCCGGTATACCATTGCGTCTCCATTCGAGAATGGTTTCGTTTTAGATCCGAGGATCTTTTGAGAATTGTTATTCGAGGATGGAATTCTTTTCTTCAAGTCCTTCTAAGGTTGGTCTTGTTGTTGTGGCTTTCATTCGAGGATGATAAACCATTTTGAGCTTATTGATTGAGGTCAGTTTGTCTCTTTTTCAAAGTCTGTCTGAGGCCAGTCTTTGTTGTTTTTGGTAATCGACTGAGGCTGATATATCATTGCTTCTCCATTCGAGGATGGTTTCGTTTTAGATCCGAGGATCTTTTGAGAATTGTCGTTCGAGGATGGAATTCTTTTCTTCAAGTACTTCTGAGATTGGTATTATTGTTGTGGCTATCATTCGAGGATGATAAACCATTTTAGCTTATTAATAGAGGTCAGTTTGTCTCTTTTGCAAAGTATGTCTGAGGTCAGTCTTTGTGTTTCTGCTTATCGACTGACGCCGGTATACAATTGCGTCTCCATTCGAGGATGGTTTCGTTTTAGATCCGAGGATCTTTTGAGAATTGTCATTCGAGGATGGCATTCTTTTCTTCAAGTCCTTCTGAGGTTGTTCTTGTTTTTGTGGCTATCATTCGAGGATGATAGAACATTTTGAGCTTATTGATTGAGGTCAGTTTGTCTCTTTTGCAAAGTCTGTCTGATGTCAGTCTTTGTGTTTCTGGTTATCTACTGAGGCCGGGATACCATTGCGTCTCCATTCGAGGATGGTTTCGTTTTAGATCCGAGGATCTTTTGAGAATTGTCATTCGAGGATGGAATTATTTTCTTCAAGTCCTTCTGAGGTTGGTCTTGTTGTTGTGGCTATCATTCGAGGATGGTAGACCATTTTGAGCTTATTGATTGAGGTCAGGTTGTCTATTTTGCAAAGTCTGTCTGAGGTCAGTCTTTATGTTTCTGGTTATCGACTGAGGCTGGTATACCATTGCGTCTCCATTCGAGGATGATTTTGTTTTAGATCAGAGGATCTTTTGAGGATTGTCATTCGAGGATGAAATTATTTTCTTTAAGTCCTTCTGAGGTAGGTCTTGTTGTTGTGGCTATCATTCGAGGATGATAGACCATTTTGAGCTTATTGATTGAGGTCAGTTTGTCTCTTTTGCAAAGTCTGTCTGAGGTCAGTCTTTGTTGTTTTTGGTTATCGACTGAGGCCGATATACCAATTCGTCTCCATTTGAGGATGGTTTCGTTTAAGATCCGAGGATCTTTTGAGAATTGTCGTTCGAGGTTGGCATTCTTTTCTTAAAGTCCTTCTGAGGTTGGTATTGTTGTTGTGGCTATAATTCGAGGATAATAGACCATTTTGAGCTTATTGATTGTGGTCAGTTTGTCTCTTTTGCAAAGTCTTTCTGAGGTCAGTCTTTGTGTTTCTGGTTATCGAATGAGGCCGGTATACCATTGCGTCTCCATTCGAGGATGGTTTCGTTTTAGATCCGAGGATCTTTTGAGAATTGTCATTCGAGGATGGAATTATTTTCTTCAAGTCCTTCTGAGGTTGGTCTTGTTGTTGTGGCTATCATTCGAGGATGATAGACCATTTTGAGCTTATTGATTGAGGTCAGTTTGTCTCTTTTGCAAAGTCTGTCTGAGGTCAGTATTTGTTGTTTTTGGTTATCGACTGAGGCCGATATACCATTACGTCTCCATTCGAGGATGGTTTCGGTTTAGATCCGCGGATCTTTTGAGAATTTTCATTCGAGGATGGCATTCTTTTCTACAAGTACTTCTGAGATTGGTCTTATTGTTGTGGCTATCATTCGGGGATGATAAACCATTTTGAGCTTATTGATTGAGGTCAGTTTGTCTCTTTTTCAAAGTCTGTCTGAGGCCAGTCTTTGTTGTTTTTGGTTATCGACTGAGGCCGATATATCATTGCTTCTCCATTCGAGGATGGTTTCGTTTTAGATCCGAGGATCTTTTGAGAATTGTCGTTCGAGGATGGCATTCTTTTCATCAAGTACTTCTGAGATTGGTATTATTGTTGTGGCTATCATTCGAGGATGATAGAACATTTTGAGCTTATTGATTGAGATTAGTTTGTGTCTTTTGCAAAGTCTGCAAGAGGTCAGTCTTTGTTGTTTTTGGTTATAGACTGAGGCCGATATACCATTGCGTCTCCATTCGAGGATGGTTTCGTTTTAGATCCGAGGATCTTTTGAGAATTGTCATTAGAGGATATAATTCTTTTCTTCAAGTCCTTATGAGGTTGGTCTTGTTGATGTCGCTATCATTCGAGGATGATAGACCATTTTGAGTTTATTGATTGAGGTCAGTTTGTCTCTTTTGCAAAGTCTGTCTGATGTCAGTCTTTGTGTTTCGGGTTATCGACTATGTCCGATATACCATTGCGTCTCCATTCGAGGATGGTTTAGTTTTAGATCCGAGGATCTTTTGAGAATTGTCGTTCGAGGATGGCATTCTATTCTTTAAGTACATCTAGGGTTGGTCTTGTTGTTGTGGCTATAATTCGAGGATGATAGACCTTTTTGAGCTTATTGATTGAGGTCAGTTTGTCTCTTTTGCAAAGTCTGTCTGATGTCAGTCTTTGTGTTTCTGGTTATCGACCGAGGCCGATATGCCATTGCGTCTCCATTCGAGGATGGTTTCGTGTTAGATCCGAGGATCTTTTGAGAATTGTCATTCGAGGATGGAATTCTTTTCTTCAAGTCCTTCTGAGGTAGGTCTTGTTGTTGTGGCTATCATTCGAGGATGATAGACCATTTTGAGCTTATTGATTGAGGCCAATTTGTCTCTTTTGCAAAGTCTTTCTGAGGTCAGTCTTTGTGTTTCTGGTTATCGACTGAGGCCGGTATACCATTGCGTCTCCATTCGAGAATGGTTTCGTTTTAGATCCGAGGATCTTTTGAGAATTGTTATTCGAGGATGGAATTCTTTTCTTCAAGTCCTTCTAAGGTTGGTCTTGTTGTTGTGGCTTTCATTCGAGGATGATAAACCATTTTGAGCTTATTGATTGAGGTCAGTTTGTCTCTTTTTCAAAGTCTGTCTGAGGCCAGTCTTTGTTGTTTTTGGTAATCGACTGAGGCTGATATATCATTGCTTCTCCATTCGAGGATGGTTTCGTTTTAGATCCGAGGATCTTTTGAGAATTGTCGTTCGAGGATGGAATTCTTTTCTTCAAGTACTTCTGAGATTGGTATTATTGTTGTGGCTATCATTCGAGGATGATTACCCATTTTAGCTTATTAATAGAGGTCAGTTTGTCTCTTTTGCAAAGTATGTCTGAGGTCAGTCTTTGTGTTTCTGCTTATCGACTGACGCCGGTATACAATTGCGTCTCCATTCGAGGATGGTTTCGTTTTAGATCCGAGGATCTTTTGAGAATTGTCATTCGAGGATGGCATTCTTTTCTTCAAGTCCTTCTGAGGTTGTTCTTGTTTTTGTGGCTATCATTCGAGGATGATAGAACATTTTGAGCTTATTGATTGAGATTAGTTTGTGTCTTTTGCAAAGTCTGCAAGAGGTCAATCTTTCTTGTTTTTGGTTATAGACTGAGGCCGATATACCATTGCGTCTCCATTCGAGGATGGTTTCGTTTTAGATCCGAGGATCTTTTGAGAATTGTCATTAGAGGATATAATTCTTTTCTTCAAGTCCTTATGAGGTTGGACTTGTTGATGTCGCTATCATTCGAGGATGATAGACCATTTTGAGTTTATTGATTGAGGTCAGTTTGTCTCTTTTGCAAAGTCTGTCTGATGTCAGTCTTTGTGTTTCGGGTTATCGACTATGTCCGATATACCATTGCATCTCCATTCGAGGATGGTTTAGTTTTAGATCCGAGGATCTTTTGAGAATTGTCGTTCGAGGATGGCATTCTATTCTTTAAGTACATCTAGGGTTGGTCTTGTTGTTGTGGCTATAATTCGAGGATGATAGACCTTTTTGAGCTTATTGATTGAGGTCAGTTTGTCTCTTTTGCAAAGTCTGTCTGATGTCAGTCTTTGTGTTTCTGGTTATCGACCGAGGCCGATATGCCATTGCGTCTCCATTCGAGGATGGTTTCGTGTTAGATCCGAGGATCTTTTGAGAATTGTCATTCGAGGATGGAATTCTTTTCTTCAAGTCCTTCTGAGGTAGGTCTTGTTGTTGTGGCTATCATTCGAGGATGATAGACCATTTTGAGCTTATTGATTGAGGCCAATTTGTCTCTTTTGCAAAGTCTTTCTGAGGTCAGTCTTTGTGTTTCTGGTTATCGACTGAGGCCGGTATACCATTGCGTCTCCATTCGAGAATGGTTTCGTTTTAGATCCGAGGATCTTTTGAGAATTGTTATTCGAGGATGGAATTCTTTTCTTCAAGTCCTTCTAAGGTTGGTCTTGTTGTTGTGGCTTTCATTCGAGGATGATAAACCATTTTGAGCTTATTGATTGAGGTCAGTTTGTCTCTTTTTCAAAGTCTGTCTGAGGCCAGTCTTTGTTGTTTTTGGTTATCGACTGAGGCTGATATATCATTGCTTCTCCATTCGAGGATGGTTTCGTTTTAGATCCGAGGATCTTTTGAGAATTGTCGTTCGAGGATGGCATTCTTTTCTTCAAGTACTTCTGAGATTGGTATTATTGTTGTGGCTATCATTCGAGGATGATAAACCATTTTAGCTTATTAATAGAGGTCAGTTTGTCTCTTTTGCAAAGTATGTCTGAGGTCAGTCTTTGTGTTTCTGCTTATCGACTGACGCCGGTATACAATTGCGTCTCCATTCGAGGATGGTTTCGTTTTAGATCCGAGGATCTTTTGAGAATTGTCATTCGAGGATGGAATTCTTTTCTTCAAGTCCTTCTGAGGTTGTTCTTGTTTTTGTGGCTATCATTCGAGGATGATAGAACATTTTGAGCTTATTGATTGAGATCAGTTTGTGTCTTTTGCAAAGTCTGCAAGAGGTCAATCTTTCTTGTTTTTGGTTATAGACTGAGGCCGATATACCATTGCGTCTCCATTCGAGGATGGTTTCGTTTTAGATCCGAGGATCTTTTGAGAATTGTCATTAGAGGATATAATTCTTTTCTTCAAGTCCTTATGAGGTTGGTCTTGTTGATGTCGCTATCATTCGAGGATGATAGACCATTTTGAGTTTATTGATTGAGGTCAGTTTGTCTCTTTTGCAAAGTCTGTCTGATGTCAGTCTTTGTGTTTCTGGTTATCGACTATGTCCGATATACCATTGCGTCTCCATTCGAGGATGGTTTAGTTTTAGATCCGAGGATATTTTGAGAATTGTCGTTCGAGGATGGCATTCTATTCTTTAAGTACTTCTAGGGTTGGTCTTGTTGTTGTGGCTATAATTCGAGGATGATAGACCTTTTTGAGCTTATTGATTGAGGTCAGTTTGTGTCTTTTGCAAAGTCTGTCTGATGTCAGTCTTTGTGTTTCTGGTTATCGACCGAGGCAGATATGCCATTGCGTCTCCATTCGAGGATGGTTTCGTGTTAGATCCGAGGATCTTTTGAGAATTGTCATTCGTGGATGGAATTCTTTTCTTCAAGTCCTTCTGAGGTAGGTCTTGTTGTTGTGGCTATCATTCGAGGATGATAGACCATTTTGAGCTTATTGATTAAGGTCACTTTGTCTCTTTTGCAAAGTCTGTCTGAGATCAGTCTTTGTTGTTTTTGGTTATCGACTGAGGCCGATATACCATTGCGTCTCCATTCGAGGATGGTTTTGTTTTAGATCCGAGGATCTTTTGAGAATTGTCATTCGAGGATGCCATTATTTTCTTCAAGTCCTTCTGAGATTGGTCTTATTATTGTGGCTATCATTCGAGGATGATAGACCATTTTAAGATTATTGATTGAGGTCAGTTTGTCTCGTTTTCAAAGTCTGTCTGAGGTCAGTCTTTGTTGTTTTTGGTTATCGACTGAGGCCGATATGCCATTGCGTCTCCATTCGAGGATGGTTTCGTGTTAGATCCGAGGATCTTTTGAGAATTGTCATTCGAGGATGGAATTCTTTTCTTCAAGTCCTTCTGAGGTAGGTCTTGTTGTTGTGGCTATCATTCGAGGATTATAGACCATTTTGAGCTTATTGATTGAGGTCACTTTGTCTCTTTTGCAAAGTCTGTATGAGGTCAGTCTTTGTTGTTTCTGGTTATCGACTGAGGCCGATATACCATTGCGTCTCCATTCGAGGATGGTTTTGTTTTAGATCCGAGGATCTTTTGAGAATTGTCATTCGAGGATGGCATTCTTTTTTTCAAGTGCTTCTGAGATTGGTCTTATTATTGTGGCTATCATTCGAGGATGATAGACCATTTTAAGATTATTGATTGAGGTCAGTTTGTCTCTTTTTCAAAAACTGTCTGAGGTCAGTCTTTGTGTTTCTGGTTATCGACTGAGGCCGATATACCATTGCGTCTCCATTCGAGGATGGTTTCGTTTTAGATCCGAGGATCTTTTGAGAATTGTCGTTCGAGGATGGCATTATTTTCTTAAAGTCCTTCTGAGGGTGGTATTGTTGTTCTGGCTATAATTCGAGGATGATAGACCATTTTGAGCTTATTGATTGAGGCCAGTTTGTCTCTTTCGCAAAGTCTTTCTGAGGTCAGTCTTTGTGTTTCTGGTTATCGACTGAGGCCGGTATGCCATTGTGTCTCCATTCGAGGATGGTTTCGTGCTATATCCGAGGATCTTTTGAGAATTGTCATTCGAGGATGGAATTCTTTTCTTCAAGTCATTCTGAGGTTGGTCTTGTTGTTGTGGCTATCATTCGAGGATGATAGACCATTTTGAGCTTATTGATTAAGGTCACTTTGTCTCTTTTGCAAAGTCTGTCTGAGGTCAGTCTTTGTTGTTTTTGGTTATCGACTGAGGCCGATATACCATTGCGTCTCCATTCGAGGATGGTTTTGTTTTAGATCCGAGGATCTTTTGAGAATTGTCATTCGAGGATGCCATTCTTTTCTTCAAGTCCTTCTGAGATTGGTCTTATTATTGTGGCTATCATTCGAGGATGATAGACCATTTTAAGATTATTGATTGAGGTTAGTTTGTCTCTTTTTCAAAGTCTGTCTGAGGTCAGTCTTTGTTGTTTTTGGTTATCGACTGAGGCCGATATACCATTGCGTCTCCATTCGAGGATGGTTTCGTTTTAGATCCGAGGATCTTTTGAGAATTGTCGTTCGAGGATGGCATTATTTTCTTAAAGTCCTTCTGAGGTTGGTATTGTTGTTGTGGCTATAATTCGAGGATGATAGACCATTTTGAGCTTATTGATTGAGGCCAATTTGTCTCTTTTGCAAAGTCTTTCTGAGGTCAGTCTTTGTGTTTCTGGTTATCGACTGAAGCCGGTATACCATTGCGTCTCCATTCGAGAATGGTTTCGTTTTAGATCCGAGGATCTTTTGAGAATTGTTATTCGAGGATGGAATTCTTTTCTTCAAGTCCTTCTAAGGGTGGTCTTGTTGTTGTGGCTTTCATTCGAGGATGATAAACCATTTTGAGCTTATTGATTGAGGTCAGTTTGTCTCTTTTTCAAAGTCTGTCTGAGGCCAGTCTGTGTTGTTTTTGGTTATCGACTGAGGCTGATATATCATTGCTTCTCCATTCGAGGATGGTTTCGTTTTAGATCCGAGGATCTTTTGAGAATTGTCGTTCGAGGATGGCATTCTTTTCTTCAAGTACTTCTGAGATTGGTATTATTGTTGTGGCTATCATTCGAGGATGATAAACCATTTTAGCTTATTGATAGAGGTCAGTTTGTCTCTTTTGCAAAGTATGTATGAGGTCAGTCTTTGTGTTTCTGCTTATCGACTGACGCCGGTATACAATTGCGTCTCCATTCGAGGATGGTTTCGTTTTAGATCCGAGGATCTTTTGAGAATTGTCATTCGAGGATGGAATTCTTTACTTCAAGTCCTTCTGAGGTTGTTCTTGTTTTTGTGGCTATCATTCGAGGATGATAGAACATTTTGAGCTTATTGATTGAGATCAGTTTGTGTCTTTTGCAAAGTCTGCAAGAGGTCAATCTTTCTTGTTTTTGGTTATAGACTGAGGCCGATATACCATTGCGTCTCCATTCGAGGATGGTTTCGTTTTAGATCCGAGGATCTTTTGAGAATTGTCACTAGAGGATATAATTCTTTTCTTCAAGTCCTTATGAGGTTGGTCTTGTTGATGTCGCTATCATTCGAGGATGATAGACCATTTTGAGTTTATTGATTGAGGTCAGTTTTTCTCTTTTGCAAAGTCTGTCTGATGTCAGTCTTTGTGTTTCTGGTTATCGACTATGTCGGATATACCATTGCGTCTCCATTCGAGGATGGTTTAGTTTTAGATCCGAGGATCTTTTGAGAATTGTCGTTCGAGGATGGCATTCTATTCTTTAAGTACTTCTAGGGTTGGTCTTGTTGTTGTGGCTATAATTCGAGGATGATAGACCTTGTTGAGCTTATTGATTGAGGTCAGTTTGTCTCTTTTGCAAAGTCTGTCTGATGTCAGTCTTTGTGTTTCTGGTTATCGACCGAGGCCGATATGCCATTGCGTCTCCATTCGAGGATGGTTTCGTGTTAGATCCGAGGATCTTTTGAGAATTGTCATTCGTGGATGGAATTCTTTTCTTCAAGTCCTTCCGAGGTAGGTCTTGTTGTTGTGGCTATCATTCGAGGATGATAGACCATTTTGAGCTTATTGATTAAGGTCACTTTGTCTCTTTTGCAAAGTCTGTCTGAGATCAGTCTTTGTTGTTTTTGGTTATCGACATAGGCCGATATACCATTGCGTCTCCATTCGAGGATGGTTTTGTTTTAGATCCGAGGATCTTTTGAGAATTGTCATTCGAGGATGCCATTCTTTTCTTCAAGTCCTTCTGAGATTGGTCTTATTATTGTGGCTATCATTCGAGGATGATAGACCATTTTAAGATTATTGATTGAGGTCAGTTTGTCTCTTTTTCAAAGTCTGTCTGAGGTCAGTCTTTGTTGTTTTTGGTTATCGACTGAGGCCGATATACCATTGCGTCTCCATTCGAGGATGGTTTCGTTTTAGATCCGAGGATCTTTTGAGAATTGTCGTTCGAGGATGGCATTATTTTCTTAAAGTCCTTCTGAGGTTGGTATTGTTGTTGTGGCTATAATTCGAGGATGATAGACCATTTTGAGCTTATTGATTGAGGCCAATTTGTCTCTTTTGCAAAGTCTTATTGAGGTCAATCTTTGTGTTTTTGGTTATCGACTGAGGCCGGTATACCATTGCGTCTCCATTCGAGAATGGTTTCATTTTAGATCCGAGGATCTTTTGAGAATTGTTATTCGAGGATGGAATTCTTTTCTTCAAGTCCTTCTTAGGTTGGTCTTGTTGTTGTGGCTTTCATTCGAGGATGATAGACCATTTTGAGCTTATTGATTGAGGTCAGTTTGTCTCTTTTGCAAAGTCTATCTGATGTCAGTCTTTGTGTTTCTGGTTATCGACTGAGGCCGGTATACCATTGCGTCTCCATTCGAGGATGGTTT
Source organism: Lathyrus aphaca (assembly GCA_963966055.1). Taxonomy (NCBI): domain Eukaryota; kingdom Viridiplantae; phylum Streptophyta; class Magnoliopsida; order Fabales; family Fabaceae; genus Lathyrus; species Lathyrus aphaca. Next base: position 266,392,012 of record OZ014519.1, read on the forward strand.
CGTTTTAGATCCGAGGATCTTTTGAGAATTGTCATTCGAGGATGGAATTCTTTTCTTCAAGTCATTCTGAGGATGGTCTTGTTGTTGTGGCTATCATTCGAGGATGGTAGACCATTTTGAGCTTATTGATTGAGGTCAGGTTGTCTCTTTGGCAAAGTTTGTCTGACGTCAGTCTTTGTGTTTCTAGTTATCGACTGAGGCCGGTATACCATTGCATCTCCATTCGAGGATGATTTCGTTTTAGATCAAAGGATCGTTTGAGAATTGTCATTCGAGGATGGAATTCTTTTCTTCAAGTCCTTCTGAGGTTGGTCTTGTTATTGTGGTTATCATTCGAGGATGATCGACCATTTTGAGCTTATTGATTGAGTTCAGTTTGTCTCTTTTGCAAAGTCTGTCTGAGGTCAGTATTTGTTGTTTTTGGTTATCGACTGAGGCCGATATACCATTGCGTCTCCATTCGAGGATGGTTTCGTTTTAGATCCGAGGATCTTTTGAGAATTGTCATTCGAGGATGGCATTCTTTTCTTCAAGTACTTCTGAGATTGGTCTTATTGTTGTGGCTATCATTCGAGGATGATAAACCATTTTGAGCTTATTGATTGAGGTCAGTTTGTCTCTTTTGCAAAGTCTGTCTGAGGTCAGTCTTTGTGTTTCTGGTTATCGACTGAGGCCGGTATACCATTGTGTCTCCATTCGAGGATGGTTTCGTTTTAGATCCGAGGCTCTTTTGAGAATTGTCATTCGAGGATGGAATTCTTTTCTTCAAGTCCTTCTGAGGTGGGTTTTGTTGTTGTGGCTTTCATTCGAGGATGATAGACCATTTTGAGCTTATTGATTGAGGTCAGTTTGTCTCTTTTGCAAAGTCTGTCTGAGGTCAGTCTTTGTGTTTCTGGTTATCGACTGAGGCCGGTATGCCATTGCGTCTCCATTCGAGGATGGTTTCGTGTTAGATCCGAGGATCTTTTGAGAATTGTCATTCGAGGATGGAATTCTTTTCTTCAAATTCTTCTTAGGTTGGTCTTGTTGTTGTGGCTATCATTCGAGGATGATAGACCATTTTGAGCTTATTGATTGAGGTCAGTTTGTCTCTTTTGAAAAGTCTGTCTGAGGTCATTCTTTGTGTTTCTGGTTATCGACTGAGGCTGGTATACCATTGCATCTCCATTCGAGGATGGTTTCGATTTATATCCGAGGAACTTTCGAGAATTGTCATTAGAGGATGGAATTATTTTCTTCAAGTCCTTCTGAGGTTGGTCTTGTTGTTGTGGCTATCATTCGAGGATGATAGACCATTTTGAGCTTATTGATTGAGGTCAGTTTGTCTTTTTTGCAAAGTCTTTCTGAGGTCAGTCTTTGTGTTTCTGGTTATCGACTGGGGCTGTTATACCATTGCATCTCAGTTCGAGGATGGTTTCGTTTTAGATCCGAGGATCTTTTGAGAATTGTCATTCGAGGTTGGAATTCTTTTCTTCAAGTCTTTCTGAGGTTGGTCTTGTTGTTGTGGCTATCATTCGAGGATGATAGACCATTTTGAGCTTATTGATTGAGGTCAGTTTGTCTCTTTCGCAAAGTCTGTTTGAGGTCAGTCTTTGTGTTTATGGTTATCGACTGAGGCCGCTATGCCATTGCGTCTCCATTCGAGGATGGTTTCGTGTTAGATCCGAGTATCTTTTGAGAATTGTCATTCGAGGATGGAATTCTTTTCTTCAAGTCATTCTGAGGTTGGTCTTGTTGTTGTGGCGATCATTTGAGGATTGTAGACCATTTTGAGCTTATTGATTGAGGTCAGGTTGTCTCTTTTGCAAAGTTTGTATGAGGTCAGTCTTTGTGTATCTAGTTATCGACTGAGGTCGGTATACCATTGCGTCTCCATTCGAGGATGATTTCGTTTTAGATCAAAGGATCGTTTGAGATTTGTCATTCGAGGATGGAATTCTTTTCTTCAAGTCCTTCTGAGGTTGGTCTTGTTGTTGTGGCTATCATTCGAGGATGATAGACCATTTTGAGCTTATTGATTGAGGTCAGTTTGTCTCTTTTGCAAAGTCTGTCTGAGGTCAGTATTTGTTGTTTTTGGTTATCGACTGAGGCAGATATACCATTGCGTCTCAATTCGAGGATGGTTTCGTTTTAGATCCGAGGATCTTTCGAGAATTGTCATTCGAGGATGGCATTCTTTTCTTCAAGTACTTCTGAGATTGGTCTTATTGTTGTAGCTATCATTCGAGGATGATAAACCATTTTGATCTGATTGATTGAGGTCAGTTTGTCTCTTTTTCAAAGTCTGTCTGAGTTCAGTCTTTGTTGTTTTTGGTTATCGACTGGGGCCGATATATCATTGCTTCTCCATTCGAGGATGGTTTCGTTTTAGATCCGAGGATCTTTTGAGAATTGTCGTTCGAGGATGGCATTCTTTTCTTCAAGTCCTTCTAAGGTTGGTCTTGTGGTTATGGCTATAATTCGAGGATGAGAGACCATTTTGAGCTTATTGATTGAGGCCAGTTTGTCTCTTTTGCAAAGTCTGTCTGAGGTCAGTCTTTGTGTTTCTGGTTATCGACTGAGGCTGGTATACCATTGTGTCTCCATTCGAGGATGGTTCCGTTTTAGATCCGAGGCTCTTTTGAGAATTGTCATTCGAGGATGAAATTCTTTTCTTCATGTCCTTCTGAGGTGGGTCTTGTTGTTTGGCTTTCATTCGAGGATGATAGTCCATTTTGAGCTTATTGATTGAGGTCAGTTTGTCTCTTTTGCAAAGTCTGTCTGAGGTCAGTCTTTGTGTTTCTGGTTATCGACTGAGGCCGGTATACCATTGCGTCTCCATTCGAGGATGGTTTCGTGTTAGATCCGAGGATCTTTTGAGAATTGTCATTCGAGGATGGAATTCTTTTCTTCAAATTTTTCTTAGGTTGGTCTTGTTGTTGTGGCTATCATTCGAGGATGATAGACCATTTTGAGCTTATTGATTGAGGTCAGTTTATCTCTTTTGCAAAGTCTGTATGAGGTCATTCTTTGTGTTTCTGGTTATCGAATGAGGCTGGTATACCATTGCGTCTCCATTCGAGGATGGTTTCGTTTTATATCCGAGGAACTTTTGAGAATTGTCATTCGAGGATGGAATTCTTTTCTTCAAATTCTTCTTAGGTTGGTCTTGTTATTGTGACTATCATTCGAGGATGATAGAGCATTTTGAGCTTATTGATTGAGGTCAGTTTGTCTCTTTTGCAAAGTCTGTCTGAGGTCAGTCTTTGTGTTTCTGGTTATCGACTGAGGCCGGTATGCCATTGCGTCTCCATTCGAGGATGGTTTCGTGTTAGATCCGAGTATCTTTTGAGAATTGTCATTCGAGGATGGAATTCTTTTCTTCAAGTCATTCTGAGGTTGGTCTTGTTGTTGTGGCGATCATTTGAGGATGGTAGACCATTTTGAGCTTATTGATTGAGGTCAGGTTATCTCTTTTGCAAAGTTTGTCTGAGGTCAGTCTTTGTGTTTCTCGTTATCGACTGACGCCGGTATACCATTGCGTCTCCATTCGAGGATGATTTCGTTTTAGATCAAAGGATCGTTTGAGATTTGTCATTCGAGGATGGAATTCTTTTCTTCAAGTCCTTCTGAGGTTGGTCTTGTTGTTGTGGCTATCATTCGAGGATGATAGACCATTTTGAGCTTATTGATTGAGGTCAGTTTGTCTCTTTTGCAAAGTCTGTCTAAGGTCAGTATTTGTTGTTTTTGGTTATCGACTGAGGCCGATATACCATTGCGTCTCCATTCGAGGATGGTTTCGTTTTAGATCCGAGGATCTTTTGAGAATTGTCATTCGAGGATGGCATTCTTTTCATCAAGTACTTCTGAGATTGGTCTTATTGTTGTGGCTATCATTCGAGGATGATAAACCATTTTGAGCTTATTGATTGAGGTCAGTTTGTCTCTTTTTCAAAGTCTATCTGAGGTCAGTCTTTGTGTTTCTGGTTATCGACTGAGGCCGGTATACCATTGCGTCTCCATTCGAGGATGGTTTCGTGTTAGATCCGAGGATCTTTTGAGAATTGTCATTCGAGGATGGAATTCTTTTCTTCAAATTTTTCTTAGGTTGGTCTTGTTGTTGTGGCTATCATTCCAGGATGATAGACCATTTTGAGCTTATTGATTGAGGTCAGTTTGTCTCTTTTGCAAAGTCTGCCTGAGGTCATTCTTTGTGTTTCTGGTTATCGACTGAGGCTGGTATACCATTGCGTCTCCATTCGAGGATGGTTTCGTTTTATATCCGAGGATCTTTTGAGAATTGTCGTTCGAGGATGGCATTATTTTCTTAAAGTCCTTCTGAGGTTGGTATTGTTGTTCTGGCTATAATTCGAGGATGATAGACCATTTTGAGCTTATTGATTGAGGTCAGTTTGTCTCTTTTGTAAAGTCTGTCTGAGGTCATTCTTTGTGTTTCTGGTTATCGACTGAGGCTGGTATACCATTGCGTCTCCATTCGAGGATGGTTTCGTTTTATATCCGAGGAACTTTTGAGAATTGTCATTCGAGGATGGAATTCTTTTCTTCAAATTCTTCTTAGGTTGGTCTTGTTGTTGTGGCTATCATTCGAGGATGATAGACCATTTTGAGCTTATTGATTGAGGTCAGTTTGTCTTTTTTGCAAAGTCTGTCTGAGGTCATTCTTTGTGTTTCTGGTTATCGACTGAGGCTGGTATACCATTGCGTCTCCATTCGAGGATGGTTTCGTTTTAGATCCGAGGATCTTTTGAGAATTGTCATTCGAGGTTGGAATTCTTTTCTTCAAGTCCTTCTGAGGTTGGTCTTGTTGTTGTGGCTATCATTCGAGGATGATAGACCATTTTGAGCTTATTGATTGAGGTCAGTTTGTCTCTTTCGCAAAGTCTGTTTGAGGTCAGTCTTTGTGTTTATGGTTATCGACTGAGGCCGCTATGCAATTGCGTCTCCATTCGAGGATGGTTTCGTGTTAGATCCGAGTATCTTTTGAGAATTGTCATTCGAGGATGGAATTCTTTTCTTCAAGTCATTCTGAGGTTGGTCTTGTTGTTGTGGCGATCATTTGAGGATTGTAGACCATTTTGAGCTTATTGATTGAGGTCAGGTTGTTTCTTTTGCAAAGTTTGTATGAGGTCAGTCTTTGTGTTTCTAGTTATCGACTGAGGCCGGTATACCATTGCGTCTCCATTCGAGGATGATTTCGTTTTAGATCAAAGGATCGTTTGAGAATTGTCATTCGAGGATGGAATTCTTTTCTTCAAGTCCTTCTGAGGTTGGTCTTGTTGTTGTGGCTATCATTCGAGGATGATAGACCATTTTGAGCTTATTGATTGAGGTCAGTTTGTCTCTTTTGCAAAGTCTGTCTGAGGTCAGTATTTGTTGTTTTTGGTTATTGACTGAGGCCGATATACCATTGCGTCTCAATTCGAGGATGGTTTCGTTTTAGATCCGAGGATCTTTCGAGAATTGTCATTCGAGGATGGCATTCTTTTCTTCAAGTACTTCTGAGATTGGTCTTATTGTTGTAGCTATCATTCGAGGATGATAAACCATTTTGATCTTATTGATTGAGGTCAGTTTGTCTCTTTTTCAAAGTCTGTCTGAGTTCAGTCTTTGTTGTTTTTGGTTATCGACTGGGGCCGATATATCATTGCTTCTCCATTCGAGGATGGTTTCGTTTTAGATCCGAGGATCTTTTGAGAATTGTCGTTCGAGGATGGCATTCTTTTCTTCAAGTCCTTCTAAGGTTGGTCTTGTTGTTATGGCTATAATTCGAGGATGAGAGACCATTTTGAGCTTATTGATTGAGGCCAGTTTGTCTCTTTTGCAAAGTCTGTCTGAGGTCAGTCTTTGTGTTTCTGGTTATCGACTGAGGCCGGTATACCATTGCGTCTTTATTCGAGGATGGTTTCGTTTTAGATCGGAGGCTCTTTTGATAATTGTCATTCGAGGATGGAATTCTTTTCTTCAAATCCTTTTGAGGTGGGTCTTGTTGTTGTGGCTTTCATTCGAGGATGATAGACCATTTTGAGCTTATTGATTGAGGTCAGTTTGTCTCTTTTGCAAAGTCTGTCTGAGGTCAGTCTTTGTGTTTCTGGTTATCGACTGAGGCCGGTATACCATTGCGTCTCCATTCGAGGATGGTTTCGTGTTAGATCCGAGGATCTTTTGAGAATTGTCATTCGAGGATGGAATTCTTTTCTTCAAATTCTTCTTAGGTTGGTCTTGTTGTTGTGGCTGTCATTCGAGGATGATAGACCATTTTGAGCTTATTGATTGAGGTCAGTTTGTCTCTTTTGCAAAGTCTGTCTGAGGTCATTCTTTGTGTTTCTGGTTATTGACTGAGGCTGGTATACCATTGCGTCTCCATTCGAGGATGGTTTCGTTTTATATCCGAGGAACTTTTGAGAATTGTCATTCGAGGATGGAATTCTTTTCTTCAAATTCTTCTTAGGTTGGTCTTGTTGTTGTGGCTATCATTCGAGGATGATAGACCATTTTGAGCTTATTGATTGAGGTCAGTTTGTCTCTTTCGAAAAGTCTGTCTGAGGTCAGTCTTTGTGTTTATGGTTATCGACTGAGGCCGGTATGCCATTGCGTCTCCATTCGAGGATGGTTTCGTGTTAGATTCGAGTATCTTTTGAAAATTGTCATTCGAGGATGGAATTCTTTTCTTCAAGTCATTCTCAGGTTGGTCTTGTTGTTGTGGCTATAATTCGAGGATGATAGACCATTTTGAGCTTATTGATTGAGGTCAGTTTGTCTCTTTTGCAATGTCTGTCTGAGGTCAGTCTTTGTGTTTCTGGTTATCGACTGAGGCCGGTATACCATTGCGTCTCTATTCGAGGATGGTTTCGTTTTAGATCGGAGGCTCTTTTGAGAATTGTCATTCGAGGATGGAATTCTTTTCTTCAAATCCTTTTGAGGTGGGTCTTGTTGTTGTGGCTTTCATTCGAGGATGATAGACCATTTTGAGCTTATTGATTGAGGTCAGTTTGTCTCTTTTGCAAAGTCTGTCTGAGGTCAGTCTTTGTGTTTCTGGTTATCGACTGAGGCCGGTATACCATTGCGTTTCCATTCGAGGATGGTTTCGTGTTAGATCCGAGGATCTTTTGAGAATTGTCATTCGAGGATGGAATTCTTTTCTTCAAATTCTTCTTAGGTTGGTCTTGTTGTTGTGGCTATCATTCGAGGATGATAGACCGTTTTGAGCTTATTGATTGAGGTCAGTTTGTCTCTTTTGCAAAGTCTGTCTGAGGTCATTCTTTGTGTTTCTGGTTATTGACGGAGGCTGGTATACCATTGCGTCTCCATTCGAGGATGGTTTCGTTTTATATCCAAGGAACTTTTGAGAATTGTCATTCGAGGATGGAATTCTTTTCTTCAAATTCTTCTTAGGTTGGTCTTGTTGTTGTGGCTATCTGTCGCTCCCACTAAATGAAGTCGGGTCAGATAGGGTATAGACGCGAACGGTCGGCGAGAAAGATGAGAACACACAGGAGTGAACTCAAAAAGACAAGAGTCTCCAGCTAGGCATTTTTATCCCGGAGGAAAGGCAATGCTGCATAGACCTAGAAAAAGATGGATAAGACGGTCGCGAACCAAAGAGACTGAGAAAGGGGGTTGGTTACAACCTGGGAAGGTATTAGCACCCAGATTGTCTGCCGTACTCGACGGGATCCACGCTTAAAAGATTTGTGTTTTAAAGGGGTAGTGTCAGTGCATTTTGTGTATAAAGAGCTGGAAAGGAATGTACAGGTGTCAGTGTAAAAGAAGTGTGAAGTGTGTAAATGAAGTGTCAGTGTGAGAATGAGAATGAACTGCTCAGGAGTATGAGGCTTAAAGAATAAAGCTGGAAAGAGGGGGAATATGCAGAGACTTTTGTTCGATAACTGTTAAGTTATGCCTACGTATCCTCTCGTGCAATGAGGAAGTCAGAACACCGTAGTTCGACCCAAAGAGACTGAAAGATGAATTGACTTGTGAACTACTTGCTAGTCTATGCTCAAGTGTATGATCTGTCTGGCACAGATGCAAACTGTCTTGCATTAGACGGAAGAAGCAAGTTCTTGTTTGTGAGTGAATGAGGTGAGAAAAGAATCCCGAAGGAGACGATTATTGTTTGTTTTTTGAGTTTTCAGTCTTTTATTGCTTTTGAGAGTTTGTCATAAGTTAATGAGCTTAAGCCTAAACCAGTGGATTTAGTAAACTCATCACATCTTCCCTCTGATTAGGGGTAATGAGAGTACCTTAAGTGTGAAGTCAGATTCTCACACTTAATCACCTTTGCTATAGGATCAAGATCATTAACCTACTTGTGATTAAATAGATGTTTTTGGTGTTTTTGGTTTAGTGTTGAGTAATGAGATTAAGCCATAATCAGGGATTAAACAGACTCATTACACCATCCTAATAGAAGGATAATAGATGAGAATGTTTAAGCTGAGGAAAGCTCCTCAACTTAATCCATGATTAGGGATTAAACTCATGACAAAACAAAGCCTTTATTAAGTGGGTTTTAGTTAATGGTATGATGATGAAGTGATTTTTAAGGTTTGTAAGACAACTTGAGGGGGACTTGTCCATTAACACTAGGGTTAGTCCTTCTTAACCAATTAAGGAAGAATTAGAACCCTAATGCAAGGCCCAAGTTACAAGTGTGATGTCTTGATATTTATTAAGTGAATTGATTAAAGGATTTAAACACATTAAGGGTTTAACACTTAGGATTAAAGTTATACACTCCATCCTAATAGAAGGATGCAGGCATAAGCTTAATCACAAAGCCTTAAAGCCTTTAGGGTTTAGTCCCTGATTATGAGATGAGAAGAGAAGACTCAAGATAGACACAAAGGTAAAACTAAATGGGGGACTAATCAAAACCCTAATCATTGTCATGCTTGGTTGTTCCTAAGGTTTGTGAGGTTTTCAAGAGATGTCTTCAATGGAACCACCAAGCAGCAGATGAAAGGATCAAGAGAAGCAAAGTAACTTGCTTTATTCAAGAAGTCAAGTCACTTGAAGAAAGAAAGTAAGGAGAGGAATAATGAGCAAGCTCAATCTCAAACACATACAAAAATGCAGCAAGGATGCCTAAAAGAGATGAAGAGAAGTTATGAGAAGTGAAGGCAAATTCACTTCCCAAGATAACTTACCACCTGAAAAGTTAGTAAAAGGAATGCAATGCAATGCCAAATGAAATGGGATGACATGATGATAAACAAAACCAGAAGCACATACATGATGTTAATGATGCTATGAGATGTTATAAACATGAGGCAGCACATGAAAATGATCACACAAGTTCATGGATGCAAATGAAGCAAGTTAGGAAGCATAGACATACATGAAAAGTTATGAAGTGTACATGGCATACAACATGGCAAATGCAAGATGCAATGATCAAACATGCTTTCTATGTGTCTTATGATGTCAAATGAATCAAATGGATGCTTGAGATGTCATGGCAAGTCATGTTATGCAAGAGAATGCAAGAGGGATGCAAATGAAAGCCCAAATTAGGGTTTATGAACCAAACATCCAACAAAAACCAAAAACAGAAGCAAACCCTAAGATAAAAAATGGAAAATGCCACTCAAAGGATCCCTAATCCTATACTAAACCAATGCCCAAAGGAGAGGTCTCAACTCCTAACCTAACTCAAGATATGAATTTCTTAAGATTCTAGGGTTTTTAGGGTTCCCAAACAAAAGAAATGCCAAACAAATTGAAAATGGAAGATCAAATCATGGCCATTTAATCTTAAAAACTACATGCTAAACACAATGCAATGCAAGAAGAAACAATGTCGAACTCTTCATGGATAGACAGAAATGATTTTTTGAACTTTGGATCAAAATAATGCACAAAAATGATTTTAATTCAATGAAAAATTCTCAAAATGCATCAAGATCAAAAAAGAAATTTGGTTTGAAGGTTGGACAATGTTTCTAAATGTCTTAGAACATTTCATGAATTTTTTGGTGATTTTTAGATACTTAAAAGTATTTTTAATAAATTAATTTCCATTAATCAATTAAAAATAAACTTTTAAATATTTAAAAACTTTTTTAATGATAAAAATAAAAATAAAAATATTTTTGTGTTTGAAAAATTAATGAAACTCAGGATAAAAAATTTCATAATTTTTAAACAAGTTTTGCTATTTTAAATAAATTATGCAAATTAAATGAAAGAAAAAGAAAAAAAAATGAATTTAAATGGAAAGTCAAACGAATGGAAGGCAGGGATTGAATCTGGGTTTGAATATGTTGACTGGCGCCAGATCTAGTGGCCAGGATTGCATCTGAGTTAATTCATTTAATTAAGATTTATTAAACTAATTAAAATGGATTAGGGCAAAACAAAGGGATCTGGGCCGTCCAAGCTAGCGGGAAGTCAAACAAGTCAAACCATCCAACGCGTGGGATTCAAATGAGAATTAATTACAGGATTAGGGCTAATGATTTTCAGGTGGCCGGAGAAGACCTCCGGTCGTCTTCTCCGGTGGGAAGCCCACCTGAAAATCCCTAAAACTCTCAAAACCTAACTAAAATGAAATCTAAAACCATGGAAATGATCCCCATAACTCACTGAATCAAAACCCCATGCCCAAACTCATTTATCTTTCCCCAAATTCATGAATCGAACAAAACAAATTTTAGGTCAACGGAGTTTCAAAAAGCAATTAAATCCTCATTTCACCACCATTTTCAAAACTAAAAGCATCAGAACAATCAGTGAAGCAAGGAGAACAAGTTTAGAACTTAAAAATCCATTTCTGAAAAAAAAAGTTCTTGAGCTACCTGAGATTCGAAGCTTTCACTCCAGCAACTTTCAGACCTCCCCTCCTTGTGAAATCCACTCCTTATGACCTCTTGATGATGCTTGAATGCTTTGGAGAAGTTTATGCTGGCTAGATGAAGAGTTTGAACAGCTTCTGCTCAAGCTCAGTTGAAAATGGCAATGGTGATGCAGGCAGTTTCAGGCCAATGTGAGTGGTTCTTTGGGATCAGGGTGATGTTTTAAGAAGGTTTGTGGAGTTTGTTTGGATGTTTATGGCCTATGGAGTGAGTTTCGAAAGAAACTGCAAGTTGGAGTGAAAATGGAGAAGTGGTGTTCTTGCTTGGTTCAGGCTTGGTTCTTTGTTGGTTTAGGCTCTATGAAGCATGGTGAATTGATGTGTGGAATTGGCTTGAATGTTTGTGAGTTGGGCAGAGAGTTTCGAAGAGAAAATGCAAATGGGGTGAGTTTTGTGTATGTGATGCTATGATGTTTTTCAGCTTGGCTTGGTGTTGTGTTTAGCTTGCAAATGGAAAGTATAAACAATTCCAATTGGCCAGATGATGTGACATGGCCTGCTGTGATTGGGATGTTTGCTTTTGCAAAAAAGTCCACTTTGTGTAAGGAAAGCATGGCTTGAGCTCTAGCTTGGTACAAGAGGCATGGGCTGCGCAGCATTGTGTGGAAGAGAGGCTAGAAAGGTTCAGCATGCTAGGCACCAAGTGGGTGAAGTGTGATGAGTGGTTTTGCAAGTTGCTTACTTTTGAAACTTCATGAAAATCTCTTGCCATACAAACCATGAACATGAGAGACTATGGTTCAAATCTGACTTTTAGGTCCCATGTGATGTTTGCACATTGGTTTGATGTCAACTAGAAGTTACAAACAGCCTTGGTTCATGATTTTGCAAATTTCACATTTGGTGCACATCTTGAAAATAAGCGATTTTTGGCAACTTTGTCACACCCTAACTTTTGATCCAAGAAGAATTAGATCATGTTCTTGTACTTTTTGAAAAGGGAAAGATGTATTCTACAACTTTCATGACCAAAGTTTTTCCATTTGAAACATTTTTGGATCAAAAATCAAGGCTTGAAAAATGACCTAAAATGACATATTCTTGAAAAGTCAACCATGCCCTAAAAAGTCAACTTTGCAAAAACTTCAAATTCTTGAATTTTGTGAACTTCAACCTTCTTCCATGATCAAATAAAGATCATATACACTCAAAATGATGAAGATCACCCCTTGGTTGGGTCATTGGGAGCCTCAGATGCCCTGATTTTGCACTGACTTGCTTGAAAAGTCAACTCTTGATCAGATGACTTCCCCATGGAATTTATTCATGAAAATTGATATGCATACTCCCTATACCATATAGAGACCAATGTAAACAAGAATGATCAAAAAATTTGGTGTTATGGCCTTTGAAACCAAAACCCTAATTTTAGGTCAACTGTGCAGTCAAACTTGGCTCTGCATCCATACCAATCCCAGTTCTTGTGATTCTTTGGCATTTTTGACTTTGTGAGGATGTAATATGATATAAGAACACACATGGATCCCTTTGAAGTGATTGATGGCCCTTGGAGTGGCTCAAGAGGCTTTTGGATTGCTCAGATCACAAACCCTAGGTGCAGATGACTTAGAAACTATGCAGTGAATCAAAAATGTGATATGAGATGGTATGATTGTGTTTATGCATATGGGATGATCACAAGCCATGGTGTGAATGGGTGAGGGAAAATTTGGGGTGTTTACACTATCATTCGAGGATGATAGACCATTTTGAGCTTATTGATTGAGGTCAGTTTGTCTCTTTCGAAAAGTCTGTCTGAGGTCAGTCTTTGTGTTTATGGTTATCGACTGAGGCCGGTATGCCATTGCGTCTCCATTCGAGGATGGTTTCGTGTTAGATCCGAGTATATTTTGAGAATTGTCATTCGAGGATGGAATTCTTTTCTTCAAGTCATTCTCAGGTTGGTCTTGTTGTTGTGGCGATCATTTGAGGATGGTATACCATTTTGAGCTTATTGATTGAGGTCAGGTTATCTCTTTTGCAAAGTTTGTCTGAGGTCAGTCTTTGTGTTTCTAGTTATCGACTGAAGCCGGTATACCATTGCGTCTCAATTCGAGGATGATTTCGTTTTAGATCAAAGGATCGTTTGAGAATTGTCATTCGAGGATGGAATTCTTTTCTTCAAGTCCTTCTGAGGTTGGTCTTGTTGTTGTGGCTATCATTCGAGGATGATAGACCATTTTGAGCTTATTGATTGAGGTCAGTTTGTCTCTTTTGCAAAGTATGTCTGAGGTCAGTATTTGTTGTTTTTGGTTATCGACTGAGGACGATATACCATTGCGTCTCCATTCGAGGATGGTTTCGTTTTAGATCCGAGGATCTTTTGAGAATTGTCATTCGAGGATGGCATTCTTTTCTTCAAGTACTTCTGAGATTGGTCTTATTGTTGTGTCTATCATTCGAGGATGATAAACCATTTTGAGCTTATTGATTGAGGTCAGTTTGTCTCTTTTTAAAAGTCTATCTGAGGTCAGTCTTTGTTGTTTTTGGTTATCGACTGAGGCCGATATATCATTGCTTTTCCATTCGAGGATAGTTTCGTTTTAGATCCGAGGATCTTTTGAGAATTGTCGTTCGAGGATGGCATTCTTTTCTTCAAGTCCTTCTAAGGTTGGTCTTGTTGTTGTGGCTATAATTCGAGGATGATAGGCCATTTTGAGCTTATTGATTGAGGTCAGTTTGTCTCTTTTGCAAAGTCTGTCTGAGGTCAGTCTTTGTGTTTCTGGTTATCGACTGAGGCCGGTATACCATTGCGTCTCTATTCGAGGATGGTTTCGTTTTAGATCGGAGGCTCTTTTGAGAATTGTCATTCGAGGATGTAATTCTTTTCTTCAAATCCTTTTGAGGTGGGTCTTGTTGTTGTGGCTTTCATTCGAGGATGATAGACCATTTTGAGCTTATTGATTGAGGTCAGTTTGTCTCTTTTGCAAAGTCTGTCTAAGGTCAGTCTTTGTGTTTCTGGTTATCGACTGAGGCCAGTATACCATTACGTCTCCATTCGAGGATGGTTTCGTGTTAGATTCGAGGATCTTTTGAGAATTGTCATTCGAGGATGGAATTCTTTTCTTCAAATTCTTCTTAGGTTGGTCTTGTTGTTGTGGCTATCATTCGAGGATGATAGACCATTTTGAGCTTATTGATTGAGGTCAGTTTGTCTCTTTTGCAAAGTCTGTCTGAGGTCATTCTTTGTGTTTCTGGTTATTGACTGAGGCTGGTATACCATTGCGTCTCCATTCGAGGATGGTTTCGTTTTATATCCGAGGAACTTTTGAGAATTGTCATTCGAGGATGGAATTCTTTTCTTCAAATTCTTCTTAGGTTGGTCTTGTTGTTGTGGCTATCATTCGAGGATGATAGACCATTTTGAGCTTATTGATTGAGGTCAGTTTGTCTCTTTTGGAAAGTCTGTCTGAGGTCATTCTTTGTGTTTCTGGTTATCGACTGAGGCTGGTATACTATTGCGTCTCCATTCGAGGATGGTTTCGTTTTATATCCGAGGAACTTTTGAGAATTGTCATTCGAGGATGGAATTATTTTCTTCAAGTCCTTCTGAGGTTGGTCTTGTTGTTGTGGCTATCATTCGAGGATGATAGACCATTTTGAGCTTATTGATTGAGGTCAGTTTGTCTTTTTTGCAAAGTCTTTCTGAGGTCAGTCTTTGTGTTTCTGGTTATCGACTGAGGCTGATATACCATTGCATCTCCATTCGAGGATGGTTTCGTTTTAGATCCGAGGATCTTTTGAGAATTGTCATTCGAGGATGGAATTCTTTTCTTCAAGTCCTTCTGAGGTTGGTCTTGTTGTTGTGGCTATCATTCGAGGATGATAGACCATTTTGAGCTTATTGATTGAGGTCAGTTTGTCTCTTTCGAAAAGTCTGTCTGAGGTCAGTCTTTGTGTTTATGGTTATCGATTAAGGCCGGTATGCCATTGCGTCTCCATTCGAGGATGGTTTCGTGTTAGATCCGAGTATCTTTTAAGGATTTTCATTCGAGGATGGAATTCTTTTCTTCAAGTCATTCTGAGGTTGGTCTTGTTGTTGTGGCGATCATTTGAGGATGGTAGACCATTTTGAGCTTATTGATTGAGGTCAGGTTGTCTCTTTTGCAAAGTTTATCTGAGGTCAGTCTTTGTGTTTCTAGTTATCGACTGAGGCCGGTATACCATTGCGTCTCCATTCGAGGATGATTTCGTTTTAGATCAAAGGATCGTTTGAGAATTGTCATTCGAGGATGGAATTCTTTTCTTCAAGTCCTTCTGAGGTTGGTCTTGTTGTTGTGGCTATCATTCGAGGATGATAGACCATTTTGAGCTTATTGATTGAGATCTGTTTGTCTCTTTTGCAAAGTCTGTCTGAGGTCAGTATTTGTTGTTTTTGGTTATCGACTGAGGCCGATATACCATTGCTTCTCCATTCGAGGATGGTTTCGTTTTAGATCCGAGGATCTTTTGAGAATTGTCATTCTAGGATGGCATTCTTTTCTTCAAGTACTTCTGAGGTTGGTCTTATTGTTGTGGCTATCATTCGAGGATGATAAACCATTTTGAGCTTATTGATTGAGGTCATTTTGTCTCTTTTTCAAAGTCTATCTTAGGTCAGTCTTTGTTGTTTTTGGTTAACGACTGAGGCCGATATATCATTGCTTCTCCATTCGAGGATGGTTTCGTTTTAGATCCGAGGATCTTTTGAGAATTGTCGTTCGAGGATGGCATTCTTTTCTTCAAGTCCTTCTAAGGTTGGTCTTGTTGTTGTGGCTATAATTTGAGGATGACAGACCATTTTGAGCTTATTGATTGAGGTCAGTTTGTCTCTTTTGAAAAGTCTGTCTGAGGTCAGTATTTGTTGTTTTTGGTTATCGACTGAGGCTGATATACCATTGCGTCTCCATTCGAGGATGGTTTCGTTTTAGATCCGAGGATCTTTTGAGAATTGTCATTCGAGGATGGCATTCTTTTCTTCAAGTACTTCTGAGATTGGTCTTATTGTTGTGGCTATCATTCGAGGATGATAAACCATTTTGAGCTTATTGATTGAGGTCAGTTTGTCTCTTTTTCAAAGTCTATCTGAGGTCAGTCTTTGTTGTTTTTGGTTAACGACTGAGGCCGATATATCATTGCTTCTCCATTCGAGGATGGTTTCGTTTTAGATCCGAGGATCTTTTGAGAATTGTCGATCGAGGATGGCATTCTTTTCTTCAAGTCCTTCTAAGGTTGGTCTTGTTGTTGTGGCTATAATTTGAGGATGACAGACCATTTTGAGCTTATTGATTGAGGTCAGTTTGTCTCTTTTGCAAAGTATGTCTGAGGTCAGTCTTTGTGTTTCTGGTTATCGACTGAGGCCGATATACCATTGCATCTCTATTAGAGGATGGTTTCGTTTTAGATCGGAGGCTCTTTTGAGAATTGTCATTCGAGGATGGAATTCTTTTCTTCAAATCCTTTTGAGGTGGGTCTTGTTATTGTGGCTTTCATTCGAGGATGATAGACCATTTTGAGCTTATTGATTGAGGTCAGTTTGTCTCTTTTGCAAAGTCTGTCTGAGGTCAGTCTTTGTGTTTCTGGTTATCGACTGAGGCCGGTATACCATTGCGTCTCCATTCGAGGATGGTTTCGTGTTAGATCCGAGGATCTTTTGAGAATTGTCATTCGAGGATGGAATTCTTTTCTTCAAATTCTTCTTAGGTTTGTATTGTTGTTGTGGCTATCATTCGAGGATGATAGACCATTTTGAGCTTATTGATTGAGGTCAGTTTGTCTCTTTTGCAAAGTCTGTCTGAGGTTATTCTTTGTGTTTCTGGTTATCGACTGAGGCCGGTATACCATTGCGTCTCCATTCGAGGATGGTTTCGTGTTAGATCCGAGGATCTTCTGAGAATTGTCATTCGAGGATGGAATTCTTTTCTTCAAATTCTTCTTAGGTTGGTCTTGTTGTTGTGGCTATCATTCGAGGATGATAGACCATTTTGAGCTTATTGATTGAGGTCAGTTTGTCTCTTTTGCAAAGTCTGTCTGAGGTCATTCTTTGTGTTTCTGGTTATCGACTGAGGCTGGTATACCATTGCGTCTCCATTCGAGGATGGTTTCGTTTTATATCCGAGGAACTTTTGAGAATTGTCATTCGAGGATGGAATTCTTTTCTTCAAATTCTTCTTAGGTTGGTCTTGTTGTTGTGGCTATCATTCGAGGATGATAGACCATTTGAGCTTATTGATTGAGGTCAGTTTGTCTCTTTTGCAAAGTCTGTCTAAGGTCATTCTTTGTGTTTCTGGTTATCGACTGAGGCTGGTATACCATTGCGTCTCCATTCGAGGATGGTTTCGTTTTATATCCGAGGAATTTTGAGAATTGTCATTCGAGGATGGAATTATTTTCTTCAAGTCCTTTTGAGGTGGGTCTTGTTGTTGTGGCTATCATTCGAGGATGATAGACCATTTTGAGCTTATTGATTGAGGTCAGTTTGTCTTTTTTGCAAAGTCTTTCTGAGGTCAGTCTTTGTGTTTCTGGTTATCGACAGAGGTTGATATACCATTGCATCTCCATTCGAGGATGGTTTCGTTTTAGATCCGAGGATCTTTTGAGAATTGTCATTCGAGGATGGAATTCTTTTCTTCAAGTCCTTCTAAGGTTGGTCTTGTTGTTATGGCTATCATTCGAGGATGATAAACCATTTTGAGCTTATTGATTGAGGTCAGTTTGTCTCTTTCGAAAAGTCTGTCTAAGATCAGTCTTTGTGTTTATGGTTATCGACTGAGGCCGATATGCCATTGCGTCTCCATTCGAGGATGGTTTTGTGTTAGATCCGAGTATCTTTTGAGAATTGTCATTCGAGGATGGAATTATTTTCTTCAAGTCATTCTGAGGTTGGTCTTGTTGTTGTGGCGATCATTTGAGGATGGTAGACCATTTTGAGCTTATTGATTGAGGTCAGGTTGTCTCTTTTGCAAAGTTTTTCTGAGGTCAGTCTTTGTGTTTCTAGTTATCGACTGAGGCCGGTATACCATTGCGTCTCCATTCGAGGATGATTTCGTTTTAGATCAAAGGATCGTTTGAGAATTGTCATTCGAGGATGGAATTCTTTTCTTCAAGTCCTTCTGAGGTTGGTCTTGTTGTTGTGGCTATCATTCGAGGATGATAGACCGTTTTGAGCTTATTGATTGAGGTCAGTTTGTCTCTTTTGCAAAGTCTGTCTGAGGTCAGTATTTGTTGTTTTTGGTTATCGACTGAGGCCGATATACCATTGCGTCTCCATTCGAGGATGGTTTCGTTTTAGATCCGAGGATCTTTTGAGAATTGTCATTCTAGGATGGCATTCTTTTCTTCAAGTACTTCTGAGGTTGGTCTTATTGTTGTGGCTATCATTCGAGGATGATAAACCATTTTGAGCTTATTGATTGAGGTCAGTTTGTCTCTTTTTCAAAGTCTATCTTAGGTCAGTCTTTGTTGTTTTTGGTTAACGACTGAGGCCGATATATCATTGCTTCTCCATTCGAGGATGGTTTCGTTTTAGATCCGAGGATCTTTTGAGAATTGTCGTTCGAGGATGGCATTCTTTTCTTCAAGTCCTTCTAAGGTTGGTCTTGTTGTTCTGGCTATAATTTGAGGATGACAGGCCATTTTGAGCTTATTGATTGAGGTCAGTTTGTCTCTTTTGCAAAGTCTGTCTGAGGTCAGTATTTGTTGTTTTTGGTTATCGACTGAGGCTGATATACCATTGCGTCTCCATTCGAGGATGGTTTCGTTTTAGATCCGAGGATCTTTTGAGAATTGTCATTCGAGGATGGCATTCTTTTCTTCAAGTACTTCTGAGATTGGTCTTATTGTTGTGGCTATCATTCGAGGATGATAAACCATTTTGAGCTTATTGATTGAGGTCAGTTTGTCTCTTTTTCAAAGTTTATCTGAGGTCAGTCTTTGTGTTTCTAGTTATCGACTGAGGCCGGTATACCATTGCGTCTCCATTCGAGGATGGTTTCGTTTTAGATCCGAGGATCTTTTGAGAATTGTCGTTCGAGGATGGAATTCTTTTCTTCAAGTCCTTCTTAGGTTGGTCTTGTTGTTGTGGCTATCATTCGAGGATGATAGACCATTTTGAGCTTATTGATTGAGGTCAGTTTGTCTCTTTTGCAAAGTCTGTCTGAGGTCATTCTTTGTGTTTCTGGTTATCGACTGAGGCCGGTATACCATTGCGTCTCCATTCGAGGATGGTTTCGTGTTAGATCCGAGGATCTTCTGAGAATTGTCATTCGAGGATGGAATTCTTTTCTTCAAATTCTTCTTAGGTTGGTCTTGTTGTTGTGGCTATCATTCGAGGATGATAGACCATTTTGAGCTTATTGATTGAGGTCAGTTTGTCTCTTTTGCAAAGTCTGTCTGAGGTCATTCTTTGTGTTTCTGGTTATCGACTGAGGCTGGTATACCATTGCGTCTCCATTCGAGGATGGTTTCGTTTTATATCCGAGGAACTTTTGAGAATTGTCATTCGAGGATGGAATTCTTTTCTTCAAATTCTTCTTAGGTTGGTCTTGTTGTTGTGGCTATCATTCGAGGATGATAGACCATTTGAGCTTATTGATTGAGGTCAGTTTGTCTCTTTTGCAAAGTCTGTCTAAGGTCATTCTTTGTGTTTCTGGTTATCGACTGAGGCTGGTATACCATTGCGTCTCCATTCGAGGATGGTTTCGTTTTATATCCGAGGAATTTTGAGAATTGTCATTCGAGGATGGAATTATTTTCTTCAAGTCCTTCTGAGGTTGGTCTTGTTGTTGTGGCTATCATTCGAGGATGATAGACCATTTTGAGCTTATTGATTGAGGTCAGTTTGTCTTTTTTGCAAAGTCTTTCTGAGGTCAGTCTTTGTGTTTCTGGTTATCGACAGAGGTTGATATACCATTGCATCTCCATTCGAGGATGGTTTCGTTTTAGATCCGAGGATCTTTTCAGAATTGTCATTCGAGGATGGAATTCTTTTCTTCAAGTCCTTCTAAGGTTGGTCTTGTTGTTGTGGCTATCATTCGAGGATGATAAACCATTTTGAGCTTATTGATTGAGGTCAGTTTGTCTCTTTCGAAAAGTCTGTCTAAGGTCAGTCTTTGTGTTTATGGTTATCGACTGAGGCCGATATGCCATTTCGTCTCCATTCGAGGATGGTTTCGTGTTAGATCCGAGTATCTTTTGAGAATTGTCATTCGAGGATGGAATTATTTTCTTCAAGTCATTCTGAGGTTGGTCTTATTGTTGTGGCGATCATTTGAGGATGGTAGACCATTTTGAGCTTATTGATTGAGGTCAGGTTGTCTCTTTTGCAAAGTTTTTCTGAGGTCAGTCTTTGTGTTTCTAGTTATCGACTGAGGCCGGTATACCATTGCGCCTCCATTCGAGGATGATTTCGTTTTAGATCAAAGGATCGTTTGAGAATTGTCATTCGAGGATGGAATTCTTTTCTTCAAGTCCTTCTGAGGTTGGTCTTGTTGTTGTGGCTATCATTCGAGGATGATAGACCGTTTTGAGCTTATTGATTGAGGTCAGTTTGTCTCTTTTGCAAAGTCTGTCTGAGGTCAGTATTTGTTGTTTTTGGTTATCGAATGAGGCCGATATACCATTGCGTCTCCATTCGAGGATGGTTTCGTTTTAGATCCGAGGATCTTTTGAGAATTGTCATTCTAGGATGGCATTCTTTTCTTCAAGTACTTCTGAGGTTGGTCTTATTGTTGTGGCTATCATTCGAGGATGATAAACCATTTTGAGCTTATTGATTGAGGTCAGTTTGTCTCTTTTTCAAAGTCTATCTTAGGTCAGTCTTTGTTGTTTTTGGTTAACGACTGAGGCCGATATATCATTGCTTCTCCATTCGAGGATGGTTTCGTTTTAGATCCGAGGATCTTTTGAGAATTGTCGTTCGAGGATGGCATTCTTTTCTTCAAGTCCTTCTAAGGTTGGTCTTGTTGTTGTGGCTATAATTTGAGGATGACAGACCATTTTGAGCTTATTGATTGAGGTCAGTTTGTCTCTTTTGCAAAGTCTGTCTGAGGTCAGTATTTGTTGTTTTTGGTTATCGACTGAGGCTGATATACCATTGCGTCTCCATTCGAGGATGGTTTCGTTTTAGATCCGAGGATCTTTTGAGAATTGTCATTCGAGGATGGCATTCTTTTCTTCAAGTACTTCTGAGATTGGTCTTATTGTTGTGGCTATCATTCGACGATGATAAACCATTTTGAGCTTATTGATTGAGGTCAGTTTGTCTCTTTTTCAAAGTCTATCTGAGGTCAGTCTTTGTTGTTTTTGGTTAACGACTGAGGCCGATATATCATTGCTTCTCCATTCGAGGATGGTTTCGTTTTAGATCCGAGGATCTTTTGAGAATTGTCGTTCGAGGATGGCATTCTTTTCTTCAAGTCCTTCTAAGGTTGGTCTTGTTGTTGTGGCTATAATTTGAGGATGACAGACCATTTTGAGCTTATTGATTGAGGTCAGTTTGTCTCTTTTGCAAAGTATGTCTGAGGTCAGTCTTTGTGTTTCTGGTTATCGACTGAGGCCGATATACCATTGCATCTCTATTCGAGGATGGTTTCGTTTTAGATCGGAGGCTCTTTTGAGAATTGTCATTCGAGGATGGAATTCTTTTCTTCAAATCCTTTTGAGGTGGGTCTTGTTATTGTGGCTTTCATTCGAGGATGATAGACCATTTTGAGCTTATTGATTGAGGTCAGTTTGTCTCTTTTGCAAAGTCTGTCTGAGGTCACTCTTTGTGTTTCTGGTTATCGACTGAGGCCGGTATACCATTGCGTCTCCATTCGAGGATGGTTTCGTGTGAGATCCGAGGATCTTTTGAGAATTGTCATTCGAGGATGGAATTCTTTTCTTCAAATTCTTCTTAGGTTGGTATTATTGTTGTGGCTATCATTCGAGGATGATAGACCATTTTGAGCTTATTGATTGAGGTCAGTTTGTCTCTTTTGCAAAGTCTGTCTGAGGTCATTCTTTGTGTTTCTGGTTATCGACTGAGGCCGGTATACCATTGCGTCTCCATTCGAGGATGGTTTCGTGTTAGATCCGAGGATCTTCTGAGAATTGTCATTCGAGGATGGAATTCTTTTCTTCAAATTCTTCTTAGGTTGGTCTTGTTGTTTTGGCTATCATTCGAGGATGATAGACCATTTTGAGCTTATTGATTGAGGTCAGTTTGTCTCTTTTGCAAAGTCGGTCTGAGGTCATTCATTGTGTTTCTGGTTATCGACTGAGGCTGGTATACCATTGCGTCTCCGTTCGAGGATGGTTTCGTTTTATATCCGAGGAACTTTTGAGAATTGTCATTCGAGGATGGAATTCTTTTCTTCAAATTCTTCTTAGGTTGGTCTTGTTGTTGTGGCTATCATTCGAGGATGATAGACCATTTGAGCTTATTGATTGAGGTCAGTTTGTCTCTTTTGCAAAGTCTGTCTAAGGTCATTCTTTGTGTTTCTGGTTATCGACTGAGGCTGGTATACCATTGCGTCTCCATTCGAGGATGGTTTCGTTTTATATCCGAGGAATTTTGAGAATTGTCATTCGAGGATGCAATTATTTTCTTCAAGTCCTTCTGAGGTGGGTCTTGTTGTTGTGGCTATCATTCGAGGATGATAGACCATTTTGAGCTTATTGATTGAGGTCAGTTTGTCTTTTTTGCAAAGTCTTTCTGAGGTCAGTCTTTGTGTTTCTGGTTATCGACAGAGGTTGATATACCATTGCATCTCCATTCGAGGATGGTTTCGTTTTAGATCCGAGGATCTTTTGAGAATTGTCATTCGAGGATGGAATTCTTTTCTTCAAGTCCTTCTAAGGTTGGTCTTGTTGTTGTGGCTATCTGAAAACACCCCAAATTTGCCCTCACCCATTCACACCATGGCTTATGATCATCTCATATGCATAAACACCATCATATCCTCTCACATCTCATTCTTGATTCACTGGATAGTTTCTAAGGCATCTGCACCTAGGGTTTGTGATCTGAGCAATCCCAAAGCATCTTGAGCCACTCCAAAGGCCACTAATCAACTCAAAGGGGTCCATGTGTGTTCTTATATCATATTTCATCTCCTCAAAGTCAAAATTGCAGAGGAATCACAAGAACTAGGGTTTGAGTGGATGCAGAGCCAGTTTGAACTGCACAGTTGACTGAAAATTAGGGTTTTGGTTTCAGAGGCCATAACCCCAAATTTTTTGGTCATTCTTGTTTCCATTGATCTCTATATGGTATAGGGAGTATGCATATCAATTTTCATGAAGAAATTCCATGGGGAAGTCATCTGATCAAGAGTTGACTTTTCAGACAAGTCAGTGCAAAATCAGGGCATCTGAGGCCCCCAATGACCCAACCAATGGGTGATCTTCATCATTTTGAGTGTATATGGTCTTTATTTGATCATGGAAGAAGATTGAAGTTCATGAAAATCAAGAATTTAGGGTTTTTGCAAATGTTGACTTTTTGGGCATAGTTGACTTTTCAAGAATGCTTCATTTTAGGTCATTTTTCAAGCCTTGTTTCTTGATCCAAAAATGCTTCAAATGGAAAAACTTTGGTCATGAAAGTTGTAGATCTCATCTTTCCCTTTTCAAAAAGTACAAGAACATGATCAAACTCTTCTTGGATCAAAAGTTATGGCAATGCAAAGTTGGCTAAAATCATTAATTTTCAAGGCATGCCTCATTTGGAAATTTTGCAAAGTCTTGGACCAATGCATCATGTGACCTCTAATTCATCTCAAACCATTACATAAACATTCTATGAGCCTAAAAAATCAGAATTGGACCAAGTTTCCTTCATGTTTTGGTTCATGTAACAAGATTTTCTTTCATGGGAACCATAAAGCAACAAGTTGCAAAACCACTCATTTCACTTCCTACAAACTATGACATTGGATGCTGACTTTGGCTAGCCTCTCACCTCACCCTTTGCTGCGCAGCCCATGCCATGTACTTGCCTAGACCTTGAGCCATGCTTGCCTTACACAAAACTTGACTTTTTGCAAAAGCAAACTTACCAATCACTATAGGCCAGGTCACATCATCTGACCTATAGGATTAAAATACATTATCATTTTGCAAGCCATTTCATGTACAAGGCAAGGCTGAAGCTCTCACATTCACCACATACACAAAAACTCACCATCTTGCAACTTGCTTCGAATTTCTATATACAGCCTGCAAACACTCAAACCTTTTCCTCCATTCAACTCACCATGTATCACTGAGTAGAAACCACCCAAAGCACAAGCCTAAAACATCCAGAACACCTCATTGCCATCTCTCACTCCATTCTGCAGATTCATTCGAATCTCCCTCCCTAGCCCACAAACAGCCAAACAAACACCATAGACCTTCTCCATTCACCCTCAGGATCATAAACAACCCCTCACCATGACCTGAAAGTGCCTATTTCACCATTGCCATTTCTGATCAAGCTTGAACAGAAGCTTTCGAAACTCATCAACCAGCCAACTTAAACTCCATTTGAGCATTCAAGCATCATCAAGAGGTTCTAAGGAGTAGATTGCACAAGGAGAGGTGGCCAGAAAGTTCCTAAACTGAAAGCTTCGAATCTCAGGTAGCCTGAAATTTATTTTTCCAGAAGTTGCTTTTCTTGTTACAAACTTGTTCTTTGTGTTGTCCTGATCATCCTGGTGCTTTTAGTTTTTGAAATGGTTTTGATTTGAACATTTAATTTGACTCTGAAACTGGTTTGCCCTAAAAATGTTTGCCTTCGATTCATGCGATTGATGAAGAATAAATTTGTTTGGGGTTAGGGTTTTGATTCAGGAGATCATGGGAATCATTTTGGTGTGCTTAGATTTCATTTTTGATACGTTTTGAGGAAGTTTGGAAGTTTTCAGGTGGACTTCCCACCGGAGAAGACGACCGGAGGTCTTCTCCGGCCACCTGAAAATAATTAGGGTTTTAATCCTGTAATTAAGGCAGTTTAAATTCCGTGCGTTGGATCAGTGGACTTTGTTGACTTGCCGCGCGCGTGTGTGGTTGAGATTCATCATTAAACCCTAACCATTAATTAATTAATTCATAATCCTGTTTAAACTAAGTTTGAATGTGGGCCTTTGATCTGCGCGCGCAGTCAACCCTCTCATTGCCAGATTCAATCCCAGCCCCTCATTTGGCATACTTCAGTTTATTTTGATTTTTATTTCATTTTTTCTCATTTAATTTGCATAATTTATTTAAAATAGCAAAAATTGTTTAAAAATTATGAAACTTTTTGTCAAGAGTTTCATTAAATTTTAATACACAAAAATATTTTTATTTTTATTTTTTAGCATTAAAAAGTATTTTTAAATATTTAAAAGATTATTTTTAATTGATTAATGAGAATTAATTAATTAAAAATACTTTTAGGTATTTAAAAATTACAAAAAAATTCATGAAATGTTCTAAGACATTTAGAAACATTGTCCAACATTCAAACCAAATTTCTTTTTTGATCTTGATGAATTTTAAGAATTTTTCATTGAATTAAATCATTTTTTATGCATTATTTTGATCACATGTTTGAAAATTCATTTCTGCCTTTTGGAGAAGGTTGAGACATTGATTCTTCTTGCATTGTTTTGTGTTTAGCATGTATTTTCAAGGATAAAATGGCCATGATTTGTTTCTTCATTTTCTAATTGATTGGCATTTGTTTTGTTAAGAACCCTAAAAAACCCTAATAACTTGCAAAATTCATATCTTGAGTTTGGTTGAGAGTTGAGAGCTCCCCTTTGGGCAGTGGTTTATTATAGGTCTAGGGTTTCCTTGGGCATCATTTTCCATTTTTACTTTAGGGTTTTGCTTCTGTTTTTGGTTTGTGTTTGATGTTTGATCCATAAACCCTAATTTGGGCTTTCTTTTGCATCCTTCTTGCATTCTCTTGCATAACATGACTTGTCTTTGCATTTTGTGTATTCTTGTGATTCATTTGACATCTTAAGACATGTAGAAGGCATGTTTGATCATTGCATTGCATATTTGCCATGTCATTTGTCTTGTATGATTCATAACATTTCATGCTTGTTCATGCTCCTTAGCTTGCATCATTTGCATTCATGATCTTGTATGAACATCCCCATTGTCTTGCCTCATGTTTGCAGCACCTCATAACATCATAATCATCATCAACATGCTTCTGGTTTTGCTTAGCATCATATCATTTCATCTCATCTTGCATTGCATTGCATTTCCTTTCTAATATTGCAGGTGGTAAGTAAACTTGAGAAGTGGATTTGCCTTCACTTCTCATACCTGTTCTTTTCATCTCTCTTGCATCCATTGCTGCATTTCTATATGTGTTTGAGTTTGAGCTTGCTCATTCTTTCTCCTTCCCACTTTCTTTCTTCAAGTGACTTGACTTCTTGAATGAAGCAAGTCACTTTGCTTCTCTTGATCTTGTTCATCTGCTTCCTGGTGGTTCCTCTGAAGATTGTCCTTGAAAACCTCACAAACCTTAGGACCAACCAAGCATGACAATGATTAGGGTTTTGATTAGTCCCCCCTCTTAGTTTTACCTTTGTGTCTCTCCTTGAGTCCTCTCTTCTCACCTCATAATCAGGGACTAAACCCTAAAGGCTTTAAGACTTTGTGATTAAGCTTATGCCTGCATCCTTCTCTTAGGGTGGAGTGTATAACTTTAATCCTAAGTCTTGAACCCTTTATGTGTTGAAATCTCTTAATCAATCCATCTAATAATCATCAAGACATCACACTTGTAACTTGGGCCTTGCATTAGGGTTCTAATTCTTCCTTAAGTGGTTAAGAAGGACTAACCCTGGTGTTAATGGACAAGTCCCCCTCAAGTTGTCTTACAAATCATAAAATTCACTTCATCATCATATCATTAATCTAAATAAAATCCACTTAATCAAAGGCTTGTTTTGTCATGAGTTTAATCCCTAATCATGGATTAAGTTGAGGAGTCTTCCTCAGCTTAAACATTCTCATCTATTATCCTTCTTTTAGGATGGTGTAATGAGTCTGTTTAATCCTTGATTATGGCTTAACCTCATTACTCAACACTAAACAAAAACACCAAAAACATCTAAATAATCACAAGTAGGTTAATGATCTTAATCCTACATCAAAGGTGATTAAGTGTGAGAATCTGACTTCACACTTAAGGTATTCTCATTACCCCTAATCAGAGGGAAGATGTGATGAGTTTACTAAATCCATTGGTTTAGACTTAAGCTCATTATCTTATGACAAATCTTCAAAAAGCAATAAAAGACTGAAAACTCAAAAACAAACAATAATCGTCTCCTCCGGGATTCTTTTCTCATCACCTTCACTCACAATCGAGAACTCGCTTCTTCCGTCTAATGCAAGACAGTAAGCACCTGAGCCAGACAGGTCACACACTTGAGCATAGGCAAGCAAGCAGCTCACAAGTCAATTCATCTTTCAGTCTCTTTGGGTCGAACTACGGTGTTCTGACTTCCTCATTGCACGAGAGGATACGTAGGCATAACTTAACAGTTATCGAACAAAAGTCTCTGTACATTCCCCCTCCTTCCAGCCCATTTCTTTTAGCCTCATGATCTTGAGCATTTCCCTCCTTTCTTACACTGACACTTTCATACTTCACCTCACTTATACACTTTACACTGACACCTGTACATTCTTTTCCAGCTATTTTACACACAAATTGCACTGACACTACCCCTTTATAACACAAATCTTTTAAGCGTGGATCCCGTCGAGTACGATGGACAATCTGGGTGCTAATACCTTCCCAGGTTGTAACCAACCCCCTTTCTCAGTCTCTCTGGTTCGCAAACCGTCTTATCCATCTTTTTCTAGGCCTATGCAGCATTGCCTTTCCTCCGGGATAAAAATGCCTAGCTGGCGACTCTTTTCATCTCCAGTGAGTTCACGGCTGTGTGTTCTCACTGTTCCCTTCGCCGACCGTTCGCGCCTGTACCGGGATGCAAATCTTTGGGAGCGACAGCTTGGCGACTCTGCTGGGGAACCTTATACTGCAACCAGGGCTTCTGGTTCTTTTTGTGGGTTCCTCCTAGCGCTTGTTTGATTTGTGTTTATTGGGGGTGCTATGTGCTTATCTGTGCTTGTATATTCATCTTTGTTTATTTGCTTTATGTACAGTTGCTTTACTGCTTTCTTTACTGCATTTATATATCATACTGTCATTGTTGCTGGCTGGATCTGGTTTTTTTCTTTGGTGGGTGGGTGTTTCATTGAGAGTTAAGGTCCTATACCTGGGACCTGAGTGACACCTAGGCTAGAGTGAATCATATTCTTTCCCATTCCATTTCGGTCTGGTGCGGGAATATGAAACACGGTTCAGATATGGGTTTCTTCTTGAGAACTCTGTGTTGCAGATTTCCTGCAATGCTAGGGCTATCTGGGAAGCCTGCTAAGTCTGGATGACCTTTTAGTACTGACCTTCAGAAACTGAGGTGAATTAGAGGAGGAATTGTTATGGTTATTGTAAACACTGTGCCTCCGGGTTAGAAGCGTTTACACTTCTCATAACTGATCCAAGTCTGAGGATCCTTGTTCTAGATCACCACCTGTGAGGGGGTTGGGCTGTTTACAGGTTTGCAGGTACCTTGACCTCAGAATACCCTGTTACTTTGACTTTGTTAAGAGTACTCCATGTTGGATAGTTCTTGTGATTCTGAACCCTGGACATGTGGCTCTTTATTTGAGTCCCCCTACCCTGGTTACTGGATTTATAGACCTCCATCCGGAATTCTTGAACACACATGGATCTATACCAAGGCAGTTAATCAGATCCAGCTCAGTCACAAACCCTTGCATATCATTTGCATACATACTCATTGCATCATATTAACATGTGCTTATTTGTGTTTCAGGGTATCCATTTTCATCTGGTTTTGGTTTTGGCCCCATCTGCAGTTTTGACCTGTTTCCACCAGCACTTGCTTCAGCTTGTCAGCCATATACTTCAGTTACTTGCACTAGCCAGCCAGTGGCCCACTCCTCAGCATCTTCATCAGCACTTATCCTACTCAGTCTCAACATCATGGCTCCAAAGAAAAGCAACATCACCTATCATTTCTTCCAACCAGACTTGTCAGACATCAGGAGGATCCAAACCCTGATCACTCCAGATCACATACCCTTGTTCAGGGAGAGTTATGGAGATATACTGGACATGGTTATGGATCTAGACCCTTCTCAGAGGAGCCTGATCCACACCTGCATTCAGTTTTATGATCCTCCATTGAGATGTTTCACCTTTCAAGACTTTCAGTTGGGGCCCCTATTAGAAGAATACTCATCATTGATTGGTCTGCCCATCAAAAGAGAAATCCCATTCAACCCTGAAATGGTCTTTCCTAGCAATGGAGAGGTAGCAAAAGCTTTGTATCTGGAGCCTGTTTTGATTGAACAGCATATGACCTCTAAAGCTGGGATCCCTGGATTTCATCTGGACTTCCTGATTTCTCAAGCTAGTTTGAAGGCCTCCTTGGGGGAGTGGAAAGCTGTTTGTGCTCTGTTGGCCTTAAGTGTATATGGAATTGTGTTGTTTGCAGATGAGCCCCGTTTCATTAGCAAGAATGCAATCCACTTGTTCATCCTGAAGAACCCTGTGCCAACTTTGCTGGGTGATCTCTATTACTCAGTCCATCAGAGAAATGAGAAGCAGAGGGGAAGATTAGTGAGGATTTGTGCTCCATTATTCCATGCTTGGCTTCTCAGGCATCTACCCAGGACAGATGCATTTCTAAATCCTCATCAGCAAAGCAACTGGGCTAAGAGACTCACTGTCCTAACTTCAGCAGATATCAGATGGTGTACTCAGAGCACCAAGGGCAGAGATATGATCACCAGCTGTGGGCACTTTCCCAATGTGCCTTTAATAGGGGTTAAGGGAAGTATCAATTACAACCCTCTGCTGTTCAGGAGACAATTGGGCTATGCACTGGTTCATACTCCTAGGGAACAAGACTTGGTTGAGACCCTCTACTGTGAGAACAAGATTAGTCTGACAACTGTTAGGCAGGCTGCCTGGGCCTGGGATCATGTTCAAACCAAGGGAATCACCATTCTGGGGAAGTGCAATAATGTGGCGTCAGTCCAATATTATGAGTGGTCCCATGCTAGGGCCCAATTCTCTGGAATGCCCTTTACCAAAGAAGACATGCCTGAGTCATCTTCAGCACCACCCCCTGCCACTATCAGTTTGGAGGAGTTTGAAAGCTTGAAGGAAAGAAATGAGAAATTAACTCAAGCCTTGCAGAAGACTCTCCGGGAGAGGAGTGAAGGTGTGAGGGAGATTGAAAGATTGGAGAAATTGAGGGTAGAATACTTGACTAAAATTGAGAAGTCTGGAGATTATATCAACAAGTCCAAAGCTGGTGAACAGATTCTGAAGAATGCTTGTAAAGAAGCCCAGTTCCAAAGAGCAAGAACAGACTTGTATTTGAAAGAGAGTCAGGCCAGGTGGGTCCGGATCACTGAGGCCCGTACTCTAGAAGACAAGAGAGTTCAGGACAAGATGGAGCAGATGGAAAAAGCCCTGGCAGCAGCCCAGGAGGAAATATCAGAGCTGAAAATCAAAGCAGGATTGAAGAGGTCTAAGGACCAAAGTCAGAACAGGAAGTTGACTACAGCTGTTGCAACAAGAAACCTTCTCATCAGAAGTCTCACGGAGCATCCGGCTGATCCTGTGACCGAAGCACTTCTCAAGGAAGTTCGTGAGGATGAGTTTGGCCTTGGAGTTTGATCATTTGCTTGTTGTTGTTCCTTTTCCATGTACTTTTGCTTTTTGTGATGTATTTTGGCCCCTTTGAGGGTTTGTGTTGTAAAATGAACATATTGTATTATTTCACTTTTGTAATATATCTGTGTTGGTTTCTATCTGGGTTCACATCAAAAGCAACTTCAACAGCATCATCTTCAAGGGTCTGGAAGGGTCAAAACTGAAGGCCAAACCGGATACCTTGAGAACAAATAAGCATAACTGCATTGCATGCTAACCCCTTTTGTTTGTTTTGTAGGTTTTTTGTTGTTGCTAACCTCTGTTGTGAATCTCAGGAATTATTGCTCGCCACCGGGTATTTCCTCTCAACAGGCCTCACAGGTACCCAACTAGAAACAACCTTCCGGGAATCCAGATGGATCAGATGCAGCAAGACCTTACGGAGGTCAGAAACCAGATGGCCAACGAAAGGTTGGAGATGAGAACTCAGATAACACAATTCATGGAAGTGATGAACAATTTAGCTCAAAGCCAGGAGAGGCTCAGAGTTTTGGTAGAAGGAAGGAATCAAGAGGAGCCCCATGTGGGAACTGCTGGCACAAGTAACAACGAGAGGGTCCAACCTCATGTCAATCCCCCAGTTTTTGGACCCCATCTCCATCCTGAGATTAACATCCCTGTCAATATACAAGGGACAGCCACAGCAGCCAGAGTACTTCAAGAAGATCCTCAGGAGGACCAGTATACAGTGATGGGTGCCGGAGAGGAAACTTATGATAGACGGTTGGAAGAAATAGCTGAGAAGTTGAGATCACTGGAATCTCAAAACTCTTTGGGGTTCGACGTCATGGACATGGGTTTGGTAGACGGGGTCAGGATCCCCCATAAGTTCAAGCCTCCTTGTTTCGAAAAGTATAATGGGACTTCATGCCCCCGGACTCATTTGCAATCATTTCTGGGAAGGCTGAAGGCCTATACGATGGATGAGAAACTTTGGATGTTCTACTTCGAAGATAGCTTGACTGGAGCTTCGAGGGAGTGGTATTCCCATCTGACAAGAGCAACAATTAGATGCTGGAAGGACCTGGCAGAGGCCTTCATCAGACAGTATCAGTATAATCTAGATATGGCACCCAACAGGACCCTCCTAATGGGAATGTCACAGTCATCTAGGGAGAGCTTCAGAGAATATGCTCAAAGATGGAGACAGCTTGCTGCTGCTGTCCAGCCACCTATGTCTGAGAGAGAAATGGCAGACATGTTTATGAACACTCTCCAGGGAACGTATATTGACAGGTTAGCTTCTTTCTCTTCCACCAGCTTCGCAGATGTTGTCATAGCTGGGGAGAGAATTGAAAGCCTGTTAAAAATGGGAAAGATCTCAGACAACGGTGCAAGCTCGTCCAGTAGTACAAGAAAGCCTTTTGCAGGCCCGAGAAGAACTGGCGAGACCAATGCCATTCACACCAACAGGGGTAGGCCCCAATATGCTCAGAGGTCAATAGCAGCAGTCACTATCCCTGCTCCAGCTCATCCACAGCCAGTCTATCAACCTCCTCAACAAAACTTCCAACAACAACCTCAGTATCATCAGAATCAGTATCCTCCAAGGAACTTCAACAACAACAACTCCAACAACAACAATCAACAAAGGCCATTCCAACAAAGACCATCCCAAGCTAACCGAGTGATCGACCCGATCCCAATGCCGTATGCTGCCTTGCTGCCACAACTTCTGAAACTCAACCTGGTTGAGCTAAGAACGTTGGCACCTCCGGATCCCAACAGTCTACCAAGGAACTATGACTCCAATGCTAGGTGTGCTTTTCACTCGAACGCACCTGGTCACAGTACAGAAAAATGCAGAGCTCTGCATATGAAGGTACAAGACTTGGTAGACTCCAAGGCTCTGAACTTTGCACCTCCGCCCAATGTCAATAAAAACCCAATGCCAAACCATGGTGGTCCTCGAATTAATGCTATTGAAGAAGACCAACCGTCTTATTTAATAACCAGTGTGGATCAGATCCGGACGCCATTGGTGAAAATCAAAGCTCAACTCCGAGAAAACCAAATATTTCCGGGATGTGAACTAGGGTGTCCCTACTGCAATATTTCATGGAATGGGTGTGAAGATTTAAGGAATGGCATCGACAGCCTTATTCAGAGTGGCCTGCTACAGATCACTACATCATTTCCGACAAATCCGGCAACTTCATCGACAACGGTTTCAGAACCTCCTACAACTGCAGCAACTATGGTTCCCGACAATTCATCAGCACCATCAGCAAGTATTTCACCTGTCCTCCCAAATGATCAGTTGTCAACAGTTCCTCCTGCTACAACTTCAGCTTCATTCCATTTCAACTCTCCATCAACAACAACAACAGTCCTTCCAACAGTACCTCCTACAACACCAGCAATCAATCATGAAGATGTCTCTACTGTTACCATATTCTATGATCCTGAAAATAATTCCGCTTACCATTCAGAAGGTGCTGCTCCCACTAGAGCACCAGTTACAATCTTTTATGATCCACAAACAATTACAGTCCCTTCAGCAGCAGCAATCAGTCCAGTCACTGTCACGGTGCCTGGACCAGTACCATATGAAAGCAATAGGGCCATCCCTTGGCACTATGGCTCTGACGTATACTGTGAAGGAAAAAGAATCACTCTTGAAACAACAACACCTGCACCACAAGTAGATAATGTGGGGGGAGGCGGAGGCTTCACTCGAAGCGGACGTCTCTTTGCTTCACAAGTTCAAAAACCTATTGCCGAAGCAGAAGCTGCTGCCAAGGCAAAAGGAAAAGGCCCGGTGCAGGAAGATTCAGCTGCCGAAGAAACCCTGAAGAATCCATTCGATCAGGAAGTTGATGAGTTTATGCGAATCATCAAAAAGAGTGATTACAAAATTGTGGATCAGCTTCACCAGACGCCATCCAAAATCTCCATCCTCTCACTGCTTATGTGCTCCGAAGCCCATCGGAATGCACTACTTAAAGTCCTGCACGCAGCTTACGTGCCTGAGGAGATTACTGTCAACCAATTGGATACCGTGGTTGGAAATGTTACTGCTAGCAATGGGCTAGGGTTTACCAATTCCGACTTGACAGCGGATGGCCGCAACCACAACAAAGCCTTGCACATAACCATGGAATGCAAAGGAGCTGTCCTTTCTCATGTGCTGGTGGACACAGGTTCTTCCCTGAATGTCTTACCAAAGAAGGCTCTGGTGAAGCTTGAATATGATGGATTGGCATTGAGGCCCAGCAACCTGGTAGTAAGAGCCTTTGATGGTTCTAAGAGATCGGTTCTGGGAGAGATTGAGCTGCCTGTGACAATTGGCCCGCAGACCTTTAAAACTATCTTTTATGTGATGGACATTCAGCCCGCCTACAGCTGTTTGTTGGGTAGACCCTGGATTCACGCCGCCGGCGCAATAACGTCTACCCTTCACCAAAAGTTAAAATTTGAGTGGGAAGGCCAAGTTGTCACAATCTGTGGAGAGGAGGACATTTTCGTTAGCCATCTGGCTACTTATAAATACATTGAAATGGATGGAGAGATCCATGAAACAATGAGCCAAGGTTTTGAGGCCTTGAATGTCAATGAAGCATCTGCTGTATCTGGTACTCCAATGTCATCTTACCAACAAGCCCGGAAGGTTGTTGAAGAAGGAACTGCCCTAGGCTGGGGCAAGGTTTTAGCTGTGGAGGAGAAGAAGGACAAGTTTGGGTTGGGTTACAGACCAACTCAACATCAAGCAAAGGCTGCTGCAGAGCCTGGTTTTGTCAGTGGGGGGATGCTTACTCCCGATGCTATCAATTGTTTGGAAGACGAGCTGGAAGAGGAGCGCAATCTGGAGAATTGGATTCGTCCGAAGATCCCGGGGAGCAGTGTCTCGAACTGGTCTTCCCAGGAAATTATAAGAGTTACTCATGCAGAGTAATTATTATTTCCTGTATTTTTATAGCATGCATCCAAGTCTTGCATCTTGCCCAAGATGACAAGACTCATTTTGTAACCAGGGCCATCTGTACTTTTGTGCAAACAAGATTAAATTAATGAAATATCAGACGTCTTTTTGCAAACGAGTCTTTTTCTTTTCTGCTCACTGTTTTTCCATTTTTCTTTTTGTACAAAAAATAAATGGCGGTGTTTTCAAAATGATAACTTCATTTCACTTTTTTCTAAAGCAAGATTAAAATCAATCACTAAAATGAACCAACTTAACCCTTGCAGAGAGTGCCTTCCAGACTGCACCGACAACAGCACGGCTATGACATCGTGTGACTTTGACAATCCAATCAATCAAGCCGATGAAGGGGTTGATGAAGAATATGAGCTTCCTGAAGAGCTAGCCAGGCTGTTGAGACAAGAGGAAAAGGTTATTACTCCTCATCAGGAGGAGATTGAAGTGATTAATCTTGGTACAGATGAAGACGTGAAAGAAGTCAAAATCGGGGCCTGCCTGCAAGACTCAGTGAAGAGACAACTGGTAGATCTGCTTCAAGAGTATGTTGATGTGTTTGCTTGGTCGTATCAAGATATGCCGGGGTTGGATACCGACATTGTTGTGCACAAGCTGCCTCTAAGGGAAGAATGCCCTCCAGTCAAACAGAAGCTGCGCCGAACTCGCCCAGACATGGCTATGAAAATCAAAGAAGAGGTACAAAAGCAATGGGACGCCGGGTTCCTTGCTGTAACTAGCTACCCGCCGTGGGTTGCTAATATAGTACCTGTGCCTAAGAAGGATGGCAAAGTAAGAATGTGTGTGGACTACCGGGATCTGAACAGAGCCAGCCCGAAAGATGACTTCCCATTACCTCACATTGACGTATTGGTGGATAACACGGCTCAGTTCTCGGTATTCTCCTTCATGGATGGATTTTCAGGATATAATCAGATCAAGATGTCACCTGAAGACATGGAGAAGACAACATTCATTACACCTTGGGGCACGTTCTGTTACAAGGTGATGCCATTCGGACTGAAGAATGCTGGTGCAACATATCAACGGGCTATGGTGACGTTATTCCACGATATGATCCACAAAGAAATAGAATGTTACGTGGATGATATGATCGCCAAGTCCCTTACAGAGGAAGATCACCTGGTAAATCTGCTCAAGTTGTTCAAGCGTCTGAGGAAGTATCAATTGAAGCTGAACCCCAACAAATGCACATTCGGGGTGCGATCCGGTAAGCTGCTGGGCTTTATTGTAAGCGAGAAAGGGATTGAAGTTGACCCTGATAAAGTCAAGGCTATTCAAGAAATGCCTGCACCAAAAACTGAGAAAGAAGTTCGAGGGTTCTTAGGTCGATTGAACTACATTTCAAGGTTCATATCTCACCTCACAGCAACCTGTGAACCCTTGTTCAAGCTATTAAGAAAGGAGCAAACGGTCAGGTGGAACGAAGATTGCCAGAAGGCTTTTGACAAGATCAAGGAATATCTGCAAGAACCTCCAATCCTTATGCCGCCAGTTGAAGGAAGACCTCTGATCATGTACTTGACAGTATTAGAAGAGTCAATGGGGTGTGTGCTGGGCCAGCATGACGAGTCTGGTCGAAAAGAGTATGCAATATACTACCTAAGCAAAAAGTTTACCGACTGTGAACAGCGTTATTCACTGCTCGAGAAAACTTGTTGTGCTTTAGCGTGGGCTGCTCGCCGACTGAGACAGTATATGTTGACCCACACTACCTTATTAATCTCAAAAATGGATCCAGTTAAGTACATTTTCGAGAAGCCAGCTCTTACCGGACGGGTTGCAAGATGGCAGATGATTCTCACAGAATACGACATACAGTACACATCTCAGAAAGCCATCAAGGGCAGTGTACTATCTGAATATCTGGCTGAGCAACCCATTGATGACTACCAGCCTATGAGGTTTGACTTCCCTGATGAAGACATCATGTTCATTAAAGCAAAAGATCACGAAGAGCCTATTCACACTGAAGGGCCTGACCCGAAAGAAGAATGGACTATGATGTTTGATGGGGCTGTTAACATGAATGGTCGTGGTGTCGGTGCAGTACTCATTACACCAAAAGGAGTTCACATGCCTTTCTCGGCAAAACTCACTTTCAACTGCACTAACAACGAAGCTGAATACGAAGCTTGCATTATGGGTCTTGAGGAAGCCATTGACCTCAGGATCAAAACATTGACCGTATTCGGAGATTCAGCTTTGGTAGTCAATCAAACCAACGGGAAATGGTACACCCACCAAGATCATCTGATACCTTACAGGGATTATACAAGGAGGTTACTGACTTTCTTCACAACAGTCAAGCTTGAGTATATCCCTCGAGACGAGAATCAGTTTGCAGATGCTCTCGCTACCATTTCATCCATGATCAAAGTTCAAGCCGCCAACTTTATACCTCAGATTTCAGTGTCCAGACTCAACAAACCAGCATATGTATTTGCAGCGGATGTTGTAAAGGATGATAAGCCTTGGTTCCATGACATTAAGTGCTTCTTGGAGGATCAGACATACCCACCTGGGGCATCTTCCAATGATAAGAAGACTTTGAGAAGGCTTGCTGGTAGTTTCTTCCTGAATGCTGATGGGTCTTTATACAAGAGGAACTTTGACATGGTACTCCTCAGATGTGTTGACAAGACGGAAGCAGATTTGCTGATGCATGAAGTGCACGAAGGCTCTTTTGGTACCCACGCAGGAGGGCATGCCATGGCTAAGAAATTGCTAAGATCAGGCTATTACTGGATCACAATGGATGCAGACTGTTGTGCTTACGCCAGAAAATGCCACAAATGCCAGATCTACGCAGATAAGGTGCATGTGCCTCCCAATCCTTTGAACATCATGTCTTCACCATGGCCCTTTGCTATGTGGGGCATTGATATGATTGGCAAGATTGAGCCAACTGCTTCAAATGGCCACAGATTCATCTTGGTCGCCATTGACTATTTCACCAAGTGGGTTGAAGCAGCCTCATATGCAAACGTTACAAGACAAGTGGTAGCCAGATTTCTGAAGAGAGATATCATCTGTCGGTATGGAGTGCCCGAGCGAATCATTACTGATAATGGTTCCAACTTGAACAACAAAATGATGGCAGAGCTGTGTCGGGACTTCAAAATCCAACATCACAATTCTTCTCCTTACAGGCCAAAGATGAACGGCGCTGTTGAGGCAGCAAATAAGAATATCAAGAAGATTGTGCAGAAGATGGTAGTCACATACAAAGACTGGCATGAAATGCTACCGTTTGCCTTGCATGGGTACCGCACATCAATCAGAACATCCACTGGGGCAACACCGTATCAACTTGTATATGGTATGGAAGCAGTCCTACCTGTTGAAGTTGAATTACCCTCTCTACGAGTTTTGATGGATGTTAAACTGAGTGAAGCAGAATGGGTTAGGTCCCGATACGAACAACTGAGTCTGATCGAAGAGAAAAGATTGGCTGCAATCTGCCATGGGCAGTTATATCAGAAGAGAATGAAGAAAGCCTTCGATCAGAAAGTCAGGCACCGAGAATACCAAGTAGGGGATCTTGTGCTGAAAAGAATCCTCCCTCCTCATACAGACCACAGGGGCAAATGGACTCCAAATTATGAAGGACCATTCGTTGTAAAGAAAGTTTTCTCTGGTGGAGCACTGATGCTCAGCACCATGGATGGTGAAGATTTCCCGTCCCCTGTGAATTCAGATGCAGTTAAAAAATACTTCGCATAAAATGACCCGCTGGACATAAAAACAGAATGTAAGTCCAGGCAAAAATAGGGCATCCCGGCGAGTCAAAAACAGAATAAAAGACTCGGGCAAATATAAGGGAAAATAAACAAAAAAAATGTACACCCGCTGAGTTGAAAAGCCGCATTGGACAGCTCAGGCAAAAATGGGTATCCCGATGGATTGAAAACCCGAAAGGGCGATCCATGCAAAATAAGGGAATAAGCGAACAACTGCATTCTGAATTCGTCTGTATCACCTACAACTTGGTAAGCTTCCAAAGGATCAAGCTTCAATCAGAATCAACTCTCTCCAGAAAGCAAGACGAGAAGAACGTCATTGTCATACGAGTCATAGCAGGAGAGGAAGCTCCTCAAAGCGTCGTCAGCATCGCCAGCATTTTTTTTCTCAATTTGTAACAATCTCTTCATTTCAGGAGATATGTTTCCTTGACTGTATCTTGCCAATTCAGGGCACATGAATTAATAAAATCAGATTTTCAGTCATGTTTCGTTTTACATTTACGTTTTGCAAAGAGTTGTCTGATATCTCTAAAAATACAATTGCATAAGTACAGATGCCTTTCTCTAAAAACAAAACACATGCTTACAGGGAATGTGATTATTCTCGAAAGTACTTGACTCCTATGACGGAATCCAGCGAGGGATACCTCGGGACCTTTTGTACGTTTCCTTACCTTTGCAGGATTGCAGGTATCCAGAACGCAACCTGGGGCATGCAAGTTACGTCTCAGCAAACTGGCGAATCATTATCAACTCACATGGCATTGGAAGGTGCCCATTTCCCCAGCGGAGCTGCCAAATCAGCATACACTCAATCTCAGCATCCGAAATGCTCTATTCCCAGATGAGTTGCTCCCCATTGCTTCCCCCAGCAAAGTTGCCAAATCAACAAACAGGCTTAACACTCAGGATGCTATATCCCCAGCTGAGTTGCCTCTTGTTGCTCTCCCCAGCTGAGTTGCCTCTCACTTCCCCAGCCGGGTTGCCATTCTTCCTCAACAGAATACAGAAATCAGGGAATCATCTCCCCACAGTGTTCCGGCCTCTATCCAGAAGAGCAACGCATGAAGATCACAACAGAGTGAAGAAAGCTTCTACAAACCCCAGCTGGGTCCCGTATTATAAGGATATGTCAATCAGTGACCTATATCCCCAAACAGATACATCATTAGATCTACCAATGATCTCATCCCCAGCTGGGACGTTCACTTCAAGCAGATCATCCAGAGATCTTCGCAGCAATGGGATCCGAATCCTGGATCTTCGCTCCTTTGCATAATCATGGCATTCACATCATACTATCCCTCAGAGCGTAGCATTCCGTCTAATACGGAGCATTACGGCAAAAAAATCAAATGCATAGCATAATCATAGGTCATGTTGCGAATTGAACACTTGTGAATAATAAACCGTTCATCATCATTATACAAACATCCCCATCAGAGTCCCAGCAAAAGCAGCTGCCCTCACAAATCACAAACACCAGTATATACACCTTTTGGCACCCGTCCGTGTCATCACTTCCCCAGTAAAGTCGCCCGAACATCTTTACAAACAAATCACCCGTATTACAGATACTTCCTGACACCCGTCCGTGTCATGTCCCAGCAGAAAGCCAAAGACATCCTCTTTGCACTCACATATACTTATATACACTTTCTTGGCACCCGTCCGTGCCATCTATCCCCAGCGCAGTCGCCTAGACTTTGTATAGCAGATACTTGTTCATATTATACTTTTCTCTCTTGACACTCGTCCGTGTCACTCTCCCCAGCAGTTCAAACACTCATCAATACAATACAATACTCACTACTCATGGTACGCTTATACAGATACTCGTCCGTATCTTGTATACATCATCACTCATATCCCCACAGATCCGACAGTAGTCCTTGTTCTTTGTAAACCAGTTGGTACTCGTCCGTACCATCATCTCAGAACATTGCGTCTAGTGTTTGTTTCTACATGATACTCGTCCGTATCATAGTCTTGAGGATGCTCGTCCGCATCTTTAATCCATACACCGTGTCAAACACCTGTGTCTTCTTGAATATAGATACTCGTCCGTGTCTATTATTCCCCAGAAGGATTCTTTCAGATGCAACACTTGTCCGTGTTCTTTGTTAACCAGTTGATACTCGTCCGTATCATCGTCTCTGAGCATGTGTCAGTTTGTTTCTACATGATACTCGTCCGTATCATAGTCTTAAGGATGCTCGTCCGCATCTTTAATCTATACACAATACCAAACACTTATACCTTTTGTTTCTTGGATGTAAACGCTCGTCCGTGTTTACATTATCCCCAGTAGATCACCAACAATTTTCTTTTTATCTAACACTCGTCCTGCGTTATGATACCTTTGAGAGCAGCCGTACCCTGCTGAGTGGTCGTCCTCCACTTCTTGATGGTCGTCCTCCATCATGCTCATCCGATGGCCGTCCCCATTGTTGTTTTTAGAAGCCGTCCCCTGCTAGGTGGTCGTCCTCCACCTTTTGATGATCGTCCTTCATCATTTTATCCAATGGCCGTCCCCATTGTTGATTTTGGTTATCTGACATTCGTCCTATGTCATGACAAACCTCGAGAGCAGCCGTCCCCTGCTGAGTGGTCGTCCTCCACTTCTTGATGGTCGTCCTCCATCTTGCTCGTCCGATGGCCGTCCCCATCGTTGACCTTTTCTATCCGATGGCCGTCCCCATCGTTGATATTTTCGGCAGCCGTACCCTGCCAGGTGGTCGTCCTCCACCTTTGATGGCCGTCCCCATCATATTTCTTTTATTCCCAACAGAGCAGCCGTCCCCTGCTAGGTGATCGTCCTTCACCTTTGATGGCCGTACCCCATCATCTGTTTATTTCATTCATTCTTTAACCCGATGGCCGTCCCCGTCGTGGTCCCTTTTCCTTTTTTAACCCGATGGCCGTCCCCATCGTTGGTTGCTTTACCTTTATGAACTTGATGGCCGTCCCCGTCATGTTTCATTAATCCCCAGAGAACTTTGCAGCTTTATCTTGATGGCCGTCCCCATCATAATATCCTATTTTCCCCAGCTAGTCGGCCGTCCCCGTCTTAGCTTTACTTGTTTTTCCCCAGCTAGTCGGCCGTCCCCGTCTCAGCTTTACCTTCTATCCCCAGCATGTCGGCCGTCCCCGTCATTGCTTTATTTTCCTGCACTTTTCCAGCATGTCGGCCGTCCCCGTCATCGCTCTTTACCCAGCAGTCGTCCTCTGCTCGACGGTCGTCCTCCGTCGCCCATACTTTACAATATACTTTATTTTACTTTTACAATCTATATCCCTTTTCTTCTTCATTCTGTGAGTGCAAATTTTGGACTGTCTTTGGTATTCAACCACAAGTTATCTTGTTCGCCTGTTAAGCCGTCGCTTACAACCTGCACAGCTAACTCATGTTTGAATAGGGGCAGCTGTAAACACCCCAAATTTGCCCTCACCCATTCACACCATGGCTTATGATCATCTCATATGCATAAACACCATCATATCCTCTCACATCTCATTCTTGATTCACTGGATAGTTTCTAAGGCATCTGCACCTAGGGTTTGTGATCTGAGCAATCCCAAAGCATCTTGAGCCACTCCAAAGGCCACTAATCAACTCAAAGGGGTCCATGTGTGTTCTTATATCATATTTCATCTCCTCAAAGTCAAAATTGCAGAGGAATCACAAGAACTAGGGTTTGAGTGGATGCAGAGCCAGTTTGAACTGCACAGTTGACTGAAAATTAGGGTTTTGGTTTCAGCGGCCATAACCCCAAATTTTTTGGTCATTCTTGTTTCCATTGATCTCTATATGGTATAGGGAGTATGCATATCAATTTTCATGAAGAAATTCCATGGGGAAGTCATCTGATCAAGAGTTGACTTTTCAGACAAGTCAGTGCAAAATCAGGGCATCTGAGGCCCCCAATGACCCAACCAATGGGTGATCTTCATCATTTTGAGTGTATATGGTCTTTATTTGATCATGGAAGAAGATTGAAGTTCATGAAAATCAAGAATTTAGGGTTTTTGCAAATGTTGACTTTTTGGGCATAGTTGACTTTTCAAGAATGCTTCATTTTAGGTCATTTTTCAAGCCTTGTTTCTTGATCCAAAAATGCTTCAAATGGAAAAACTTTGGTCATGAAAGTTGTAGATCTCATCTTTCCCTTTTCAAAAAGTACAAGAACATGATCAAACTCTTCTTGGATCAAAAGTTATGGCAATGCAAAGTTGGCTAAAATCATTAATTTTCAAGGCATGCCTCATTTGGAAATTTTGCAAAGTCTTGGACCAATGCATCATGTGACCTCTAATTCATCTCAAACCATTACATAAACATTCTATGAGCCTAAAAAATCAGAATTGGACCAAGTTTCCTTCATGTTTTGGTTCATGTAACAAGATTTTCTTTCATGGGAACCATAAAGCAACAAGTTGCAAAACCACTCATTTCACTTCCTACAAACTATGACATTGGATGCTGACTTTGGCTAGCCTCTCACCTCACCCTTTGCTGCGCAGCCCATGCCATGTACTTGCCTAGACCTTGAGCCATGCTTGCCTTACACAAAACTTGACTTTTTGCAAAAGCAAACTTACCAATCACTATAGGCCAGGTCACATCATCTGACCTATAGGATTAAAATACATTATCATTTTGCAAGCCATTTCATGTACAAGGCAAGGCTGAAGCTCTCACATTCACCACATACACAAAAACTCACCATCTTGCAACTTGCTTCGAATTTCTATATACAGCCTGCAAACACTCAAACCTTTTCCTCCATTCAACTCACCATGTATCACTGAGTAGAAACCACCCAAAGCACAAGCCTAAAACATCCAGAACACCTCATTGCCATCTCTCACTCCATTCTGCAGATTCATTCGAATCTCCCTCCCTAGCCCACAAACAGCCAAACAAACACCATAGACCTTCTCCATTCACCCTCAGGATCATAAACAACCCCTCACCATGACCTGAAAGTGCCTATTTCACCATTGCCATTTCTGATCAAGCTTGAACAGAAGCTTTCGAAACTCATCAACCAGCCAACTTAAACTCCATTTGAGCATTCAAGCATCATCAAGAGGTTCTAAGGAGTAGATTGCACAAGGAGAGGTGGCCAGAAAGTTCCTAAACTGAAAGCTTCGAATCTCAGGTAGCCTGAAATTTATTTTTCCAGAAGTTGCTTTT
Source organism: Lathyrus aphaca (assembly GCA_963966055.1). Lineage (NCBI taxonomy): Eukaryota > Viridiplantae > Streptophyta > Magnoliopsida > Fabales > Fabaceae > Lathyrus > Lathyrus aphaca. The sequence continues at coordinate 266,435,521 of OZ014519.1, forward strand.
CTTGTTACAAACTTGTTCTTTGTGTTGTCCTGATCATCCTGGTGCTTTTAGTTTTTGAAATGGTTGTGATTTGAACATTTAATTTGACTCTGAAACTGGTTTGCCCTAAAAATGTTTGCCTTCGATTCATGCGATTGATGAAGAATAAATTTGTTTGGGGTTAGGGTTTTGATTCAGGAGATCATGGGAATCATTTTGGTGTGCTTAGATTTCATTTTTGATACGTTTTGAGGAAGTTTGGAAGTTTTCAGGTGGACTTCCCACCGGAGAAGACGACCGGAGGTCTTCTCCGGCCACCTGAAAATAATTAGGGTTTTAATCCTGTAATTAAGGCAGTTTAAATTCCGTGCGTTGGATCAGTGGACTTTGTTGACTTGCCGCGCGCGTGTGTTGTTGAGATTCATCATTAAACCCTAACCATTAATTAATTAATTCATAATCCTGTTTAAACTAAGTTTGAATGTGGGCCTTTGATCTGCGCGCGCAGTCAACCCTCACATTGCCAGATTCAATCCCAGCCCCTCATTTGGCATACTTCAGTTTATTTTGATTTTTATTTCATTTTTTCTCATTTAATTTGCATAATTTATTTAAAATAGCAAAAATTGTTTAAAAATTATGAAACTTTTTGTCAAGAGTTTCATTAAATTTTAATACACAAAAATATTTTTATTTTTATTTTTTAGCATTAAAAAGTATTTTTAAATATTTAAAAGATTATTTTTAATTGATTAATGAGAATTAATTAATTAAAAATACTTTTAGGTATTTAAAAATTACAAAAAAATTCATGAAATGTTCTAAGACATTTAGAAACATTGTCCAACCTTCAAACTAAATTTCTTTTTTGATCTTGATGCATTTTAAGAATTTTTCATTGAATTAAATCATTTTTTATGCATTATTTTGATCACATGTTTGAAAATTCATTTCTGCCTTTTGGAGAAGGTTGAGACATTGATTCTTCTTGCATTGTTTTGTGTTTAGCATGTATTTTCAAGGATAAAATGGCCATGATTTGTTTCTTCATTTTCTAATTGATTGGCATTTGTTTTGTTAAGAACCCTAAAAAACCCTAATAACTTGCAAAATTCATATCTTGAGTTTGGTTGAGAGTTGAGAGCTCCCCTTTGGGAAGTGGTTTATTATAGGTCTAGGGTTTCCTTGGGCATCATTTTCCATTTTTACTTTAGGGTTTTGCTTCTGTTTTTGGTTTGTGTTTGATGTTTGATCCATAAACCCTAATTTGGGCTTTCTTTTGCATCCTTCTTGCATTCTCTTGCATAACATGACTTGTCTTTGCATTTTGTGTATTCTTGTGATTCATTTGACATCTTAAGACATGTAGAAGGCATGTTTGATCATTGCATTGCATATTTGCCATGTCATTTGTCTTGTATGATTCATAACATTTCATGCTTGTTCATGCTCCTTAGCTTGCATCATTTGCATTCATGATCTTGTATGAACATCCCCATTGTCTTGCCTCATGTTTGCAGCACCTCATAACATCATAATCATCATCAACATGCTTCTGGTTTTGCTTAGCATCATATCATTTCATCTCATCTTGCATTGCATTGCATTTCCTTTCTAATATTGCAGGTGGTAAGTAAACTTGAGAAGTGGATTTGCCTTCACTTCTCATACCTGTTCTTTTCATCTCTCTTGCATCCATTGCTGCATTTCTATATGTGTTTGAGTTTGAGCTTGCTCATTCTTTCTCCTTCCCACTTTCTTTCTTCAAGTGACTTGACTTCTTGAATGAAGCAAGTCACTTTGCTTCTCTTGATCTTGTTCATCTGCTTCCTGGTGGTTCCTCTGAAGATTGTCCTTGAAAACCTCACAAACCTTAGGACCAACCAAGCATGACAATGATTAGGGTTTTGATTAGTCCCCCCTCTTAGTTTTACCTTTGTGTCTCTCCTTGAGTCCTCTCTTCTCACCTCATAATCAGGGACTAAACCCTAAAGGCTTTAAGACTTTGTGATTAAGCTTATGCCTGCATCCTTCTCTTAGGGTGGAGTGTATAACTTTAATCCTAAGTCTTGAACCCTTTATGTGTTGAAATCTCTTAATCAATCCATCTAATAATCATCAAGACATCACACTTGTAACTTGGGCCTTGCATTAGGGTTCTAATTCTTCCTTAAGTGGTTAAGAAGGACTAACCCTGGTGTTAATGGACAAGTCCCCCTCAAGTTGTCTTACAAATCATAAAATTCACTTCATCATCATATCATTAATCTAAATAAAATCCACTTAATCAAAGGCTTGTTTTGTCATGAGTTTAATCCCTAATCATGGATTAAGTTGAGGAGTCTTCCTCAGCTTAAACATTCTCATCTATTATCCTTCTTTTAGGATGGTGTAATGAGTCTGTTTAATCCTTGATTATGGCTTAACCTCATTACTCAACACTAAACAAAAACACCAAAAACATCTAAATAATCACAAGTAGGTTAATGATCTTAATCCTACATCAAAGGTGATTAAGTGTGAGAATCTGACTTAACACTTAAGGTATTCTCATTACCCCTAATCAGAGGGAAGATGTGATGAGTTTACTAAATCCATTGGTTTAGACTTAAGCTCATTATCTTATGACAAATCTTCAAAAAGCAATAAAAGACTGAAAACTCAAAAACAAACAATAATCGTCTCCTCCGGGATTCTTTTCTCATCACCTTCACTCACAATCGAGAACTCGCTTCTTCCGTCTAATGCAAGACAGTAAGCACCTGAGCCAGACAGGTCACACACTTGAGCATAGGCAAGCAAGCAGCTCACAAGTCAATTCATCTTTCAGTCTCTTTGGGTCGAACTACGGTGTTCTGACTTCCTCATTGCACGAGAGGATACGTAGGCATAACTTAACAGTTATCGAACAAAAGTCTCTGTACATTCCCCCTCCTTCCAGCCCATTTCTTTTAGCCTCATGATCTTGAGCATTTCACTCCTTTCTTACACTGACACTTTCATACTTCACCTCACTTATACACTTTACACTGACACCTGTACATTCTTTTCCAGCTATTTTACACACAAATTGCACTGACACTACCCCTTTATAACACAAATCTTTTAAGCGTGGATCCCGTCGAGTACGATGGACAATCTGGGTGCTAATACCTTCCCAGGTTTTAACCAACCCCCTTTCTCAGTCTCTCTGGTTCGCAAACCGTCTTATCCATCTTTTTCTAGGCCTATGCAGCATTGCCTTTCCTCCGGGATAAAAATGCCTAGCTGGCGACTCTTTTCATCTCCAGTGAGTTCACGGCTGTGTGTTCTCACTGTTCCCTTCGCCGACCGTTCGCGCCTGTACCGGGATGCAAATCTTTGGGAGCGACACTATCATTCGAGGATGATAAACCATTTTGAGCTTATTGATTGAGGTTAGTTTGTCTCTTTCGAAAAGTCTGTCTAAGGTCAGTCTTTGTGTTTATGGTTATCGACTGAGGCCGATATGCCATTGCGTCTCCATTCGAGGATGGTTTCGTGTTAGATCCGAGTATCTTTTGAGAATTGTCATTCGAGGATGGAATTATTTTCTTCAAGTCATTCTGAGGTTGGTCTTGTTGTTGTGGCGATCATTTGAGGATGGTAGACCATTTTGAGCTTATTGATTGAGGTCAGGTTGTCTCTTTTGCAAAGTTTTTCTGAGGTCAGTCTTTGTGTTTCTAGTTATCGACTGAGGCCGGTATACCATTGCGTCTCCATTCGAGGATGATTTCGTTTTAGATCAAAGGATCGTTTGAGAATTGTCATTCGAGGATGGAATTCTTTTCTTCAAGTCCTTCTGAGGTTGGTCTTGTTGTTGTGGCTATCATTCGAGGATGATAGACCGTTTTGAGCTTATTGATTGAGGTCAGTTTGCCTCTTTTGCAAAGTCTGTCTGAGGTCAGTATTTGTTGTTTTGGGTTATCGACTGAGGCCGATATACCATTGCGTCTCCATTCGAGGATGGTTTCGTTTTAGATCCGAGGATCTTTTGAGAATTGTCATTCGAGGATGGCATTCTTTTCTTCAAGTACTTCTGAGATTGGTCTTATTGTTGTGGCTATCATTCGAGGATGATAAACCATTTTGAGCTTATTGATTGAGGTCAGTTTGTCTCTTTTTCAAAGTCTATCTTAGGTCAGTCTTTGTTGTTTTTGGTTAACGACTGAGGCCGATATATCATTGCTTCTCCATTCGAGGATGGTTTCGTTTTAGATCCGAGGATCTTTTGAGAATTGTCGTTCGAGGATGGCATTCTTTTCTTCAAGTCCTTCTAAGGTTGGTCTTGTTGTTGTGGCTATAATTTGAGGATGACAGACCATTTTGAGCTTATTGATTGAGGTTAGTTTGTCTCTTTTGCAAAGTATGTCTGAGGTCAGTATTTGTTGTTTTTGGTTATCGACTGAGGCTGATATACCATTGCGTCTCCATTCGAGGATGGTTTCGTTTTAGATCCGAGGATCTTTTGAGAATTGTCATTCGAGGATGGCATTCTTTTCTTCAAGTACTTCTGAGATTGGTCTTATTGTTGTGGCTATCATTCGAGGATGATAAACCATTTTGAGCTTATTGATTGAGGTCAGTTTGTCTCTTTTTCAAAGTCTATCTGAGGTCAGTCTTTGTTGTTTTTGGTTAATGACTGAGGCCGATATATCATTGCTTCTCCATTCGAGGATGGTTTCGTTTTAGATCCGAGGATCTTTTGAGAATTGTCGTTCGAGGATGACATTCTTTTCTTCAAGTCCTTCTAAGGTTGGTCTTGTTGTTGTGGCTATAATTTGAGGATGACAGACCATTTTGAGCTTATTGATTGAGCTCAGTTTGTCTCTTTTGCAAAGTCTGTCTGAGGTCAGTCTTTGTGTTTCTGGTTATCGACTGAGGCCGATATACCATTGCGTCTCTATTCGAGGATGGTTTCGTTTTAGATCGGAGGCTCTTTTGATAATTGTCATTCGAGGATGGAATTCTTTTCTTCAAATCCTTTTGAGGTGGGTCTTGTTGTTGTGGCTTTCATTCGAGGATGATAGACCATTTTTAGCTTATTGATTGAGGTCAGTTTGTCTTTTTTGCAAAGTCGGTCTGAGGTCATTCATTGTGTTTCTGGTTATCGACTGAGGCTGGTATACCATTGCGTCTCCGTTCGAGGATGGTTTCGTTTTATATCCGAGGAACTTTTGAGAATTGTCATTCGAGGATGGAATTCTTTTCTTCAAATTCTTCTTAGGTTGGTCTTGTTGTTGTGGCTATCATTCGAGGATGATAGACCATTTGAGCTTATTGATTGAGGTCAGTTTGTCTCTTTTGCAAAGTCTGTCTAAGGTCATTCTTTGTGTTTCTGGTTATCGACTGAGGCTGGTATACCATTGCGTCTCCATTCGAGGATGGTTTCGTTTTATATCCGAGGAATTTTGAGAATTGTCATTCGAGGATGGAATTATTTTCTTCAAGTCCTTCTGAGGTGGGTCTTGTTGTTGTGGCTATCATTCGAGGATGATAGACCATTTTGAGCTTATTGATTGAGGTCAGTTTGTCTTTTTTGCAAAGTCTTTCTGAGGTCAGTCTTTGTGTTTCTGGTTATCGACAGAGGTTGATATACCATTGCATCTCCATTCGAGGATGGTTTCGTTTTAGATACGAGGATCTTTTGAGAATTGTCATTCGAGGATGGAATTCTTTTCTTCAAGTCCTTCTAAGGTTGGTCTTGTTGTTGTGGCTATCATTCGAGGATGATAAACCATTTTGAGCTTATTGATTGAGGTCAGTTTGTCTCTTTCGAAAAGTCTGTCTAAGGTCAGTCTTTGTGTTTATGGTTATCGACTGAGGCCGATATGCCATTGCGTCTCCATTCGAGGATGGTTTCGTGTTAGATCCGAGTATCTTTTGAGAATTGCCATTCGAGGATGGAATTATTTTCTTCAAGTCATTCTGAGGTTGGTCTTGTTGTTGTGGAGATCATTTGAGGATGGTAGACCATTTTGAGCTTATTGATTGAGGTCAGGTTGTCTCTTTTGCAAAGTTTTTCTGAGGTCAGTCTTTGTGTTTCTAGTTATCGACTGAGGCCGGTATACCATTGCGTCTCCATTCGAGGATGATTTCGTTTTAGATCAAAGGATCGTTTGAGAATTGTCATTCGAGGATGGAATTCTTTTCTTCAAGTCCTTCTGAGGTTGGTCTTGTTGTTGTGGCTATCATTCGAGGATGATAGACCGTTTTGAGCTTATTGATTGAGGTCAGTTTGTCTCTTTTGCAAAGTCTGTCTGAGGTCAGTATTTGTTGTTTTTGGTTATCGACTGAGGCCGATATACCATTGCGTCTCCATTCGAGGATGGTTTCGTTTTAGATCCGAGGATCTTTTGAGAATTGTCATTCGAGGATGGCATTCTTTTCTTCAAGTACTTCTGAGATTGGTCTTATTGTTGTGGCTATCATTCGAGGATGATAAACCATTTTGAGCTTATTGATTGAGGTCAGTTTGTCTCTTTTTCAAAGTCTATCTTAGGTCAGTCTTTGTTGTTTTTGGTTAACGACTGAGGCCGATATATCATTGCTTCTCCATTCGAGGATGGTTTCGTTTTAGATCCGAGGATCTTTTGAGAATTGTCGTTCGAGGATGGCATTCTTTTCTTCAAGTCCTTCTAAGGTTGGTCTTGTTGTTGTGGCTATAATTTGAGGATGACAGACCATTTTGAGCTTATTGATTGAGGTTAGTTTGTCTCTTTAGCAAAGTATGTCTGAGGTCAGTATTTGTTGTTTTTGGTTATCGACTGAGGCTGATATACCATTGCGTCTCCATTCGAGGATGGTTTCGTTTTAGATCCGAGGATCTTTTGAGAATTGTCATTCGAGGATGGCATTCTTTTCTTCAAGTACTTCTGAGATTGGTCTTATTGTTGTGGCTATCATTCGAGGATGATAAACCATTTTGAGCTTATTGATTGAGGTCAGTTTGTCTCTTTTTCAAAGTCTATCTGAGGTCAGTCTTTGTTGTTTTTGGTTAACGACTGAGGCCGATATATCATTGCTTCTCCATTCGAGGATGGTTTCGTTTTAGATCCGAGGATCTTTTGAGAATTGTCGTTCGAGGATGGCATTCTTTTCTTCAAGTCCTTCTAAGGTTGGTCTTGTTGTTGTGGCTATAATTTGAGGATGACAGACCATTTTGAGCTTATTGATTGAGGTCAGTTTGTCTCTTTTGCAAAGTCTGTCTGAGGTCAGTCTTTGTGTTTCTGGTTATCGACTGAGGCCGATATACCATTGCGTCTCTATTCGAGGATGGTTTCGTTTTAGATCGGAGGCTCTTTTGATAATTGTCATTCGAGGATGGAATTCTTTTCTTCAAATCCTTTTGAGGTGGGTCTTGTTGTTGTGGCTTTCATTCGAGGATGATAGACCATTTTTAGCTTATTGATTGAGGTCAGTTTGTCTCTTTTGCAAAGTCTGTCTGAGGTCAGTCTTTGTGTTTCTGGTTATCGACTGAGGCCGGTATACCATTGCGTCTCCATTCGAGGATGGTTTCGTGTTAGATCCGAGGATCTTCTGAGAATTGTCATTCGAGGATGGAATTCTTTTCTTCAAATTCTTCTTAGGTTGGTCTTGTTGTTGTGGCTATCATTCGAGGATGATAGACCATTTTGAGCTTATTGATTGAGGTCAGTTTGTCTCTTTTGCAAAGTCGGTCTGAGGTCATTCATTGTGTTTCTGGTTATCGACTGAGGCTGGTATACCATTGCGTCTCCGTTCGAGGATGGTTTCGTATTATATCCGAGGAACTTTTGAGAATTGTCATTCGAGGATGGAATTCTTTTCTTCAAATTCTTCTTAGGTTGGTCTTGTTGTTGTGGCTATCATTTGAGGATGATAGACCATTTGAGCTTATTGATTGAGGTCAGTTTGTCTCTTTTGCAAAGTCTGTCTAAGGTCATTCTTTGTGTTTCTGGTTATCGACTGAGGCTGGTATACCATTGCGTCTCCATTCGAGGATGGTTTCGTTTTATATCCGAGGAATTTTGAGAATTGTCATTCGAGGATGGAATTATTTTCTTCAAGTCCTTCTGAGGTGGGTCTTGTTGTTGTGGCTATCATTCGAGGATGATAGACCATTTTGAGCTTATTGATTGAGGTCAGTTTGTCTTTTTTGCAAAGTCTTTCTGAGGTCAGTCTTTGTGTTTCTGGTTATCGACAGAGGTTGATATACCATTGCATCTCCATTCGAGGATGGTTTCGTTTTAGATCCGAGGATCTTTTGAGAATTGTCATTCGAGGATGGAATTCTTTTCTTCAAGTCCTTCTAAGGTTGGTCTTGTTGTTGTGGCTATCATTCGAGGATGATAAACCATTTTGAGCTTATTGATTGAGGTCAGTTTGTCTCTTTCGAAAAGTCTGTCTAAGGTCAGTCTTTGTGTTTATGGTTATCGACTGAGGCCGATATGCCATTGCGTCTCCATTCGAGGATGGTTTCGTGTTAGATCCGAGTATATTTTGAGAATTGTCATTCGAGGATTGAATTATTTTCTTCAAGTCATTCTGAGGTTGGTCTTGTTGTTGTGGCGATCATTTGAGGATGGTAGACCATTTTGAGCTTATTGATTGAGGTCAGGTTGTCTCTTTTGCAAAGTTTTTCTGAGGTCAGTCTTTGTGTTTCTAGTTATCGACTGAGGCCGGTATACCATTGCGTCTCCATTCGAGGATGATTTCGTTTTAGATCAAAGGATCGTTTGAGAATTGTCATTCGAGGATGGAATTCTTTTCTTCAAGTCCTTCTGAGGTTGGTCTTGTTGTTGTGGCTATCATTCGAGGATGATAGACCGTTTTGAGCTTATTGATTGAGGTCAGTTTGCCTCTTTTGCAAAGTCTGTCTGAGGTCAGTATTTGTTGTTTTTGGTTATCGACTGAGGCCGATATACCATTGCGTCTCCATTCGAGGATGGTTTCGTTTTAGATCCGAGGATCTTTTGAGAATTGTCATTCGAAGATGGCATTCTTTTCTTCAAGTACTTCTGAGATTGGTCTTATTGTTGTGGCTATCATTCGAGGATGATAAACCATTTTGAGCTTATTGATTGAGGTCAGTTTGTCTCTTTTTCAAAGTCTATCTTAGGTCAGTCTTTGTTGTTTTTGGTTAACGACTGAGGCCGATATATCATTGCTTCTCCATTCGAGGATGGTTTCGTTTTAGATCCGAGGATCTTTTGAGAATTGTCGTTCGAGGATGGCATTCTTTTCTTCAAGTCCTTCTAAGGTTGGTCTTGTTGTTGTGGCTATAATTTGAGGATGACAGACCATTTTGAGCTTATTGATTGAGGTTAGTTTGTCTCTTTTGCAAAGTATGTCTGAGGTCAGTATTTGTTGTTTTTGGTTATCGACTGAGGCTGATATACCATTGCGTCTCCATTCGAGGATGGTTTCGTTTTAGATCCGAGGATCTTTTGAGAATTGTCATTCGAGGATGGCATTCTTTTCTTCAAGTACTTCTGAGATTGGTCTTATTGTTGTGGCTATCATTCGAGGATGATAAACCATTTTGAGCTTATTGATTGAGGTCAGTTTGTCTCTTTTTCAAAGTCTATCTGAGGTCAGTCTTTGTTGTTTTTGGTTAACGACTGAGGCCGATATATCATTGCTTCTCCATTCGAGGATGGTTTCGTTTTAGATCCGAGGATCTTTTGAGAATTTTCGTTCGAGGATGGCATTCTTTTCTTCAAGTCCTTCTAAGGTTGGTCTTGTTGTTGTGGCTATAATTTGAGGATGACAGACCATTTTGAGCTTATTGATTGAGGTCAGTTTGTCTCTTTTGCAAAGTCTGTCTGAGGTCAGTCTTTGTGTTTCTGGTTATCGACTGAGGCCGATATACCATTGCGTCTCTATTCGAGGATGGTTTCGTTTTAGATCGGAGGCTCTTTTGATAATTGTCATTCGAGGATGGAATTCTTTTCTTCAAATCCTTTTGAGGTGGGTCTTGTTGTTGTGGCTTTCATTCGAGGATGATAGACCATTTTTAGCTTATTGATTGAGGTCAGTTTGTCTCTTTTGCAAAGTCGGTCTGAGGTCATTCATTGTGTTTCTGGTTATCGACTGAGGCTGGTATACCATTGCGTCTCCGTTCGAGGATGGTTTCGTTTTATATCCGAGGAACTTTTGAGAATTGTCATTCGAGGATGGAATTCTTTTCTTCAAATTCTTCTTAGGTTGGTCTTGTTGTTGTGGCTATCATTCGAGGATGATAGACCATTTGAGCTTATTGATTGAGGTCAGTTTGTCTCTTTTGCAAAGTCTGTCTAAGGTCATTCTTTGTGTTTCTGGTTATCGACTGAGGCTGGTATACCATTGCGTCTCCATTCGAGGATGGTTTCGTTTTATATCCGAGGAATTTTGAGAATTGTCATTCGAGGATGGATTATTTTCTTCAAGTCCTTCTGAGGTGGGTCTTGTTGTTGTGGCTATCATTCGAGGATGATAGACCATTTTGAGCTTATTGATTGAGGTCAGTTTGTCTTTTTTGCAAAGTCTTTCTGAGGTCAGTCTTTGTGTTTCTGGTTATCGACAGAGGTTGATATACCATTGCATCTCCATTCGAGGATGGTTTCGTTTTAGATCCGAGGATCTTTTGAGAATTGTCATTCGAGGATGGAATTCTTTTCTTCAAGTCCTTCTAAGGTTGGTCTTGTTGTTGTGGCTATCATTCGAGGATGATAAACCATTTTGAGCTTATTGATTGAGGTCAGTTTGTCTCTTTCGAAAAGTCTGTCTAAGGTCAGTCTTTGTGTTTATGGTTATCGACTGAGGCCGATATGCCATTGCGTCTCCATTCGAGGATGGTTTCGTGTTAGATCCGAGTATCTTTTGAGAATTGTCATTCGAGGATGGAATTATTTTCTTCAAGTCATTCTGAGGTTGGTCTTGTTGTTGTGGCGATCATTTGAGGATGGTAGACCATTTTGAGCTTATTGATTGAGGTCAGGTTGTCTCTTTTGCAAAGTTTTTCTGAGGTCAGTCTTTGTGTTTCTAGTTATCGACTGAGGCCGGTATACCATTGCGTCTCCATTCGAGGATGATTTCGTTTTAGATCAAAGGATCGTTTGAGAATTGTCATTCGAGGATGGAATTCTTTTCTTCAAGTCCTTCTGAGGTTGGTCTTGTTGTTGTGGCTATCATTCGAGGATGATAGACCGTTTTGAGCTTATTGATTGAGGTCAGTTTGTCTCTTTTGCAAAGTCTGTCTGAGGTCAGTATTTGTTGTTTTTGGTTATCGACTGAGGCCGATATACCATTGCGTCTCCATTCGAGGATGGTTTCGTTTTAGATCCGAGGATCTTTTGAGAATTGTCATTCGAGGATGGCATTCTTTTCTTCAAGTACTTCTGAGATTGGTCTTATTGTTGTGGCTATCATTCGAGGATGATAAACCATTTTGAGCTTATTGATTGAGGTCAGTTTGTCTCTTTTTCAAAGTCTATCTTAGGTCAGTCTTTGTTGTTTTTGGTTAACGACTGAGGCCGATATATCATTGCTTCTCCATTCGAGGATGGTTTCGTTTTAGATCCGAGGATCTTTTGAGAATTGTCGTTCGAGGATGGCATTCTTTTCTTCAAGTCCTTCTAAGGTTGGTCTTGTTGTTGTGGCTATAATTTGAGGATGACAGACCATTTTGAGCTTATTGATTGAGGTTAGTTTGTCTCTTTTGCAAAGTATGTCTGAGGTCAGTATTTGTTGTTTTTGGTTATCGACTGAGGCTGATATACCATTGCGTCTCCATTCGAGGATGGTTTCGTTTTAGATCCGAGGATCTTTTGAGAATTGTCATTCGAGGATGGCATTCTTTTCTTCAAGTACTTCTGAGATTGGTCTTATTGTTGTGGCTATCATTCGAGGATGATAAACCATTTTGAGCTTATTGATTGAGGTCAGTTTGTCTCTTTTTCAAAGTCTATCTGAGGTCAGTCTTTGTTGTTTTTGGTTAACGACTGAGGCCGATATATCATTGCTTCTCAATTCGAGGATGGTTTCGTTTTAGATCCGAGGATCTTTTGAGAATTGTCGTTCGAGGATGGCATTCTTTTCTTCAAGTCCTTCTAAGGTTGGTCTTGTTGTTGTGGCTATAATATGAGGATGACAGACCATTTTGAGCTTATTGATTGAGGTCAGTTAGTCTCTTTTGCAAAGTCTGTCAGAGGTCAGTCTTTGTGTTTCTGGTTATCGACTGAGGCCGATATACCATTGCGTCTCTATTCGAGGATGGTTTCGTTTTAGATCGGAGGCTCTTTTGATAATTGTCATTCGAGGATGGAATTCTTTTCTTCAAATCCTTTTGAGGTGGGTCTTGTTGTTGTGGCTTTCATTCGAGGATGATAGACCATTTTTAGCTTATTGATTGAGGTCAGTTTGTCTCTTTTGCAAAGTCTGTCTGAGGTCAGTCTTTGTGTTTCTGGTTATCGACTGAGGCCGGTATACCATTGCGTCTCCATTCGAGGATGGTTTCGTGTTAGATCCGAGGATCTTTTGAGAATTGTCATTCGAGGATGGAATTCTTTTCTTCAAATTCTTCTTAGGTTGGTATTGTTGTTGTGGCTATCATTCGAGGATGATAGACCATTTTGAGCTTATTGATTGAGGTCAGTTTGTCTCTTTTGCAAAGTCTATCTGAGGTCATTCTTTGTGTTTCTGGTTATCGACTGAGGCCAGTATACCATTGTGTCTCCATTCGAGGATGGTTTCGTGTTAGATCCGAGAATCTTCTGAGAATTGTCATTCGAGGATGGAATTCTTTTCTTCAAATTCTTCTTAGGTTGGTCTTGTTGTTGTGGCTATCATTCGAGGATGATAGACCATTTTGAGCTTATTGATTGAGGTCAGTTTGTCTCTTTTGCAAAGTCTGTCTGAGGTTATTCTTTGTGTTTCTGGTTATCGACTGAGGCTGGTATACCATTGCGTCTCCATTCGAGGATGGTTTCGTTTTATATCCGAGGAACTTTTGAGAATTGTCATTCGAGGATGGAATTCTTTTCTTAAAATTCTTCTTAGGTTGGTCTTGTTGTTTTGGCTATCATTCGAGGATGATAGACCATTTGAGCTTATTGATTGAGGTCAGTTTGTCTCTTTTGCAAAGTCTGTCTAAGGTCATTCTTTGTGTTTCTGGTTATCGACTGAGGCTGGTATACCATTGCGTCTCCATTCGAGGATGGTTTCGTTTTATATCCGAGGAATTTTGAGAATTGTCATTCGAGGATGGAATTATTTTCTTCAAGTCCTTCTGAGGTGGGTCTTGTTGTTGTGGCTATCATTCGAGGATGATAGACCATTTTGAGCTTATTGATTGAGGTCAGTTTGCCTTTTTTGCAAAGTCTTTCTGAGGTCAGTCTTTGTGTTTCTGGTTATCGACAGAGGTTGATATACCATTGCATCTCCATTCGAGGATGGTTTCGTTTTAGATCCGAGGATCTTTTGAGAATTGTCATTCGAGGATGGAATTCTTTTCTTCAAGTCCTTCTGAGGTTGGTCTTGTTGTTGTGGCTATCATTCGAGGATGATAAACCATTTTGAGCTTATTGATTGAGGTCAGTTTGTCTCTTTCGAAAAGTCTGTCTAAGGTCAGTCTTTGTGTTTATGGTTATCGACTGAGGCCGGTATGCCATTGCGTCTCCATCGAGGATGGTTTCGTGTTAGATCCGAGGATCTTTTGAGAATTGTCATTCGAGGATGGAATTATTTTCTTCAAGTCAATCTGAGGTTGGTCTTGTTGTTGTGGCGATCATTTGAGGATGGTAGACCATTTTGAGCTTATTGATTGAGGTCAGGTTTTCTCTTTTGCAAAGTTTTTCTGAGGTCAGTCTTTGTGTTTCTAGTTATCGACTGAGGCCGGTATACCATTGCGTCTCCATTCAAGGATGATTTCGTTTTAGATCAAAGGATCGTTTGAGAATTGTCATTCGAGGATGGAATTCTTTTCTTCAAGTCCTTCTGAGGTTGGTCTTGTTGTTGTGGCTATCATTCGAGGATGATAGACCGTTTTGAGCTTATTGATTGAGGTCAGTTTGTCTCTTTTGCAAAGTCTGTCTGAGGTCAGTATTTGTAGTTTTTGGTTATCGACTGAGGCCGATATACCATTGCGTCTCCATTCGAGGATGGTTTCGTTTTAGATCCGAGGATCTTTTGAGAATTGTCATTCGAGGATGGCATTCTTTTCTTCAAGTACTTCTGAGATTGGTCTTATTGTTGTGGCTATCATTCGAGGATGATAAACCATTTTGAGCTTATTGATTGAGGTCAGTTTGTCTCTTTTTCAAAGTCTATCTGAGGTCAGTCTTTGTTGTTTTTGGTAATTAACTGAGGCCGATATATCATTGCTTCTCCATTCGAGGATGGTTTCGTTTTAGATCCGAGGATCTTTTGAGAATTGTCGTTCGAGGATGGCATTCTTTTCTTCAAGTCCTTCTAAGGTTGGTCTTGTTGTTGTGGCTATAATTCGAGGATGATAGACCATTTTGAGCTTATTGATTGAGGCCAGTTTGTCTCTTTTGCAAAGTCTGTCTGAGGTCAGTCTTTGTGTTTCTGGTTATCGACTGAGGCCGGTATACCATAGGGTCTCTATTCGAGGATGGTTTCGTTTTAGATCGGAGGCTCTTTTGAGAATTGTCATTCGAGGATGGAATTCTTTTCTTCAAGTCCTTTTGAGGTGGGTCTTGTTGTTGTGGCTTTCATTCGAGGATGATAGACCATTTTGAGCTTATTGATTGGGGTCAGTTTGTCTCTTTTGCAAAGTCTGTCTGAAGTCAGTCTTTGTGTTTCTGGTTATCGACTGAGGCCGGTATACCATTGCGTCTCCATTCGAGGATGGTTTCGTGTTAGATCCGAGGATCTTTTGAGAATTGTCATTCGAGGATGGAATTCTTTTCTTCAAATTCTCATTAGGTTGGTCTTGTTGTTGTGGCTATCATTCGAGGATGATAGGCCATTTTGAGCTTATTGATTGGGGTCAGTTTGTCTCTTTTGCAAAGTCTGTCTGAGGTCATTCTTTGTGTTTCTGGTTATCGACTGAGGCCGGTATACCATTGCGTCTCCATTCGAGGATGGTTTCGTGTTAGATCCGAGGATCTTTTGAGAATTGTCATTCGAGGATGGAATTCTTTTCTTCAAATTCTTTTTAGGTTGGTCTTGTTGTTGTGGCTATCATTCGAGGATGATATACCATTTTGAGCTTATTGATTGAGGTCAGTTTGTCTCTTTTGCAAAGTCTGTCTGAGGTCATTCTTTGTGTTTCTGGTTATCGACTGATGCCGGTATACCATTGTGTCTCCATTCGAGGATGGTTTCGTTTTAGATCCGAGGAACTTTTGAGAATTGTCATTCGAGGATGGAATTATTTTCTTCAAGTCCTTCTGAGGTTGGTCTTGTTGTTGTGGCTATCATTCGAGGATGATAGACCATTTTGAGCTTATTGATTGAGGTCAGTTTGTCTCTTTTGCAAAGTCTTTCTGAGGCCAGTCTTTCTGTTTCTGGTTATCGACTGAGGCTGATATACCATTGCGTCTCCTATCGAGGATGGTTTCATTTTAGATCCGAGGATCTTTTGAGAATTGTCATTCGAGGATGGAATTCTTTTCTTCAAGTCCTTCTGAGGTTGGTCTTGTTGTTGTGGCTATCATTCGAGGATGATAGACCATTTTGAGCTTATTGATTGAGGTCAGTTTGTCTCTTTCGCAAAGTCTGTCTGAGGTCAGTCTTTGTGTTTATTGTTATCGACTAAGGCCGGTATGCCATTGCGTCTCCATTCGAGGATGGTTTCGTGTTAGATCCGAGGATCTTTTGAGAATTGTCATTCGAAGAAGGAATTCTTTTCTTCAAGTCATTCTGAGGTTGGTCTTGTTGTTGTGGCTATCATTCGAGGATGGTAGACCATTTTGAAATTATTGATTGAGGTCAGGTTGTCTCTTTTGCAATGTTTGTCTGAGGTCATACTTTGTGTTTCTAGTTATCGACTGAGGCCGGTATAACATTGCGTCTCCATTCGAGGATGATTTCGTTTTAGATCAAAGAATCGTTTGAGAATTGTCATTCGAGGATGGAATTCTTTTCTTCAAGTCCTTCTGAGGTTGGTCTTGTTGTTGTGGCTATCATTCGAGGATGATAGACCATTTTGAGCTTATTGATTGAGGTCAGTTTGTCTCTTTTGCAAAGTCTGTCTGAGGTCAGTATTTGTTGTTTTTGGTTATCGACTGAGGCCGATATACCGTTGTGTCTCCATTCGAGGATGGTTTTGTTTTAGATCCGAGGATCTTTTGAGAATTGTCATTCGAGGATGGCATTCTTTTCTTCAAGTAATTCTGAGATTGGTCTTATTGGTGTGGCTATCATTCGAGGATGATAAACCATTTTGAGCTTATTGATTGAGGTCAGTTTGTCTGTTTTTCAAAGTCTGTCTGAGGTCAGTCTTTGTTGTTTTTGGTTATCGACTGAGGCCGATATATCATTGCTTCTCCATTCGAGGATGGTTTCGTTTTAGATTCGAGGATCTTTTGAGAATTGTCGTTCGAGGATGGCATTCTTTTCTTCAAGTCCTTCTAAGGTTGTTCTTGTTGTTGTGGCTATAATTCGAGGATGATAGACCATTTTGAGCTTATTGATTGAGGTCAATTTGTCTCTTTTGCAAAGTCTGTCTGAGTCAGTCTTTGTGTTTCTGGTTATCGACCAGGGCCGGTATACCATTGCGTCTCCATTCGAGGATGGTTTCGTTTTAGATCCGAGGCTCTTTTGAGAATTGTCATTCGAGGATGAAATTCTTTTCTTCAAGTTCTTTTGAGGTGGGTCTTGTTGTTGTGGCTTTCATTCAAGGATGATAGACCATTTTGAGCTTATTGATTGAGGTCAGTTTGTCTCTTTTGCAAAGTCTGTCTGAGGTCAGTCTTTGTGTTTCTGGTTATTGACTGAGGCCGGTATACCATTGCGTCTCCATTCGAGGATGGTTTTGTGTTAGATCCGAGGATCTTTTGAGAATTGTCATTCGAGGATGGAATTCTTTTCTTCAAATTCGTCTTAGGTTGGTCTTGTTGTTGTGGCTATCATTCGAGGATGATAGACCATTTTGAGCTTATTGATTGAGGTCTGTTTGTCTCTTTTGCAAAGTCTGTCTGAGGTCATTCTTTGTGTTTCTGGTTATCGACTGAGGCCGGTATACCATTGCGTCTCCATTCGAGGATGGTTTCGTGTTAGATCCGAGGATCTTTTGATAATTGTCATTCGAGGATGGAATTCTTTTCTTCAAATTCTTCTTAGGTTTGTCTTGTTGTTGTGGCTATCATTCGAAGATGATAGACCATTTTGAGCTTATTGATTGAGGTCAGTTTGTCTCTTTTGCAAAGTCTTTCTGAGGTCAGTCTTTGTGTTTCTGGTTATGGACTGAGGCCAATATACCATTGCGTCTCCATTAGAGGATGGTTTCGTTTTAGATCTGAGGATCTTTTGAGAATTTTCATTCGAGGATGGAATTCTTTTCTTCAAGTCCTTCTGAGGTTGGTCTTGTTGTTGTGGCTATCATTCGAGGATGATAGACCATTTTGAGCTTATTGATTGAGGTCAGTTTGTCTTTTTCGCAAAGTCTTTCTGAGGTCAGTCTTTGTGTTTCTGGTTATCGACTGAGGCTGATATACCATTGCGTCTCCTATCGAGGATGGTTTCATTTTAGATCCGAGGATGTTTTGAGGATTGTCATTCGAGGAAGGAATTCTTTTCTTCAAGTCATTCTGAGGTTGGTCTTGTTGTTGTGGCTATCATTCGAGGATGGTAGACCATTTTGAAATTATTGGTTGAGGTCAGGTTGTCTCTTTTGCAATGTTTGTCTGAGGTCATACTTTGTGTTTCTAGTTATCGACTGAGGCCGGTATACCATTGCGTCTCCATTCGAGGATGATTTCGTTTTAGAACAAAGGATAGTTTGAAAATTGTCATTCGAGGATGGAATTCTTTTCTTCAAGTCCATCTGAGGTTGGTCTTGTTGTTGTGGCTATCATTCGAGGATGATAGACCATTTTGAGCTTATTGATTGAGGTCAGTTTGTCTCTTTTGCAAAGTCTGTCTGAGGTCAGTATTCGTTGTTTTTGGTTATCGACTGAGGCCGATATACCGTTGTGTCTCCATTCGAGGATGGTTTTGTTTTAGATCCGAGGATCTTTTGAGAATTGTCATTCGAGGATGGCATTCTTTTCTTCAAGTAATTCTGAGATTGGTCTTATTGGTGTGGCTATCATTCGAGGATGATAGACCATTTTGAGCTTATTGATTGAGGTCAGTTTGTCTCTTTTGCAAAGTCTGTCTGAGGTCAGTCTTTGTGTTTCTGGTTATTGACTGAGGCCGGTATACCATTGCGTCTCCATTCGAGGATGGTTTTGTGTTAGATCCGAGGATCTTTTGAGAATTGTCATTCGAGGATGGAATTCTTTTCTTCAAATTCGTCTTAGGTTGGTCTTGTTGTTGTGGCTATCATTCGAGGATGATAGACCATTTTGAGCTTATTGATTGAGGTCTGTTTGTCTCTTTTGCAAAGTCTGTCTGAGGTCATTCTTTGTGTTTCTGGTTATCGACTGAGGCTGGTATACCATTGCGTCTCCATTCGAGGATGGTTTCGTTTTATATCCGAGGAATTTTGAGAATTGTCATTCGAGGATGGAATTATTTTCTTCAAGTCCTTCTGAGGTGGGTCTTGTTGTTGTGGCTATCATTCGAGGATGATAGACCATTTTGAGCTTATTGATTGAGGTCAGTTTGTCTTTTTTGCAAAGTCTTTCTGAGGTCAGTCTTTGTGTTTCTGGTTATCGACAGAGGTTGATATACCATTGCATCTCCATTCGAGGATGGTTTCGTTTTAGATCCGAGGATCTTTTGAGAATTGTCATTCGAGGATGGAATTCTTTTCTTCAAGTCCTTCTAAGGTTGGTCTTGTTGTTGTGGCTATCATTCGAGGATGATAAACCATTTTGAGCTTATTGATTGAGGTCAGTTTGTCTCTTTCGAAAAGTCTGTCTAAGGTCAGTCTTTGTGTTTATGGTTATCGACTGAGGCCGATATGCCATTGCGTCTCCATTCGAGGATGGTTTCGTGTTAGATCCGAGTATATTTTGAGAATTGTCATTCGAGGATGGAATTATTTTCTTCAAGTCATTCTGAGGTTGGTCTTGTTGTTGTGGCGATCATTTGAGGATGGTAGACCATTTTGAGCTTATTGATTGAGGTCAGGTTGTCTCTTTTGCAAAGTTTTTCTGAGGTCAGTCTTTGTGTTTCTAGTTATCGACTGAGGCCGGTATACTATTGCGTCTCCATTCGAGGATGATTTCGTTTTAGATCAAAGGATCGTTTGAGAATTGTCATTCGAGGATGGAATTCTTTTCTTCAAGTCCTTCTGAGGTTGGTCTTGTTGTTGTGGCTATCATTCGAGGATGATAGACCGTTTTGAGCTTATTGATTGAGGTCAGTTTGCCTCTTTTGCAAAGTCTGTCTGAGGTCAGTATTTGTTGTTTTTGGTTATCGACTGAGGCCGATATACCATTGCGTCTCCATTCGAGGATGGTTTCGTTTTAGATCCGAGGATCTTTTGAGAATTGTCATTCGAGGATGGCATTCTTTTCTTCAAGTACTTCTGAGATTGGTCTTATTGTTGTGGCTATCATTCGAGGATGATAAACCATTTTGAGCTTATTGATTGAGGTCAGTTTGTCTCTTTTTCAAAGTCTATCTTAGGTCAGTCTTTGTTGTTTTTGGTTAACGACTGAGGCCGATATATCATTGCTTCTCCATTCGAGGATGGTTTCGTTTTAGATCCGAGGATCTTTTGAGAATTGTCGTTCGAGGATGGCATTCTTTTCTTCAAGTCCTTCTAAGGTTGGTCTTGTTGTTGTGGCTATAATTTGAGGATGACAGACCATTTTGAGCTTATTGATTGAGGTTAGTTTGTCTCTTTTGCAAAGTATGTCTGAGGTCAGTATTTGTTGTTTTTGGTTATCGACTGAGGCTGATATACCATTGCGTCTCCATTCGAGGATGGTTTCGTTTTAGATCCGAGGATCTTTTGAGAATTGTCATTCGAGGATGGCATTCTTTTCTTCAAGTACTTCTGAGATTGGTCTTATTGTTGTGGCTATCATTCGAGGATGATAAACCATTTTGAGCTTATTGATTGAGGTCAGTTTGTCTCTTTTTCAAAGTCTATCTGAGGTCAGTCTTTGTTGTTTTTGGTTAACGACTGAGGCCGATATATCATTGCTTCTCCATTCGAGGATGGTTTCGTTTTAGATCCGAGGATCTTTTGAGAATTGTCGTTCGAGGATGGCATTCTTTTCTTCAAGTCCTTCTAAGGTTGGTCTTGTTGTTGTGGCTATAATTTGAGGATGACAGACCATTTTGAGCTTATTGATTGAGGTCAGTTTGTCTCTTTTGCAAAGTCTGTCTGAGGTCAGTCTTTGTGTTTCTGGTTATCGACTGAGGCCGATATACCATTGCGTCTCTATTCGAGGATGGTTTCGTTTTAGATCGGAGGCTCTTTTGATAATTGTCATTCGAGGATGGAATTCTTTTCTTCAAATCCTTTTGAGGTGGGTCTTGTTGTTGTGGCTTTCATTCGAGGATGATAGACCATTTTTAGCTTATTGATTGAGGTCAGTTTGTCTCTTTTGCAAAGTCGGTCTGAGGTCATTCATTGTGTTTCTGGTTATCGACTGAGGCTGGTATACCATTGCGTCTCCGTTCGAGGATGGTTTCGTTTTATATCCGAGGAACTTTTGAGAATTGTCATTCGAGGATGGAATTCTTTTCTTCAAATTCTTCTTAGGTTGGTCTTGTTGTTGTGGCTATCATTCGAGGATGATAGACCATTTGAGCTTATTGATTGAGGTCAGTTTGTCTCTTTTGCAAAGTCTGTCTAAGGTCATTCTTTGTGTTTCTGGTTATCGACTGAGGCTGGTATACCATTGCGTCTCCATTCGAGGATGGTTTCGTTTTATATCCGAGGAATTTTGAGAATTGTCATTCGAGGATGGATTATTTTCTTCAAGTCCTTCTGAGGTGGGTCTTGTTGTTGTGGCTATCATTCGAGGATGATAGACCATTTTGAGCTTATTGATTGAGGTCAGTTTGTCTTTTTTGCAAAGTCTTTCTGAGGTCAGTCTTTGTGTTTCTGGTTATCGACAGAGGTTGATATACCATTGCATCTCCATTCGAGGATGGTTTCGTTTTAGATCCGAGGATCTTTTGAGAATTGTCATTCGAGGATGGAATTCTTTTCTTCAAGTCCTTCTAAGGTTGGTCTTGTTGTTGTGGCTATCATTCGAGGATGATAAACCATTTTGAGCTTATTGATTGAGGTCAGTTTGTCTCTTTCGAAAAGTCTGTCTAAGGTCAGTCTTTGTGTTTATGGTTATCGACTGAGGCCGATATGCCATTGCGTCTCCATTCGAGGATGGTTTCGTGTTAGATCCGAGTATCTTTTGAGAATTGTCATTCGAGGATGGAATTATTTTCTTCAAGTCATTCTGAGGTTGGTCTTGTTGTTGTGGCGATCATTTGAGGATGGTAGACCATTTTGAGCTTATTGATTGAGGTCAGGTTGTCTCTTTTGCAAAGTTTTTCTGAGGTCAGTCTTTGTGTTTCTAGTTATCGACTGAGGCCGGTATACCATTGCGTCTCCATTCGAGGATGATTTCGTTTTAGATCAAAGGATCGTTTGAGAATTGTCATTCGAGGATGGAATTCTTTTCTTCAAGTCCTTCTGAGGTTGGTCTTGTTGTTGTGGCTATCATTCGAGGATGATAGACCGTTTTGAGCTTATTGATTGAGGTCAGTTTGTCTCTTTTGCAAAGTCTGTCTGAGGTCAGTATTTGTTGTTTTTGGTTATCGACTGAGGCCGATATACCATTGCGTCTCCATTCGAGGATGGTTTCGTTTTAGATCCGAGGATCTTTTGAGAATTGTCATTCGAGGATGGCATTCTTTTCTTCAAGTACTTCTGAGATTGGTCTTATTGTTGTGGCTATCATTCGAGGATGATAAACCATTTTGAGCTTATTGATTGAGGTCAGTTTGTCTCTTTTTCAAAGTCTATCTTAGGTCAGTCTTTGTTGTTTTTGGTTAACGACTGAGGCCGATATATCATTGCTTCTCCATTCGAGGATGGTTTCGTTTTAGATCCGAGGATCTTTTGAGAATTGTCGTTCGAGGATGGCATTCTTTTCTTCAAGTCCTTCTAAGGTTGGTCTTGTTGTTGTGGCTATAATTTGAGGATGACAGACCATTTTGAGCTTATTGATTGAGGTTAGTTTGTCTCTTTTGCAAAGTATGTCTGAGGTCAGTATTTGTTGTTTTTGGTTATCGACTGAGGCTGATATACCATTGCGTCTCCATTCGAGGATGGTTTCGTTTTAGATCCGAGGATCTTTTGAGAATTGTCATTCGAGGATGGCATTCTTTTCTTCAAGTACTTCTGAGATTGGTCTTATTGTTGTGGCTATCATTCGAGGATGATAAACCATTTTGAGCTTATTGATTGAGGTCAGTTTGTCTCTTTTTCAAAGTCTATCTGAGGTCAGTCTTTGTTGTTTTTGGTTAACGACTGAGGCCGATATATCATTGCTTCTCAATTCGAGGATGGTTTCGTTTTAGATCCGAGGATCTTTTGAGAATTGTCGTTCGAGGATGGCATTCTTTTCTTCAAGTCCTTCTAAGGTTGGTCTTGTTGTTGTGGCTATAATATGAGGATGACAGACCATTTTGAGCTTATTGATTGAGGTCAGTTTGTCTCTTTTGCAAAGTCTGTCAGAGGTCAGTCTTTGTGTTTCTGGTTATCGACTGAGGCCGATATACCATTGCGTCTCTATTCGAGGATGGTTTCGTTTTAGATCGGAGGCTCTTTTGATAATTGTCATTCGAGGATGGAATTCTTTTCTTCAAATCCTTTTGAGGTGGGTCTTGTTGTTGTGGCTTTCATTCGAGGATGATAGACCATTTTTAGCTTATTGATTGAGGTCAGTTTGTCTCTTTTGCAAAGTCTGTCTGAGGTCAGTCTTTGTGTTTCTGGTTATCGACTGAGGCCGGTATACCATTGCGTCTCCATTCGAGGATGGTTTCGTGTTAGATCCGAGGATCTTTTGAGAATTGTCATTCGAGGATGGAATTCTTTTCTTCAAATTCTTCTTAGGTTGGTATTGTTGTTGTGGCTATCATTCGAGGATGATAGACCATTTTGAGCTTATTGATTGAGGTCAGTTTGTCTCTTTTGCAAAGTCTATCTGAGGTCATTCTTTGTGTTTCTGGTTATCGACTGAGGCCAGTATACCATTGTGTCTCCATTCGAGGATGGTTTCGTGTTAGATCCGAGAATCTTCTGAGAATTGTCATTCGAGGATGGAATTCTTTTCTTCAAATTCTTCTTAGGTTGGTCTTGTTGTTGTGGCTATCATTCGAGGATGATAGACCATTTTGAGCTTATTGATTGAGGTCAGTTTGTCTCTTTTGCAAAGTCTGTCTGAGGTTATTCTTTGTGTTTCTGGTTATCGACTGAGGCTGGTATACCATTGCGTCTCCATTCGAGGATGGTTTCGTTTTATATCCGAGGAACTTTTGAGAATTGTCATTCGAGGATGGAATTCTTTTCTTAAAATTCTTCTTAGGTTGGTCTTGTTGTTTTGGCTATCATTCGAGGATGATAGACCATTTGAGCTTATTGATTGAGGTCAGTTTGTCTCTTTTGCAAAGTCTGTCTAAGGTCATTCTTTGTGTTTCTGGTTATCGACTGAGGCTGGTATACCATTGCGTCTCCATTCGAGGATGGTTTCGTTTTATATCCGAGGAATTTTGAGAATTGTCATTCGAGGATGGAATTATTTTCTTCAAGTCCTTCTGAGGTGGGTCTTGTTGTTGTGGCTATCATTCGAGGATGATAGACCATTTTGAGCTTATTGATTGAGGTCAGTTTGTCTTTTTTGCAAAGTCTTTCTGAGGTCAGTCTTTGTGTTTTTGGTTATCGACAGAGGTTGATATACCATTGCATCTCCATTCGAGGATGGTTTCGTTTTAGATCCGAGGATCTTTTGAGAATTGTCATTCGAGGATGGAATTCTTTTCTTCAAGTCCTTCTGAGGTTGGTCTTGTTGTTGTGGCTATCATTCGAGGATGATAAACCATTTTGAGCTTATTGATTGAGGTCAGTTTGTCTCTTTCGAAAAGTCTGTCTAAGGTCAGTCTTTGTGTTTATGGTTATCGACTGAGGCCGGTATGCCATTGCGTCTCCATCGAGGATGGTTTCGTGTTAGATCCGAGGATCTTTTGAGAATTGTCATTCGAGGATGGAATTATTTTCTTCAAGTCAATCTGAGGTTGGTCTTGTTGTTGTGGCGATCATTTGAGGATGGTAGACCATTTTGAGCTTATTGATTGAGGTCAGGTTTTCTCTTTTGCAAAGTTTTTCTGAGGTCAGTCTTTGTGTTTCTAGTTATCGACTGAGGCCGGTATACCATTGCGTCTCCATTCAAGGATGATTTCGTTTTAGATCAAAGGATCGTTTGAGAATTGTCATTCGAGGATGGAATTCTTTTCTTCAAGTCCTTCTGAGGTTGGTCTTGTTGTTGTGGCTATCATTCGAGGATGATAGACCGTTTTGAGCTTATTGATTGAGGTCAGTTTGTCTCTTTTGCAAAGTCTGTCTGAGGTCAGTATTTGTAGTTTTTGGTTATCGACTGAGGCCGATATACCATTGCGTCTCCATTCGAGGATGGTTTCGTTTTAGATCCGAGGATCTTTTGAGAATTGTCATTCGAGGATGGCATTCTTTTCTTCAAGTACTTCTGAGATTGGTCTTATTGTTGTGGCTATCATTCGAGGATGATAAACCATTTTGAGCTTATTGATTGAGGTCAGTTTGTCTCTTTTTCAAAGTCTATCTGAGGTCAGTCTTTGTTGTTTTTGGTAATTGACTGAGGCCGATATATCATTGCTTCTCCATTCGAGGATGGTTTCGTTTTAGATCCGAGGATCTTTTGAGAATTGTCGTTCGAGGATGGCATTCTTTTCTTCAAGTCCTTCTAAGGTTGGTCTTGTTGTTGTGGCTATAATTCGAGGATGATAGACCATTTTGAGCTTATTGATTGAGGCCAGTTTGTCTCTTTTGCAAAGTCTGTCTGAGGTCAGTCTTTGTGTTTCTGGTTATCGACTGAGGCCGGTATACCATAGGGTCTCTATTCGAGGATGGTTTCGTTTTAGATCGGAGGCTCTTTTGAGAATTGTCATTCGAGGATGGAATTCTTTTCTTCAAGTCCTTTTGAGGTGGGTCTTGTTGTTGTGGCTTTCATTCGAGGATGATAGACCATTTTGAGCTTATTGATTGGGGTCAGTTTGTCTCTTTTGCAAAGTCTGTCTGAAGTCAGTCTTTGTGTTTCTGGTTATCGACTGAGGCCGGTATACCATTGCGTCTCCATTCGAGGATGGTTTCGTGTTAGATCCGAGGATCTTTTGAGAATTGTCATTCGAGGATGGAATTCTTTTCTTCAAATTCTCATTAGGTTGGTCTTGTTGTTGTGGCTATCATTCGAGGATGATAGGCCATTTTGAGCTTATTGATTGGGGTCAGTTTGTCTCTTTTGCAAAGTCTGTCTGAGGTCATTCTTTGTGTTTCTGGTTATCGACTGAGGCCGGTATACCATTGCGTCTCCATTCGAGGATGGTTTCGTGTTAGATCCGAGGATCTTTTGAGAATTGTCATTCGAGGATGGAATTCTTTTCTTCAAATTCTTTTTAGGTTGGTCTTGTTGTTGTGGCTATCATTCGAGGATGATATACCATTTTGAGCTTATTGATTGAGGTCAGTTTGTCTCTTTTGCAAAGTCTGTCTGAGGTCATTCTTTGTGTTTCTGGTTATCGACTGAAGCCGGTATACCATTGTGTCTCCATTCGAGGATGGTTTCGTTTTAGATCCGAGGAACTTTTGAGAATTGTCATTCGAGGATGGAATTATTTTCTTCAAGTCCTTCTGAGGTTGGTCTTGTTGTTGTGGCTATCATTCGAGGATGATAGACCATTTTGAGCTTATTGATTGAGGTCAGTTTGTCTCTTTTGCAAAGTCTTTCTGAGGCCAGTCTTTCTGTTTCTGGTTATCGACTGAGGCTGATATACCATTGCGTCTCCTATCGAGGATGGTTTCATTTTAGATCCGAGGATCTTTTGAGAATTGTCATTCGAGGATGGAATTCTTTTCTTCAAGTCCTTCTGAGGTTGGTCTTGTTGTTGTGGCTATCATTCGAGGATGATAGACCATTTTGAGCTTATTGATTGAGGTCAGTTTGTCTCTTTCGCAAAGTCTGTCTGAGGTCAGTCTTTGTGTTTATTGTTATCGACTAAGGCCGGTATGCCATTGCGTCTCCATTCGAGGATGGTTTCGTGTTAGATCCGAGGATCTTTTGAGAATTGTCATTCGAAGAAGGAATTCTTTTCTTCAAGTCATTCTGAGGTTGGTCTTGTTGTTGTGGCTATCATTCGAGGATGGTAGACCATTTTGAAATTATTGATTGAGGTCAGGTTGTCTCTTTTGCAATGTTTGTCTGAGGTCATACTTTGTGTTTCTAGTTATCGACTGAGGCCGGTATACCATTGCGTCTCCATTCGAGGATGATTTCGTTTTAGATCAAAGAATCGTTTGAGAATTGTCATTCGAGGATGGAATTCTTTTCTTCAAGTCCTTCTGAGGTTGGTCTTGTTGTTGTGGCTATCATTCGAGGATGATAGACCATTTTGAGCTTATTGATTGAGGTCAGTTTGTCTCTTTTGCAAAGTCTGTCTGAGGTCAGTATTTGTTGTTTTTGGTTATCGACTGAGGCCGATATACCGTTGTGTCTCCATTCGAGGATGGTTTTGTTTTAGATCCGAGGATCTTTTGAGAATTGTCATTCGAGGATGGCATTCTTTTCTTCAAGTAATTCTGAGATTGGTCTTATTGGTGTGGCTATCATTCGAGGATGATAAACCATTTTGAGCTTATTGATTGAGGTCAGTTTGTCTGTTTTTCAAAGTCTGTCTGAGGTCAGTCTTTGTTGTTTTTGGTTATCGATTGAGGCCGATATATCATTGCTTCTCCATTCGAGGATGGTTTCGTTTTAGATTCGAGGATCTTTTGAGAATTGTCGTTCGAGGATGGCATTCTTTTCTTCAAGTCCTTCTAAGGTTGTTCTTGTTGTTGTGGCTATAATTCGAGGATGATAGACCATTTTGAGCTTATTGATTGAGGTCAATTTGTCTCTTTTGCAAAGTCTGTCTGAGTCAGTCTTTGTGTTTCTGGTTATCGACCAGGGCCGGTATACCATTGCGTCTCCATTCGAGGATGGTTTCGTTTTAGATCCGAGGCTCTTTTGAGAATTGTCATTCGAGGATGAAATTCTTTTCTTCAAGTTCTTTTGAGGTGGGTCTTGTTGTTGTGGCTTTCATTCAAGGATGATAGACCATTTTGAGCTTATTGATTGAGGTCAGTTTGTCTCTTTTGCAAAGTCTGTCTGAGGTCAGTCTTTGTGTTTCTGGTTATTGACTGAGGCCGGTATACCATTGCGTCTCCATTCGAGGATGGTTTTGTGTTAGATCCGAGGATCTTTTGAGAATTGTCATTCGAGGATGGAATTCTTTTCTTCAAATTCGTCTTAGGTTGGTCTTGTTGTTGTGGCTATCATTCGAGGATGATAGACCATTTTGAGCTTATTGATTGAGGTCTGTTTGTCTCTTTTGCAAAGTCTGTCTGAGGTCATTCTTTGTGTTTCTGGTTATCGACTGAGGCCGGTATACCATTGCGTCTCCATTCGAGGATGGTTTCGTGTTAGATCCGAGGATCTTTTGATAATTGTCATTCGAGGATGGAATTCTTTTCTTCAAATTCTTCTTAGGTTTGTCTTGTTGTTGTGGCTATCATTCGAAGATGATAGACCATTTTGAGCTTATTGATTGAGGTCAGTTTGTCTCTTTTGCAAAGTCTTTCTGAGGTCAGTCTTTGTGTTTCTGGTTATGGACTGAGGCCAATATACCATTGCGTCTCCATTAGAGGATGGTTTCGTTTTAGATCTGAGGATCTTTTGAGAATTTTCATTCGAGGATGGAATTCTTTTCTTCAAGTCCTTCTGAGGTTGGTCTTGTTGTTGTGGCTATCATTCGAGGATGATAGACCATTTTGAGCTTATTGATTGAGGTCAGTTTGTCTCTTTCGCAAAGTCTTTCTGAGGTCAGTCTTTGTGTTTCTGGTTATCGACTGAGGCTGATATACCATTGCGTCTCCTATCGAGGATGGTTTCATTTTAGATCCGAGGATGTTTTGAGGATTGTCATTCGAGGAAGGAATTCTTTTCTTCAAGTCATTCTGAGGTTGGTCTTGTTGTTGTGGCTATCATTCGAGGATGGTAGACCATTTTGAAATTATTGGTTGAGGTCAGGTTGTCTCTTTTGCAATGTTTGTCTGAGGTCATACTTTGTGTTTCTAGTTATCGACTGAGGCCGGTATACCATTGCGTCTCCATTCGAGGATGATTTCGTTTTAGAACAAAGGATAGTTTGAAAATTGTCATTCGAGGATGGAATTCTTTTCTTCAAGTCCATCTGAGGTTGGTCTTGTTGTTGTGGCTATCATTCGAGGATGATAGACCATTTTGAGCTTATTGATTGAGGTCAGTTTGTCTCTTTTGCAAAGTCTGTCTGAGGTCAGTATTCGTTGTTTTTGGTTATCGACTGAGGCCGATATACCGTTGTGTCTCCATTCGAGGATGGTTTTGTTTTAGATCCGAGGATCTTTTGAGAATTGTCATTCGAGGATGGCATTCTTTTCTTCAAGTAATTCTGAGATTGGTCTTATTGGTGTGGCTATCATTCGAGGATGATAAACCATTTTGAGCTTATTGATTGAGGTCAGTTTGTCTGTTTTTCAAAGTCTGTCTGAGGTCAGTCTTTGTTGTTTTTCGTTATCGACTGAGGCCGATATATCATTGCTTCTCCATTCGAGGATGGTTTCGTTTTAGATTCGAGGATCTTTTGAGAATTGTCGTTCGAGGATGGCATTCTTTTCTTCAAGTCCTTCTAAGGTTGTTCTTGTTGTTGTGGCTATAATTCGAGGATGATAGACCATTTTGAGCTTATTGATTGAGGTCAATTTGTCTCTTTTGCAAAGTCTGTCTGAGTCAGTCTTTGTGTTTCTGGTTATCGACCAGGGCCGGTATACCATTGCGTCTCCATTCGAGGATGGTTTCGTTTTAGATCCGAGGATCTTTTGAGAATTGTCGTTCGAGGATGGCATTCTTTTCTTCAAGTCCTTCTAAGGTTGGTCTTGTTGTTGTGGCTATAATTCGAGGATGATAGACCATTTTGAGCTTATTGATTGAGGCCAGTTTGTCTCTTTTGCAAAGTCTGTCTGAGGTCAGTCTTTGTGTTTCTAGTTATCGACTGAGGCCGGTATACCATTGGGTCTCTATTCGAGGATGGTTTCGTTTTAGATCGGAGGCTCTTTTGAGAATTGTCATTCGAGGATGGAATTCTTTTCTTCAAGTCCTTTTGAGGTGGGTCTTGTTGTTGTGGCTTTCATTCGAGGATGATAGACCATTTTGAGCTTATTGATTGAGGTCAGTTTGTCTCTTTTGCAAAGTCTGTCTGAAGTCAGTCTTTGTGTTTCTGGTTATCGACTGAGGCCGGTATACCATTGCGTCTCCATTCGAGGATGATTTCGTTTTAGATCAAAGAATCGTTTGAGAATTGTCATTCGAGGATGGAATTCTTTTCTTCAAGTCCTTCTGAGGTTGGTCTTGTTGTTGTGGCTATCATTCGAGGATGATAGACCATTTTGAGCTTATTGATTGAGGTCAGTTTGTCTCTTTTGCAAAGTCTGTCTGAGGTCAGTATTCGTTGTTTTTGTTTATCGACTGAGGCCGATATACCGTTGTGTCTCCATTCGAGGATGGTTTTGTTTTAGATCCGAGGATCTTTTGAGAATTGTCATTCGAGGATGGCATTCTTTTCTTCAAGTAATTCTGAGATTGGTCTTATTGGTGTGGCTATCATTCGAGGATGATAAACCATTTTGAGCTTATTGATTGAGGTCAGTTTGTCTGTTTTTCAAAGTCTGTCTGAGGTCAGTCTTTGTTGTTTTTGGTTATCGACTGAGGCCGATATATCATTGCTTCTCCATTCGAGGATGGTTTCGTTTTAGATTCGAGGATCTTTTGAGAATTGTCGTTCGAGGATGGCATTCTTTTCTTCAAGTCCTTCTAAGGTTGTTCTTGTTGTTGTGGCTATAATTCGAGGATGATAGACCATTTTGAGCTTATTGATTGAGGTCAATTTGTCTCTTTTGCAAAGTCTGTCTGAGTCAGTCTTTGTGTTTCTGGTTATCGACCAGGGCCGATATACCATTGCGTCTCCATTCGAGGATGGTTTCGTTTTAGATCCGAGGCTCTTTTGAGAATTGTCATTCGAGGATGAAATTCTTTTCTTCAAGTTCTTTTGAGGTGGGTCTTGTTGTTGTGGCTTTCATTCAAGGATGATAGACCATTTTGAGCTTATTGATTGAGGTCAGTTTGTCTCTTTTGCAAAGTCTGTCTGAGGTCAGTCTTTGTGTTTCTTGTTATCGACTGAGGCCGGTATACCATTGCGTCTCCATTCGAGGATGGTTTCGTGTTAGATCCGAGGATCTTTTGAGAATTGTCATTCGAGGATGGAATTCTTTTCTTCAAATTCTTATTAGGTTGGTCTTGTTGTTGTGGCTATCATTCGAGGATGATAGAACATTTTGAGCTTATTGATTGAGGTCAGTTTGTCTCTTTTGCAAAGTCTGTCCGAGGTCATTCTTTGTGTTTCTGGTTATCGACTGAGGCCGGTATACCATTGCGTCTCCATTCGAGGATGGTTTCGTGTTAGATCCGAGGATCTTTTGAGAATTGTCATTCGAGGATGGAATTCTTTTCTTCAAATTCTTTTTAGGTTGGTCTTGTTGTTGTGGCTATCATTCGAGGATGATATACCATTTTGAGCTTATTGATTGAGGTCAGTTTGTCTCTTTTGCAAAGTCTGTCTGAGGTCATTCTTTGTGTTTCTGGTTATCGAATGAGGCCGGTATACCATTGTGTCTCCATTCGAGGATGGTTTCGTTTTAGATCCGAGGAACTTTTGAGAATTGTCATTCGAGGATGGAATTATTTTCTTCAAGTCCTTCTGAGGTTGGTCTTGTTGTTGTGGCTATCATTCGAGGATGATAGACCATTTTGAGCTTATTGATTGAGGTCAGTTTGTCTCTTTTGCAAAGTCTTTCTGAGGTCAGTCTTTGTGTTTCTGGTTATCGACTGAGGCTGATATACCATTGCGTCTCCTATCGAGGATGGTTTCATTTTAGATCCGAGGATCTTTTGAGAATTGTCATTCGAGGATGGAATTCTTTTCTTCAAGTCCTTCTGAGGTTGGTCTTGTTGTTGTGGCTATCATTCGAGGATGATAGACCATTTTGAGCTTATTGATTGAGGTCAGTTTGTCTCTTTCGCAAAGTCTTTCTGAGGTCAGTCTTTGTGTTTCTGGTTATCGACTAAGGCTGATATACCATTGCGTCTCCTATCGAGGATGGTTTCATTTTAGATCCGAGGATGTTTTGAGGATTGTCATTCGAGGAAGGAATTCTTTTCTTCAAGTCATTCTGAGGTTGGTCTTGTTGTTGTGGCTATCATTCGAGGATGGTAGACCATTTTGAAATTATTGGTTGAGGTCAGGTTGTCTCTTTTGCAATGTTTGTCTGAGGTCATACTTTGTGTTTCTAGTTATCGACTGAGGCCGGTATACCATTGCGTCTCCATTCGAGGATGATTTCGTTTTAGAACAAAGGATAGTTTGAAAATTGTCATTCGAGGATGGAATTCTTTTCTTCAAGTCCATCTGAGGTTGGTCTTGTTGTTGTGGCTATCATTCGAGGATGATAGACCATTTTGAGCTTATTGATTGAGGTCAGTTTGTCTCTTTTGCAAAGTCTGTCTGAGGTCAGTATTCGTTGTTTTTGGTTATCGACTGAGGCCGATATACCGTTGTGTCTCCATTCGAGGATGGTTTTGTTTTAGATCCGAGGATCTTTTGAGAATTGTCATTCGAGGATGGCATTCTTTTCTTCAAGTAATTCTGAGATTGGTCTTATTGGTGTGGCTATCATTCGAGGATGATAAACCATTTTGAGCTTATTGATTGAGGTCAGTTTGTCTGTTTTTCAAAGTCTGTCTGAGGTCAGTCTTTGTTGTTTTTCGTTATCGACTGAGGCCGATATATCATTGCTTCTCCATTCGAGGATGGTTTCGTTTTAGATTCGAGGATCTTTTGAGAATTGTCGTTCGAGGATGGCATTCTTTTCTTCAAGTCCTTCTAAGGTTGTTCTTGTTGTTGTGGCTATAATTCGAGGATGATAGACCATTTTGAGCTTATTGATTGAGGTCAATTTGTCTCTTTTGCAAAGTCTGTCTGAGTCAGTCTTTGTGTTTCTGGTTATCGACCAGGGCCGGTATACCATTGCGTCTCCATTCGAGGATGGTTTCGTTTTAGATCCGAGGATCTTTTGAGAATTGTCGTTCGAGGATGGCATTCTTTTCTTCAAGTCCTTCTAAGGTTGGTCTTGTTGTTGTGGCTATAATTCGAGGATGATAGACCATTTTGAGCTTATTGATTGAGGCCAGTTTGTCTCTTTTGCAAAGTCTGTCTGAGGTCAGTCTTTGTGTTTCTAGTTATCGACTGAGGCCGGTATACCATTGGGTCTCTATTCGAGGATGGTTTCGTTTTAGATCGGAGGCTCTTTTGAGAATTGTCATTCGAGGATGGAATTCTTTTCTTCAAGTCCTTTTGAGGTGGGTCTTGTTGTTGTGGCTTTCATTCGAGGATGATAGACCATTTTGAGCTTATTGATTGAGGTCAGTTTGTCTCTTTTGCAAAGTCTGTCTGAAGTCAGTCTTTGTGTTTCTGGTTATCGACTGAGGCCGGTATACCATTGCGTCTCCATTCGAGGATGATTTCGTTTTAGATCAAAGAATCGTTTGAGAATTGTCATTCGAGGATGGAATTCTTTTCTTCAAGTCCTTCTGAGGTTGGTCTTGTTGTTGTGGCTATCATTCGAGGATGATAGACCATTTTGAGCTTATTGATTGAGGTCAGTTTGTCTCTTTTGCAAAGTCTGTCTGAGGTCAGTATTCGTTGTTTTTGTTTATCGACTGAGGCCGATATACCGTTGTGTCTCCATTCGAGGATGGTTTTGTTTTAGATCCGAGGATCTTTTGAGAATTGTCATTCGAGGATGGCATTCTTTTCTTCAAGTAATTCTGAGATTGGTCTTATTGGTGTGGCTATCATTCGAGGATGATAAACCATTTTGAGCTTATTGATTGAGGTCAGTTTGTCTGTTTTTCAAAGTCTGTCTGAGGTCAGTCTTTGTTGTTTTTGGTTATCGACTGAGGCCGATATATCATTGCTTCTCCATTCGAGGATGGTTTCGTTTTAGATTCGAGGATCTTTTGAGAATTGTCGTTCGAGGATGGCATTCTTTTCTTCAAGTCCTTCTAAGGTTGTTCTTGTTGTTGTGGCTATAATTCGAGGATGATAGACCATTTTGAGCTTATTGATTGAGGTCAATTTGTCTCTTTTGCAAAGTCTGTCTGAGTCAGTCTTTGTGTTTCTGGTTATCGACCAGGGCCGATATACCATTGCGTCTCCATTCGAGGATGGTTTCGTTTTAGATCCGAGGCTCTTTTGAGAATTGTCATTCGAGGATGAAATTCTTTTCTTCAAGTTCTTTTGAGGTGGGTCTTGTTGTTGTGGCTTTCATTCAAGGATGATAGACCATTTTGAGCTTATTGATTGAGGTCAGTTTGTCTCTTTTGCAAAGTCTGTCTGAGGTCAGTCTTTGTGTTTCTTGTTATCGACTGAGGCCGGTATACCATTGCGTCTCCATTCGAGGATGGTTTCGTGTTAGATCCGAGGATCTTTTGAGAATTGTCATTCGAGGATGGAATTCTTTTCTTCAAATTCTTATTAGGTTGGTCTTGTTGTTGTGGCTATCATTCGAGGATGATAGAACATTTTGAGCTTATTGATTGAGGTCAGTTTGTCTCTTTTGCAAAGTCTGTCCGAGGTCATTCTTTGTGTTTCTGGTTATCGACTGAGGCCGGTATACCATTGCGTCTCCATTCGAGGATGGTTTCGTGTTAGATCCGAGGATCTTTTGAGAATTGTCATTCGAGGATGGAATTCTTTTCTTCAAATTCTTTTTAGGTTGGTCTTGTTGTTGTGGCTATCATTCGAGGATGATATACCATTTTGAGCTTATTGATTGAGGTCAGTTTGTCTCTTTTGCAAAGTCTGTCTGAGGTCATTCTTTGTGTTTCTGGTTATCGAATGAGGCCGGTATACCATTGTGTCTCCATTCGAGGATGGTTTCGTTTTAGATCCGAGGAACTTTTGAGAATTGTCATTCGAGGATGGAATTATTTTCTTCAAGTCCTTCTGAGGTTGGTCTTGTTGTTGTGGCTATCATTCGAGGATGATAGACCATTTTGAGCTTATTGATTGAGGTCAGTTTGTCTCTTTTGCAAAGTCTTTCTGAGGTCAGTCTTTGTGTTTCTGGTTATCGACTGAGGCTGATATACCATTGCGTCTCCTATCGAGGATGGTTTCATTTTAGATCCGAGGATCTTTTGAGAATTGTCATTCGAGGATGGAATTCTTTTCTTCAAGTCCTTCTGAGGTTGGTCTTGTTGTTGTGGCTATCATTCGAGGATGATAGACCATTTTGAGCTTATTGATTGAGGTCAGTTTGTCTCTTTCGCAAAGTCTGTCTGAGGTCAGTCTTTGTGTTTATTGTTATCGACTGAGGCCGGTATGCCATTGCGTCTCCATTCGAGGATGGTTTCGTGTTAGATCCGAGGATCTTTTGAGAATTGTCATTCGAAGAAGGAATTCTTTTCTTCAAGTCATTCTGAGGTTGGTCTTGTTGTTGTGGCTATCATTCGAGGATGGTAGACCATTTTGAAATTATTGATTGAGGTCAGGTTGTCTCTTTTGCAATGTTTGTCTGAGGTCATACTTTGTGTTTCTAGTTATCGACTGAGGCCGGTATACCATTGCGTCTCCATTCGAGGATGATTTCGTTTTAGATCAAAGAATCGTTTGAGAATTGTCATTCGAGGATGGAATTCTTTTCTTCAAGTCCTTCTGAGGTTGGTCTTGTTGTTGTGGCTATCATTCGAGGATGATAGACCATTTTGAGCTTATTGATTGAGGTCAGTTTGTCTCTTTTGCAAAGTCTGTCTGATGTCAGTATTCGTTGTTTTTGGTTATCGACTGAGGCCGATATACCGTTGTGTCTCCATTCGAGGATGGTTTTGTTTTAGATCCGAGGATCTTTTGAGAATTGTCATTCGAGGATGGCATTCTTTTCTTCAAGTAATTCTGAGATTGGTCTTATTGGTGTGGCTATCATTCGAGGATGATAAACCATTTTGAGCTTATTGATTGAGGTCAGTTTGTCTGTTTTTCAAAGTCTGTCTGAGGTCAGTCTTTGTTGTTTTTGGTTATCGACTGAGGCAGATATATCATTGCTTCTCCATTCGAGGATGGTTTCGTTTTAGATTCGAGGATCTTTTGAGAATTGTCGTTCGAGGATGGCATTCTTTTCTTCAAGTCCTTCTAAGGTTGTTCTTGTTGTTGTGGCTATAATTCGAGGATGATAGACCATTTTGAGCTTATTGATTGAGGTCAATTTGTCTCTTTTGTAAAGTCTGTCTGAGTCAGTCTTTGTGTTTCTGGTTATCGACCAGGGCCGGTATACCATTGCGTCTCCATTCGAGGATGGTTTCGTTTTAGATCGGAGGCTCTTTTGAGAATTGTCATTCGAGGATGAAATTCTTTTCTTCAAGTTCTTTTGAGGTGGGTCTTGTTGTTGTGGCTTTCATTCAAGGATGATAGACCATTTTGAGCTTATTGATTGAGGTCAGTTTGTCTCTTTTGCAAAGTCTGTCTGAGGTCAGTCTTTGTGTTTCTGGTTATCGACTGAGGCCGGTATACCATTGCGTCTCCATTCGAGGATGGTTTCGTGTTAGATCCGAGGATCTTTTGAGAATTGTCATTCGAGGATGGAATTCTTTTCTTCAAATTCTTATTAGGTTGGTCTTGTTGTTGTGGCTATCATTCGAGGATGATAGACCATTTTGAGCTTATTGATTGAGGTCAGTTTGTCTCTTTTGCAAAGTCTGTCTGAGGTCATTCTTTGTGTTTCTGGTTATCGACTGAGGCCGGTATACCATTGCGTCTCCATTCGAGGATGGTTTCGTGTTAGATCCGAGGATCTTTTGAGAATTGTCATTCGAGGATGGAATTCTTTTCTTCAAATTCTTTTTAGGTTGGTCTTGTTGTTGTGGCTATCATTCGAGGATGATATACCATTTTGAGCTTATTGATTGAGGTCAGTTTGTCTCTTTTGCAAAGTCTGTCTGAGGTCATTCTTTGTGTTTCTGGTTATCGACTGAGGCCGGTATACCATTGTGTCTCCATTCGAGGATGGTTTCGTTTTAGATCCGAGGAACTTTTGAGAATTGTCATTCGAGGATGGAATTATTTTCTTCAAGTCCTTCTGAGGTAGGTCTTGTTGTTGTGGCTATCATTCGAGGATGATAGACCATTTTGAGCTTATTGATTGAGGTCA
This sequence comes from Lathyrus aphaca, assembly GCA_963966055.1. NCBI lineage: Eukaryota > Viridiplantae > Streptophyta > Magnoliopsida > Fabales > Fabaceae > Lathyrus > Lathyrus aphaca. Next base: position 266,472,215 of record OZ014519.1, read on the forward strand.
GTTTGTCTCTTTTGCAAAGTCTTTCTGAGGTCAGTCTTTGTGTTTCTGGTTATCGACTGAGGCTGATATACCATTTCGTCTCCTATCGAGGATGGTTTCATTTTAGATCCGAGGATCTTTTGAGAATTGTCATTCGAGGATGGAATTCTTTTCTTCAAGTCCTTCTGAGGTTGGTCTTGTTGTTGTGGCTATCATTCGAGGATGATAGAACATTTTGAGCTTATTGATTGAGGTCAGTTTGTCTCTTTCGCAAAGTCTGTCTGAGGTCAGTCTTTGTGTTTATGGTTATCGACTGAGGCCGGTATGCCATTGCGTCTCCATTCGAGGATGGTTTCGTGTTAGATCCGAGGATCTTTTGAGAATTGTCATTCGAAGAAGGAATTCTTTTCTTCAAGTCATTCTGAGGTTGGTCTTGTTGTTGTGGCTATCATTCGAGGATGGTAGACCATTTTGAAATTATTGATTGAGGTCAGGTTGTCTCTTTTGCAATGTTTGTCTGAGGTCATACTTTGTGTTTCTAGTTATCGACTGAGGCCGGTATACCATTGCGTCTCCATTCGAGGATGATTTCATTTTAGATCAAAGAATCGTTTGAGAATTGTCATTCGAGGATGGAATTCTTTTCTTCAAGTCCTTCTGAGGTTGGTCTTGTTGTTGTGGCTATCATTCGAGGATGATAGACCATTTTGAGCTTATTGATTGAGGTCAGTTTGTCTCTTTTGCAAAGTCTGTCTGAGGTCAGTATTCGTTGTTTTTGGTTATCGACTGAGGCCGATATACCGTTGTGTCTCCATTCGAGGATGGTTTTGTTTTAGATCCGAGGATCTTTTGAGAATTGTCATTCGAGGATGGCATTCTTTTCTTCAAGTAATTCTGAGATTGGTCTTATTGGTGTGGCTATCATTCGAGGATGATAAACCATTTTGAGCTTATTGATTGAGGTCAGTTTGTCTGTTTTTCAAAGTCTGTCTGAGGTCAGTCTTTGTTGTTTTTGGTTATCGACTGAGGCCGATATATCATTGCTTCTCCATTCGAGGATGGTTTCGTTTTAGATTCGAGGATCTTTTGAGAATTGTCGTTCGAGGATGGCATTCTTTTCTTCAAGTCCTTCTAAGGTTGTTCTTGTTGTTGTGGCTATAATTCGAGGATGATAGACCATTTTGAGCTTATTGATTGAGGTCAATTTGTCTCTTTTGCAAAGTCTGTCTGAGTCAGTCTTTGTGTTTCTGGTTATCGACCAGGGCCGGTATACCATTGCGTCTCCATTCGAGGATGGTTTCGTTTTAGATCCGAGGCTCTTTTGAGAATTGTCATTCGAGGATGAAATTCTTTTCTTCAAGTTCTTTTGAGGTGGGTCTTGTTGTTGTGGCTTTCATTCAAGGATGATAGACCATTTTGAGCTTATTGATTGAGGTCAGTTTGTCTCTTTTGCAAAGTCTGTCTGAGGTCAGTCTTTGTGTTTCTGGTTATTTACTGAGGCCGGTATACCATTGCGTCTCCATTCGAGGATGGTTTTGTGTTAGATCCGAGGATCTTTTGAGAATTGTCATTCGAGGATGGAATTCTTTTCTTCAAATTCGTCTTAGGTTGGTCTTGTTGTTGTGGCTATCATTCGAGGATGATAGACCATTTTGAGCTTATTGATTGAGGTCTGTTTGTCTCTTTTGCAAAGTCTGTCTGAGGTCATTCTTTGTGTTTCTGGTTATCGACTGAGGCCGGTATACCATTGCGTCTCCATTCGAGGATGGTTTCGTGTTAGATCCGAGGATCTTTTGATAATTGTCATTCGAGGATGGAATTATTTTCTTCAAATTCTTCTTAGGTTGGTCTTGTTGTTGTGGCTATCATTCGAAGATGATAGACCATTTTGAGCTTATTGATTGAGGCCAGTTTGTCTCTTTTGCAAAGTCTTTCTGAGGTCAGTCTTTGTGTTTCTGGTTATCGACTGAGGCCAATATACCATTGCGTCTCCATTAGAGGATGGTTTCGTTTTAGATCTGAGGATCTTTTGAGAATTTTCATTCGAGGATGGAATTCTTTTCTTCAAGTCCTTCTGAGGTTGGTCTTGTTGTTGTGGCTATCATTCGAGGATGATAGACCATTTTGAGCTTATTGATTGAGGTCAGTTTGTCTCTTTTGCAAAGTCTGTCTGAGGTCATTCTTTGTGTTTCTGGTTATCGACTGAGGCCGGTATACCATTGCGTCTCCATTCGAGGATGGTTTCGTGTTAGATCCGAGGATCTTTTGATAATTGTCATTCGAGGATGGAATTCTTTTCTTCAAATTCTTCTTAGGTTGGTCTTGTTGTTGTGGCTATCATTCGAAGATGATAGACCATTTTGAGCTTATTGATTGAGGTCAGTTTGTCTCTTTTGCAAAGTCTTTCTGAGGTCAGTCTTTGTGTTTCTGGTTATCGACTGAGGCCAATATACCATTGCGTCTCCATTAGAGGATGGTTTCGTTTTAGATCTGAGGATCTTTTGAGAATTTTCATTCGAGGATGGAATTCTTTTCTTCATGTCCTTCTGAGGTTGGTCTTGTTGTTGTGGCTATCATTCGAGGATGATAGACCATTTTGAGCTTATTGATTGAGGTCAGTTTGTCTCTTTCGCAAAGTCTTTCTGAGGTCAGTCTTTGTGTTTCTGGTTATCGACTGAAGCTGATATACCATTGCGTCTCCTATCGAGGATGGTTTCATTTTAGATCCGAAGATGTTTTGAGAATTGTCATTCGAGGAAGGAATTCTTTTCTTCAAGTCATTCTGAGGTTGGTCTTGTTGTTGTGGCTATCATTCGAGGATGGTAGACCATTTTGAAATTATTGATTGAGGTCAGGTTGTCTCTTTTGCAATGTTTGTCTGAGGTCATACTTTGTGTTTCTAGTTATCGACTGAGGCCGGTATACCATTGCGTCTCCATTCGAGGATGATTTCGTTTTAGATCAAAGAATCGTTTGAGAATTGTCATTCGAGGATGGAATTCTTTTCTTCAAGTCCTTCTGAGGTTGGTCTTGTTGTTGTGGCTATCATTCGAGGATGATAGACCATTTTGAGCTTATTGATTGAGGTCAGTTTGTCTCTTTTGCAAAGTCTGTCTGAGGTCAGTATTCGTTGTTTTTGGTTATCGACTGAGGCCGATATACCGTTGTGTCTCCATTCGAGGATGGTTTTGTTTTAGATCCGAGGATCTTTTGAGAATTGTCATTCGAGGATGGCATTGTTTTCTTCAAGTAATTCTGAGATTGGTCTTATTGGTGTGGCTATCATTCGAGGATGATAAACCATTTTGAGCTTATTGATTGAGGTCAGTGTGTCTGTTTTTCAAAGTCTGTCTGAGGTCAGTCTTTGTTGTTTTTGGTTATCGACTGAGGCCGATATATCATTGCTTCTCCATTCGAGGATGGTTTCGTTTTAGATTCGAGGATCTTTTGAGAATTGTCGTTCGAGGATGGCATTCTTTTCTTCAAGTCCTTCTAAGGTTGTTCTTGTTGTTGTGGCTATAATTCGAGGATGATAGACCATTTTGAGCTTATTGATTGAGGTCAATTTGTCTCTTTTGCAAAGTCTGTCTGAGTCAGTCTTTGTGTTTCTGGTTATCGACCAGGGCCGGTATACCATTGCGTCTCCATTCGAGGATGGTTTCGTTTTAGATCCGAGGCTCTTTTGAGGATTGTCATTCGAGGATGAAATTCTTTTCTTCAAGTTCTTTTGAGGTGGGTCTTGTTGTTGTGGCTTTCATTCAAGGATGATAGACCATTTTGAGCTTATTGATTGAGGTCAGTTTGTCTCTTTTGCAAAGTCTGTCTGAGGTCAGTCTTTGTGTTTCTGGTTATTGACTGAGGCCGGTATACCATTGCGTCTCCATTCGAGGATGGTTTTGTGTTAGATCCGAGGATCTTTTGAGAATTGTCATTCGAGGATGGAATTCTTTTCTTCAAATTCGTCTTAGGTTGGTCTTGTTGTTGTGGCTATCATTCGAGGATGATAGGCCATTTTGAGCTTATTGATTGAGGTCTGTTTGTCTCTTTTGCAAAGTCTGTCTGAGGTCATTCTTTGTGTTTCTGGTTATCGACTGAGGCCGGTATACCATTGCGTCTCCATTCGAGGATGGTTTCGTGTTAGATCCGAGGATCTTTTGATAATTGTCATTCGAGGATGGAATTCTTTTCTTCAAATTCTTCTTAGGTTGGTCTTGTTGTTGTGGCTATCATTCGAAGATGATAGACCATTTTGAGGTTATTGATTGAGGTCAGTTTGTCTCTTTTGCAAAGTCTTTCTGAGGTCAGTCTTTGTGTTTCTGGTTATCGACTGAGGCCAATATACCATTGCGTCTCCATTAGAGGATGGTTTCGTTTTAGATCTGAGGATCTTTTGAGAATTTTCATTCGAGGATGGAATTCTTTTCTTCATGTCCTTCTAAGGTTGGTCTTGTTGTTGTGGCTATCATTCGAGGATGATAGACCATTTTGAGCTTATTGATTGAGGTCAGTTTGTCTCTTTCGCAAAGTCTTTCTGAGGTCAGTCTTTGTGTTTCTGGTTATCGACTGAGGCTGATATACCATTGCGTCTCCTATCGAGGATGGTTTCATTTTAGATCCGAAGATGTTTTGAGAATTGTCATTCGAGGAAGGAATTCTTTTCTTCAAGTCATTCTGAGGTTGGTCTTGTTGTTGTGGCTATCATTCGAGGATGGTAGACCATTTTGAAATTATTGATTGAGGTCAGGTTGTCTCTTTTGCAATGTTTGTCTGAGGTCATACTTTGTGTTTCTAGTTATCGACTGAGGCCGGTATACCATTGCGTCTCCATTCGAGGATGATTTCGTTTTAGATCAAAGAATCGTTTGAGAATTGTCATTCGAGGATGGAATTCTTTTCTTCAAGTCCTTCTGAGGTTGGTCTTGTTGTTGTGGCTATCATTCGAGGATGATAGACCATTTTGAGCTTATTGATTGAGGTCAGTTTGTCTCTTTTGCAAAGTCTGTCTGAGGTCAGTATTCGTTGTTTTTGGTTATCGACTGAGGCCGATATACCGTTGTGTCTCCATTCGAGGATGGTTTTGTTTTAGATCCGAGGATCTTTTGAGAATTGTCATTCGAGGATGGCATTCTTTTCTTCAAGTAATTCTGAGATTGGTCTTATTGGTGTGGCTATCATTCGAGGATGATAAACCATTTTGAGCTTATTGATTGAGGTCAGTTTGTCTGTTTTTCAAAGTCTGTCTGAGGTCAGTCTTTGTTGTTTTTGGTTATCGACTGAGGCCGATATATCATTGCTTCTCCATTCGAGTATGGTTTCGTTTTAGATTCGAGGATCTTTTGAGAATTGTCGTTCGAGGATGGCATTCTTTTCTTCAAGTCCTTCTAAGGTTGTTCTTGTTGTTGTGGCTATAATTCGAGGATGATAGACCATTTTGAGCTTATTGATTGAGGTCAATTTGTCTCTTTTGCAAAGTCTGTCTGAGTCAGTCTTTGTGTTTCTGGTTATCGACCAGGGCCGGTATACCATTGCGTCTCCATTCGAGGATGGTTTCGTTTTAGATCCGAGGCTCTTTTGAGAATTGTCATTCGAGGATGAAATTCTTTTCTTCAAGTTCTTTTGAGGTGGGTCTTGTTGTTGTGGCTTTCATTCAAGGATGATAGACCATTTTGAGCTTGTTGATTGAGGTCAGTTTGTCTCTTTTGCAAAGTCTGTCTGAGGTCAGTCTTTGTGTTTCTGGTTATTGACTGAGGTCGGTATACCATTGCGTCTCCATTCGAGGATGGTTTTGTGTTAGATCCGAGGATCTTTTGAGAATTGTCATTCGAGGATGGAATTCTTTTCTTCAAATTCGTCTTAGGTTGGTCTTGTTGTTGTGGCTATCATTCGAGGATGATAGACCATTTTGAGCTTATTGATTGAGGTCTGTTTGTCTCTTTTGCAAAGTCTGTCTGAGGTCATTCTTTGTGTTTCTGGTTATCGACTGAGGCCGGTATACCATTGCGTCTCCATTCGAGGATGGTTTCGTGTTAGATCCGAGGATCTTTTGATAATTGTCATTCGAGGATGGAATTCTTTTCTTCAAATTCTTCTTAGGTTGGTCTTGTTGTTGTGGCTATCATTCGAAGATGATAGACCATTTTGAGGTTATTGATTGAGGTCAGTTTGTCTCTTTTGCAAAGTCTTTCTGAGGTCAGTCTTTGTGTTTCTGGTTATCGACTGAGGCCAATATACCATTGCGTCTCCATTAGAGGATGGTTTCGTTTTAGATCTGAGTATCTTTTGAGAATTTTCATTCGAGGATGGAATTCTTTTCTTCATGTCCTTCTGAGGTTGGTCTTGTTGTTGTGGCTATCATTCGAGGATGATAGACCATTTTGAGCTTATTGATTGAGGTCAGTTTGTCTCTTTCGCAAAGTCTTTCTGAGGTCAGTCTTTGTGTTTCTGGTTATCGACTGAGGCTGATATACCATTGCGTCTCCTATCGAGGATGGTTTCATTTTAGATCCGAAGATGTTTTGAGAATTGTCATTCGAGGAAGGAATTCTTTTCTTCAAGTCATTCTGAGGTTGGTCTTGTTGTTGTGGCTATCATTCGAGGATGGTAGACCATTTTGAAATTATTGATTGAGGTCAGGTTGTCTCTTTTGCAATGTTTGTCTGAGGTCATACTTTGTGTTTCTAGTTATCGACTGAGGCCGGTATACCATTGCGTCTCCATTCGAGGATGATTTCATTTTAGAACAAAGGATAGTTTGAAAATTGTCATTCGAGGATGGAATTCTTTTCTTCAAGTCCTTCTGAGGTTGGTCTTGTTGTTGTGGCTATCATTCGAGGATGATAGACCATTTTGAGCTTATTGATTGAGGTCAGTTTGTCTCTTTTGCAAAGTCTGTCTGAGGTCAGTATTCGTTGTTTTTGGTTATCGACTGAGGCCGATATACCGTTGTGTCTCCATTCGAGGATGGTTTTGTTTTTGATCCGAGGATCTTTTGAGAATTGTCATTCGAGGATGGCATTCTTTTCTTCAAGTAATTCTGAGATTGGTCTTATTGGTGTGGCTATCATTCGAGGATGATAAACCATTTTGAGCTTATTGATTGAGGTCAGTTTGTCTGTTTTTCAAAGTCTGTCTGAGGTCAGTCTTTGTTGTTTTTCGTTATCGACTGAGGCCGATATATCATTGCTTCTCCATTCGAGGATGGTTTCGTTTTAGATTCGAGGATCTTTTGAGAATTGTCGTTCGAGGATGGCATTCTTTTCTTCAAGTCCTTCTAAGGTTGTTCTTGTTGTTGTGGCTATAATTCGAGGATGATAGACCATTTTGAGCTTATTGATTGAGGTCAATTTGTCTCTTTTGCAAAGTCTATCTGAGTCAGTCTTTGTGTTTTTGGTTATCGACCAGGGCCGGTATACCATTGCGTCTCCATTCGAGGATGGTTTCGTTTTAGATCCGAGGCTCTTTTGAGAATTGTCATTCGAGGATGAAATTCTTTTCTTCAAGTTCTTTTGAGGTGGGTCTTGTTGTTGTGGCTTTCATTCAAGGATGATAGACCATTTTGAGCTTATTGATTGAGGTCAGTTTGTCTCTTTTGCAAAGTCTGTCTGAGGTCAGTCTTTGTGTTTCTGGTTATTGACTGAGGCCGGTATACCATTGCGTCTCCATTCGAGGATGGTTTTGTGTTAGATCCGAGGATCTTTTGAGAATTGTCATTCGAGGATGGAATTCTTTTCTTCAAATTCGTCTTAGGTTGGTCTTGTTGTTGTGGCTATCATTCGAGGATGATAGACCATTTTGAGCTTATTGATTGAGGTCTGTTTGTCTCTTTTGCAAAGTCTGTCTGAGGTCATTCTTTGTGTTTCTGGTTATCGACTGAGGCCGGTATACCATTGCGTCTCCATTCGAGGATGGTTTCGTGTTAGATCCGAGGATCTTTTGATAATTGTCATTCGAGGATGGAATTCTTTTCTTCAAATTCTTCTTAGGTTGGTCTTGTTGTTGTGGCTATCATTCGAAGATGATAGACCATTTTGAGCTTATTGATTGAGGTCAGTTTGTTTCTTTTGCAAAGTCTTTCTGAGGTCAGTCTTTGTGTTTCTGGTTATCGACTGAGGCCAATATACCATTGCGTCTCCATTAGAGGATGGTTTCGTTTTAGATCTGAGGATCTTTTGAGAATTTTCATTCGAGGATGGAATTCTTTTCTTCAAGTCCTTCTGAGGTTGGTCTTGTTGTTGTGGCTATCATTCGAGGATGATAGACCATTTTGAGCTTATTGATTGAGGTCAGTTTGTCTCTTTCGCAAAGTCTTTCTGAGGTCAGTCTTTGTGTTTCTGGTTATCGACTGAGGCTGATATACCATTGCGTCTCCTATCGAGGATGGTTTCATTTTAGATCCGAGGATGTTTAGAGAATTGTCATTCGAGGATGGAATTCTTTTCTTCAAGTCATTCTGAGGTTGGTCTTGTTGTTGTGGCTATCATTCGAGGATGGTAGACCATTTTGAGCTTATTGATTGAGGTCAGGTTGTCTCTTTTGCTAAGTCTGTCTGAGGCCAGTCTATGTGTTTATGGTTATCGACTGAGGCCGGTATACCATTGCATCTCCATTCGAGGATGATTTCGTTTTAGAACAAAGGATAGTTTGAAAATTGTCATTCGAGGATGGAATTCTTTTCTTCAAGTCATTCTAAGGTTGGTCTTGTTGTTGTGGCAATCATTCGAGTATGGTAGACCAATTTGAAATTATTGATTGAGGTCAGTTTGTCTCTTTTGCAAAGTCTGTCTGAGGTCAGTATTCGTTGTTTTTGGTTATCGACTGAGGCCGGTATACAGTTGTGTCTCCATTCGAGGATGGTTTTGTTTTAGATCCGAGGATCTTTTGAGAATTGTCATTCGAGGATGGCATTCTTTTCTTCAAGTAATTCTGAGATTGGTCTTATTGGTGTGGCTATCATTCGAGGATGATAAACCATTTTGAGCTTATTGATTGAGGTCAGTTTGTCTGTTTTTCAAAGTCTGTCTGAGGTCAGTCTTTGTTGTTTTTCGTTATCGACTGAGGCCGATATATCATTGCTTCTCCATTCGAGGATGGTTTCGTTTTAGATTCGAGGATCTTTTGAGAATTGTCGTTCGAGGATGGCATTCTTTTCTTCAAGTCCTTCTAAGGTTGTTCTTGTTGTTGTGGCAATAATTCGAGGATGATAGACCATTTTGAGCTTATTGATTGAGGTCAATTTGTCTCTTTTGCAAAGTCTATCTGAGTCAGTCTTTGTGTTTCTGGTTATCGACCAGGGCCGGTATACCATTGCGTCTCCATTCGAGGATGGTTTCGTTTTAGATCCGAGGCTCTTTTGAGAATTGTCATTCGAGGATGAAATTCTTTTCTTCAAGTTCTTTTAAGGTGGGTCTTGTTGTTGTGGCTTTCATTCAAGGATGATAGACCATTTTGAGCTTATTGATTGAGGTCAGTTTGTCTCTTTTGCAAAGTCTGTCTGAGGTCAGTCTTTGTGTTTCTGGTTATTGACTGAGGCCGGTATACCATTGCGTCTCCATTCGAGGATGGTTTTGTGTTAGATCCGAGGATCTTTTGAGAATTGTCATTCGAGGATGGAATTCTTTTCTTCAAATTCGTCTTAGGTTGGTCTTGTTGTTGTGGCTATCATTCGAAGATGATAGACCATTTTGAGCTTATTGATTGAGGTCAGTTTGTCTCTTTTGCAAAGTCTTTCTGAGGTCAGTCTTTGTGTTTCTGGTTATCGACTGAGGCCAATATACCATTGCGTCTCCATTAGAGGATGGTTTCGTTTTAGATCTGAGGATCTTTTGAGAATTTTCATTCGAGGATGGAATTCTTTTCTTCAAGTCCTTCTGAGGTTGGTCTTGTTGTTGTGGCTATCATTCGAGGATGATAGACCATTTTGAGCTTATTGATTGAGGTCAGTTTGTCTCTTTTGCAAAGTCTTTCTGAGGTCAGTCTTTGTGTTTCTGGTTATCGACTGAGGCTGATATACCATTGCGTCTCCTATCGAGGATGGTTTCATTTTAGATCCGAGGATGTTTAGAGAATTGTCATTCGAGGATGGAATTCTTTTCTTCAAGTCATTCTGAGGTTGGTCTTGTTGTTGTGGCTATCATTCGAGGATGGTAGACCATTTTGACCTTATTGATTGAGGTCAGGTTGTCTCTTTTGCTAAGTCTGTCTGAGGCCAGTCTTTGTGTTTATGGTTATCGACTGAGGCCGGTATACCATTGCATCTCCATTCGAGGATGATTTCGTTTTAGAACAAAGGATAGTTTGAAAATTGTCATTCGAGGATGGAATTCTTTTCTTCAAGTCATTCTAAGGTTGGTCTTGTTGTTGTGGCTATCATTCGAGTATGGTAGACCATTTTGAAATTATTGATTGAGGTCAGTTTGTCTCTTTTGCAAAGTCTGTCTGAGGTCAGTATTCGTTGTTTTTGGTTATCGACTGAGGCCGATATACCGTTGTGTCTCCATTCGAGGATGGTTTTGTTTTAGATCCGAGGATCTTTTGAGAATTGTCATTCGAGGATGGCATTCTTTTCTTCAAGAAATTCTGAGATTGGTCTTATTGGTGTGGCTATCATTCGAGGATGATAAACCATTTTGAGCTTATTGATTGAGGTCAGTTTGTCTGTTTTCAAAGTCTGTCTGAGGTCAGTCTTTGTTGTTTTTCGTTATCGACTGAGGCCGATATATCATTGCTTCTCCATTCGAGGATGGTTTCGTTTTAGATTCGAGGATCTTTTGAGAATTGTCGTTCGAGGATGGCATTCTTTTCTTCAAGTCCTTCTAAGGTTGTTCTTGTTGTTGTGGCTATAATTCGAGGATAATAGACCATTTTGAACTTATTGATTGAGGTCAATTTGTCTCTTTTGCAAAGTCTATCTGAGTCAGTCTTTGTGTTTCTGGTTATCGACCAGGGCCGGTATACCATTGCGTCTCCATTCGAGGATGGTTTCGTTTTAGATCCGAGGCTCTTTTGAGAATTGTCATTCGAGGATGAAATTCTTTTCTTCAAGTTCTTTTGAGGTGGGTCTTGTTGTTGTGGGTTTCATTCAAGGATGATAGACCATTTTGAGCTTATTGATTGAGGTCAGTTTGTCTCTTTTGCAAAGTCTGTCTGAGGTCAATCTTTGTGTTTCTGGTTATTGACTGAGGCCGGTATACCATTGCGTCTCCATTCGAGGATGGTTTTGTGTTAGATCCGAGGATCTTTTGAGAATTGTCATTCGAGGATGGAATTCTTTTCTTCAAATTCGTCTTAGGTTGGTCTTGTTGTTGTGGCTATCATTCGAGGATGATAGACCATTTTGAGCTTATTGATTGAGGTCTGTTTGTCTCTTTTGCAAAGTCTGTCTGAGGTCATTCTTTGTGTTTCTGGTTATCGACTGAGGCCGGTATACCATTGCGTCTCCACTCGAGGATGGTTTCGTGTTAGATCCGAGGATCTTTTGATAATTGTCATTCGAGGATGGAATTCTTTTCTTCAAATTCTTCTTAGGTTGGTCTTGTTGTTGTGGCTATCATTCGAAGATGATAGACCATTTTGAGCTTATTGATTGAGGTCAGTTTGTCTCTTTTGCAAAGTCTTTCTGAGGTCAGTCTTTGTGTTTCTGGTTATCGACTGAGGCCAATATACCATTGCGTCTCCATTAGAGGATGGTTTCGTTTTAGATCTGAGGATCTTTTGAGAATTTTCATTCGAGGATGGAATTCTTTTCTTCAAGTCCTTCTGAGGTTGGTCTTGTTGTTGTGGCTATCATTCGAGGATGATAGACCATTTTGAGCTTATTGATTGAGGTCAGTTTGTCTCTTTTGCAAAGTCTTTCTGAGGTCAGTCTTTGTGTTTCTGGTTATCGACTGAGGCTGATATACCATTGCGTCTCCTATCGAGGATGGTTTCATTTTAGATCCGAGGATGTTTAGAGAATTGTCATTCGAGGATGGAATTCTTTTCTTCAAGTCATTCTGAGGTTGGTCTTGTTGTTGTGGCTATCATTCGAGGATGGTAGACCATTTTGAGCTTATTGATTGAGGTCAGGTTGTCTCTTTTGCTAAGTCTGTCTGAGGCCAGTCTTTGTGTTTATGGTTATCGACTGAGGCCGGTATACCATTGCATCTCCATTCGAGGATGATTTCGTTTTAGAACAAAGGATAGTTTGAAAATTGTCATTCGAGGATGGAATTCTTTTCTTCAAGTCATTCTAAGGTTGGTCTTGTTGTTGTGGCTATCATTCGAGTATGGTAGACCATTTTGAAATTATTGATTGAGGTCAGGTTGTCTCTTTTGCAAAGTTTGTCTGAGGTCAGTCTTTGTGTTTCTAGTTATCGACTGAGGCCGGTATACCATTGCGTCTCCATTCGAGGATGATTTCGTTTTAGATCAAAGGATCGTTTGAGAATTGTCATTCGAGGATGGAATTCTTTTCTTCAAGTCCTTCTGAGGTATGTCTTGTTGTTGTGGCTATCATTCGAGGATGATAGACCATTTTGAGCTTATTGATTGAGGTCAGTTTGTCTCTTTTGCAATGTCTGTCTGAGGTCAGTATTCGTTGTTTTTGGTTATCGACTGAGGCCGATATACCATTGTGTATCCATTCGAGGATGGTTTCGTTTTAGATCCGAGGATATTTTGAGAATTGTCATTCGAGGATGGCATTCTTTTCTTCAAGTACTTCTGAGATTGGTCTTATTGTTGTGGCTATCATTCGAGGATGATAAACCATTTTGAGCTTATTGATTGAGGTCTGTTTGTGTCTTTTTCAAAGTCTGTCTGAGGTCAGTCTTTGTTGTTTTTAGTTATCGACTGAGGCCGATATATCATTGCTTCTCCATTCGAGGATGGTTTCGTTTTAGATCCGAGGATCTTTTGAGAATTGTCGTTCGAGGATGGCATTCTTTTCTTCAAGTCCTTCTAAGGTTGGTCTTGTTGTTGTGGCTATAATTCGAGGATGATAGACCATTTTGAACTTATTGATTGAGGTCAGTTTGTCTCTTTTGCAAAGTCTGTCTGAGGTAAGTCTTTGTGTTTCTGGTTATCGACTGAGGCCGGTATACCATTGCGTCTCCATTCGGGGATGGTTTCGTTTGAGATACGAGTCTCTTTTGAGAATTGTCATTCGAGGATGGAATTCTTTTCTTCAAGTCCTTCTGAGGTGGGTCTTGTTGTTGTGGCTTTCATTCGAGGATGATAGACCATTTTGAGCTTATTGATTGAGGTCAGTTTGTCTCTTCTGCAAAGTCTGTCTGAGGTTAGTCTTTGTGTTTCTGGTTATCTACTGAGGCCGGTATACCATTGCGTCTCCATTCGAGGATGGTTTCGTGTTAGATCCGAGGATCTTTTGAGAATTGTCATTCGAGGATGGAATTCTTTTCATCAAATTCTTCTTAGGTTGGTCTTGTTGTTGTGGCTATCATTCAAGGATGATAGACCATTTTGAGCTTATTGATTGAGGTTAGTTTGTCTCTTTTGCAAAGTCTTTCTGAGGTCAGTCTTTGTGTTTCTGGTTATCTACTGAGGCTGATATACCATTGCGTCTCCATTCGAGGATGGTTTCGTGTTAGATCCGAGGATCTTTTGAGAATTGTCATTCGAGGATGGAATTCTTTTCTACAAGTCATTCTGAGGTTGGTCTTGTTGTTGTGGCTATCATTCGAGGATGGTGGACCATTTTGAGCTTATTGATTGAGGTCAGGTTGTCTCTTTCGCAAAGTCTGTCTGAGGTCAGTATTCGTTGTTTTTGGTTATCGACTGAGGCCGATATACCATTGTGTCTCCATTCGAGGATGGTTTCGTTTTAGATCCGAGGATCTTTTGAGAATTGTCATTCGAGGATGGCATTCTTTTCTTCAAGTACTTCTGAGATTGGTCTTATTGTTGTGGCTATCATTCGAGGATGATAAACCATTTTGAGCTTATTGATTAAGGTCAGTTTGTCTCTTTTTCAAAGTCTGTCTGAGGTCAGTCTTTGTTGTTTTTGGTTATCGACTGAGGCCGATATATCATTGCTTCTCCATTCGAGGATGGTTTCGTTTTAGATCCGAGGATCTTTTGAGAATTGTCGATAGAGGATGGAATTCTTTTCTTCAAGCCCTTCTGAGGTTGGTCTTGTTGTTGTGGCTATCATTCGTGGATGATAGACCATTTTGAGTTTATTGATTGAGGTCAGTTTGTCTCTTTTGCAAAGTCTGTCTGAGGTCAGTATTCGTTGTTTTTTGTTATCGACTGAGGCCGATATACCATTGTGTCTCCATTCGAGGATGGTTTCGTTTTAGATCCGAGGATCTTTTGAGAATTGTCATTCGAGGATGGCATTCTTTTCTTCAAGTACTTCTGAGATTGGTCTTTTTGTTTTGGCTATCATTCGAGGATGATAAACCATTTTGAGCTTATTGATTGAGGTCAGTTTGTCTCTTTTTCAAAGTCTGTCTGAGGTCAGTCTTTGTTGTTTTTGGTTATCGACTGAGGCCGATATATCATTGCTTCTCCATTCGAGGATGGTTTCGTTTTAGATCCGAGGATCTTTTGAGAATTGTCGTTCGAGGATGGCATTCTTTTCTTCAAGTCCTTCTAAGGTTGGACTTGTTGTGGCTATAATTCGAGGATGATAGACCATTTTGAGCTTATTGATTGAGGTCAGTTTGTCTCTTTTGCAAAGTATGTCTGAGGTCAGTCTTTGTGTTTCTGGTTATCGACTGAGGCCGGTATACCATTGCGTCTCCATTCGAGGATGGTTTCGTTTTAGATCCGAGGCTCTTTTGAGAATTGTCATTCGAGGATGGAATTCTTTTCTTCAAGTCCATTTGAGGTGGGTCTTGTTGTTGTGGCATTCATTCGAGGATGATAGACCATTTTGAGATTATTGATTGAGGTCAGTTTGTCTCTTTTGCAAAGTCTGTCTGAGGTCAGTCTTTGTGTTTCTGGTTATCGACTGAGGCCGGTATACCATTGCGTCTCCATTAAGGATGGTTTCGTGTTAGATCCGAGGAACTTTTGAGAATTGCCATTCAAGGATGGAATTATTTTCTTCAAATTCTTCTTAGGTTGGTCTTGTTGTTGTGGCTATCATTCGAGGATGATAGACCATTTTGAGCTTATTGATTGAGGTCAGTTTGGCTCTTTTGCAAAGTCTGTCTGAGGTTAGTATTTGTTGTTTTTGGTTATCGACTGAGGCCGGTATACCATTGCGTCTCCATTCGAGGATGGTTTCTTGTTAGATCCGAGGATCTTTTGAGAATTCTCATTCGAGGATGGAATTCTTTTCATCAAGTACTTCTGAGATTGGTCTTATTGTTGTGGCTATCATTCGAGGATAATAGACCATTTTGAGCTTATTGATTGAGGTCAGTTTGTCTCTTTTTCAAAGTCTGTCTGAGGTCAGTCTTTGTTGTTTTGGTTATCGACTGAGGCCGATATATCATTGCTTCTCCATTCGAGGATGGTTTCGTTTTAGATCCGAGGATCTTTTGAGAATTGTCGTTCGAGGATGGCATTCTTTTCTTCAAGTCCTTCTAAGGTTGGTCTTGTTGTTGTGGCTATAATTCGAGGATGATAGACCATTTTGAGCTTATTGATTGAGGTCAGTTTGTCTCTTTTGCAAAGTCTGTCTGAGGTCAGTCTTTGTGTTTCTGGTTATCGACTGAGGCCGGTATACCATTGCGTCTCCATTCGAGGATGGTTTCGTTTTAGATCCGAGGCTCTTTTGAGAATTGTCATTCGAGGATGGAATTCTTTTCTTCAAGTCCATCTGAGGTGGGTCTTGTTGTTGTGGCTTTCATTCGAGGATGATAGACCATTTTGAGCTTATTGATTGAGGTCAGTTTGTCTCTTTTGCAAAGTCTGTCTGAGGTCAGTCTTTGTGTTTCTGGTTATCGACTGAGGCCGGTATACCATTGCGTCTCCATTCGAGGATGGTTTCGTGTTAGATCCGAGGATCTTTTGAGAATTGTCATTCGAGGATGGAATTCTTTTCTTTAAATTCTTCTTAGGTTGGACTTGTTGTTGTGGCTATCATTCGAGGATGATAGACCATTTTGAGCTTATTGATTGAGGTCAGTTTGTCTCTTTTGCAAAATCTGTCTGAGGTCAGTCTTTGTGTTTCTGGTTATCGACTGAGGCTGATATACCATTGCGTCTCCATTCGAGGATGGTTTCGTGTTAGATCCAAGGATCTTTTCAGAATTGTCATTCGAGGATGGAATTCTTTTCTTCAAGTCATTCCGAGGTTGCTCTTGTTGTTGTGGCTATCATTCGAGGATGGTAGACCATTTTGAGCTTATTGATTGAGGTCAGTTTGTCTCTTTTGCAAAGTCTGTCTGAGGTCAGTCTTTGTGTTTCTGGTTATCAACTGAGGCCGGTATACCATTGCGTCTCCATTCGAGGATGGTTTCGTTTTAGATCCGAGGCTCTTTTGAGAATTGTCATTCGAGGATGGAATTCTTTTCTTCAAGTCCATCTGAGGTGGGTCTTGTTGTTGTGGCTTTCATTCGAGGATGATAGACCATTTTGAGCTTATTGATTGAGGTCAGTTTGTCTCTTTTGCAAAGTCTGTCTGAGGTCAGTCTTTGTGTTTCTGGTTATCGACTGAGGCCGGTATACCATTGCGTCTCCATTCAAGGATGGTTTCGTGTTAGATCCGAGGATCTTTTGAGAATTGTCATTCGAGGATGGAATTATTTTCTTCAAATTCTTCTTAGGTTGGTCTTGTTGTTGTGGCTATCATTCGAGGATGATAGACCATTTTGAGCTTATTGATTGAGGTCAGTTTGTCTCTTTTGCAAAGTCTGTCTGAGGTTAGTCTTTGTGTTTCTGGTTATCTACTAAGGCCGGTATACCATTGCGTCTCCATTCGAGGATGGTTTCGTGTTAGATCCGAGGATATTTTGAGAATATTCATTCGAGGATGGAATTCTTTTCTTCAAATTCTTCTTAGGTTGGTCTTGTTGTTGTGGCTATCATTCGAGGATGATAGACCATTTTGAGCTTATTGATTGAGGTCAGTTTGTCTCTTTTTGCAAAGTCTGTCTGAGGTCAGTCTTTGTGTTTCTGGTTATCGACTGAGGCTGATATACCATTGCGTATCCATTCGAGGATGGTTTCGTGTTAGATCCGAGGATCTTTTGAGAATTGTCATTCGAGGATGGAATTCTTTTCTTTAAGTCATTCCGAGGTTGCTCTTGTTGTTGTGGCTATCATTCGAGGATGGTAGACCATTTTGAGCTTATTGATTGAGGTCAGGTTGTCTCTTTCGCAAAGTCTGTCTGAGGTCAGTCTTTGTGTTTATGGTTATCGACTGAGGCCGGTATACCATTGCATCTCCATTCGAGGATGATTTCGTTTTAGATCAAAGGATCGTTTGAGAATTGTCATTCGAGGATGGAATTCTTTTCTTCAAGTCATTCTGAGGTTGGTCTTATTATAGTGGCTATCATTCGAGGATGGTAGACCATTTTGAAATTATTGATTGAGGTCAGGTTGTCTCTTTTGCAAAGTTTGTCTGAGGTCAGTCTTTGTGTTTCTAGTTATCGACTGAGGCCGGTATACCATTGCGTCTCCATTCGAGGATGATTTCGTTTTAGATCAAAGGATCATTTGAGAATTGTCATTAGAGGATGGAATTCTTTTCTTCAAGTCCTTCTGAGGTTGGTCTTGTTGTTGTGGCTATCATTCGAGGATGATAGACCATTTTGAGCTTATTGATTGAGGTCAGTTTGTCTCTTTTGCAAAGTCTGTCTGAGGTCAGTCTTTGTTGTTTTTGGTTATCGACTGAGGCCGATATATCATTGCTTCTCCATTCGAGGATGGTTTCGTTTTAGATCCGAGGATCTTTTGAGAATTGTAATTCGAGGATGGCATTCTTTTCTTCAAGTCCTTCTAAGGTTGGACTTGTTGTGGCTATAATTCGAGGATGATAGACCATTTTGAGCTTATTGATTGAGGTCAGTTTGTCTCTTTTGCAAAGTCTGTCTGAGGTCATTCTTTGTGTTTCTGGTTATCAACTGAGGCCGGTATACCATTGCGTCTCCATTCGAGGATGGTTTCGTTTTAGATCCGAGGCTCTTTTGAGAATTGTCATTCGAGGATGGAATTCTTTTCTTCAAGTCCATTTGAGGTGGGTCTTGTTGTTGTGGCTTTCATTCGAGGATGATAGACCATTTTGAGCTTATTGATTAAGGTCAGTTTGTCTCTTTTCCAAAGTCTGTCTGAGGTCAGTCTTTGTGTTTCTGGTTATCGACTGAGGCCGGTATACCATTGCGTCTCCATTCAAGGATGGTTTCGTGTTAGATCCGAGGATCTTTTGAGAATTGTCATTCGAGGATGGAATTCTTTTCTTCAAATTCTTCTTATGTTGGTCTTGTTGTTGTGGCTATCATTCGAGGATGATAGACCATTTTGAGCTTATTGATTGAGGTCAGTTTGTCTCTTTTGCAAAGTCTGTCTGAGGTTAGTCTTTGTGTTTCTGGTTATCGACTGAGGCCGGTATATCATTGCGTCTCCATTCGAGGATGGTTTCGTGTTAGATCCGAGGATCTTTTGAGAATTGTCATTCGAGGATGGAATTCTTTTCTTCAAATTCTTCTTAGGTTGGTCTTGTTGTTGTGGCTATCATTCGAGGATGATAGACCATTTTGAGCTTATTGATTGAGGTTAGTTTGTCTCTTTTGCAAAGTCTGTCTGAGGTCAGTCTTTGTGTTTATGGTTATCGACTGAGGCCGGTATACCATTGCATCTCCATTCGAGGATGATTTCGTTTTAGATCAAAGGATCGTTTGAGAATTGTCATTCGAGGATGGAATTCTTTTCTTCAAGTAATTCTTAGGTTGGTCTTGTTGTTGTGGCTATCATTCGAGGATGGTAGACTATTTTTAAATTATTTATTGAGGTCAGGTTGTCTCTTTTGCAAAGTTTGTCTGAGGTCAGTCTTTGTGTTTCTAGTTATCGACTGAAGCCGGTATACCATTGCGTCTCCATTCGAGGATGATTTCGTTTTAGATCAAAGGATCGTTTGAGAATTGTCATTAGAGGATGGAATTATTTTCTTCAAGTCCTTCTGAGGTTGGTCTTGTTGTTGTGGCTATCATTCGAGGATGATAGACCATTTTGAGCTTATTGATTGAGGTCAGTTTGTCACTTTTGCAAAGTCTGTCTGAGGTCAGTATTCGTTGTTTTGGGTTATCAACTGAGGCCGATATACCATTGTGTCTCCATTCGAGGATGGTTTCGTTTTAGATCCGAGGATCTTTTGAGAATTGTCATTCGAGGATGGCATTCTTTTCTTCAAGTACTTCTGAGATTGGTCTTATTGTTGTGGCTATCATTCGAGGATGATAAACCATTTTGAGCTTATTGATTGAGGTCAGTTTGTCTCTTTTTCAAAGTCTGTCTGAGGTCAGTCTTTGTGTTTCTGGTTATCGACTGAGGCTGATATACCATTGCGTATCCATTCGAGGGTGGTTTCGTGTTAGATTCGAGGATCTTTTGAGAATTGTCATTCGAGGATGGAATTCTTTTCTTCAAGTCATTCCGAGGTTGCTCTTGTTGTTGTGGCTATCATTCGAGGATGGTAGACCATTTTGAGCTTATTGATTGAGGTCAGGTTGTCTCTTTCGCAAAGTCTGTCTGAGGTCAGTCTTTGTGTTTATGGTTATCGACTGAGGCCGGTATACCATTGCATCTCCATTCGAGGATGATTTTGTTTTAGATCAAAGGATCGTTTGAGAATTGTCATTCGAGGATGGAATTCTTTTCTTCAAGTCATTCTGAGGTTGGTCTTGTTATTGTGGCTATCATTTGAGGATGGTAGACCATTTTGAAATTATTGATTGAGGTCAGGTTGTCTCTTTTTCAAAGTTTGTCTGAGGTCAGTCTTTGTGTTTCTAGTTATCGACTGAGGCCGATATACCATTGTGTCTCCATTCGAGGATGGTTTCGATTTAGATCCGAGGATCTTTTGAGAATTGTCGTTCGAGGACGAAATTCTTTTCTTCAAGTCATTCTGAGGTTGGTCTTGTTATTGTGGCTATCATTCGAGGATGGTAGACCATTTTGAAATTATTGATTGAGGTCAGGTTGTCTCTTTTTCAAAGTTTGTCTGAGGTCAGTCTTTGTGTTTCTAGTTATCGACTGAGGCCGGTATACCATTGCGTCTCCATTCGAGGATGATTTCGTTTTAGATCAAAGGATCGTTTGAGAATTGTCATTAGAGGATGGAATTCTTTTCTTCAAGTACTTCTGAGATTGGTCTTATTGTTGTGGCTATCATTCGAGGATGATAAACCATTTTGAGCTTATTGATTGAGGTCAGTTTGTCTCTTTTTCAAAGTCTGTCTGAGGTCAGTCTTTGTTGTTTTTGGTTATCGACTGAGGCCGATATATCATTGCTTCTCCATTCGAGGATGGTTTCGTTTTAGATCCGAGGATCTTTTGAGAATTGTCGTTCAAGAATGGCATTCTTTTCTTCAAGTCCTTCTAAGGTTGGACTTGTTGTGGCTATAATTCGAGGATGATAGACCATTTTGAGCTTATTGATTGAGGTCAGTTTGTCTCTTTTGCAAAGTCTGTCTGAGGTCAGTCTTTGTGTTTCTGGTTATCAACTGAGGCCGGTATACCATTGCGTCTCCATTCGAGGATGGTTTCGTTTTAGATCCGAGGCTCTTTTGAGAATTGTCATTCGAGGATGGAATTCTTTTCTTCAAGTACATTTGAGGTGGGTCTTGTTGTTGTGACTTTCATTCGAGGATGATACACCATTTTGAGCTTATTGATTGAGGTCAGTTTGTCTCTTTTGCAAAGTCTGTCTGAGGTCAGTCTTTGTGTTTCTGGTTATCGACTGAGGCCGGTATACCATTGCGTCTCCATTCAAGGATGGTTTCGTGTTAGATCCGAGGATCTTTTGAGAATTGTCATTCGAGGATGGAATTATTTTCTTCAAATTCTTCTTAGGTTGATCTTGTTGTTGTGGCTATCATTTGAGGATGATAGACCATTTTGAGCTTATTGATTGAGGTCAGTTTGTCTCTTTTGCAAAGTCTGTCTGAGGTTAGTCTTTGTGTTTCTGGTTATCGACTGAGGCCGGTATACCATTGCGTCTCCATTCGAGGATGGTTTCGTGTTAGATCCGAGGATCTTTTGAGAATTGTCATTCGAGGATGGAATTCTTTTCTTCAAATTCTTCTTAGGTTGGTCTTGTTGTTGTGGCTATCATTCGAGGATGATAGACCATTTTGAGCTTATTGATTGAGGTCAGTTTGTCTCTTTTGCAAAGTCTGTCTGAG
The DNA here is from genome assembly GCA_963966055.1 of Lathyrus aphaca. NCBI lineage: Eukaryota > Viridiplantae > Streptophyta > Magnoliopsida > Fabales > Fabaceae > Lathyrus > Lathyrus aphaca. Next base: position 266,493,490 of record OZ014519.1, read on the forward strand.
GTTAGTCTTTGTGTTTCTGGTTATCGACTGAGGCTGGTATACCATTGCGTCTCCATTCAGGGATGGTTTCGTGTTAGATCCGAGGATCTTTTGAGAATTGTCATTCGAAGATGGGATTCTTTTCTTCAAATTCTTCTTAGGTTGGTCTTGTTGTTGTGGCTATCATTCGAGGATGATAGACAATTTTGAGCTTATTGATTGAGGTTAGTTTGTCTCTTTTGCAAAGTCTGTCTGAGGTCAGTCTTTGTGTTTATGGTTATCGACTGAGGCCGGTATATCATTGCATCTCCATTCGAGGATGATTTCGTTTTAGATCAAAGGATCGTTTGAGAATTGTCATTCGAGGATGGAATTCTTTTCTTCAAGTCATTCTTAGGTTGGTCTTGTTGTTGTGGCTATCATTCGAGGATGGTAGACCATTTTGAAATTATTGATTGAGGTCAGGTTGTCTCTTTTGCAAAGTTTGTCTGAGGTCAGTCTTTGTGTTTCTAGTTATCGACTGAGGCCGGTATACCATTGCGTCTCCATTCGAGGATGATTTCGTTTTAGATCAAAGGATCGTTTGAGAATTGTCATTAGTGGATGGAATTCTTTTCTTCAAGACCTTCTGAGGTTGGTCTTGTTGTTGTGGCTATCATTCGAGGATGATAGACCATTTTGAGCTTATTGATTGAGGTCAGTTTGTCTCTTTTGCAAAGTCTGTCTGAGGTCAGTATTCGTTGTTTTTGGTTATCGACTGAGGCCGATATACCATTGTGTCTCCATTCGAGGATGGTTTCGTTTTAGATCCGAGGATCTTTTGAGAATTGTCATTCGAGGATGGCATTCTTTTCTTCAAGTACTTCTGAGATTGGTCTTATTGTTCTGGCTATCATTCGAGGATGATAAACCATTTTGAGCTTATTGATTGAGGTCAGTTAGTCTGTTTTTCAAAGTCTATCTGAGGTCAGTCTTTGTTGTTTTTGGTTATCGACTGAGGACGATATATCATTGCTTCTCCATTCGAGGATGGTTTCGTTTTAGATCCGAGGATCTTTTGAGAATTGTCGTTCGAGGATGGCATTCTTTTCTTCAAGTCCTTCTAAGGTTGGTATTGTTGTTGTGGCTTTCATTCAAGGATGATAGACCATTTTGAGCTTATTGATTGAGGTCAGTTTGTCTCTTTTGCAAAGTCTGTCTGAGGTCAGTCTTTGTGTTTCTGGTTATCGACTGAGGCCGGTATACCATTGCGTCTCCATTTGAGGATGGTTTCGTGTTAGATCCTAGGCTCTTTTGAGAATTATCATTCGAGGATGGAATTCTTTTCTTCAAGTCCTTCTGAGGTGGGTCTTGTTGTTGTGGCTTTCATTCGAGGATGGTAGACCATTTTGAGCTTATTGATTGAGATCAGTTTGTCTCTTTTGCAAAGTCTGTCTGAGGTTAGTCTTTGTGTTTCTGGTTATCGACTGAGGTCGGTATACCATTGCGTCTCCATTCGAGTATGGTTTCGTGTTAGATCCGAGGATCTTTTGAGAATTGTCATTCGAGGATGGAATTCTTTTCTTCAAATTCTTCTTAGGTTGGTCTTGTTGTTGTGGCTATCATTCGAGGCTGATAGACCATTTTGAGCTTATTGATTGAGGTTAGTTTGTCTCTTTTGCAAAGTCTGTCTGAGGTTAGTCTTTGTGTTTCTGGTTATCGACTGAGGCCGGTATACCATTGCATCTCCATTCGAGGATGATTTCGTTTTAGATCAAAGGATCGTTTGAGAATTGTCATTCGAGGATGGAATTCTTTTCTTCAAGTCATTCTGAGGTTGGTCTTGTTGTTGTGGCTATCATTCGAGGATGGTAGACCATTTTGAAATTATTGATTGAGGTCAGGTTGTCTCTTTTGCAAAGTTTGTCTGAGGTCAGTCTTTGTGTTTCTAGTTATCGACTGAGGCCGGTATACCATTGCGTCTCCAATCGAGGATGATTTCATTTTAGATCAAAGGATCGTTTGAGAATTGTCATTCGAGGATGGAATTCTTTTCTTCAAGTCCTTCTGAGGTTGGTCTTGTTGTTGTGGCTATCATTCCAGGATGATAGACCATTTTGAGCTGATTGATTGAGGTGAGTTTGTCTCTTTTGCAAAGTCTGTCTGAGGTCAGTATTCGTTGTTTTTAGTTATCGACTGAGGCCGATATACCATTGTGTCTCCATTCGAGGATGGTTTCGTTTTAGATCCGAGGATCTTTTGAGAATTGTCATTCGAGGATGGCATTCTTTTCTTCAAGTACTTCTGAGATTAGTCTTATTGTTGTGGCTATCATTCGAGGATGATAAACCATTTTGAGCTTATTGATTGAGGTCAGTTTGTCTCTTTTTCAAAGTCTATTTGAGGTCAGTCTTTGTTGTTTTTGGTTATCGACTGAGGCCGATATATCATTGCTTCTCCATTCGAGGATGGTTTCATTTTAGATCCGAGGATCTTTTGAGAATTGTCGTTCGAGGATGGCATTCTTTTCTTCAAGTCCTTCTAAGGTTGGTATTGTTGTTGTGGCTATAATTCGAGGATGATAGACCTTTTTGAGCTTATTGATTGAGGTCAGTTTGTCTCTTTTGCAAAGTCTGTCTGAGGTCAGTCATTGTGTTTCTGGTTATCGACTGAGGCCGGTATACCATTGCGTCTCCATTCGAGGATGGTTTCGTTTTAGATCCGAGGCTCTTTTGAGAATTGTCATTCGAGGATGGAACTATTTTCTTCAAGTTATTCTGATGTTGGTCTTATTGTTGTGGCTATCATTCGAGGATGATAGACCATTTTGAGCTTATTGATTGAGGTCAGTTTGTCTCTTTTGCAAAGTCTGTCTGAGGTCAGTATTTGTGTTTCTGGTTATCGACTGAGGCCGGTATACCATTGCGTCTCCATTCGAGGATGGTTTCGTGTTAGATCCGAGGCTCTTTTGAGAATTATCATTCGAGGATGGAATTCTTTTCTTCAAGTCCTTCTGAGGTGGGTCTTGTTGTTGTGGCTTTCATTCGAGGATGGTAGACCATTTTGAGCTTATTGATTGAGATCAGTTTGTCTCTTTTGCAAAGTCTGTCTGAGGTTAGTCTTTGTGTTTCTGGTTATCGACTGAGGCCGGTATACCATTGCGTCTCCATTCGAGTATGGTTTCGTTTTAGATCCGAGGATCTTTTGAGAATTGTCATTCGAGGATGGAATTCTTTTCTTCAAATTCTTCTTAGGTTGGTCTTGTTGTTGTGGCTATCATTCGAGGATGATAGACCATTTTGAGCTTATTGATTGAGGTTAGTTTGTCTCTTTTGCAAAGTCTGTCTGAGGTCAGTCTTTGTGTTTCTGGTTATCGACTGAGGCTGATATACCATTGCGTATCCATTCGAGGATGGTTTCGTGTTAGATCCGAGGATCTTTTGAGAATTGTCATTCGAGGATGGAATTCTTTTCTTCAAGTCATTCCGAAGTTGGTCTTGTTGTTGTGGCTATCATTCGAGGATGGTAGACCATTTTGAGCTTATTGATTGAGGTCAGGTTGTCTCTTTCGCAAAGTCTGTCTGAGGTCAGTCTTTGTGTTTATGGTTATCGACTGAGGCCAGTATACCATTGCATCTCCATTCGAGGATGATTTCGTTTTAGATCAAAGGATCGTTTGAGAATTGTCATTCGAGGATGGAATTCTTTTCTTCAAGTCATTCTGAGGTTGGTCTTGTTATTGTGGCTATCATTCGAGGATGGTAGACCATTTTGAAATTATTGATTGAGGTCAGGTTGTCTCTTTTGCAAAGTTTGTCTGAGGTCAGTCTTTGTGTTTCTAGTTATCGACTGAGGCCGGTATACCATTGCGTCTCCATTCGAGGATGATTTCGTTTTAGATCAAAGGATCGTTTGAGAATTGTCATTAGAGGATGGAATTCTTTTCTTCAGGTCCTTCTGAGGTTGGTCTTGTTGTTGTGGCTATCATTCGACGATGATAGACCATTTTGAGCTTATTGATTGAGGTCAGTTTGTCTCTTTTGCAAAGTCTGTCTGAGGTCAGTATTCGTTGTTTTTGTTTATCGACTGAGGCCGATATACCATTGTGTCTCCATTCGAGGATGGTTTCGTTTTAGATCCGAGGATCTTTTGAGAATTGTCGTTCGAGGATGGCATTCTTTTCTTCAAGTCCTTCTAAGGTTGGTCTTGTTTTTGTGGCTATAATTTGAGGATGATAGACCATTTTGAGCTTATTGATTGAGGTCAGTTTTTCTCTTTTGCAAAGTCTGTCTGAGGTCAGTCTTTGTGTTTCTGGTTATCGACTGAGGCCGGTATACCATTGCGTCTCCATTCGAGGATGGTTTCGTTTTAGATCCGAGGCTCATTTGAGAATTGTCATTCGAGGATGGAATTCATTTCTTCAAGTCCATCTGAGGTGGGTCTTGTTGTTGTGGCTTTCATTCGAGGATGATAGACCATTTTGAGCTTATTGATTAAGGTCAGTTTGTCTCTTTTGCAAAGTATGTCTGAGGTCAGTCTTTGTGTTTCTGGTTATTGACTGAGGCCGGTATACCATTGCGTCTCCATTCGAGGATGGTTTCGTGTTAGATCCGAGGATCTTTTGAGAATTGTCATTCGAGGATGGAATTCTTTTCTTCAAATTCTTCTTAGGTTGGTCTTGTTGTTGTGGCTATCATTCGAGGATGATAGACCATTTTGAGCTTATTGATTGAGGTCAGTTTGTTTCTTTTGCAAAGTCTGTTTGAGGTTAGTCTTTGTGTTTCTGGTTATCGACTGAGGCCGGTATACCATTGCGTCTCCATTCGAGGATGGTTTTGTGTTAGATCCGAGGATCTTTTGAGAATTGTCATTCGAGGATGGAATTCTTTACTTCAAATTCTTCTTAGGTTGGTCTTGTTGTTGTGGCTATCATTCGAGGATGATAGACCATTTTGAGCTTATTGATTGAGGTTAGTTTGTATCTTTTGCAAAGTCTGTCTGAGGTCAGTCTTTGTGTTTCTGGTTATCGACTGAGGCCGGTATACCATTGCATCTCCATTCGAGGATGATTTTGTTTTAGATCAAAGGATCGTTTGAGAATTGTCATTCGAGGATGGAATTCTTTTCTTCAAGTCATTCTTAGGTTGGTCTTGTTGTTGTGGCTATCATTCGAGGATGGTAGACCATTTTGAAATTATTGATTGAGGTCAGGTTGTCTCTTTTGCAAAGTTTGTCTGAGGTCAGTCTTTGTGTTTCTAGTTATCGACTGAGGCCAGTATACCATTGCGTCTCCATTCGAGGATGATTTCATTTTAGATCAAAGGATCGTTTGAGAATTGTCATTCGAGGATGGAATTCTTTTCTTCAAGTCCTTATGAGGTTGGTCTTGTTGTTGTGGCTATCATTTGAGGATGATAGACCATTTTGAGCTGATTGATTGAGGTGAGTTTGTCTCTTTTGCAAAGTCTGTCTGAGGTCAGTATTCGTTGTTTTTGGTTATCGACTGAGGCCGATATACCATTGTGTCTCCATTCGAGGATGGTTTCGTTTTAGATCCGAGGATCTTTTGAGAATTGTCATTCGAGGATGGCATTCTTTTCTTACAGTACTTCTGAGATTGGTCTTATTGTTGTGGCTATCATTCGAGGATGATAAACCATTTTGAGCTTATTGATTGAGGTCAGTTTGTCTCTTTTTCAAAGTCTATCTGAGGTCAGTCTTTGTTATTTTTGGTTATCGACTGCGGCCGATATATCATTGCTTCTCCATTCGAGGAAGGTTTCGTTTTATATCCGAGGATCTTTTGAGAATTGTCGTTCGAGGATGGCATTCTTTTCTTCAAGTCCTTCTAAGGTTGGTATTGTTGTTGTGGCTATAATTCGAGGATGCTAGACCTTTTTGAGCTTATTGATTGAGGTCAGTTTGTCTCTTTTGCAAAGTCTGTCTGAGGTCAGTCATTGTGTTTCTGGTTATCGACTGAGGCCGGTATACCATTGCGTCTCCATTCGAGGATGGTTTCGTTTTAGATCCGAGGCTCTTTTGAGAATTGTCATTCGAGGATGGAACTATTTTCTTCAAGTTATTCTGATGTTGGTCTTATTGTTGTGGCTATCATTCGAGGATGATAGACCATTTTGAGCTTATTGATTGAGGTCAGTTTGTCTCTTTTGCAAAGTCTGTCTGAGGTCAGTATTTGTGTTTCTGGTTATCGACTGAGGCCGGTATACCATTGCGTCTCCATTCGAGGATGGTTTCGTGTTAGATCCGAGGCTCTTTTGAGAATTATCATTCGAGGATGGAATTCTTTTCTTCAAGTCCTTCTGAGGTGGGTCTTGTTGTTGTGGCTTTCATTCGAGGATGGTAGACCATTTTGAGCTTATTGATTGAGATCAGTTTGTCTCTTTTGCAAAGTCTGTCTGAGGTTAGTCTTTGTGTTTCTGGTTATCGACTGAGGCCGGTATACCATTGCGTCTCCATTCGAGTATGGTTTCGTTTTAGATCCGAGGATCTTTTGAGAATTGTCATTCGAGGATGGAATTCTTTTCTTCAAATTCTTCTCAGGTTGGTCTTGTTGTTGTGGCTATCATTCGAGGATGATAGACCATTTTGAGCTTATTGATTGAGGTTAGTTTGTCTCTTTTGCAAAGTCTGTCTGAGGTCAGTCTTTGTGTTTCTGGTTATCGACTGAGGCTGATATACCATTGCGTATCCATTCGAGGATGGTTTCGTGTTAGATCCGAGGATCTTTTGAGAATTGTCATTCGAGGATGGAATTCTTTTCTTCAAGTCATTCCGAAGTTGGTCTTGTTGTTGTGGCTATCATTCGAGGATGGTAGACCATTTTGAGCTTATTGATTGAGGTCAGGTTGTCTCTTTCGCAAAGTCTGTCTGAGGTCAGTCTTTGTGTTTATGGTTATCGACTGAGGCCAGTATACCATTGCATCTCCATTCAAGGATGATTTCGTTTTAGATCAAAGGATCGTTTGAGAATTGTCATTCGAGGATGGAATTCTTTTCTTCAAGTCATTCTGAGGTTGGTCTTGTTATTGTGGCTATCATTCGAGGATGGTAGACCATTTTGAAATTATTGATTGAGGTCAGGTTGTCTCTTTTGCAAAGTTTGTCTGAGGTCAGTCTTTGTGTTTCTAGTTATCGACTGAGGCCGGTATACCATTGCGTCTCCATTCGAGGATGATTTCGTTTTAGATCAAAGGATCGTTTGAGAATTGTCATTAGAGGATGGAATTCTTTTCTTCAAGTCCTTCTGAGGTTGGTCTTGTTGTTGTGGCTATCATTCGACGATGATAGACCATTTTGAGCTTATTGATTGAGGTCAGTTTGTCTCTTTTGCAAAGTCTGTCTGAGGTCAGTATTCGTTGTTTTTGTTTATCGACTGAGGCCGATATACCATTGTGTCTCCATTCGAGGATGGTTTCGTTTTAGATCCGAGGATCTTTTGAGAATTGTCATTCGAGGATGGCATTCTTTTCTTCAAGTACTTCTGAGATTGGTCTTATTGTTGTGGCTATCATTCGAGGATGATAAACCATTCTGAGCTTATTGATTGAGGTCAGTTTGTCTCTTTTTCAAAGTCTGTCTGAGGTCAATCTTTGTTGTTTTTGGTTATCGACTGAGGCCGATATATCATTGCTTCTCCATTCGAGGATGGTTTCGTTTTAGATCCGAGGATCTTTTGAGAATTGTCGTTCGAGGATGGCATTATTTTCTTCAAGTCCTTCTAAGGTTGGTCTTGTTGTTGTGGCTATAATTTGAGGATGATAGACCATTTTGAGCTTATTGATTGAGGTCAGTTTTTCTCTTTTGCAAAGTCTGTCTGAGGTCAGTCTTTGTGTTTCTGGTTATCGACTGAGGCCGGTATACCATTGCGTCTCCATTCGAGGATGGTTTCGTTTTAGATCCGAGGCTCTTTTGAGAATTGTCATTCGAGGATGGAATTCATTTCTTCAAGTCCATCTGAGGTGGGTCTTGTTGTTGTGGCTTTCATTCGAGGATGATAGACCATTTTGAGCTTATTGATTAAGGTCAGTTTGTCTCTTTTGCAAAGTCTGTCTGAGGTCAGTCTTTGTGTTTCTGGTTATTGACTGAGGCCGGTATACCATTGCGTCTCCATTCGAGGATGGTTTCGTGTTAGATCCGAGGATCTTTTGAGAATTGTCATTCGAGGATGGAATTCTTTTCTTCAAATTCTTCTTAGGTTGGTCTTTTTGTTGTGGCTATCATTCGAGGATGATAGACCATTTTGAGCTTATTGATTGAGGTCAGTTTGTTTCTTTTGCAAAGTCTGTTTGAGGTTAGTCTTTGTGTTTCTGGTTATCGACTGAGGCCGGTATACCATTGCGTCTCCATTCGAGGATGGTTTCGTGTTAGATCCGAGGATCTTTTGAGAATTGTCATTCGAGGATGGAATTCTTTTCTTCAAATTCTTCTTAGGTTGGTCTTGTTGTTGTGGCTATCATTCGAGGATGATAGACCATTTTGAGCTTATTGATTGAGGTTAGTTTGTATCTTTTGCAAAGTCTGTCTGAGGTCAGTCTTTGTGTTTCTGGTTATCGACTGAGGCCGGTATACCATTGCATCTCCATTCGAGGATGATTTCGTTTTAGATCAAAGGATCGTTTGAGAATTGTCATTCGAGGATGGAATTCTTTTCTTCAAGTCATTCTTAGGTTGGTCTTGTTGTTGTGGCTATCATTCGAGGATGGTAGACCATTTTGAAATTATTGATTGAGGTCAGGTTGTCTCTTTTGCAAAGTTTGTCTGAGGTCAGTCTTTGTGTTTCTAGTTATCGACTGAGGCCGATATACCATTGCGTCTCCATTCGAGGATGATTTCATTTTAGATCAAAGGATCGTTTGAGAATTGTCATTCGAGGATGGAATTCTTTTCTTCAAGTCCTTCTGAGGTTGGTCTTGTTGTTGTGGCTATCATTTGAGGATGATAGACCATTTTGAGCTGATTGATTGAGGTGAGTTTGTCTCTTTTGCAAAGTCTGTCTGAGGTCAGTATTCGTTGTTTTTGGTTATCGACTGAGGCCGATATACCATTGTGTCTCCATTCGAGGATGGTTTCGTTTTAGATCCGAGGATCTTTTGAGAATTGTCATTCGAGGATGGCATTCTTTTCTTACAGTACTTCTGAGATTGGTCTTATTGTTGTGGCTATCATTCGAGGATGATAAACCATTTTGAGCTTATTGATTGAGGTCAGTTTGTCTCTTTTTCAAAGTCTATCTGAGGTCAGTCTTTGTTATTTTTGGTTATCGACTGCGGCCGATATATCATTGCTTCTCCATTCGAGGAAGGTTTCGTTTTATATCCGAGGATCTTTTGAGAATTGTCGTTCGAGGATGGCATTCTTTTCTTCAAGTCCTTCTAAGGTTGGTATTGTTGTTGTGGCTATAATTCGAGGATGCTAGACCTTTTTGAGCTTATTGATTGAGGTCAGTTTGTCTCTTTTGCAAAGTTTGTCTGAGGTCAGTCTTTGTGTTTCTGGTTATCGACTGAGGCCGGTATACCATTGCATCTCCATTCGAGGATGGTTTCGTTTTAGATCCGAGGCTCTTTTGAGAATTGTCATTCGAGGATGGAATTATTTTCTTCAAGTCCTTCTGTGGTGGGTCTTGTTGTTGTGGCTTTCATTCAAGGATGATAGACCATTTTGAGCTTATTGATTGAGGTCAGTTTGTCTCTTTTGCAAAGCCTGTCTGAGGTCAGTCTTTGTGTTTCTGGTTATCGACTGAGGCCGGTATACCATTGCGTCTCCATTCGAGGATGGTTTCGTGTTAGATCCGAGGCTCTTTTGAGAATTATCATTCGAGGATGGAATTCTTTTCTTCAAGTCCTTCTGAGGTGGGTCTTGTTGTTGTGGCTTTCATTCGAGGATGATAGACCATTTTGAGCTTATTGATTAAGGTCAGTTTGTCTCTTTTGCAAAGTCTGTCTGAGGTCAGTCTTTGTGTTTCTGGTTATTGACTGAGGCCGGTATACCATTGCGTCTCCATTCGAGGATGGTTTCGTGTTAGATCCGAGGATCTTTTGAGAATTGTCATTCGAGGATGGAATTCTTTTCTTCAAATTCTTCTTAGGTTGGTCTTATTGTTGTGGCTATCATTCGAGGATGATAAACCATTTTGAGCTTATTGATTGAGGTCAGTTTGTCTCTTTTTCAAAGTCTGTCTGAGGTCAATCTTTGTTGTTTTTGGTTATCGACTGAGGCCGATATATCATTGCTTCTCCATTCGAGGATGGTTTCGTTTTAGATCCGAGGATCTTTTGAGAATTGTCGTTCGAGGATGGCATTCTTTTCTTCAAGTCCTTCTAAGGTTGGTCTTGTTGTTGTGGCTATAATTTGAGGATGATAGACCATTTTGAGCTTATTGATTGAGGTCAGTTTTTCTCTTTTGCAAAGTCTGTCTGAGGTCAGTCTTTGTGTTTCTGGTTATCGACTGAGGCCGGTATACCATTGCGTCTCCATTCGAGGATGGTTTCGTTTTAGATCCGAGGCTCTTTTGAGAATTGTCATTCGAGGATGGAATTCATTTCTTCAAGTCCATCTGAGGTGGGTCTTGTTGTTGTGGCTTTCATTCGAGGATGATAGACCATTTTGAGCTTATTGATTAAGGTCAGTTTGTCTCTTTTGCAAAGTCTGTCTGAGGTCAGTCTTTGTGTTTCTGGTTATTGACTGAGGCCGGTATACCATTGCGTCTCCATTCGAGGATGGTTTCGTGTTAGATCCGAGGATCTTTTGAGAATTGTCATTCGAGGATGGAATTCTTTTCTTCAAATTCTTCTTAGGTTGGTCTTGTTGTTGTGGCTATCATTCGAGGATGATAGACCATTTTGAGCTTATTGATTGAGGTCAGTTTGTTTCTTTTGCAAAGTCTGTTTGAGGTTAGTCTTTGTGTTTCTGGTTATCGACTGAGGCCGGTATACCATTGCGTCTCCATTCGAGGATGGTTTCGTGTTAGATCCGAGGATCTTTTGAGAATTGTCATTCGAGGATGGAATTCTTTTCTTCAAATTCTTCTTAGGTTGGTCTTGTTGTTGTGGCTATCATTCGAGGATGATAGACCATTTTGAGCTTATTGATTGAGGTTAGTTTGTATCTTTTGCAAAGTCTGTCTGAGGTCAGTCTTTGTGTTTCTGGTTATCGACTGAGGCCGGTATACCATTGCATCTCCATTCGAGGATGATTTCGTTTTAGATCAAAGGATCATTTGAGAATTGTCATTCGAGGATGGAATTCTTTTCTTCAAGTCATTCTTAGGTTGGTCTTGTTGTTGTGGCTATCATTTGAGGATGGTAGACCATTTTGAAATTATTGATTGAGGTCAGGTTGTCTCTTTTGCAAAGTTTGTCTGAGGTCAGTCTTTGTGTTTCTAGTTATCGACTGAGGCCGGTATACCATTGCGTCTCCATTCGAGGATGATTTCATTTTAGATCAAAGGATCGTTTGAGAATTGTCATTCGAGGATGGAATTCTTTTCTTCAAGTCCTTCTGAGGTTGGTCTTGTTGTTGTGGCTATCATTTGAGGATGATAGACCATTTTGAGCTGATTGATTGAGGTGAGTTTGTCTCTTTTGCAAAGTCTGTCTGAGGTCAGTATTCGTTGTTTTTGGTTATCGACTGAGGCCGATATACCATTGTGTCTCCATTCGAGGATGGTTTCGTTTTAGATCCGAGGATCTTTTGAGAATTGTCATTCGAGGATGGCATTCTTTTCTTACAGTACTTCTGAGATTGGTCTTATTGTTGTGGCTATCATTCGAGGATGATAAACCATTTTGAGCTTATTGATTGAGGTCAGTTTGTCTCTTTTTCAAAGTCTATCTGAGGTCATTCTTTGTTATTTTTGGTTATCGACTGCGGCCGATATATCATTGCTGCTCCATTCGAGGAAGGTTTCGTTTTATATCCGAGGATCTTTTGAGAATTGTCGTTCGAGGATGGCATTCTTTTCTTCAAGTCCTTCTAAGGTTGGTATTGTTGTTGTGGCTATAATTCGAGGATGCTAGACCTTTTTGAGCTTATTGATTGAGGTCAGTTTGTCTCTTTTGCAAAGTTTGTCTGAGGTCAGTCTTTGTGTTTCTGGTTATCGACTGAGGCCGGTATACCATTGCATCTCCATTCGAGGATGGTTTCGTTTTAGATCCGAGGCTCTTTTGAGAATTGTCATTCGAGGATGGAATTATTTTCTTCAAGTCCTTCTGTGGTGGGTCTTGTTGTTGTGGCTTTCATTCAAGGATGATAGACCATTTTGAGCTTATTGATTGAGGTCAGTTTGTCTCTTTTGCAAAGCCTGTCTGAGGTCAGTCTTTGTGTTTCTGGTTATCGACTGAGGCCGGTATACCATTGTGTCTCCATTCGAGGATGGTTTCGTGTTAGATCCGAGGATCTTTTGAGAATTATCATTCGAGGATGGAATTCTTTTCTTCAAGTCCTTCTGAGGTGGGTCTTGTTGTTGTGGCTTTCATTCGAGGATGGTAGACCATTTTGAGCTTATTGATTGAGATCAGTTTGTCTCTTTCGCAAAGTCTGTATGAGGTCAGTCTTTGTGTTTATGGTTATCGACTGAGGCCGGTATTCCATTGCGTCTCCATTCGAGGATGGTTTCGTGTTAGATCCGAGGATCTTTTGAGAATTGTCATTCGAGGATGGAATTCTTTTCTTCAAGTCATTCCGAGGTTGGTCTTGTTGTTGTGGCTATCATTCGAGGATGGTAGACCATTTTGAAATTATTGATTGAGGTCAGGTTGTCTCTTTTGCAAAGTTTGTCTGAGGTCAGTCTTTGTGTTTCTAGTTATCGAATGAGGCCGGTATACCATTGCGTCTCCATTCGAGGATGATTTCGTTTTAGATCAAAGGATCGTTTGAGAATTGTCATTCGAGGATGGAATTCTTTTCTTCAAGTCCTTCTGAGGTTGGTTTTGTTGTTGTGGCTATCATTCGAGGATGATAGACTATTTTGAGCTTATGGATTGAGGTCAGTTTGTCTCTTTTGCAAAGTCTGTCTGAGGTCAGTATTCGTTGTTTTTGGTTATCGACTGAGGCCGATATACCATTGCGTCTCCATTCGAGGATGGTTTCGTTTTAGATCCGAGGATCTTTTGAGAATTTTCATTCGAGGATGGCATTTTTTTCTTCAAGTACTTCTGAGATTGGTCTTATTGTTGTGGCTATCATTCGAGGATGATAAACCATTTTGAGCTTATTGATTGAGGTCAGTTTGTCTCTTTTCAAAGTCTGTCTGAGGTCAGTCTTTGTTGTTTTTGGTTATCGACTGAGGCAGATATATCATTGCTTCTCCATTCGAGGATGGTTTCGTTTTAGATCCGAGGATCTTTTGAGAATTTTCGTTCGAGGATGGCATTCTTTTCTTCAAGTCCTTCTAAGGTTGGTCTTGTTGTTGTGGCTATAATTCGAGGACGATAGACCATTTTGAGCTTATTGATTGAGGTCAGTTTGTCTCTTTTTTAAAGTCTGAGGTCAGTCTTTGTGTTTCTGGTTATCGCCTTAGGCCGGTATACCATTGCGTCTCCATTCGAGGATGGTTTCGTTTTAGATCCGAGGCTCTTTTGAGAATTGTCATTCGAGGATGGAATTCTTTTCTTCAAGTCCTTCTGGGGTGGGTCTTGTTGTTGTGGCTTTCTTTCGAGGACGATAGACTATTTTGAGCTTATTGATTGATGTCAGTTTGTGTCTTTTGCAAAGTCTGTCTGAGGTCAGTCTTTCTGTTTCTGGTTATCGACTGAGGCCGGTATACCATTGCGTCTCCATTCGAGGATGGTTTCGTGTTAGATCAAAGGATCTTTTGAGAATTGTCATTCGAGGATGGAATTCTTTTCTTCAAATTCTTCTTAGGTTGGTCGTGTTGTTGTGGCTATCATTCGAGGATGATAGACCATTTTGAGCTTATTGATTGAGGTTAGTTTGTCTCTTTTGCAAAGTCTTTCTGAGGTCAGTCTTTGTGTTTCTGGTTATCGACTGAGGCCGATATACCATTGCGTCTCCATTCGAGGATGGTTTCGTTTTAGATCCGAGGATCTTTTGAGAATTGTCATTCGAGGATGGAATTCCTTTCTTCAAGTCCTTCTGAGGTTTGTCTTGTTGTTGTGGCTATCATTCAAGGATGATAGACCATTTTGAGCTTATTGATTGAGGTCAGTTTATCTCTTTTGCAAAGTCTGAGGTTAGTCTTTGTGTTTCTGGTTATCGACTGAGGCCGGTATACCATTGCGTCTCCATTCGAGGATGGTTTCGTTTTAGATCCGAGGCTCTTTTGAGAATTGTAATTCGAGGATGGAATTCTTTTCTTCAAGTCCTTCTGGGGTGGGTCTTGTTGTTATGGCTTTCTTTCGAGGACGATAGACTATTTTGAGCTTATTGATTGAGGTCAGTTTGTCTCTTTTTTAAAGTCTGAGGTCAGTCTTTGTGTTTCTGGTTATCGCCTTAGGCCGGTATACCATTGCGTCTCCATTCGAGGATGGTTTCGTTTTAGATCCGAGGCTCTTTTGAGAATTGTCATTCGAGGATGGAATTCTTTTCTTCAAGTCCTTCTGGGGTGGGTCTTGTTGTTGTGGCTTTCATTCGAGGACGATAGACTATTTTGAGCTTATTGATTGATGTCAGTTTGTGTCTTTTGCAAAGTCTTTCTGAGGTCAGTCTTTCTGTTTCTGGTTATCGACTGAGGCCGGTATACCATTGCGTCTCCATTCGAGGATGGTTTCGTGTTAGATCAAAGGATCTTTTGAGAATTGTCATTCGAGGATGGAATTCTTTTCTTCAAATTCTTCTTAGGTTGGTCGTGTTGTTGTGGCTATCATTCGAGGATGATAGACCATTTTGAGCTTATTGATTGAGGTTAGTTTGTCTCTTTTGCAAAGTCTTTCTGAGGTCAGTCTTTGTGTTTCTGGTTATCGACTGAGGCCGATATACCATTGCGTCTCCATTCGAGGATGGTTTCGTTTTAGATCCGAGGATCTTTTGAGAATTGTCATTCGAGGATGGAATTCCTTTCTTCAAGTCCTTCTGAGGTTTGTCTTGTTGTTGTGGCTATCATTCAAGGATGATAGACCATTTTGAGCTTATTGATTGAGGTCAGTTTATCTCTTTTGCAAAGTCTGAGGTTAGTCTTTGTGTTTCTGGTTATCGACTGAGGCCGGTATACCATTGCGTCTCCATTCGAGGATGGTTTCGTTTTAGATCCGAGGCTCTTTTGAGAATTGTAATTCGAGGATGGAATTCTTTTCTTCAAGTCCTTCTGGGGTGGGTCTTGTTGTTATGGCTTTCTTTCGAGGACGATAGACTATTTTGAGCTTATTGATTGATGTCAGTTTGTGTCTTTTGCAAAGTCTCTCTGAGGTCAGTATTTCTGTTTCTGGTTATCGACTGAGGTCGGTATACCATTGCGTCTCTATTCGAGGATGGTTTCGTTTTAGATCCGAGGCTCTTTTGAGAATAGTCATTCGAGGATGGAATTCTTTTCTTCAAGTCCTTCTGAGGTGGGTCTTGTTGTTGTGGCTTTCATTCGAGGATGATAGACCATTTTGAGCTTATTGATTGAGGTCAGTTTGTCTATTTTGCAAAGTCTTTCTGAGGTCAGTCTTTGTGTTTCTGGTTATCGACTGAGGCTGATATACCATTGCGTCTCCATTCGAGGATAGTTTCGTTTTAGATCCGAGGATCTTTTGAGAATTGTCATTCGAGGATGGAATTCTTTTCTTCAAGTCATTCTGAGGTTGCTCTTGTTGTTGTGGATATCATTCGAGGATGGTAGACCATTTTGAGCTTATTGATTGAGGTCAGGTTGTCTCTTTCGCAAAGACTGTCTGAGGTCAGTATTTGTGTTTATGGTTATCGACTGAGGCCGGTATACCATTGCATCTCCATTCGAGGATGATTTCGTTTTAGATCAAAGGATCGTTTGAGAATTGTCATTCGAGGATGCAATTCTTTTCTTCAAATCATTCTGAGGTTGGTCTTGTTGTTGTGGCTATCATTCCAGGATGGTAGACCATTTTTAAATTCTTGATTGAGGTCAAGTTGTCTCTTTTGCAAAGTTTGTCTGAGGTCAGTCTTTGTGTTTCTAGTTATCGACTGAGGCCGGTATACCATTGCGTCTCCATTCGAGGATGATTTCGTTTTAGATCAAAGGATTGTTTGAGAATTATCATTCGAGGATGGAATTCTTTTCTTCAAGTCCTTCTAAGGTTGTTCTTGTTGTTGTGGCTATCATTCGAGGATGATAGACCATTTTGAGCTTATTGATTGAGGTCAGTTTGTCTCTTTTGCAAAGTCTTTCTGAGGTCAGTCTTTGTGTTTCTGGTTATCGACTGAGGCCGATATACCATTGCGTCTCCATTCGAGGATAGTTTCGTTTTAGATCCGAGGATCTTTTGAGAATTGTCATTCGAGGATGGAATTATTTTCTTCAAGTCCTTCTGAGGTTGGTCTTGTTGTTGTGGCTATCATTCGAGGATGATAGACCATTTTGAGCTTATTGATTGAGGTCAGTTTGTCTCTTTTGCAAAGTCTTTCTGAGGTCAGTCTTTGTGTTTCTGGTTATCGACTGAGGCCGATATACCATTGCGTCTCCATTCAAGGATGGTTTCGTTTTAGATTCGAGGATCTTTTGAGAATTGTCATTCGAGGATGGAATTCCTTTCTTCAAGTCCTTCTGAGGTTTGTCTTGTTGTTGTGGCTATCATTCAAGGATGGTAGACCATTTTGAGCTTATTGATTGAGGTCAGTTTGTCTCTTTTGCAAAGTCTGAGGTTAGTCTTTGTGTTTCTGGTTATCGATTGAGGCCGGTATACCATTGCGTCTCCATTCGAGGATGGTTTCGTTTTAGATCCGAGGCTCTTTTGAGAATTTTCATTCGAGGATGGAATTCTTTTCTTCAAGTCCTTCTGAGGTGGGTCTTGTTGTTGTGGCTTTCATTCGAGGATGATAGACCATTTTGAGCTTATTGATTGAGGACAGTTTGTCTCTTTTGCAAAGTCTTTTTGAGGTCAGTCTTTGTGTTTTTGGTTATCGACTGAGGCTGATATACAATTGCGTCTCCATTCAAGGATGGTTTCGTTTTAGATCCGAGGATGTTTTGAGAATTGTCATTCGAGGATGGAATTCTTTTCTTCAAGTCCTTCTGAGGTTGGTCTTGTTGTTGTGGCTATCATTCGAGGATGATAGACCATTTTGAGCTTATTGATTGAGGTCAGTTTGTCTCTTTCGCAAAGTCTGTCTGAGGCCAGTCTTTGTGTTTATGGTTATCGACTGAGGCCGGTATTCCATTGCGTCTCCATTCGAGGATGGTTTCGTGTTAGATCCGAGGATCTTTTGAGAATTGTCATTCGAGGATGGAATTCTTTTCTTCAAGTCATTCTGAGGTTGGTCTTGTTGTTGTGGCTATCATTCGAGGATGGTATACCATTTTGAGCTTATTGATTGAGGCCAGGTTGTCTGTTTTGCAAAGTTTGTCTGAGGTCAGCCTTTGTGTTTCTAGTTATCGACTGAGGCCGGTATACCATTGCATCTCCATTCGAGGATGATTTCGTTTTAGATCAAAGGATCGTTTGAGAATTGTCATTCGAGGATGGAATTCTTTTCTTCAAGTCATTCTGAGGTTGGTTTTGTTGTTGTGGCTATCATTCGAGGATGATAGACCATTTTGAGCTTATTGATTGAGGTCAGTTTGTCTCTTTTGCAAAGTCTGTATGAGGTTAGTATTCATTGTATTTGGTTATCGACTGAGGCTGATATACCATTGCGTCTCCATTCGAGGATGGTTTCGTTTTAGATCCGAGGATCTTTTGAGAATTGTCATTCGAGGATGGCATTCTTTTCTTCAAGTACTTCTGAGATTGGTCTTATTGTTGTGGCTATCATTCGAGGATGATAAACCATTTTGAGCTTATTGATTGAGGTCAGTTTGTCGCTTTTTCAAAGTCTGTCTGAGGTCAGTCTTTGTTGTTTTTGGTTATCGACTGAGGCCGATATATCATTGCTTCTCCATTCGAGGATGGTTTCGTTTTAGATCCGAGGATCTTTTGAGAATTTTCGTTCGAGGATGGCATTCTTTTCTTCAAGTCCTTCTATGGTCGTTCTTGTTGTTGTGGCTATAATTCGAGGATGATAGACCATTTTGAGCTTATTGATTGAGGTCAGGTTGTCTCTTTTGCAAAGTATGAAGTCAGTCTTTGTGTTTCTTGTTATCGACTAAGGCCGGTATACCATTGCGTCTCCATTCGAGGATGGTTTCGTTTTAGATCCGAGGCTCTTTTGAGAATTGTCATTCGAGGATGGAATTCTTTTCTTCAAGTCCTTCTGGGGTGGGTCTTGTTGTTGTGCCTTTCTTTCGAGGATGATAGACTATTTTGAGGTTATTGATTGAGGTCAGTTTGTGTCTTTTGCAAAGTCTGTCTGAGGTCAGTCTTTGTGTTTCTGGTTATCGACTGAGGCCGGTATACCATTGCGTCTCCATTCGAGGATGGTTTCGTGTTAGATCCAAGGATCTTTTGAGAATTGTCATTCGAGGATGGAATTCTTTTCTTCAAATTCTTCTTAGGTTGGTATTGTTGTTGTGGCTATCATTCGAGGATGATAGACCATTTTGAGCTTATTGATTGAGGTACGTTTGTCTCTTTTGCAATGTCTGTCTGAGGTCATTCTTTGTGTTTCTGGTTATCGACTAAGGCCAGTATACCATTGCGTCTCCATTCGAGGATGGTTTCATTTTAGATCCGAGGAACCTTTGAGAATTGTCATTCGAGGATGGAATTATTTTCTTCAAGTCCTTCTAAGGTTGGTCTTGTTGTTGTGGCTATCATTCGAGGATGATAGACCATTTTGAGCTTATTGATTGAGGTCAGTTTGTCTCTTTTGCAAAGTCTTTCTGAGGTCAGTCTTTGTGTTTCTGGTTATCGACTGAGGCCGATATACCATTGCGTCTCCATTCGAGGATGGTTTCGTTTTAGATCAAAGGATTGTTTGAGAATTATCATTCGAGGATGGAATTCTTTTCTTCAAGTCCTTCTGAGGTGGGTCTTGTTGTTGTGGCTTTCATTCGAGGATGATGACCATTTTGAGCTTATTGATTGAGGACAGTTTGTCTCTTTTGCAAAGTCTTTCTGAGGTCAGTCTTTGTGTTTCTGGTTATCGACTGAGGCTGATATACAATTGCGTCTCCATTCGAGGATGGTTTCGTTTTAGATCCGAGGATCTTTTGAGAATTGTCATTCGAGGATGGAATTCTTTTCTTCAAGTCCTTCTGAGGTTGGTCTTGTTGTTGTGGCTATCATTCGAGGATGATAGACCATTTTGAGCTTATTGATTGAGGTCAGTTTGTCTCTTTTGCAAAGTCTGTCTGAGGCCAGTCTTTGTGTTTATGGTTATCGACTGAAGCCGGTATTCCATTGCGTCTCCATTCGAGGATGGTTTCGTGTTAGATCCGAGGATCTTTTGATAATTGTCATTCGAGGATGGAATTCTTTTCTTCAAGTCATTCTGAGGTTGGTCTTGTTGTTGTGGCTATCATGCGAGGATGGTAGACCATTTTGACCTTATTGATTGAGGCCAGGTTGTCTGTTTTGCAAAGTTTGTCTGAGGTCAGTCTTTGTGTTTCTAGTTATCGACCGAGGCCGGTATACCATTGCATCTCCATTCTAGGATGATTTTGTTTTAGATCAAAGGATCGTTTGAGAATTGTCATTCGAGGATGGAATTCTTTTCTTCAAGTCATTCTGAGGTTGGTTTTGTTGTTGTGGCTATCATTCGAGGATGATAGACCATTTTGAGCTTATTGATTGAGGTCAGTTTGTCTCTTTTGCTAAGTCTGTATGAGGTTAGTATTCATTGTATTTGGTTATCGACTGAGGCTGATATACCATTGCGTCTCCATTCGAGGATGGTTTCGTTTTAGATCCGAGGATCTTTTGAGAATTGTCATTCGAGGATGGCATTCTTTTCTTCAAGTACTTCTGAGATTGGTCTTATTGTTGTGGCTATCATTCGAGGATGATAAACCATTTTGAGCTTATTGATTGAGGTCAGTTTGTCGCTTTTTCAAAGTCTGTCTGAGGTCAGTCTTTGTTGTTTTTGGTTATCGACTGAGGCCGATATATCATTGCTTCTCCATTCGAGGATGGTTTCGTTTTAGATCCGAGGATCTTTTGAGAATTTTTGTTCGAGGATGGCATTCTTTTCTTCAAGTCCTTCTATGGTCATTCTTGTTGTTGTGGCTATAATTCGAGGATGATAGACCATTTTGAGCTTATTGATTGAGGTCAGTTTGTCTCTTTTGCAAAGTATGAAGTCAGTCTTTGTGTTTCTTGTTATCGACTAAGGCCGGTATACCATTGCGTCTCCATTCGAGGATGGTTTCGTTTTAGATCCGAGGCTCTTTTGAGAATTGTCATTCGAGGATGGAATTCTTTTCTTCAAGTCCTTCTGGGGTGGGTCTTGTTGTTGTGCCTTTCTTTCGAGGATGATAGACTATTTTGAGGTTATTGATTGAGGTCAGTTTGTGTCTTTTGCAAAGTCTGTCTGAGGTCAGTCTTTGTGTTTCTGGTTATCGACTGAGGCCGGTATACCATTGCGTCTCCATTCGAGGATGGTTTCGTGTTAGATCCAAGGATCTTTTGAGAATTGTCATTCGAGGATGGAATTCTTTTCTTCAAATTCTTCTTAGGTTGGTCTTGTTGTTGTGGCTATCATTCGAGGATGATAGACCATTTTGAGCTTATTGATTGAGGTACGTTTGTCTCTTTTGCAAAGTCTGTCTGAGGTCATTCTTTGTGTTTCTGGTTATCGACTAAGGCCAGTATACCATTGCGTCTCCATTCGAGGATGGTTTCATTTTAGATCCGAGGCACCTTTGAGAATTGTCATTCGAGGATGGAATTATTTTCTTCAAGTCCTTCTAAGGTTGGTCTTGTTGTTGTGGCTATCATTCGAGGATGATAGACCATTTTGAGCTTATTGATTGAGGTCAGTTTGTCTCTTTTGCAAAGTCTTTCTGAGGTCAGTCTTTGTGTTTCTGGTTATCGACTGAGGCCGATATACCATTGCGTCTCCATTCGAGGATGGTTTCGTTTTAGATCCGAGGATCTTTTGAGAATTGTCATTCTAGGATGGAATTATTTTCTTCAAGTCCTTCTGAGGTTGGTCTTGTTGTTGTGGATATCATTCGAGGATGATAGACCATTTTGAGCTTATTGATTGAGGTCAGTTTGTCTCTTTTGCAAAGTCTTTTTAAGGTCAGTCTTTGTGTTTCTGGTTATCGACTGAGGCCGATATACCATTGCGTCTCCATTCGAGGATGGTTTCGTTTTAAATCCGAGGATCTTTTGAGAATTGTCATTCGAGGATGGAATTCCTTTCTTCAAGTCCTTCCGAGGTTTGTCTTGTTGTTGTGGCTATCATTCAAGGATGATAGACCATTTTGAGCTTATTGATTGAGGTCAGTTTGTCTCTTTTGCAAAGTCTGAGGTTAGTCTTTGTGTTTCTGGTTATCGACTGAGGCCGGTATACCATTGCGTCTCCATTAGAGGATGGTTTCGTTTTAGATCCGAGGCTCTTTTGAGAATTGTCATTCGAGGATGGAATTCTTTTCTTCAAGTCCTTCTGAGGTGGGTCTTGTTGTTGTGGCATTCATTCGAGGATGATAGACCATTTTGAGCTTATTGATTGAGGACAGTTTTTCTCTTTTGCAAAGTCATTCTGAGGTCAGTCTTTGTGTTTCTGGTTATCGATTGAGGCTGATATACAATTGCGTCTCCATTCAAGGATGGTTTCGTTTTAGATCCGAGGATCTTTTGAGAATTGTCATTCGAGGATGGAATTCTTTTCTTCAAGTCCTTCTGAGGTTGGTCTTGTTGTTGTGGCTATCATTCGAGGATGATAGACCATTTTGAGCTTATTGATTGAGGTCAGTTTGTCTCTTTCGCAAAGTCTGTCTGAGGCCAGTCTTTGTGTTTATGGTTATCGACTGAGGCCGGTATTCCATTGCGTCTCCATTCGAGGATGGTTTCGTGTTAGATCCGAGGATCTTTTGAGAATTTTCATTCGAGGATGGAATTCTTTTCTTCAAGTCATTCTGAGGTTGGTCTTGTTGTTGTGGCTATCATTCGAGGATGGTAGACCATTTTGAGCTTATTGATTGAGGCCAGGTTGTCTGTTTTGCAAAGTTTGTCTGAGGTCAGTCTTTGTGTTTCTAGTTATCGACTGAGGCCGGTATACCATTGCATCTCCATTCGAGGATGATTTCGTTTTAGATCAAAGGATCGTTTGAGAATTATCATTCGAGGATGGAATTCTTTTCTTCAAGTCATTCTGAGGTTGGTTTTGTTGTTGTGGCTATCATTCGAGGATGATAGACCATTTTGAGCTTATTGATTGAGGTCAGTTTGTCTCTTTTGCAAAGTCTGTATGAGGTTAGTATTCATTGTATTTGGTTATCGACTGAGGCTGATATACCATTGCGTCTCCATTCGAGGATGGTTTCGTTTTAGATCCGAGGATCTTTTGAGAATTGTCATTCGAGGATGGCATTCTTTTCTTCAAGTACTTCTGAGATTGGTCTTATTGTTGTGGCTATCATTCGAGGATGATAAACCATTTTGAGCTTATTGATTGAGGTCAGTTTGTCGCTTTTTCAAAGTCTGTCTGAGGTCAGTCTTTGTTGTTTTTGGTTATCGACTGAGACCGATATATCATTGCTTCTCCATTCGAGGATGGTTTCGTATTAGATCCGAGGATCTTTTGAGAATTTTCGTTCGAGGATAGCATTCTTTTCTTCAAGTCCTTCTATGGTCATTCTTGTTGTTGTGGCTATAATTCGAGGATGATAGACCATTTTGAGCTTATTGATTGAGGTCAGTTTGTCTCTTTTGCAAAGTCTGAGGTCAATCTTTGTGTTTCTTGTTATCGACTAAGGCCGGTATACCATTGCGTCTCCATTCGAGGATGGTTTCGTTTTAGATCCGAGGCTCTTTTGAGAATTGTCATTCGAGGATGGAATTCTTTTCTTCAAGTCCTTCTGGGGTGGGTCTTGTTGTTGTGGCTTTCTTTCGAGGATGATAGACTATTTTGAGGTTATTGATTGAGGTCAGTTTGTGTCTTTTGAAAAGTCTGTCTGAGGTCAGTCTTTGTGTTTCTGGTTATCGACTGAGGCCGGTATACCATTGCGTCTCCATTCGAGGATGGTTTCGTGTTAGATCCAAGGATCTTTTGAGAATTGTCATTCGAGGATGGAATTCTTTTCTTCAAATTCTTCTTAGGTTGGTCTTGTTGTTGTGGCTATCATTCGAGGATGATAGACCATTTTGAGCTTATTGATTGAGGTACGTTTGTCTCTTTTGCAAAGTCTGTCTGAGGTCATTCTTTGTGCATCTGGTTATCGACTAAGGCCAGTATACCATTGCGTCTCCATTCGAGGATGGTTTCATTTTAGATCCGAGGAACCTTTGAGAATTGTCATTCGAGGATGGAATTATTTTCTTCAAGTCCTTCTAAGGTTGGTCTTGTTGTTGTGGCTATCATTCGAGGATGATAGACCATTTTGAGCTTATTGATTGAGGTCAGTTTGTCTCTTTTGCAAAGTCTTTCTGAGGTCAGTCTTTGGGTTTCTGGTTATCGACTGAGGCCAATATACCATTGCGTCTCCATTCGAGGATGGTTTCGTTTTAGATCCGAGGATCTTTTGAGAATTGTCATTCTAGCATGGAATTATTTTCTTCAAGTCCTTCTGAGGTTGGTCTTGTTGTTGTGGCTATCATTCGAGGATGATAGACCATTTTGAGCTTATTGATTGAGGTCAGTTTGTCTCTTTTGCAAAGTCTTTCTAAGGTCAGTCTTTGTGTTTCTGGTTATCGACTGAGGCCGATATACCATTGCGTCTCCATTCGAGGATGGTTTCGTTTTAGATCCGAGGATCTTTTGAGAATTGTCATTCGAGGATGGAATTCCTTTCTTCAAGTCCTTCCGAGGTTTGTCTTGTTGTTGTGGCTATCATTCAAGGATGATAGACCATTTTGAGCTTATTGATTGAGGTCAGTTTGTCTCTTTTTCCAAGTCCGAGGTTAATCTTTGTGTTTCTGGTTATCGACTGAGGCCGGTATACCATTGCGTCTCCATTCGAGGATGGTTTCGTTTTAGATCCGAGGCTCTTTTGAGAATTGTCATTCGAGGATGGAAATCTTTTCTTCAAGTCCTTCTGAGGTGGGTCTTATTGTTGTGGCTTTCATTCGAGGATGATAGACCATTTTGAGCTTATTGATTGAGGAGAGTTTGTCTCTTTTGCAAAGTCTTTCTGAGGTCAGTCTTTGTGTTTCTGGTTATCGACTGAGGCTGATATACAATTGCGTCTCCATTCAAGGATGGTTTCGTTTTAGATCCGAGGATCTTTTGAGAATTGTCATTCGAGGATGGAATTCTTTTCTTCAAGTCCTTCTGAGGTTGGTCTTGTTGTTGTGGCTATCATTCGAGGATGATAGACCATTTTGAGCTTATTGATTGAGGTCAGTTTGTCTCTTTCGCAAAGTCTGTCTGAGGCCAGTCTTTGTGTTTATGGTTATCGACTGAGGCCGGTATTCTATTGCGTCTCCATTCGAGGATGGTTTCGTGTTAGATCCGAGGATCTTTTGAGAATTGTCATTCGAGGATGGAATTCTTTTCTTCAAGTCATTCTGAGGTTGGTCTTGTTGTTGTGGCTATCATTCGAGGATGGTAGACCATTTTGAGCTTATTGATTGAGGCCAGGTTGTCTGTTTTGCAAAGTTTGTCTGAGGTCAGTCTTTGTGTTTCTAGTTATCGACTGAGGCCGGTATACCATTGCATCTCCATTCGAGGATGATTTCGTTTTAGATCAAAGGATCGTTTGAGAATTATCATTCGAGGATGGAATTCTTTTCTTCAAGTCATTCTGAGGTTGGTTTTGTTGTTGTGGCTATCATTCGAGGATGATAGACCATTTTGAGCTTATTGATTGAGGTCAGTTTGTCTCTTTTGCAAAGTCTGTATGAGGTTAGTATTCATTGTATTTGGTTATCGACTGAGGCTGATATACCATTGCGTCTCCATTCGAGGATGGTTTCGTTTTAGATCCGAGGATCTTTTGAGAATTGTCATTCGAGGATGGCATTCTTTTCTTCAAGTACTTCTGAGATTGGTCTTATTGTTGTGGCTATCATTCGAGGATGATAAACCATTTTGAGCTTATTGATTGAGGTCAGTTTGTCGCTTTTTCAAAGTCTGACTGAGGTCAGTCTTTGTTGTTTTTGGTTATCGACTGAGGCCGATATATCATTGCTTCTCCATTCGAGGATGGTTTCGTTTTAGATCCGAGGATCTTTTGAGAATTTTCTTTCGAGGATGGCATTCTTTTCTTCAAGTCCTTCTATGGTCGTTCTTGTTGTTGTGGCTATAATTCGAGGATGATAGACCATTTTGAGCTTATTGATTGAGGTCAGTTTGTCTCTTTTGCAAAGACTGAGGTCAGTCTTTGTGTTTCTTGTTATCGACTAAGGCCGGTATACCGTTGCGTCTCCATTCGAGGATGGTTTCGTTTTAGACCCGAGGCTCTTTTGAGAATTGTCATTCGAGGATGGAATTCTTTTCTTCAAGTCCTTCTGGGGTGGGTCTTGTTGTTGTGGCTTTCTTTCGAGGATGATAGACTATTTTGAGGTTATTGATTGAGGTCAGTTTGTGTCTTTTGCAAAGTCTGTCTGAGGTCAGTCTTTGTGTTTCTGGTTATCGACTGAGGCCGGTATACCATTGCGTCTCCATTCGAGGATGGTTTCGTGTTAGATCCAAGGATCTTTTGAGAATTGTCATTCGAGGATGGAATTCTTTTCTTAAAATTCTTCTTAGGTTGGTCTTGTTGTTGTGGCTACCATTCGAGGATGATAGACCATTTTGAGCTTATTGATTGAGGTACGTTTGTCTCTTTTGCAAAGTCTGTCTGAGGTCATTCTTTGTGTTTCTAGTTATCGACTAAGGCCAGTATACCATTGCGTCTCCATTCGAGGATGGTTTCATTTTAGATCCGAGGAACTTTTGAGAATTGTCATTCGAGGATGGAATTATTTTCTTCAAGTCCTTCTAAGGTTGGTCTTGTTGTTGTGGCTATCATTCGAGGATGATAGACCATTTTGAGCTTATTGATTGAGGTCAGTTTGTATCTTTTGCAAAGTCTTTCTGAGGTCAGTCTTTGTGTTTCTGGTTATCGACTGAGGCCGATATACCATTGCGTCTCCATTCGAGGATGGTTTCGTTTTAGATCCGAGGATCTTTTGAGAATTGTCATTCTAGGATGGAATTATTTTCTTCAAGTCCTTCTGAGGTTGGTCTTGTTGTTGTGGCTATCATTCGAGGATGATAGACTATTTTGAGCTTATTGATTGAGGTCAGTTTGTCTCTTTTGCAAAGTCTTTCTGAGGTCAGTCTTTGTGTTTCTGGTTATCGACTGAGGCCGATATACCATTGCGTCTCCATTCGAGGATGGTTTCGTTTTAGATCCGAGGATCTTTTGAGAATTATCATTCGAGGATGGAATTCCTTTCTTCAAGTCCTTCCGAGGTTTGTCCTTTTGTTGTGGCTATCATTCAAGGATGATAGA
Organism: Lathyrus aphaca; assembly: GCA_963966055.1. Classification (NCBI taxonomy): domain Eukaryota; kingdom Viridiplantae; phylum Streptophyta; class Magnoliopsida; order Fabales; family Fabaceae; genus Lathyrus; species Lathyrus aphaca. Next base: position 266,520,080 of record OZ014519.1, read on the forward strand.
CCATTTTGAGCTTATTGATTGAGGTCAGTTTGTCTCTTTTGCAAAGTCTGAGGTTAGTCTTTGTGTTTCTGGTTATCGACTGAGGCCGGTATACCATTGCATCTCCATTCGAGGATGGTTTCGTTTTAGATCCGAGGCTCTTTTGAGAATTGTCATTCGAGGATGGAATTCTTTTCTTCAAGTCCTTCTGAGGTGGGTCTTGTTGTTGTGGCTTTCATTCGAGGATGATAGACCATTTTGAGCTTCTTGATTGAGGACAGTTTGTCTCTTTTGCAAAGTCTTTCTGAGGTCAGTCTTTGTGTTTCTAGTTATCGACTGAGGCTGATATACAATTGCGTCTCCATTCAAGGATGGTTTCATTTTAGATCCGAGGATCTTTTGAGAATTGTCATTCGAGGATGGAATTCTTTTCTTCAAGTCCTTCTGAGGTTGGTCTTGTTGTTGTGGCTATCATTCGAGGATGATAGACCATTTTGAGCTTATTGATTGAGGTCAGTTTGTCTCTTTCGCAAAGTCTGTCTGAGGCCAGTCTTTGTGTTTATGGTTATCGACTGAGGCCGGTATTCCATTGCGTCTCCATTCAAGGATGGTTTCGTGTTAGATCCGAGGATCTTTTGAGAATTGTCATTCGATGATGGAATTCTTTTCTTCAAGTCATTCTGAGGTTGGTCTTGTTGTTGTGGCTATCATTTGAGGATGGTAGACCATTTTGAGCTTATTGATTGAGGCCAGGTTGTCTGTTTTGCAAAGTTTGTCTGAGGTCAGTCTTTGTGTTTCTAGTTATCGACTGAGGCCGGTATACCATTGCATCTCCATTCGAGGATGATTTCGTTTTAGATCAAAGGATCGTTTGAGAATTGTCATTCGAGGATGGAATTCTTTTCTTCAAGTCATTCTGAGGTTGGTTTTGTTGTTGTGGCTATCATTCGAGGATGATAGACCATTTTGAGCTTATTGATTGAGGTCAGTTTGTCTCTTTTGCAAAGTCTGTATGAGGTTAGTATTCATTGTATTTGGTTATCGACTGAGGCTGATATACCATTGCGTCTCCATTCGAGGATGGTTTCGTTTTAGATCCGAGGATCTTTTGAGAATTGTCATTCGAGGATGGCATTCTTTTCTTCAAGTACTTGTGAGATTGGTCTTATTGTTGTGGCTATCATTCGAGGATGATAAACCATTTTGAGCTTATTGATTGAGGTCAGTTTGTCGCTTTTTCAAAGTCTGTCTGAGGTCAGTCTATGTTGTTTTTGGTTATCGACTGAGGCCGATATATCATTGCTTCTCCATTCGAGGATGGTTTCGTTTTAGATCCGAGGATCTTTTGAGAATTTTCGTTCGAGGATGGCATTCTTTTCTTCAAGTCCTTCTATGGTCGTTCTTGTTGTTGTGGCTATAATTCGAGGATGATAGACCATTTTGAGCTTATTGATTGAGGTCAGTTTGTCTCTTTTGCAAAGTCTGAGGTCAATCTTTGTGTTTCTTGTTATCGACTAAGGCCGGTATACCATTGCGTCTCCATTCGAGGATGGTTTCGTTTTAGATCCGAGGCTCTTTTGAGAATTGTCATTCGAGGATGGAATTCTTTTCTTCAAGTCCTTCTGGGGTGGGTCTTGTTGTTGTGGCTTTCTTTCGAGGATGATAGACTATTTTGAGGTTATTGATTGAGGTCAGTTTGTGTCTTTTGCAAAGTCTGTCTGAGGTCAGTCTTTGTGTTTCTGGTTATCGACTGAGGCCGGTATACCATTGCGTCTCCATTCGAGGATGGTTTCGTGTTAGATCCAAGGATCTTTTGAGAATTTTCATTCGAGGATGGAATTCTTTTCTTCAAATTCTTCTTAGGTTGGTCTTGTTGTTGTGGCTATCATTCGAGGATGATAGACCATTTTGAGCTTATTGATTGAGGTACGTTTGTCTCTTTTGCAAAGTCTGTCTGAGGTCATTCTTTGTGTTTCTGGTTATCGACTAAGGCCAGTATACCATTGCGTCTCCATTCGAGGATGGTTTCATTTTAGATCCGAGGAACTTTTGAGAATTGTCATTCGAGGATGGAATTATTTTCTTCAAGTCCTTCTAAGGTTGGTCTTGTTGTTGTGGCTATCATTCGAGGATGATAGACCATTTTGAGCTTATTGATTGAGGTCAGTTTGTCTCTTTTGCAAAGTCTTTCTGAGGTCAGTCCTTGTGTTTCTGGTTATCGACTGAGGCCGATATACCATTGCGTCTCCATTCGAGGATGGTTTCGTTTTAGATCCGAGGATCTTTTGAGAATTGTCATTCTAGGATGGAATTATTTTCTTCAAGTCCTTCTGAGGTTGGTCTTGTTGTTGTGGCTATCATTCGAGGATGATAGACCATTTTGAGCTTATTGATTGAGGTCAGTTTGTCTCTTTTGCAAAGTCTTTCTGAGGTCAGTCTTTGTGTTTCTGGTTATCGACTGAGGCCGATATACCATTGCGTCTCCATTCGAGGATGGTTTCGTTTTAGATCCGAGGATCTTTTGAGAATTGTCATTCGAGGATGGAATTCCTTTCTTCAAGTCCTTCCGAGGTTTGTCTTGTTGTTGTGGCTATCATTCAAGGATGATAGACCATTTTGAGCTTATTGATTGAGGTCAGTTTGTCTCTTTTGCAAAGTCTGAGGTTAGTCTTTGTGTTTCTGGTTATCGACTGAGGCCGGTATACCATTGCGTCTCCATTCGAGGATGGTTTCGTTTTAGATCCGAGGCTCTTTTGAGAATTGTCATTCGAGGATGGTTTCGTTTTAGATCCGAGGCTCTTTTGAGAATTGTCATTCGAGGATGGAATTCCTTTCTTCAAGTCCTTCTGAGGTGGGTCTTGTTGTTGTGGCTTTCATTCAAGGATGATAGACCATTTTGAGCTTATTGATTGAGGACAGTTTGTCTCTTTTGCAAAGTCTTTCTGAGGTCAGCCTTCTTGTTTCTGGTTATCGACTGAGGCTGATATACAATTGCGTCTCCATTCAAGGATGGTTTCGTTTTAGATCCGAGGATCTTTTGAGAATTGTCATTCGAGGATGGAATTCTTTTCTTCAAGTCCTTCTGAGGTTGGTCTTGTTGTTGTGGCTATCATTCGAGGATGATAGACCATTTTGAGCTTATTGATTGAGGTCAGTTTGTCTCTTTCGCAAAGTCTGTCTGAGGCCAGTCTTTGTGTTTATGGTTATCGACTGAGGCCGGTATTCCATTGCGTCTCCATTCGAGGATGGTTTTGTGTTAGATCCGAGGATCTTTTGAGAATTGTCATTCGAGGATGGAATTATTTTCTTCAAGTCATTCTGAGGTTGGTCTTGTTGTTGTGGCTATCATTCGAGGATGGTAGACCATTTTGAGCTTATTGATTGAGGCCAGGTTGTCTGTTTTGCAAAGTTTGTCTGAGGTCAGTCTTTGTGTTTCTAGTTATCGACTGAGGCCGGTATACCATTGCATCTCCATTCGAGGATGATTTCCTTTTAGATCAAAGGATCGTTTGAGAATTGTCATTCGAGGATGGAGTTCTTTTCTTCAAGTCATTCTGAGGTTGGTTTTGTTGTTGTGGCTATCATTCGAGGATGATAGACCATTTTGAGCTTATTGATTGAGGTCAGTTTGTCTCTTTTGCAAAGTCTGTATGAGGTTAGTATTCGTTGTATTTGGTTATCGACTGAGGCTGATATACCATTGCGTCTCCATTCGAGGATGGTTTCGTTTTAGATCCGAGGATCTTTTGAGAATTGTCATTCGAGGATGGCATTCTTTTCTCCAAGTACTTCTGAGATTAGTCTTATTGTTGTGGCTATCATTCGAGGATGATAAACCATTTTGAGCTTATTGATTGAGGTCAGTTTGTCGCTTTTTCAAAGTCTGTCTGAGGTCAGTCTTTGTTGTTTTTGGTTATCGACTGAGGCCGATATATCATTGCTTCTCCATTCGAGGATGGTTTCGTTTTAGATCCGAGGATCTTTTGAGAATTTTCGTTCGAGGATGGCATTCTTTTCTTCAAGTCCTTCTATGGTCGTTCTTGTTGTTGTGGCTATAATTCGAGGATGATAGACCATTTTGAGCTTATTGATTGAGGTCAGTTTGTCTCTTTTGCAAAGTCTGAGGTCAATCTTTGTGTTTCTTGTTATCGACTAAGGCCGGTATACCATTGCGTCTCCATTCGAGGATGGTTTCGTTTTAGATCCGAGGCTCTTTTGAGAATTGTCATTCGAGGATGGAATTCTTTTCTTCAAGTCCTTCTGGGGTGGATCTTGTTGTTGTGGCTTTCTTTCGAGGATGATAGACTATTTTGAGGTTATTGATTGAGGTCAGTTTGTGTCTTTTGCAATGTCTGTCTGAGGTCAGTCTTTGTGTTTCTGGTTATCGACTGAGGCCGGTATACCATTGCGTCTCCATTCGAGGATGGTTTCGTGTTAGATCCAAGGATCTTTTGAGAATTGTCATTCGAGGATGGAATTCTTTTCTTCAAATTCTTCTTAGGTTGGTCTTGTTGTTGTGGCTATCATTCGAGGATGATAGACCATTTTGAGCTTATTGATTGAGGTACGTTTGTCTCTTTTGCAAAGTCTGTCTGAGGTCATTCTTTGTGTTTCTGGTTATCGACTAAGGCCAGTATACCATTGCATCTCCATTCGAGGATGGTTTCATTTTAGATCCGAGGAACTTTTGAGAATTGTCATTCGAGGATGGAATTATTTTCTTCAAGTCCTTCTGAGGTTGGTCTTGTTGTTGTGGCTATCATTCGAGGATGATAGACCATTTTGAGCTTATTGATTGAGGTCAGTTTGTCTCTTTTGCAAAGTCTTTCTGAGGTCAGTCTTTGTGTTTCTGGTTATCGACTGAGGCCGGTATTCCATTGCGTCTCCATTCGAGGATGGTTTCGTGTTAGATCCGAGGATCTTTTGAGAATTGTCATTCGAGGATGGAATTATTTTCTTCAAGTCATTCTGAGGTTGGTCTTGTTGTTGTGGCTATCATTCGAGGATGGTAGACCATCTTGAGCTTATTGATTGAGGCCAGGTTGTCTGTTTTGCAAAGTTTGTCTGAGGTCAGTCTTTGTGTTTCTAGTTATCGACTGAGGCCGGTATACCATTGCATCTCCATTCGAGGATGATTTCTTTTTAGATCAAAGGATCGTTTGAGAATTGTCATTCGAGGATGGAATTCTTTTCTTCAAGTCATTCTGAGGTTGGTTTTGTTGTTGTGGCTATCATTCGAGGATGATAGACCATTTTGAGCTTATTGATTGAGGTCAGTTTGTCGCTTTTTCAAAGTCTGTCTGAGGTCAGTCTTTGTTGTTTTTGGTTATCGACTGAGGCCGATATATCATTGCTTCTCCATTCGAGGATAGTTTCGTTTTAGATCCGAGGATCTTTTGAGAATTTTCGTTCGAGGATGGCATTCTTTTCTTCAAGTCCTTCTATGGTCGTTCTTGTTGTTGTGGCTATCATTCGAGGATGATAGACCATTTTGAGCTTATTGATTGAGGTCAGTTTGTCTCTTTTGCAAAGTCTTTCTGAGGGCAGTCTTTGTGTTTCTGGTTATCGACTGAGGCCGATATACCATTGTGTCTCCATTCGAGGATGGTTTCGTTTTAGATCCGAGGATCTTTTGAGAATTGTCATTCGAGGATGGAATTCCTTTCTTCAAGTCATTCTGAGGTTGGTTTTGTTGTTGTGGCTATCATTCGAGGATGATAGACCATTTTGAGCTTATTGATTGAGGTCAGTTTATCTCTTTTGCAAAGTCTGTCTGAGGTCAGTCTTTGTTGTTTTTGGTTATCGACTGAGGCCGATATATCATTGCTTCTCCATTCGAGGATAGTTTCGTTTTAGATCCGAGGATCTTTTGAGAATTTTCGTTCGAGGATGGCATTCTTTTCTTCAAGTCCTTCTATGGTCGTTCTTGTTGTTGTGGCTATCATTCGAGGATGATAGACCATTTTGAGCTTATTGATTGAGGTCAGTTTGTCTCTTTTGCAAAGTCTTTCTGAGGGCAGTCTTTGTGTTTCTGGTTATCGACTGAGGCCGATATACCATTGTGTCTCCATTCGAGGATGGTTTCGTTTTAGATCCGAGGATCTTTTGAGAATTGTCATTCGAGGATGGAATTCCTTTCTTCAAGTCATTCTGAGGTTGGTTTTGTTGTTGTGGCTATCATTCGAGGATGATAGACCATTTTGAGCTTATTGATTGAGGTCAGTTTATCTCTTTTGCAAAGTCTGAGGTTAGTCTTTGTGTTTCTGGTTATCGACTGAGGCCGGTATACCATTGCGTCTCCATTCGAGGATGGTTTCGTGTTAGATCCGAGGATCTTTTGAGAATTGTCATTCGAGGATGGAATTATTTTCTTCAAGTCATTCTGAGGTTGGTCTTGTTGTTGTGGCTATCATTCGAGGATGGTAGACCATTTTGAGCTTATTGATTGAGGCCAGGTTGTCTGTTTTGCAAAGTTTGTCTGAGGTCAGTCTTTGTGTTTCTAGTTATCGACTGAGGCCGGTATACCATTGCATCTCCATTCGAGGATGATTTCCTTTTAGATCAAAGGATCGTTTGAGAATTATCATTCGAGGATGGAGTTCTTTTCTTCAAGTCATTCTGAGGTTGGTTTTGTTGTTGTGGCTATCATTCGAGGATGATAGACCATTTTGAGCTTATTGATTGAGGTCAGTTTGTCTCTTTTGCAAAGTCTGTATGAGGTTAGTATTCGTTGTATTTGGTTATCGACTGAGGCTGATATACCATTGCGTCTCCATTCGAGGATGGTTTCGTTTTAGATCCGAGGATCTTTTTAGAATTGTCATTCGAGGATGGCATTCTTTTCTCCAACAACTTCTGAGATTGGTCTTATTGTTGTGGCTATCATTCGAGGATGATAAACCATTTTGAGCTTATTGATTGAGGTCAGTTTGTCGCTTTTTCAAAGTCTGTCTGAGGTCAGTCTTTGTTGTTTTTGGTTATCGACTGAGGCCGATATATCATTGCTTCTCCATTCGAGGATGGTTTCGTTTTAGATCCGAGGATCTTTTGATAATTTTCGTTCGAGGATGGCATTCTTTTCTTCAAGTCCTTCTATGGTCGTTCTTGTTGTTGTGGCTATAATTCGAGGATGATAGACCATTTTGAGCTTATTGATTGAGGTCAGTTTGTCTCTTTTGCAAAGTCTGAGGTCAATCTTTGTGTTTCTTGTTATCGACTAAGGCCGGTATACCATTGCGTCTCCATTCGAGGATGGTTTCGTTTTAGATCCGAGGCTCTTTTGAGAATTGTCATTCGAGGATGGAATTCTTTTCTTCAAGTCCTTCTGGGGTGGATCTTGTTGTTGTGGCTTTCTTTCGAGGATGATAGACTATTTTGAGGTTATTGATTGAGGTCAGTTTGTGTCTTTTGCAATGTCTGTCTGAGGTCAGTCTTTGTGTTTCTGGTTATCGACTGAGGCCGGTATACCATTGCGTCTCCATTCGAGGATGGTTTCGTGTTAGATCCAAGGATCTTTTGAGAATTGTCATTCGAGGATGGAATTCTTTTCTTCAAATTCTTCTTAGGTTGGTCTTGTTGTTGTGGCTATCATTCGAGGATGATAGACCATTTTGAGCTTATTGATTGAGGTACGTTTGTCTCTTTTGCAAAGTCTGTCTGAGGTCATTCTTTGTGTTTCTGGTTATCGACTAAGGCCAGTATACCATTGCATCTCCATTCGAGGATGGTTTCATTTTAGATCCGAGGAACTTTTGAGAATTGTCATTCGAGGATGGAATTATTTTCTTCAAGTCCTTCTGAGGTTGGTCTTGTTGTTGTGGCTATCATTCGAGGATGATAGAACATTTTGAGCTTATTGATTGAGGTCAGTTTGTCTCTTTTGCAAAGTCTTTCTGAGGTCAGTCTTTGTGTTTCTGGTTATCGACTGAGGCCGGTATTCCATTGCGTCTCCATTCGAGGATGGTTTCGTGTTAGATCCGAGGATCTTTTGAGAATTGTCATTCGAGGATGGAATTATTTTCTTCAAGTCATTCTGAGGTTGGTCTTGTTGTTGTGGCTATCATTCGAGGATGGTAGACCATTTTGAGCTTATTGATTGAGGCCAGGTTGTCTGTTTTGCAAAGTTTGTCTGAGGTCAGTCTTTGTGTTTCTAGTTATCGACTGAGGCCGGTATACCATTGCATCTCCATTCGAGGATGATTTCTTTTTAGATCAAAGGATCGTTTGAGAATTGTCATTCGAGGATGGAATTCTTTTCTTCAAGTCATTCTGAGGTTGGTTTTGTTGTTGTGGCTATCATTCGAGGATGATAGACCATTTTGAGCTTATTGATTGAGGTCAGTTTGTCGCTTTTTCAAAGTCTGTCTGAGGTCAGTCTTAGTTGTTTTTGGTTATCGACTGAGGCCGATATATCATTGCTTCTCCATTCGAGGATAGTTTCGTTTTAGATCCGAGGATCTTTTGAGAATTTTCGTTCGAGGATGGCATTCTTTTCTTCAAGTCCTTCTATGGTCGTTCTTGTTGTTGTGGCTATCATTCGAGGATGATAGACCATTTTGAGCTTATTGATTGAGGTCAGTTTGTCTCTTTTGCAAAGTCTTTCTGAGGGCAGTCTTTGTGTTTCTGGTTATCGACTGAGGCCGATATACCATTGTGTCTCCATTCGAGGATGGTTTCGTTTTAGATCCGAGGATCTTTTGAGAATTGTCATTCGAGGATGGAATTCCTTTCTTCAAGTCATTCTGAGGTTGGTTTTGTTGTTGTGGCTATCATTCGAGGATGATAGACCATTTTGAGCTTATTGATTGAGGTCAGTTTATCTCTTTTGCAAAGTCTGAGGTTAGTCTTTGTGTTTCTGGTTATCGACTGAGGCCGGTATACCATTGCGTCTCCATTCGAGGATGGTTTCGTTTTAGATCCGAGGCTCTTTTGAGAATTGTCATTCGAGGATGGAATTCTTTTCTTCAAGTCCTTCTGAGGTGGGTCTTGTTGTTGTGGCTTTCATTAGAGGATGATAGACCATTTTGAGCTTATTGATTGAGGCCAGTTTGTCTCTTTTGCAAAGTCTTTCTGAGGTCAGTCTTTGTGTTTCTGGTTATCAACTGAGGCTGATATACCATTGCGTCTCCATTCGAGGATGGTTTCGTTTTAGATCCGAGGATCTTTTGAGAATTGTCGTTCGAGGATGGAATTCTTTTCTTAAAGTACTTCTTAGGTTGGTCTTGTTGTTGTGGCTATCATTCGAGGATGATAGACCATTTTGACCTTATTGATTGAGGTCAGTTTGTCTCTTTCGCAAAGTCTGTCTGAGGTCAGTCTTTGTGTTTATGGTTATCAACTGAGGCCGGTATTCCATTGCGTCTCCATTCGAGGATAGTTTCGTGTTAGATCCGAGAATCTTTTGAGAATTGTCATTCGAGGATGGAATTATTTTCTTCAAGTAATTCTGAGGTTGGTCTTGTTGTTGTGGCTATCATTCGAGGATGGTAGACCATTTTGAGCTTATTGATTGAGGCCAGGTTGTCTGTTTTGCAAAGTTTGTCTGAGGTCAGTCTTTGTGTTTATAGTTATCGACTGAGGCCGGTATACCATTGCATCTCCATTCGAGGATGATTTCGTTTTAGATCAAAGGATCGTTTGAGATTGTCATTCGAGGATGAAATTCTTTTCTTCAAGTCATTCTGAGGTTGGTTTTGTTGTTGTGGCTATCATTCGAGGATGATAGACCATTTTGAGCTTATTGATTGAGGTCAGTTTGTCTCTTTTGCAAAGTCTGTCTGAGGTTAGTATTCGTTGTTTTTGATTATCGACTGAGGCTGATATACCATTTGGTCTCCATTCGAGGATGGTTTCGTTTTAGATCCGAGGATCTTTTGATAATTGTCATTCGAGGATGGCATTCTTTTCTTCAAGTACTTCTGAGATTGGTCTTATTGTTGTGGCTATCATTCGAGGATGATAAACCATTTTGAGCTTATTGATTGAGGCCGATATATCATTGCTTCTCCATTCGAGGATGGTTCATTTTAGATCCGAGGATCTTTAGAGAATTTTCGTTCGAGGATGTCATTCTTTTCTTCAAGTCCTTCTATGGTCGGTCTTGTTGTTGTGGCTATAATTCGAGGATGATAGACCATTTTGAGCTTATTGATTGAGGCCAGTTTGTCTCTTTTGCAAAGTCTGAGGTCAGTCTTTGTGTTTCTGGTTATCGACTGAGGCCGGTATACCATTGCGTCTCCATTCGAGGATGGTTTCGTTTTAGATCCGAGGCTCTTTTGAGAATTGTCATTCGAGGATGGAATTCGTTTCTTCAAGTCCTTCTGGGGTGGGTCTTGTTGTTGTGGCTTTCTTTCGAGAATGATAGACTATTTTGAGCTTATTGATTGAGGTCAGTTTGTGTCTTTTTCAAAGTCTGTCTGAGGTCAGTCTTTGTGTTTCTGGTTATCGACTGAGGCCGGTATACCATTACGTCTCCATTCGAGGATGGTTTCGTGTTAGATCCAAGGATCTTTTGAGAATTGTCATTCGAGGATGAAATTCTTTTCTTCAAGTTCTTCTTAGGTTGTCCTTGTTGTTATGGCTATCATTCGAGGATGATAGACCATTTTGAGCTTATTGATTGAGGTCAGTTTGTCTCTTTTGCAAAGTCTGTCTGAGTTCATTCTTTGTGTTTCTGGTTATCGACTGAGGCCGGTATACCATTGCGTCTCCATTCGAGGATGGTTTCATTTTAGATCCGAGGAACTTTTGAGAATTGTCATTCGAGGATGGAATTCTTTTCTTCAAGTCATTCTGAGGTTGGTTTTGTTGTTGTGGCTATCATTCGAGGATGATAGACCATTTTGAGCTTATTGATTGAGGTCAGTTTGTCGCTTTTTCAAAGTCTGTCTGAGGTCAGTCTTTGTTGTTTTTGGTTATCGACTGAGGCCGATATATCATTGCTTCTCCATTCGAGGATGGTTTCGTTTTAGATCCGAGGATCTTTTGGGAATTTTCGTTCGAGGATGGCATTCTTTTCTTCAAGTCCTTCTATGGTCGTTCTTGTTGTTGTGGCTATCATTCGAGGATGATAGACCATTTTGAGCTTATTGATTGAGGTCAGTTTGTCTCTTTTGCAAAGTCTTTCTGAGGGCAGTCTTTGTGTTTCTGGTTATCGACTGAGGCCGATATACCATTGTGTCTCCATTCGAGGATGGTTTCGTTTTAGATCCGAGGATCTTTTGAGAATTGTCATTCGAGGATGGAATTCCTTTCTTCAAGTCATTCTGAGGTTGGTTTTGTTGTTGTGGCTATCATTCGAGGATGATAGACCATTTTGAGCTTATTGATTGAGGTCAGTTTATCTCTTTTGCAAAGTCTGAGGTTAGTCTTTGTGTTTCTGGTTATCGACTGAGGCCGGTATACCATTGCGTCTCCATTCGAGGATGGTTTCGTTTTAGATCCGAGGCTCTTTTGAGAATTGTCATTCGAGGATGGAATTCTTTTCTTCAAGTCCTTCTGAGGTGGGTCTTGTTGTTGTGGCTTTCATTAGAGGATGATAGACCATTTTGAGCTTATTGATTGAGGCCAGTTTGTCTCTTTTGCAAAGTCTTTCTGAGGTCAGTCTTTGTGTTTCTGGTTATCAACTGAGGCTGATATACCATTGCGTCTCCATTCGAGGATGGTTTCGTTTTAGATCCGAGGATCTTTTGAGAATTGTCGTTCGAGGATGGAATTCTTTTCTTAAAGTACTTCTTAGGTTGGTCTTGTTGTTGTGGCTATCATTCGAGGATGATAGACCATTTTGACCTTATTGATTGAGGTCAGTTTGTCTCTTTCGCAAAGTCTGTCTGAGGTCAGTCTTTGTGTTTATGGTTATCAACTGAGGCCGGTATTCCATTGTGTCTCCATTCGAGGATAGTTTCGTGTTAGATCCGAGAATCTTTTGAGAATTGTCATTCGAGGATGGAATTATTTTCTTCAAGTAATTCTGAGGTTGGTCTTGTTGTTGTGGCTATCATTCGAGGATGGTAGACCATTTTGAGCTTATTGATTGAGGCCAGGTTGTCTGTTTTGCAAAGTTTGTCTGAGGTCAGTCTTTGTGTTTATAGTTATCGACTGAGGCCGGTATACCATTGCATCTCCATTCGAGGATGATTTCGTTTTAGATCAAAGGATCGTTTGAGATTGTCATTCGAGGATGAAATTCTTTTCTTCAAGTCATTCTGAGGTTGGTTTTGTTGTTGTGGCTATCATTCGAGGATGATAGACCATTTTGAGCTTATTGATTGAGGTCAGTTTGTCTCTTTTGCAAAGTCTGTCTGAGGTTAGTATTCGTTGTTTTTGATTATCGACTGAGGCTGATATACCATTGGGTCTCCATTCGAGGATGGTTTCGTTTTAGATCCGAGGATCTTTTGAGAATTGTCATTCGAGGATGGCATTCTTTTCTTCAAGTACTTCTGAGATTGGTCTTATTGTTGTGGCTATCATTCGAGGATGATAAACCATTTTGATCTTATTGATTGAGGCCGATATATCATTGCTTCTCCATTCGAGGATGGTTTCATTTTAGATCCGAGGATCTTTTGAGAATTTTCGTTCGAGGATGTCATTCTTTTCTTCAAGTCCTTCTATGGTCGGTCTTGTTGTTGTGGCTATAATTCGAGGATGATAGACCATTTTGAGCTTATTGATTGAGGTCAGTTTGTCTCTTTAGCAAAGTCTGAGGTCAGTCTTTGTGTTTCTGGTTATCGACTGAGGCCGGTATACCATTGCGTCTCCATTCGAGGATGGTTTCGTTTTAGATCCGAGGCTCTTTTGAGAATTGTCATTCGAGGATGGAATTCGTTTCTTCAAGTCCTTCTGGGGTGGGTCTTGTTGTTGTGGCTTTCTTTCGAGAATGATAGACTATTTTGAGCTTATTGATTGAGGTCAGTTTGTGTCTTTTTCAAAGTCTGTCTGAGGTCAGTCTTTGTGTTTCTGGTTATCGACTGAGGCCGGTATACCATTACGTCTCCATTCGAGGATGGTTTCGTGTTAGATCCAAGGATCTTTTGAGAATTGTCTTTCGAGGATGAAATTCTTTTCTTCAAGTTCTTCTTAGGTTGTCCTTGTTGTTATGGCTATCATTCGAGGATGATAGACCATTTTGAGCTTATTGATTGAGGTCAGTTTGTCTCTTTTGCAAAGTCTGTCTGAGTTCATTCTTTGTGTTTCTGGTTATCGACTGAGGCCGGTATACCATTGCGTCTCCATTCGAGGATGGTTTCATTTTAGATCCGAGGAACTTTTGAGAATTGTCATTCGAGGATGGAATTATTTTCTTCAAGTCCTTCTGAGGTTGTTCTTGTTGTTGTGGCTATCATTCGAGGATGATAGACCATTTTAAGCTTATTGATTGAGGTTAGTTTTTCTCTTCTGCAAAGTCTTTCTGAGGTCAGTCTTTGTGTTTCTGGTTATCGACTGAGGCCGATATACAATTGCGTCTCCATTCGAGGATGGTTTCGTTTTAGATCCGAGGATCTTTTGAGAATTGTCATTCGAGGATGGAATTCCTTTCTTCAAGTCCTTCTGAGGTTTGTCTTGTTGTTGTGGCTATCATTCTATGATGATAGACCATTTTGAGCTTATTGATTGAGGTCAGTTTGTCACTTTTGCAAAGTCTTTCTGAGGTCAGGCTTTGTGTTTCTGGTTATCGACTGAGGCCGGTATGACATTGCGTCACCATTCGAGGATGGTTTCGTGTTAGATCCGAGGAGCTTTTCAGAATTGTCATTTGAGGATGGAATTCATTTCTTAAAGTTCTTCTTAAGTTATTCTTGTTGTTGTGGCTATCATTCGAGGATGATAGACCATTTTGAGCTTATTGATTGAGGTCAGTTTGTCTCTTTTGCAAAGTCTGTCTGAGGTCTTTCTTTGTGTTTCTAGTTATCGACTGAGGCCGGTATACCATTGCGTCTCCATTCGAGGATGGTTTCGTTTTAGATCCGAGGATCTTTTGAGAATTGTCATTCGAGGATGGAATTATTTTCTTCAAGTCTTTCTGAGGTTGTTCTTGTTGTTGTGGCTATCATTCGAGGATGATAGACCATTTTGAGCTTATTGATTGAGGTCAGTTTTTCTCTTCTGCAAAGTCTTTCTGAGGTCAGTCTTTGTGTTTCTGGTTATCGACTGAGGCCGATATACAATTGCGTCTCCATTCGAGGATGGTTTCGTTTTAGATCCGAGGATCTTTTGAGAATTGTCATTCGAGGATGGAATTCCTTTCTTCAAGTCCTTCTGAGGTTTGTCTTGTTGTTGTGGCTATCATTATATGATGATAGACCATTTTGAGCTTATTGATTGAGGTCAGTTTGTCACTTTTGCAAAGTCTTTCTGAGGTCAGGCTTTGTGTTTCTGGTTATCGACTGAGGCCGGTATGACATTGCGTCACCATTCGAGGATGGTTTCGTGTTAGATCCGAGGATCTTTTCAGAATTGTCATTTGAGGATGGAATTCATTTCTTAAAGTTCTTCTTAGGTTAGTCTTGTTGTTGTGGCTATCATTCGAGGATGATAGACCATTTTGAGCTTATTGATTGAGGTCAGTTTGTCTCTTTTGCAAAGTCTGTCTGAGGTCATTCTTTGTGTTTCTAGTTATCGACTGAGGCCGGTATACCATTGCGTCTCCATTCGAGGATGGTTTCGTTTTAGATCCGAGGATCTTTTGAGAATTGTCATTCGAGGATGGAATTATTTTCTTCAAGTCCTTCTGAGGTTGTTCTTGTTGTTGTGGCTATCATTCGAGGATGATAGACCATTTTGAGCTTATTGATTGAGGTCAGTTTGTCTCTTTTGCAAAGTCTTTCTGAGGTCAGTCTTTGTGTTTCTGGTTATCGACTGAGGTCGATATACCATTGCGTCTCCATTCGAGGATGGTTTCGTTTTAGATCCGAGGATCTTTTGAGAATTGTCATTCGAGGATGGAATTCCTTTCTTCAAGTCCTTCTGAGGTTTGTCTTGTTGTTGTGGCTATCATTCTATGATGATATACCATTTTGAGCTTATTGATTGAGGTCAGTTTGTCACTTTTGCAAAGTCTTTCTGAGGTCAGGCTTTGTGTTTCTGGTTATCGACTGAGGCCGGTATGACATTGCGTCTCCATTCGAGGATGGTTTCGTGTTAGATCCGAGGATTTTTTGAGAATTGTCATTTAAGGATGGCATTCTTCCCAACATATTTTATTACCCACAGTGTGCAAATTTTCAGGTTTTATTCGAGTATTCAATCACTCCATATCTTGAACGTTTAAAAGCTTTCGCCATTACTCATTAAATCTTGCAGATGATTGAATAGGGGCAGCTGTAATACCTCATAATTTTCCCTCTCATATCCACAACATTTGGCATAGCATTTAGCAATCATAAATTCATAAAATAACCAAAAAAACATTGCATCATATGTAGCATAGATGAGGCATAGGTATGTGATCAATGATTGGAGCAACTGAAAGCTATACAAAGGCAATCAAAGGGCCACAAAGCTCCTCAATCATGTCCAAGGAATGCAAGCAACGCAACATCTCTTGAGGAAATGATCCAAATTAGGGTTTTAATTGTGAAGGGCTTCTCCATGATTTTTTTAGCAAAAGTGGATTCCATTGTGTTCTATATGACAACAAGTGTATAGGGTTCAAATTTCATCCACAAATTCATTTTGGAAGGGGTTCAATTGGTCAGATGATTAAAAATAAGGAAATTGGAGAAAAGTCAACCAGGATGAGTAAAAAGTCAACTCTGGACTCTTTGAGGTCAAGGTCATGAAATTTTGGTTACAAAGGACTTATGGACCAAATTTGATCATTAAAGAATTGAGAAATCAAAGGTAAAAAACAGTTTTTGGGGACTATGTATTGATACATAAGCAGGATGTATTGATACATAAGCAGGATGTACTGATACATAAGCAGGATGCATCGATGCATCCGTTTTATGTATCGATACATATCAGTTAAAAAACTGACATGTATCGATGCATCCGTGTTATGTATCGATACATATCAGTTAAAAAACTGACATGTATCGATGCATCTGTTTTATGTATCGATACATAGTTGTTTTTTTTGCTGAAAATTGCAATTGCTTCAGTATGTATCGATGCATACCCACATGTATCGATACATAATGTTGTTTTTCTGCTAAAAAGCTGATGTATGATGCATGGAAAGGGGCAATGACATTGTTGTCTTGGGGATAAGTTCAGGGGTGACTTATGCACATATTAGAGCTCGTTTAGCTTCACATTTGCTTCAATTCAAACCTCAACCATTGCTTCTACATTAGATTGGTCCTCACCATAATGATCATGAGCTGGTGTACACTAGATCATGGTCTCAAGCTGTATTTGGACTTTGTTTTTGTTGCATCAGTAGGCTGGTATTAAGTGTATGCAGGACCACTTTAATTGTTGTGCATATCACAACCAAGTGAGCAAACTCAAGCTGCAATCCTTGGGCAACTTAGATAGTGTTTCACTTCACTAGTCTTCATCATAAGCTTCATGTTATCTGCAGCATTGGATTGATTTCAACTGAAGAAGGTTCTAGAAATCCAGCTGGCATAACTGTCATAACTAACTTCACTCATTTAACTCACTTCACTCATTTAACCAAGGTTAATTAACCCTGGTTCTAACTGTTAACCAGAGGTCTAATGCTCTATAAAGGATGAGTAGTGACTGAGTTTGGGGTTCAAATTCATTTTCACTCAAATCACACACAAATCCTCCCAATTTGGCTCTGCATTTTCTCTGCAAATTCTCTGCATTTTGAAGGATTAAGCTTCCACAACCATAACATTGATCTCCTTCTTCCTTGTCCTTCTTCAAGCACCATTCATAGTGCATTTTCATGGAGATTTGAAGTTGGAAATTTGAAGTTGCATCATCAAAACAGTTCCACCTTTTGGATTGAACAAGCTAAATCATCATCCAACGAGCCTCATTGAGAATCAATTCATCACTAGCATCATGATTTAGCATATCCATGGAGTTTATAGCTTGAATCATCAAGAATTCACTTCTGAATTTTCTGCATCTTCATCAATTTCTCAAGATTCTTTATTAACAAAGTGTTTATTTCACTTCACAAAGGACCAAGATCAAGCATAGAAGACATTGGAATCTCACCTCTGGATTTCTACATCTCTAAACACCACTGAATTTCGAGTTTCATCTTCAATTCCATTGACACAAATTCTGGGTTTTTTGGTTGTTTTGTGTTGATATGAGCTCAATAGGAGCAATGCTTGTCCTGGCTAGTTAATAGGCACCTTAGGTGCTTAGATTCAATTCTTAGGTTGATTCTTGTGTGCTTCGATTTGCATTATTCATGAGCCTTAGGAGAAAATCAAGCCTAGATTGTTCACGTACTTAAGGAGACGAATCTGTCCATGGCCTTACTTTTCAGTTTGGTAGACATTTTTCCAAACCCTAACCGGAGAGTGATCGAAGAAGATGACCGGAGTTTAGCTCCGGTGACCGGAATATTAAACCTAGCATTAAGTGGAAAACATAACACAACCCTTAGATTAGTTTAATCCAATGCTTCAGATTCTGCCACCACATTAATGATCATGTGCCATAATTTGTGAAGAGTTTTTTCAGATCACTATTTGCACCCCAGCATGTTTGGGTCCAGCCTAATTCAGTTCCGCTTTCCAGTTTCTGCACCCCTCTCCATTTGCCTTGTTTTCTTTATTTTCTGTTTTATATAGTTTCAATTTTAATCCAACAAAAATACCAAAACTCATGATAAAATTCCACAAAAATCACAGAGACTTCCTAACTCATTTTAGAAATTTTCCACACTTTTACTTTCTGAGTTTTAGCCATTTTCCATTTTATTTCAATTTTCCATTTAATTAGTTTTCTATGGAATTCTTGCAGCTACACTTTATTTTGTTCATTTTATTTCTCCCACTTCCAGTTATCTTTTTGTCCCATTCTTTTTGCAGTAATTAGAGGACGAATAATAGGACCTGGAATAATTTTTGTTATATTTTTAGGCCATTTTATCCACTGTTTTGGCAGCATAGTTGGTGTAAAATTGTGTTTAGATCTTATGTAGATTTAAGTGACCATTTGACATAGTTAGGTTAGGCTCTTTTAGGATATTTTTTAACACAAAATTAGATTTAGGTTAGGGACCTTAAGGAATTAATCTCATATTTTTTCAGGACTTTTACCATTTTTTTGTGCTTTGACTTTATTCGAATTTTCCATGCAAATCCACCTAGTTTCCACTTAGGGGTTTTAGTGCCATTTAGGACATAGTTTGAGTGTGTTTCTCTTAATCCCTTTAGTTACTTTTAATATGATTTAGCTACTGACCTTAGAAGCTAGATAGCATATAAGGTATCTTAGGACTTGAATTTAGGCTTAAAAATTCATTAATGCCTTTATTAAGCTAATGTGAGTTCTTAATTGAAATTTGCCATGTTGTAATTGTTCGTATCACTTCATCATGCTAACATTTGTTTTGTAGGGGGGGGGGGGGAGATGAGGTAATCATTCTTTATTCCTATTTTCTTATGAATTTAATTTTCCTTGTCCAAGAACTTTGTGCTTTGTTCATAGGCTTCCCCCTTTCTTTAGATTCAACTTAACTTCCTTAGGAAGTAAGTTGAATTCTAAATTGCTATTTCTTCTCATTAGTTTATAATACCTAATTAACCATAGGACCACACTTTTGAATATAATAACTAAAATTAGGGTTGAGTCTTAGTCCCCTTAGTTTTTGCATTTTGCAACTTGAGTCTTTCTTTCTCTCCTCATAAAGAAAATAATAAAAATACCTAATAAAGGTTGAATGTTCTTATACGCCATGAGACTTTGTTGCGGAGTACTTATACGCATCCTGTTTCGGAGCGAGGTGTAAGTATTTACCACGATGAATATGTCTTAGTATGAGAATGTTCACAAAAAAATTCAAAACACTTCTCATAAAAGACAAAACACACAATAAGCGGCTTTCCTGCGGGAACTTCTTTTTCTCATCTCATTCATTCTGAATGCGAATTTGCGACGACTTGACTCGCATGCAAGACAGTAAATGCACTTGTATCAGACGAGCCTACAACACATGGGCATAGACACGCAGTTCCTGCCATAAAAAACACAAACAAATAGTTCCCGCTTAGTTAGGCGAACTACGTCGACTCTGATCCTCATTTTCCCGATGAGGTACGTAGGCAGCGGGGTAGGGCCCGTTCGAGCACATTCTCTATTTTCCCCATTATTTCTTTTTGTTGTCTTTTCCAGTTGCCTTCTCATTTCTCATTCCCGTTCCAGTTAGCAGTTCATTTGTTCAACAGCACTCGTATTCTTTTACCCTTTGAAACAAACAAGCAAGCGTGGATCCCGTCGGGTACGGCGGATGGTCTGGGTGCTAATACTTTCCCAGGTCATAACCGACTCCCGAACCCAGATCTTTGATTCACAGGACCTTGTCCTTTCCTTCTTCCTCATGTTTGTGCAACATTACCTTTTTTGTTCCTTCGGGATAAAAATTCCTGGCTAGCGACTCTACATTTTCTGTGCCACTTTCGCGTTTGTACTAGGATGAAAATCCCGGGAGTGACACCGGTGGACTGGAAACTTCAAAGATACAGTCCAGGAAAAATTTAGGGATAATAAAAAATCCAAATCAAGAGAGGTCACCAAAATCCTCAATAAAGACAAAGATGAGTTGACCCAAAGTCCTCAACAAAGACAACAAAATGTTGTAAAAAAGCAGTGATTGCTATCTCAATACAATAATCCCTTGGCTTTTGAGCCATCATCATAAATACAATTCCAGATCTCTCATAACCTAAATGTATAGGTTGAATTAGTTGAATGTAGGACTGGAGATTATCATGGAGAACGAGTTGGGTATAAATTGAATTTTGAGCCTTATATCCTTTGTTTTGAAACTGTGAACCAGACCACGTTATAACCCTTTAAAGACCTAATTGAAGCTAGGTTTATTTTGAAAGTATATCGCATTAAGGCTGCATAAGCTGACTCCCAAGAGATTTTCCAATCATCTGCTTTGGTATCATACTTTTGCATTATCTTTCACTTTGCATTATCTTTCACTTTGCTTGTCTGAATAAACATTGCATTCTTATCAGTGATTCTTTTGCTATATAGCATTATCATTCCAATAATGATTTTGATTTCAAAAATTTCTTGAACATTGCATTAAAATTACCATTTTTTAAATGAATATTTTATTTGCATGTAAGCACTCATCATCAAGGAAATTCAAACAGTTGAAAAACTTGATCAATGATCCTAACAAGGGCACATCACAATCAAAGATCTTGTCATTTAGAGAAAACTTTCTTCAAGATTCATGCTGGGGCAAACATTTCAAGCGACCAGTCAAGCAGTCATTCCAGATTTAATCAACATGGGGCAATCTACTTCAAGCAATCCCCAAACAGAGCTCTTATCATTCCTTCCCAACAGGAGAAACGTCTTGATACTTCTCACAAGTGTAATAGAAGTAGTGTTCAATACATATTTCAAAGGAATAGTTGGCAAAGTTCACTGTGTTGTGGAATCAACTGTTTCAGCCGCACCTTTCCAAAAGAGTCTTACCCAGTGGTCTTTGCATTTGCATTACAATCATTGACCATTCACATTATACAAAATTTCATATCAAGCATTGTTCGAATTATACTCCGTGCTCATTTTCATTTCCCGATGTCTTATCATCTTACCTTATCGTTACAGTCTAGTTTTATTTGGCACCCTTAAGGTCCAATTTCTATTGGCAATCACCAAAAGTCAAAGTCCAACTCACTTGGCACCTACCAAAATAGTCGTGTCTGTCACCATGTCTTTCATATGTTTATCTTAATTTCCTTCAAACGAGGTTTGATGTGGACCCCTTTCCTTTAAATTTTTCTTGTTAATAAATTTGACGTGGATATTTATCTTCCTTCAAACATTGTTAAGTTTGATGTGGACCCCTTCCTTCAAATGGTCTCTCTTTGAATAGTTTCATCAATAAGTTTGACATGGACCCCTTTCTTCAATGGTCTCTCTTTGGATAATTCCCACTAAGAAATTTTGACGTGGATATTTTCTCTTCCTTCAAACGTTGTTAAGTTTGACGTGGACCCCTTTCTTCAAATGTCTCTTTTTGGATAATTCCCATTGAGAAATTTGACTTGGATATTTTCTCTTCCTTCAAAGGTCTCTCTTTGGATAATTCCCATTGAGAAATTTGACGTGGATATCTTCCTTTTCCTTCAAACTTTGTGAATTTTGAGGTGGACCTCTTCCTTTAAAGGTCTCTCTTTGGTTAATTTCCATTGAAATTTTTTACGTGGATATCTTCCTCATCCTTCAAACGTTGTTAAGTTTGACGTGGACCCCCCTTTCCTTAAAACGTAGTTTGACATGGATATTTTCTTCTCCAATTTTGTCTTGTAAATAAATTTGACGCGGATATTTCCTTTTCCTTCAAACATTGTGAAGTTTGACGTGGATACTTACCAAACTTTCTTATTTGTCCAAGCTCAGCTTGTTTAACTCATCTGATGTTTTCTTTTTCCAGATGTCCCTTTGTTCTGATGTTTTTTGCTTTCCAAAACCATTTCAAACCCATCAGATATTTTTGTTTCCCAAATGTCACTAATTCAAACCCATCTGATGTTTTTGTTTCCCAGATGTCCCTTTGTTTTGATGTTTTTGCTTTCCAGGACCATTTCAAGCCCATATGATGTTTTCTTTTTCCAGATGTCCCTTTATTTTGATGTTTTTGCTTTCCAACAATTGCATTCACACGAGCATATCCTATTTTTCACTGCATTCTGCATAGGATAATATTTCGGATATTCTTATATCTAATTGACTCTTACATTAAAATCGAACGCCTAGCAGCAGTTCACTTTCTCGGGTTAAAGACAATTAGATAGGGGCATCTATCATACCCCAAATTTGTCCAACCCGCATATTTATTTTTAAAAATAGAAAATTAAAAAATATATTTTTATTTCAGTCTGTTCAATCGAAATTCCATTCAGGTTTACCAGATCATGTGTGTGGTAAAATTGACGGAGGCTTATTTCGGGATCACCGTTCATTTCTTTCTATGTTTCGGTTCTAATTCATAAAAATATGTTATTATTATTTATTATTTTTCTTTTATTAGATTAAACCATTTTATTCCATTTATTTTTCATTTATTATTATTATTATAATTATTATTATTTGTAGTTTTATTATTTTCATTATTATTTTCTTTATTATTATTTAACGTTTTATTATTATTACATTATTACTATTATTACATTTATAATAACTTTTTTTAATTTGCATTTATAAACAAACTTTGAAATAGAAAATTGCAACGAAAAAAAGGAGTGGAAATCAAAATAACGTAACAGCCTTGTTTTCCAGCCATAATATCAATGCAGACCCACCCTCAATTCTCCAGCCAACACACAAATTCCTCCGTACACATCACAAATCCATTATTGTTGGTACCACGATCCTTTTAAGATTACACGCACATGATTTGTACGGTATCACACCAAAATTCCTCAAACGCACATCGCGCACTCTCTGTACCCCAAGGGCATCAAATTCGTTCACCCACAAATGCATTGTGAAATAATTCTCTAACGGCTTCACAATGCAACAAAAATTCACAGCAAAGAAACCCACCCATACCCTCATTAATCTCTCTATATAATAAAGCCTTTTCTCATTCACCAGCAAAAACCTTTTGAAAATCACTTTCCTACCACAAATCATGACAACCTTTATCTTATTTCTTCCCTTCAACAAATCGTCACCAACAATATTTTTCATAAACCAAAAATAGAACAAATCACAGAACCTCTCTTCAACCATCATTATTCATAATTATAACCACTGATAAACCACAGAAACACTTCATTCTACCTGCATAAACAACCTTCAACACCTAAACACCTTAAAAAAACACAGAATTGCAACCTTCATTTTTTATTATTTTTTGTCACTTTTCCTTCAACAAATTCATCTCTCACAATCCACAAAAATCACTTCAACATGTTCCTCTTCATACCTCATATCACAAGACAAACCATTACCACATAAACCTTCACCAAAACCCACCAAAACCCTTAAACCAGATCTGAAATTTGAAATTTAAACTAAAAACGCAACTGAGACAGAGTGAGAACTCTTTGAAAACGGAACTGAGTGTGAAATCGAAACTGTGAGAACCCAACGAAAACTCCAAAAACACCAAAAACCCAAAAACCCAACGAAAACGAGAGTAGATTTGAGACATCACGACACGAAACTGTGAGAACACATAACGCAGTGAGCAAACAAACGCAAGAGATTAAAAATATGTAGCAGAAAGGTTGTGAGCCGCCGTCAGTTGGGTTATAGGAGACCTCATTGTTTTTGCGAGACCTGAGCGGAGCGGAGGAGTCATCGACGGAATCGCATCTGTTGAGGGTAGGTTCTACTCGTTTTGTTTCTTGTTTGTGTTTGGAAAGAGGAACATGTTGTTTTCTTTCTTTGATTTTTATTTATGTTGATAAGTTTTTATGATTGTATTAGCTTCTTACATAAACCCTTCTTTTGAAAAGATATCTTACCTTGTTGTTTGTTTTCGGGCTTAGGGGCCCATGTGATTCACTACCCACACACCCTTATTTACACATTGCACCTACTGTTTTTATGATTGTTGCTGAAGTGGGCCAAGCTCATAAGGATTTTGCTATCTGCACCATTAGAACCCTAGCAAAACCCCTTTATTTCTTAAACATAATTTATTTTATTTTATTTATATTCATTATTATTTTGATTTTGTTGTTCTCTAGGTTTTATTTAGAATTATAGTGGTTTCATGTGTCATTTTGATATTTTACTCTTTTGGTTTCTTGTCCCAACACTTTAATATTCGGGCCAATGATATAATACATGGTTTATCGATATTTGATTTTTAATCAACGTTATCTAAACCTATATGAGGCCATTTTTTCTGTTTTTCCATTATTTATCGATTTTTCGATTTATTCACTTATTTTATGGTCTATGATCCGATTTTTAACATTCGATTTCAAAAATAAATCGACGTTGTCTAAAATCGATATGAGACCCTTTTTCTGTTATTTTTAGTTTCTAATTATTTTTAGATCCATTGTTATTTATTGATTTTATTATTATTTTGGCCAATGATAAATGGTGATATTTGATTTCTAATAAATTGACGTTATCTACTAACTTAAGGCCACTCCTTTATTTTCCTTATTATTTCCCATTTGTCCCAATTTATTTTTATTCGACCGATGAATAAATGTTTTAGATATTTGATTTCGAATAAATCGAGGTTATCTAAACTAAATATGAGGCCAATCTTTTATTTTATTATCTTTCGACTTTAATTTATATTTATGGTCGATGATATAACAAACGATTTAAATATTCGATTTCAACAAATTGACGTTATTTAAATCAATATGAGACTAATTTTCTTTTATCACTTTTCTTTATTTTTTTATGTTTGATGAAAGTCAAGAAATCGTGATAATTAATAAATTATGGTTAAGACTAGACCATTCTTTTATTTAATTAATTGTTTGATTTTCACATAAAGTGACGCTCGACTTCTCATAGAATTATTCTAATATCGAATTGATTCTAAGATAGTTAAAGAGATACATTTTGATGCTTTCGGTTTATTTTCAAGGTCCAATGCCTTCACATAGTTTAGGACACTTCACACACGTTTCCTCTTAGGCAAATACAATGAACCCTTTTATTTCGTGCAATCCTGTGTAACTTACTTGTATCCCTCTCCCAATTTCGATGTATGTCATTTACTCGTTTTCGCTTTTTCCGCAAACCATTGGTCCAACGCCAAGTGGTTTCACTCGCACACTTGTACTTCCTTTAGGTTTTGGTATCGTTTACTAGGCACCTTCCTTAGGACTAGGAATCGATCCCACGTAACCAATCAACCATTATACTCCATTTGCATTCACCTTTCGTGAGCGCTTTCTACCTCGCAACCAACCTACCCTTTGACAAAGATGGTTCTTTTAGATCCAAACCCTTGATCCAATGTCAAGTGGTCTTAGGTAATAAAACACATTAATAATATGAGAATAATTGTACGCCTCGAGCCTTAAGTGGTAGAAAGGATGATAATGAGCTTCCGTTACTCGCTCTGATTATTCCAGTCGCAAGACGCTTAACTTGTTGGTTCGAAATAATCACCTATACCCATAGTCTTTAGTGTAATTCGTCTCCTAAATCCTTTTTAGAAAGAAAGTTAAATAAAATCAAGCACAATCCGTAGTGAGCCAAACTACGAAGCTCTGACTTACCCATTGCACGAGGGAATACGTAGTCACATGGATCTTAATCCATGTCGAGCACCTAGGATCAATCAAACTTTAATATAAACTCTTTTCCACTTAGCAAGTAACTCATTAGGCATAGACATACTTTCTCGCGTGACAACTTAGATGGTTCCCATCGAGTACAATGGATGTAGGGGGTGCTAATACCTTCCACCCTGCATAACCGACATCCAAACCCTAGCAATGGTTCCAACGACCTTGTCTTTATCCCCTTCTTCCCTGGTTTTATCTATATTTTCCTTTTCCCTCTTTTGGGATAAACAAAAATTAGGTGGCGACTCTCAAGTCATCCTAGTTGCGGCCGTGTTTGCGAGGATCGTATTTTCTGAGGTACGACACATTGTAACAAGATAAAAAGGAGGGGGTGTTAAGTTATGGAAATATATGAAGCCTTCCTCACCAACCAACTAATGGACATGAATATTTCCCCTCCCACAAGTAATTACAGGTTAGGCCAACCAGATAAGCAACAGTGGCTGATGCAACAAATGACACATGGAGAAACGAATAAGTGGTGGCAAGTGAAGGGATATTGCCTATAAAATTGCAGCGGAAAACAAAATTTCCCTTTAGAGATCCTTACGAAAGGGCATGATCTGTGATAAAATATTTACCTCTTGTGGCGCTTGAAACCCTTTATTCTGATTTGAACACGAGTGTTGTACGACGAACAACGCCTCTACTTAGTCCACATGAATAACTTCCTTCAATCAAAGTGCTATCTGGTTTAGAATGAATGTTTAGAGTGAAAAGAGAGGAAAAAGGAATACGGCCAGGGTTTCAAAGAAACAACTTATGAGCTTCTTCACAAGGGTTCTATTTAAAGAACTACTTGTGCGGGCTTTAACCTAAAATTCCAACTCAATAATAATATTATTATTATATTATTATAATAAATAGTATTATATTATTATAATAACTATTATTATAATAACCATAATTTTATTATTATTATATTTTATAACTATTATAAAATTAATAATAAATATTATTATTATTATATAATATGGTACCTTACCATATTTCGTATTCCATTCTAGTGCACCATACCTTAATGTGTACCTTATTTATTCCACCTTTTCTCTAACTGTCCTTATGTGTGTGACCCTGTAGGATTTTGCGACGTTGGCAATTATATTAAATCATGTATTTAACATAATAAACAGTGAGCAGTATCTAGCAACACATCACTGCTACCCAAGTCACAAAATTTTCATGTGATCTGACAAAACCTTTTGTGATAGTATTTGTGTGTGCAATTACCCTCTTGCCCTTATGTCTATATTGAAAACAAGGCATATACCGTGTCATCCTTGTCCAGTTCAATTTTGGGCCCTTAGACATTTATTCTGTTATGCAGGATGGGCAAATTCCATCTAGGCTACTCATGTCCCTCAACATGCTTTATGAAGTACCCATCAACTGTCTTTATGATCATCCAGTTACAAACAACGTTTTATCAGCAATAAAGTACTTTACTCTACATCTAGGGTCCATAGTAGTTTCAGGTCGAAAGGTGGTATAAACCACTATCACCATGAGAGTAACTTATGACAATTTGCATAACATTTTATGTAGTACTTTCATAGTGGGTCAATCCAGTATAAATATTACTCCTAATATTCATACTTAAGTCAAGACTTGATAACTCCTTATCCATGATCCATGAGATGTGATCATCAGTCTATCTACATATTAGTCTTAATGCTTTAAGGTTATTCCATTTCACATTAAAGCTCGACTATGGATGCTTTAAGAATAGTGTCCTTATGTTTAATGGAGTCTCATGATTAAGTCACAATTAATATTTCATTAAAAGAACTAGCTATTATAGTGACTTTATCATTTTGGAAAAACAAACATAATAAAGAAATGCCTTTTATTATTAATAAATAATTCGATACAAGTACCAAAAGTATTGGCCTCTAGGGCTTACACCAACAGTAAGGGCACCACATTATGTTACCAATTTCATTATGTTACTAGTCTTCTTTAAAATTAAATTGCATTTTCAAGTTGTATGTGATAATTTCAATTCAATCAACAATAATATCCTTCTGAAATATCATTCTCTAGGCCGTGGTGGATCTTCCACACGTCAACCTCAGACCAAGTTTTCACCTAGGGTGAAAAGGTAACAACCATTGGCCAAACGCATCCCCAAATACGTCCAATGAACTTAGAGAAAAAAATCATAAAGATAAAGCAAATCCTAGAGAAATAATCATTGGATCTAACTCATACACTTTAATCAGGTAATAATGATATCAAAATTTTATGTTCTTACATTCACGTTCCCTCGTTAATAATTTTAATTAGTTAACTAAGAAGTTAGGGATATTGAAAACACTTAACACACCACCTATCATGGGAAGAGAAACGAAATCCTTTTTTACTTGTTCCGTGTACATATCACGCTAAAACATCTGATTACTGAGACTGTATTGTAGTATTTGTATCTCCGTATGATGCGATCAACTAAAAGAATGTCTTGATTGTTACACTCCCAAATTTGCCCCATTTTTATTACAGACCAATAAATAGCTTATGCTTCATTCATTTGCATTTAGGGCATAAAACATGATACATGCATAATTGGTTTTCCCGAGGCATGGGATCAACATTATTTCTATGGTTCAGATGGATTTATTCCAAATTTTTCCCAATAGTTGATTATCTGAGGCTTTGGCATTTATTTTTCTCGGCTATTCAATACCTAACAATTTTCATTGAAGAAAAGTATTTTGGAGTGTCAAAATGAATTTTTAATTCATGGTAGGTGTTATTTAGTGCAAATATCAAAGGATAAATCTTAGAAGGAAAACAAGCTCATAACGAATGACCAAAGTTAGATTTACAGGACTTCCCACAAAAAGGATCCAAATTCAAAATTTGAATGAAGTAACTGGTTACTTAATTCAGGTAATCGGTTACCACATTCAACATTTTCCAAAATTTCAATTTTTAATGTGTGGCATTCTTCATTTAACTTCATTCTATTATGGATCAAAATAAATTCTAGAAGCATCTTCCAATTCAAAAGGAAAGTTCTAGAAGCATCTTCCAATTCCAAGGGAAAGTTCTAGAAACATCTTCCAAACTAATTCCCAAACCACATTCCAAAGAATCTTCCAAACTAATTCCCAAACCACATACCAAAGCTCCTTCCTAATCTAATTCCGTAACCATACTCCAAGCGTAATCCTCACTCCAAACCTAAGGGGTATTTAAGCGTTTTTTATCCAAACTTTACCAACTTCACCCTCATTTTTCAACACACTCTCATTTTCTCATCTTTCACTCCCAATTCTCTCAATTATATCACTTTTCTCTCATTCTCTAAAACACTTACACAAAGTTTCATCACCCAAAATTCATCAAGTTATGCATTGAAACTTGTTGAATTTGAAACTAAACCTCCATCATTGCATTGATTCTTGGATAATTGGTGAATTTTCTACTATTTTGATCTTAGATTCATATTTTGGAAGGGATTATCAAGGTTTTCGTCAAATCACATCTATTCTGTGCGTTCTTGCGAGAAGAGCTTCAGATCTCTGGGTTTCTTGTCAATTGAGCTCTGATTTCACTTCTAGTTTTAATTTACTTCTGGTATTAATTCATTTCGCATTTTCGTCATGAATGTTCATTTCTTTTTTAGTGTTATTTGATGCATTGGTTAATTAGATTAATAGGTTTTAGGATCTTAATTGTTTGTGGTTTCAGTTGGTGGTAAAATGGTGTAATTGGGTGTAAATTTTGTGCACAATTAATAGGTTTTAGGATCTTAATTGTTTGTGGTTTCATAAGTGCTTTTAAAACTAATTTTTTGTTGTCTGGTGTAGGGTAAACGGTTACCCTATTTTAGTAATCGGTTACTAGTGTTATTTTATGCAGTTTGTTTTTTGCAGTTTTGGGCAGAGTGAGAGGTTACCCTATTTGAGTAACCGGTTACCACTGCTGCTGAGTGAAAAAATCTTACCTTTTTTTTGAATTTTTAGCCATCCTTTCCATCTCCAATTATCATGGATCATTATGATATGATTTTTGGGGATTTTTAGGGTATGTTTGGATGCATGTTCATACACGTTTGATTTCTCACGACACGGATTATTGTTCTTTTCTGATACTTGACGTAATTGATTGTGTACTCGGGGTGCATGATGCATGTCGTTTCCATGTTTGAACTTGATTGTTAGCATGCTAATACTTGATTAAGGTGTTGTTTCAGGTTGTTCTCATGTTTGATACATATTTGCATGCTCATTTGCATTAATTGGAAATGTTGCATAATTGTGTTAATTTCTCAATGATGATGCATTATTCATGATTGCTTGAGCACATTCTTGAAGCATTGTGGATATGTGATGTTAATGTTTACAGTTTTGTTTCATGATACATGTTCATGCTTGTATGTTGTTGAACATAAATGCATAATTTTTTTAGACGCTCAAGGATTGATTATGTGGTGCTTTGATTGGAAGTATTTGTGTAAAATGTATTCATGCATACTTGTTGATGTGTGTTCACTCTTAGTTGATCATGATGCATTCATAGTGTTGCATGATTGCTTGATACGTGATCATACATTATTATTCATGCATTTCCATGCTTACTTGATCCAATTCTACAATGCCATTCACTGTTGCAATTCTGTTTGAGAGCTATTAAATGTATGCTGCCATGCCATGTTTTACAATTTTAACACCTACTATTTTTTGTTTGTGTAGACACCCAAATTTGCCCTCTGGCTTTTGTATCTTTTTCTGCTTCTCGTTTGCATATCATACGCATTTTGCATACCATTTGCATAGGCTCCTGAGACATGGGATCGATGTCATCTGAGGAATTAGGTTTTCACGTTCCTATTTGCGGATCATCAGAAGAATTCAAAGTCCTTGGCTATGCAGCCATCAATGACATTGTTTTCTTATGTTATTGTCACTCAATTAGGGTTTATTTCCCTAGTTAAGTGTTGTTCAAGGATCTCACGTTTGAAGATTATTCATTAATTCATCTGGAACATCATCAGTAATTAAGGGTGAATAAGAGGTCTTCTCTTTGTCAAGTTACAAGGCCACTATTTTCTTCTCAGCATCTCAGGAGTTTGTTTCAATTCAAGTCATTGGTTTCGGTGGGTTATTTGTTAGTCAAAGTGTGCCCAATATCAAGTTGTTGTGAGGAATTTATCAGGGTCTTAAGCAGTGGTTCATGATTTGTTTAGTCAGAAATTCAGAAGACGCTTAATTCAGATAGTCATTATTTCAATGGTGAATTGTCAGTGGTAGTTGTGTTGTTCTCAAGTAGTGGTTTTTGGTGGCAGTGGTGCAAGATTGGTTGCAAGTTTAAAAATCGAGGTTATGTGGTTGTGTTCATATTGGTGGTAGTTGGTCCATTCCATATAAGATTAGTTCTTTTAATTTTTACCATTTTTTTTTCTTAATCCACATTTAATTGTCAATTTTTTTTTCTTTGTTAACCATGCTAAATCCAGTCATGTCCATACCCAATTTCATGTGTAAAATCCATTTAAAAGATATCCATTTGTTAATTAAACCCATTAAGCATTTTTTTTTATCATTTTTCTAAACCCGTTTACCCTTTTTATTTATATTCTAAACCATATTCACTTCCATATTTCCTTAGTCCATTTTCCTTAACCATATTCTAAATTCATTATTTTTCCTTAATCTTTGTTATTACCCATCTTAAAATCCATTTTTATTATTTATTATTATTTTTATTCCAATAGCCCATCATTTTTTTTTATATATAATTATTGTTATCACCACACAAAATTCAACTTTTATCTTCACCCAAACAATATTTGATCCAAGACCACTAAAACTCATTCCATGGCATTTGAAGGCCCATTAAGAAGCTTGAGTTGACCTAGCTTTAAATATAACTTGCTGATCCCAAAGTAAAAAAAGTTTGAGGCAATGAGTCAGGAAACGGAGCCTCTACCACTAGCAAAACTTCACCATACAAACCATCCTTCCTACTAACTCATATCTCATCTTATCGCATGCTCCATCCGTTCAAACCTCATCACCAAAGTTGAAGCAGCAACAACTACGAAGATCTCCAATGAATAGCGTGCTCTCTCTGTTTTTATGCAAAGATCGCTTCTGCTTACATGCAATGCCTTAGAGCTGCAATGACTTAGCTTCAACTTGCTTACTGCATCAACAAACCAAATCACTCTTGGAACGACTCCGAATCATTCATCGTCTCAATCCGCCATTTCCATAAAACAACTTCAACTTATCTTCACTGCATCACCTATAACAACAAACCTCAATTTAATTTATTTTCCATCATCAACCACCACCCCTGTTTCGGCAAAACCGCAAACTACCACAAACAACATTACCATCACCCTTAGCAAAATCACGAAACACTTATTCCACCCTTCATCTTTCCGCCTTCAACACCATCGCAAAACTCATCCAACCTAAGCTCATAGCCACCACTGTTTTCGTTCATCACCATAACACACAACCATCATTCAACTCAAATCAAATCACCGCCATAACTTCTCACCAAAACCAGTAAACCTCACCACTCTTCAACTCAACTCTACATAAACATCACCACTTTCCTTCATTAAACAACAACCAACAACCACAACCCTTCAATCACTGCAACAACGCAAATCAGAAGCAGAACAGAAGAAGAAGGAGATGAAGACGATTTGAAAAAACCCGTGACAAGCCGTTCTTACCGAAAAGTGAAGAGGAATTGAAATCGTATTGTTGACGGCGATTTGTATTGTGAAACGCCGTGCGATTGAAGGAAGAGAGCACCGATGATTTGAGAAGTTGAAGCTAACGAGTGCCGGCGATTTCGAATTGAAGCAGAAAGTGACTCGCGAGAAAGGAAGAGCGGCGGGATGATGTTGGTCTCTGCATCCTTTGGCTGTGTTTTGTGGTGCTCCGAGAACTGCGAAGGGGAATCGGTGTACGTTTGAGAGTGATGAGAAGAATGGCGGAAGATTGTTTGACTTCCCCTGTTTGCCATTTGCTTTTTTAGGTTTTTGGTGGTGCTGTGGGGAATCGTGTTTTCCCTTTCCTACTGTCTCTTTTTTTCTTTGTTTTATATTTTGAATTTGACTATTGTTATTAATATTCTTTTGATTTGTTTTGATTGAACCTTAAGCCCATTTTCTCTCACCGCCAAACTTCACTCAGGCGCCCCTTGGATGTGAACGGTGCTCTTTGATTTCTTTTTGGAGACTTGGCCCATCGATTGTTCTACCAGCACCCTGCACCCAGCGATCCATACTCCATATTTATTTAATTGTTTTTTTCCCTTTTCATTATTTTCTTCTCTTTATGTTAAATCTCTTTGCTTATATATTGTTCTTAATTAATTTGTTGATTTGATGTTTATTAATTTTGATTTGATCTGAACGAGTTGGTGTTTAATTTAGATTATGTTTATTTCTTGACTTTACCTTGTGAATAGTTTCTCGAGTTTATGATTGATTAAAGTCTCGATAATGTTTTGTAATTAGATTTGATTGAATGATAATTGATTGATGGTTTGATCTCTTAGAAACTAATTGAGAGTTTGTGGCTTTTCATTATTGATTTTTGATCTCGACTGCTCGGGCATTGATCGGGTTGATTATGTGAAGCTGGATGCATCTCGCTTGAGTTCGTTGTGCGCGTTGAAGAGGCAACGGACCTTCTCCGTTAGGTACCAATGAGACCCGATTTTACCATTTGCATGTTGCTGCATCTGGAAGTCCTACTGGTGTAGGCTATGTTTGTGTATTGTTCGATTACTCCATTTCGCATTCTCATCTCCTTATCTTATTTCTATTTTATCCAATTCATCTTCTTTCTCATCTTATCTTATTCCTCATCTTTTTCTCTTCTTTCTAACTTGAGGTGTGCCTAGGCCACCATGGGGCTTCTCCTTTTGTCTTTCTCTTTTTCTTTCTTTCTTCTTTAGGATAGTGAGCCTCACTAACCTAGGACCATCCGAGCATGTGAATTTTGATTAGTCTCCCCACTTAGTTATTACCTTTGTGTCTCATTGAGTCTTCTCTTCTCATCTCATAATCAGGGACTAAACCCTAAAGGCTTTAAGGCTTTGTGATTAAGCTTGTGCCTGCATCCTTCTATTAGGATGGAGTGTATAACTTTAATCCTAAGTGTTAAACCCTTAATGTGTTTAAATCCTTTAATCAATTCATCTAATAATCATCAAGACATCAAGCTTGTAACTTGGGCCTTGCATTAGGGTTCTAATTCTTCCTTAATTGGTTAAGAAGGACTAACCCTAGTGTTAATGGACAAGTCCCCCTCAAGTTGTCTTACAAACCATAAAACTCACTTCTTCATCATATCATTAACTAAAATCCACTTAATAAAGGCTTTGTTTTGTCATAAGTTTAATCCCTAATCATGGATTAAGTTGAGGAGCTTTCCTCAGCTTAAACATTCTCATCTATTATCCTTCTATTAGGATGGTGTAATGAGCCTGTTTAATCCCTGATTATGGCTTAATCTCATTACTCAACACTAAACAAAAACAACAAAAACATCTAAATAATCACAAGTAGGTTAATGATCTTAATCCTACATCAAAGGTGATTAAGTGTGAGAAGCTGACTTCACACTTAAGGTATTCTCATTACCCCTAATCATAGGGAAGATGTGATGAGTTTACTAAATCCACTGATTTAGGCTTAAGCTCATTAACTTACGACAAATTCTCAAAAGCAATAAAAGACTGAAAACTCAAAAACAAACAATAATCGTCTCCTCCGGGATTCTTTTCTCATCTCATTCACTCACAAACGAGAACTCGCTTCTTCCGTCTAATGCAAGACAGTTTGCACCTGAGCCAGACAGGTCATACACTTGAGCATAGACAAGCAAGCAGTTCATCAGTCAATTCATCTTTCAGTCTCTTTGGGTCGAACTACGGTGTTCTGACTTCCTCGTTGCACGAGAGGATACGTAGGCATAACTTAACGGTTATCGAACAAAAGTCTCTGTATATTCCCCCTCTTTCCAGCATTATTCTTTTAGCCTCATTATCATGAGCATTTCATTCTTGTTCTTACACTGACACTTCACTTGCATACACTTCACTGACACTTGTACATCCTTTTCCAGCTCTTTTATACACAGATTGCACTAACACTACCCCTTTAAAACACAAATCTTTTAAGCGTGGATCCCGTCGAGTACGACGGACAATCTGGGTGCTAATACCTTCCCAGGTTGTAACCAACCCCCTTTCTCAGTCTCTCTGGTTCGCAACCGTCTTATCCGTATCTTTCTAGGTTTATGCAGTATTACCTTTCCTCCGGGATAAAAATGCCTAGTTGGCGACTCTTGTCTTTTTGAGTTCACTCCTGTGTGTTCTCATTCCTCTTTTCGCCGACCGTTCGCTCTTGTACCGGGATGCAAATCTTTGGGAGCGACAGCTTGGCGACTCTGCTGGGGACCCTTATACTGTAACCAAGGCTTCTTGTTCTTTTTGTGGGTTCCTCCTAGCGCTTGATTGGTTTGTGTTTACTGGGGTGTTATGTGCTATTTGTGCTTGTATATTTGTTTTGTTTTTGCTTTATGCACAGTTGTTTTATTGCTTACTTTACAGCTTTATATACATCATACTGTCATACTGTTCTGGCTGGATCTGGTTTTGTTGCTTTGGTGGGTGGGGTTCTATTGAGAGTTGAGGTCCTATACCTGAGACCTGAGTGACACCTAGGCTAGAGTGGTTCATGTTCTTTCCCATTCCATTTCGGTCTGGTGCGGGAATATGAAACACGGTTCAGATGTGGGTTTCTTCTTGAGAACTCTGTGCTACAGATTTCCTGTAGTGCTAGGGCTATCTGGGAAGCCTGCTAAGTCTGGATGACCTTTGTTTTGACCTTCAGAAACTGAGGTGAATTAGAGGAGGATCTTTTATGGTTATTGTAAACACTGTACCTCCGGGTTAGAAGTGTTTACACTTCTCATAACTAATCCAAGTCTGAGGATCCTTGTTTTAGAACACCACCTGTGAGGGGGTTGGGCTGTTTACAGGTTTGCAGGAACCCATGACCTCAACATACCCTCATTACCAGTGTAGTCTTATGTTTTGTTCTGGTCTCTATGATCCTGGAGTTCTTCAACCTTTGGTTCTCGGTTACTATTTTGGGTTATTATGCAGATCTTGTGGTTACAGACACTCGATTCTTGGTTCGGCATTCCAGATTCCAGGCAGTTTCCAGCTATGATCCCATGTCTTTGCATCTTTTGCATTATCATTTTGCATTTCGCATTTGCATCAGCATTGCATTTCCTTCTTCCAGAGAGCTCATCCTTCCTCTTTTGTCTATGACCAGCCAGCTGATTTCCCGGTACTCAGTTTGAACAAGTGGTAACCGTTAGAAGACGACAGAGTGTGTGAAGCTAGACTGAACAGTGTCAAGAGTTAACAAGGGTCAGTTTGAAAGCCGTCAGTAGCTATGTCAGAGAATAACCGTCAGAATGTTGAGTTTCCACCTGGTTTCACTTCAATGACCAATCCGTTGTATGGTCTTTCTCCTGATGAGGATCTTCCACAAGTGAACTACCTTACTCAAGCTCAGCCTGTACAGACCCGATCGTGAATCAGAGTGTACCTGAACCATCTGTTGTTCGAGGTGGAACTTCATCTTCTTCTGATTCTACGAATTATCAGAGTTTTGCCTTCCCTATGCCAGACTTCCAAGGGGCAATCCCTCTTGTGAAAACCAAGGATCCACCAGCTTTTGATCCTGATGAAAGGTTTCGTGTGTTGGACGAGCGACTCAAAGCCTTAGCGGATCCTGATGCCTTCGGTTTTGATGCTCTAAACCCGTGTTTGGTGCCTGGTCTTGTCATTCCTCCAGATTTCAAAACTCCGAAGTTTGAGAAATACACTGGTGTCAGTTGCCCGAAGCGTCATTTGGTGATGTTCTGTAGAAAAATGACTTCTTATGCCTGCAATGATAAGTTGATGATTCACTGTTTTCAGGACAGTTTAAGTGGGGCATCTTTAAGTTGGTACATGGATTTGGAAAGCAGTCATATCCGATCTTGGAATGATTTATCAAGAGCTTTCGTAAAGCAATACCAGTACAATATGGACGTGGCGCCCAATCGCACGCACTTGCAGAGCCTATCCTAGAGGAGTGGTGAATCTTTCAGAGAATATGCACAACGGTGGAGAGAATTGGCAGCCCAAGTGCAACCACCACTTTCAGACAGAGAATTAATTGACCTGTTCGTGGGCACCTTGCAGGGTCCATACTTGGAAAGAATGAGTAGCATTGGGATGACAAGCTTCTCTGATTTGATGATAGTTGGAGTACGCATTGAGAGCCTGCTCAAAAGTGGAAAGATCCAGGACTTTTCGAATATCCCAGCTAGTGAAAGTGAGTCTATTGTTAGCTCCCAAGAGGAATAATGGGATGACGTCAGTGCCGTCATGGCAAATATCGAATATTCTAGAACAATATCTTCTAAGAGATCATCTTTTCCTGAATCTGATTACTCTTACGGGCATTCGACAATGCTCAGAACACCGTGTCAGAAACCCTGGGCTCCTCCTCGTCCAAATCTGCAATCTCATGGTCGAAGACCTCAGAATCAACTTCAGAGCCAGCCTAGGCCTCGTAACAATCTGGAAAGAAGGATTGCTCCTCTTCATCCAGTCCCCATAGCATACAGTGACCTCTTGCCACATCTAGTTCAGAGCTCTTTGGTGGTTCCTAAGCCTCTCAAGCCGTTGTCAGAACCGTACCCTCCAGGGTACAATCCTCATGAGCAGTGTGGGTATCATGGTGGATCAATGGGGCATTCAACTGAAGATTGCAAAGCTTTTCAGGCCAAAGTACAACAGTTGATCGACAAGGGCTATATATCCTTTCCAGAAGGAAGCTTGGTTGTGCACGTCAACCTCTTGCCTAATTGAGTTCAAAGACTGCGGAGAAGCGTCTCCTGATTTCAGTGACTCAGACAAGAAGATGTCATCAGAGTTGGTGATCGTTGTATCCTTTTATCATTTGCATTGTAGTTTCTTTCCTGTTAGCAGCTACTTGTCTTTTAAGCAATGTTATTTTTGAATGGTAATGTTAATGTAGTGATCTTGCATTTTTGAATCAATTATGTCGCAATCGCTCATTTTTTCTTTCCTTGCATAAAAAACGAAAAATAAAAAAAATTGCATCCATATACCTCCCGTCTATGTCACTGTTGTTTAGCAGGTTTGAGGGAGGATGATGACAACTGAATACCCATAATTGTTCAAGGTATGCTTTCAGGGTAGAACCTGCTGACGATGTACAGGCATTGCTTCAATTCCCAAACACCGGAGATATAAGGGAGATAGACCCTCGTCAACCCCTTTGAGCCTTGAAGTAGGAGTTTCTTTTCTAAACGAAAAAACCCTCACATTCAACCTGGGGCAGGGTAGTTATCAGTTAATTTGACCGAGCGTTCAAATTTCCAAAGGAGTGTGCATCCGAGGATCCATTACCTTTATTCATTACACCTCAAGAGGTCAAGGGACGTGAAACCACAATGGTTATCCCTCACCAACAAAGGAATGAGGCAGTCAACCCTTTCAGCAAGTCATGACAAGCCAGTGTCACACGATTTGTTCAACAAAAATCAAAGAAAAAAAAAGAAATAAAGCCCGCTAAGTCGAAAAAATGTGTGAAAACATATGACTTAGGCAAAAGTTAGGGCATCCTGCTGGACTTCGAAATCGAAAAATTCAAAAAAAAAAAGAGAACCAGTCCAGGCAAAAGTTAGGGAGTAAAAAAAATGATGAAAGAGAATCTTCCATGAGAACAAAGTCGTGTGACCAGACACAAAGTCAGAATGGGTGACTGTTACTCCAAGAAACCTCATTGGTGCGTAAACCATCAACGTCATTGGTTCCTCAATCATTACAAAACCCTTGAGAGAAGCGAGCGCTTAAGTCGAATTAGCTGAACATAGGACTGGAGAACATCAAGTAGAATGGATGGGCACAGATAAACTTTGAGCCGTAAATCCTTCTTTCTAAAACCGTGAACCAGACCATGTTACAACCCTTGAAAGTCCTAATTGAATCAGGTTCAATTCTAGAAGCATACTGTGACAAGGTTGCGTAAACTGACTCCTAACAATTTGCTAACTCAGCACTACGTTTGGACTAATCGTCCATTCGTCACACACTGTCACAACATTTAAATAAAATAGATTTTCAAAACTTGCATGTGCACTGCATTAAAATTACCATTTGTGAATGTACAATTTTAATTGCAAGTTAGTTTGTGACACCCGAGAAGTTCCTACAAAGGACAATCAGAGGAAAACTTGATTATTCAACAATGATGACCAGAATCAAGCGCATCGTGTGGGCCTATGAATCAGAGGCATGTTATCCAGTGGTTTTGTTGACCAAGGAATCTGACAGGGTAAAGAGAGTTCCCAAGCATCAGTTGATCGAGGAATGTCATTCAAAGTCAGTTGATCAGAGCTGAATCTGCCAAACAGGGGCAGGCCACCCGACATTTCTGTTGTCCAGGGATGAAATCTTCCAATGCTCAGTCAGAATGAGTCAAGTCGCTTTCACGCTCATACCGGGGCATGACACTTCCAGAGTTCACTAGATGCAATTCGCCTCGAGCATCCAGGTCTGCCATTCCAAGAATTGGATAATTAGTGATAGTCTGTTCAGAGACTCACCCAACAGGGGAAAACTTTAGCTTCACAGAACCATTTATATCAGTGATCTTCGAGTTCAAGACGAGTATCGGGAAATCGTGCTACCCACTCTCGCCTTTGTAACCTTTCTCAACCAGAAGCTACATAAGACCTTTCTTCTCATCCTCGGGAGTTTTTCTAGCCTTTCATAATCATTGCATAAATCATTTGCATACGTTATTCATGTCTCTTCGCTCAAGCATATAGAGCATATGCATCATATTTGCATTGGTCACAACCCCTCAAACATCAATCTCACATCCAGGGCCTTGTAACCCAACCTCGCAACCGTTCAAAGTCCAGTTCTCGTCTGGCAAACCAATCCAAAGTCCAGTTCTCGTCTGGCAAAACTTTTCAGAGTCTAGTCCTCGTCTGGCAGACAAACCCAAAGTCCAGTTCTCGTCTGGCGAACCAATTTCAAATACCAGTTCTCGTCTGGTAGGTGAATCTTGTAACCAGTTCTCGTCTGGTTACCTTTTCATTTAACCGTTTGAAAGCCAGTTCTCGTCTGGTATTCATTCTTTTTCAGAGTCAATTCTCGTTTGACAATGAACCCCAAGTAGTCAGTTCTCGTCTGACGACTTATTCTTTGCCCATCAGTTCTCGTCTGTTGGCCTACCTTAATAAACCAGTTCTCGTCTGGTAATTCACCTTCAAAAGTCCAATTGCTTGGCAACCAAAAAAAATATATATATATATCTATCAACCTGGCCCTAGCGCCCAACCATCCTTGTTTCATATCTTTGGCTATGAGCATGCGTCTGCATTGTACATCATTTGCATTGCATCTTCATACCGCATGGTTTCTGTTTTAGCTCTGATGTGGGGCAAGAATCGTTTCAAGACATAATCTGGGGCAGTTATCTCAAGACTTGTTGAATTTCTGTGAGAGTTTGAAGACACTGGGGCAATTCTGGATGCCAAGTCTTCTGTAAAATCCTTTGAAGACAATCTTTTTATGGATGATGCAGTATGGTATAATTGAGAAGTTAAGGGAATGTTAGTTCACTCAGGATTATCAGTAATGCTTTTGTTGAGCTCAGAAGTTTGAAGCACTGTGTTAATTCTCAAGGAATGCCTGGTATTTATTTTACCAGCAGAGCATTGGAAGTTTATTTCTTCCCCGAGCATAAGGATCTTCTTTCAGCCGATAAGATTCCCTCAGAGGAGTTGGTGATTCGCATTCAGTCAAAGCCAATTTTCATTGGCATATCTTCCCAGCACAGTCGTCATGCTATACATGAGGCTTAATTTGGCTTATTTCGATCTCTAATTCTCCAGCAAAGTCTCTCCTCAGCAGAGCATTGCCAAATCTTTTCTCAACCATGCCAGAGGGTTGACACATCCCCAGCTGAGTTGGAACAAATGATAACCCCAGCAGAACTTCAAGGCTAATTGAATCGTTCTCATCCCCAAGCGGGCTTATCTTTCCACAGCGAAGTTTTCCCAACAGGAAGCTGAGGGCCTTGCTTCCCCACAAAGTTAGAATTATCAGAATTCCCTCCTCAGCAGGATTGTGTGATCAAGCATCTTCCCTAGCCAAGTCTAAAGATGATCTTTCCCCATAGAGTCATCGGGATTCTCATTTCCAAGGGATTTCCCCAGCAGAGCAAGAAGAAATTCTCCCCAGTGGAGTCAGAGCAGGATGATCAGATCCTCAGCAGATGTTCAAAGCAGTTAAACGAAGTATACCTCACGCAGAGTCGTCTTTCCTCCAGTGAAAACCTCTCCAACAAGCATCAGGTTGCCAACACTTCGTTCCCATCAGAGTTAAAAGCTTTCAACCCGTCAGCAGTATACAGAATGCTTCCCAAAGTTCCCCAGCAGAGAGCTAAGGCTAAAACAGTTGCCTCACATTCACAAACACCAGTATATACTCCCTTTGACACCCGTCCGTGTCATCATTCCCCAGTAAAGTCGCCCGAGCACTCTTTGCAAACAAGACCACTCATATTACAGATACTTTTGACACCCGTCCGTGTCATACCCCCAGCATAAAGCCAAAGCATCCTCTTTTCACTCACAGATACTCATGTGTATACAATTCCTTGACACTCGTCCGTGTCACCTTCCCCAACACAGTTACTTAAACACTATGTATATCATATACTTGTTTATACTATACCTTTCTTCTTTTGACACTCGCCCGTGTCACTCTCCCCAACAGTTTAAATACCTGTCTATACACTACTCATACTTATTACTTATACAGATACTCGTCCGTATCTTGTATACACCATTTATACCCTCGCAGATCCGACACTAGTCCGTGTTCTCTGTTAACCCGTTGGTACTCGTCCGTACCATCATCTCCGAACATGCGTCAAGCATTTGTTTCTACCTGATACTCGTCCGTATCGTAGTCTTAAGGATGCTCGTCCGCATCTTTAATCCATACACGTGTCAAATACTCATGTCTTCTTGAATATAGACACTCGTCTGTGTCTACTATTCCCCAGAAGAGTCCCTTCAGATTCAACACTCGTCCGTGTTCATTGTTAACCAGTTGATACTCGTCCGTATCATCATCTCTGAACACGTGTCAGTTTTTGTTTCTACCCGATACTCGTCCGTATCGTAGTCTTAGGGATGCTCGTCCGCATCTTTAATCTATACACAAACGTCTAAACACTTATACCTTTTGTTTCTTGGATATAAACACTCGTCCGTGTTTACTATTCCCCAGTAGATCGCCAACAAAGCAAATTTTCTTTTCTATCTGACATTCGTCCTATGTCATGATAAACCCTGAGAGCAGCCGTACCCTGCTAGGTGGTCGTCCTCCACCTCTTGATGATCTTCCTTCATCATGCTCATCCGATGACCGTCCCCATCGTTGATTTTCTATCCGACATTCGTCCTATGTCGTGATATTCAGCAGCCGTCCCCTGCTAGGTGATCGTCCTTCACCTTTTGATGATCGTCCTTCATCATTTTATCTGATGGCC
The DNA here is from genome assembly GCA_963966055.1 of Lathyrus aphaca. Lineage (NCBI taxonomy): Eukaryota > Viridiplantae > Streptophyta > Magnoliopsida > Fabales > Fabaceae > Lathyrus > Lathyrus aphaca. The sequence goes on from OZ014519.1 coordinate 266,562,113, forward strand.
GTCCCTATCGTTGATCTTGTTATCTGACATTCGTCATATGTCATGATAAACCTTGAGAGCAGCCGTCCCCTGCTAGGTGGTCGTCCTCCACCTCTTGATGATCGTCATTCATCATGCTCATCCAATGGCCGTCCCCATCGTCGACCTTTTATCCGGCATTCGTCCTATGTCGCGATATTTTCGGCAGCCGTACCCTGCCAGGTGATCGTCCTTCACCTTAGATGACCGTCCCTCATCTTATCCCCAACAGAGCAGCCGTCCCCTGCTAGGTGATCGTCCTTCACCTTTGATGACCGTACCTCATCATCTGTTTATTTCATTTATTCTTTAACCCGATGGCCGTCCCCGTCGTGGTCCCTTTTCCTTTCAGTTTAGCCCGATGGCCGTCCCCATCGTTGGTTACTTTACTTTATGAACTTGATGGCCGTCCCCGTCATTTTTCATTAATCCCCAGAGAATCTTATAGCTTTACTTGATGGCCGTCCCCATCATAACCCTTTTTATCCCCAGCATGTCGGCCGTCCCCGTCATTGCTTTATTTTCCGCACTTTTCCAGCATGTCGGCCGTCCCCGTCATTGCTCTTTACCCAGCAGTCGTCCTCTGCACGACGGTCGTCCTCCGTCGCCCACACTTTATAATAGACTTTATTCTCCTCTACAATCTATATCCCTTTTCTTCTTCATTCTGTGAGTGCAAATTTTGGACTGTCTTTGGTATTCAACCACAAGTTATCTTGTTTGCCTGTTAAGTCGTCGCTTACATCCTGCACAGCTAACTCATGTTTGAATAGGGGCAGCTGTAGACACCCAAATTTGCCCTCTGGCTTTTGTATCTTTTTCTGCTTCTCGTTTGCATATCATACGCATTTTGCATACCATTTGCATAGGCTCCTGAGACATGGGATCGATGTCATCTGAGGAATGAGGTTTTCACGTTCCTATTTGCGGATCATCAGAAGAATTCAAAGTCCTTGGCTATGCAGCCATCAATGACATTGTTTTCTTATGTTATTGTCACTCAATTAGGGTTTATTTCCCTAGTTAAGTGTTGTTCAAGGATCTCACGTTTGAAGATTATTCATTAATTCATCTGGAACATCATCAGTAATTAAGGGTGAATAAGAGGTCTTCTCTTTGTCAAGTTACAAGGCCACTATTTTCTTCTCAACATCTCAGGAGTTTGTTTCAATTCAAGTTATTGGTTTCGGTGGGTTATTTGTTAGTCAAAGTGTGCCCAATATCAAGTTGTTGTGAGGAATTTATCAGGGTCTTAAGCAGTGGTTCATGATTTGTTTAGTCAGAAATTCAGAAGACGCTTAATTCAGATAGTCATTATTTCAATGGTGAATTGTCAGTGGTAGTTGTGTTGTTCTCAATTAGTGGTTTTTGGTGGCAGTGGTGCAAGATTGGTTGCAAGTTTAAAAATCGAGGTTATGTGGTTGTGTTCATATTGGTGGTAGTTGGTCCATTCCATATAAGATTAGTTCTTTTAATTTTTACCATTTTTTTTTCTTAATCCACATTTAATTGTCAATTTTTTTTTCTTTGTTAACCATGCTAAATCCAGTCATGTCCATACCCAATTTCATGTGTAAAATCCATTTAAAAGATATCCATTTGTTAATTAAACCCATTAAGCATTTTTTTTATCATTTTTCTAAACCCGTTTACCCTTTTTATTTATATTCTAAACCATATTCACTTCCATATTTCCTTAGTCCATTTTCCTTAACCATATTCTAAATTCATTATTTTTCCTTAACCTTTGTTATTACCCATCTTAAAATCCATTTTTATTATTTATTATTATTTTTATTCCAATAGCCCATCATTTTTTTTATATATAATTATTGTTATCACCACACAAAATTCAACTTTTATCTTCACCCAAACAATATTTGATCCAAGACCACTAAAATTCATTCCATGGCATTTGAAGGCCCATTAAGAAGCTTGAGTTGACCTAGCTTTAAATATAACTTGCTGATCCCAAAGTAAAAAAAGTTTGAGGCAATGAGTCAGGAAACGGAGCCTCTACCACTAGCAAAACTTCACCATACAAACCATCCTTCCTACTAACTCATATCTCATCTTATCGCATGCTCCATCCGTTCAAACCTCATCACCAAAGTTGAAGCAGCAACAACTACGAAGATCTCCAATGAATAGCGTGCTCTCTCTGTTTTTATGCAAAGATCGCTTCTGCTTACATGCAATGCCTTAGAGCTGCAATGACTTAGCTTCAACTTTCTTACTGCATCAACAAACCAAATCACTCTTGGAACGACTCCGAATCATTCATCGTCTCAATCCGCCATTTCCATAAAACAACTTCAACTTATCTTCACTGCATCACCTATAACAACAAACCTCAATTTAATTTATTTTCCATCATCAACCACCACCCCTGTTTCGGCAAAACCGCAAACTACCACAAACAACATTACCATCACCCTTAGCAAAGTCACGAAACACTCATTCCACCCTTCATCTTTCCGCCTTCAACACCATCGCAAAACTCATCCAACCTAAGCTCATAGCCACCACTATTTTCGTTCATCACCACAACACACAACCATCATTCAACTCAAATCAAATCACCGCCATAACTTCTCACCAAAACTAGTAAACCTCACCACTCTTCAACTCAAATCTACATAAACATCACCACCTTCCTTCATTAAACAACAACCAACAACCACAACCCTTCAATCACTGCAACAACGCAAATCAGAAGCAGAACAGAAGAAGAAGGAGATGAAGACGATTTGAAAAAAACCGTGACAAGCCGTTCTTACCGAAAAGTGAAGAGGAATTGAAATCATATTGTTGACGGCGATTTGTATTGTGAAACGTCGTGCGATTGAAGGAGGAGAGCACCGATGATTTGAGAAGTTGAAGCTAACGAGTGTCGGCGATTTCGAATTGAAGTAGAAAGTGACTCGCGAGAAAGGAAGAGCGGCGGGATGATGTTGGTCTCTGCATCCTTTGGCTGTGTTTTGTGGTGCTCCGAGAACCGCGAAGGGGGATCGGTGTACGTTTGAGAGTGATGAGAAGAACGGCGGAAGATTGTTTGACTTCCCCTGTTTGCCATTTGCTTTTTTAGGTTTTTGGTGGTGCTGTGGGGAATCGTGTTTTCCCTTTCCTACTGTCTCTTTTTTTTCTTTGTTTTATATTTTGAATTTGACTATTGTTATTAATATTCTTTTGATTTGTTTTGATTGAACCTTAAGCCCATTTGCTCTCACCGCCAGACTTCACTCAGGCGCCCCTTGGATGTGAACGGTGCTCTTTGATTTCTTTTTGGAGACTTGGCCCATCGATTGTTCTACCAGCACCCTGCACCCAGCGATCCATACTCCCTATTTATTTAATTTTTTTTCCCTTTTCATTATTTTATTCTCTTTATGTTAAATCTCTTTGCTTATATATTGTTCTTAATTAATTTGTTGATTTGATGTTTATTAATTTTGATTTGATCTGAACGAGTTGGTGTTTAATTTAGATTATGTTTATTTCTTGACTTTAGCTTGTGAATAGTTTCTCGAGTTTATGATTGATTAAAGTCTCGATAATTTTTTGTAATTAGATTTGATTGAATGATAATTGATTGATGGTTTGATCTCTTAGAAACTAATTGAGAGTTTGTGGCTTTTCATTATTGATTTTTGATCTCGAATGCTCGGGCATTGATCGGTTTGATTATGTGAAGCTGGATGCATCTCGCTTGAGTTCGTTGTGCGCGTTGAAGAGGCAACGGACCTTCTCCGTTAGGTACCAATGAGACCCGATTTTACCATTTGCATGTTGCTGCATCTGGAAGTCCTACTGGTGTAGGCTCTGTTTGTGTATTGTTCGATTACTCCATTTCGCATTCTCATCTCCTTATCTTATTTCTATTTTATCCAATTCATCTTCTTTCTCATCTTATCTTATTCCTCATCTTTTTCTCTTCTTTCTAACTTGAGGTGTGCCTAGGCCACCATGGGGCTTCTCCTTTCGTCTTTCTCTTTTTCTTTCTTTCTTCTTTAGGATAGTGAGCCTCACTAACCTAGGACCATCCGAGCATGTGAATTTTGATTAGTCTCCCCACTTAGTTTTTACCTTTGTGTCTCATTGAGTCTTCTCTTCTCATCTCATAATCAGGGACTAAACCCTAAAGGCTTTAAGGCTTTGTGATTAAGCTTGTGCCTGCATCCTTCTATTAGGATGGAGTGTATAACTTTAATCCTAAGTGTTAAACCCTTAATGTGTTTAAATCCTTTAATCAATTCATCTAATAATCATCAAGACATCAAGCTTTTAACTTGGGCCTTGCATTAGGGTTCTAATTCTTCCTTAATTGGTTAAGAAGGACTAACCCTAGTGTTAATGGACAAGTCCCCCTCAAGTTGTCTTACAAACCATAAAACTCACTTCTTCATCATATCATTAACTAAAATCCACTTAATAAAGGCTTTGTTTTGTCATAAGTTTAATCCCTAATCATGGATTAAGTTGAGGAGCTTTCCTCAACTTAAACATTCTCATCTATTATCCTTCTATTAGGATGGTGTAATGAGCCTGTTTAATCCCTGATTATGGCTTAATCTCATAACTCAACACTAAACAAAAACAACAAAAACATCTAAATAATCACAAGTAGGTTAATGATCTTAATCCTACATCAAAGGTGATTAAGTGTGAGAAGCTGACTTCACACTTAAGGTATTCTCATTACCCCTAATCAGAGGGAAGATGTGATGAGTTTACTAAATCCACTGATTTAGGCTTAAGCTCATTAACTTATGACAAATTCTCAAAAGCAATAAAAGACTGAAAACTCAAAAACAAACAATAATCGTCTCCTCCGGGATTCTTTTCTCATCTCATTCACTCACAAACGAGAACTCGCTTCTTCCGTCTAATGCAAGACAGTTTGCACCTGAGCCAGACAGGTCATACACTTGAGCATAGACAAGCAAGCAGTTCATCAGTCAATTTATCTTTCAGTCTCTTTGGGTCGAACTACGGTGTTCTGACTTCCTCATTGCACGAGAGGATACGTAGGCATAACTTAACGGTTATCGAACAAAAGTCTCTGTATATTCCCCCTCTTTCCAGCATTATTCTTTTAGCCTCATTATCATGAGCATTTCATTCTTGTTCTTACACTGACACTTCACTTGCATACACTTCACTGACACTTGTACATCCTTTTCCAGCTCTTTTATACACAGATTGCACTGACACTACCCCTTTAAAACAAAAATCTTTTAAGCGTGGATCCCGTCGAGTACGACGGACAATCTGGGTGCTAATACCTTCCCAGGTTGTAACCAACCCCCTTTCTCAGTCTCTCTGGTTCGCAACCGTCTTATCCGTATCTTTCTAGGTTTATGCAGTATTACCTTTCCTCCGGGATAAAAATGCCTAGCTGGCGACTCTTGTCTTTTTGAGTTCACTCCTGTGTGTTCTCATTCCTCTTTTCGCCGACCGTTCGCGCTTGTACCGGGATGCAAATCTTTGGGAGCGACAGTTTGCTGCAATAGGTTGTTTTTGTGATAGCTGAATATTGTGATTAAATGTGTGCTGAAGTGTTGTTGTAGGTGTTTTTTTTTTGTGTGCCAGTTATTTGGCTTGCATTTGAGTGATCATTTAGGGTCATATTATAGGTCATATTCTATGATGACTAACATCATTTTAGGGTCATTTTATTATAGTTTTAGGAACTTTACATGTACATTAAGATTAATTTAATTGCTTAAATTTCAACTATTTACACGTTGAGCTTGTGTGCATTTTCGACCCCAAGAGGTTCAGATTTTTCGCAAGGTAAGCTTGTGTGTTTTGATGTTTACATTTGTGTATTCTTTTCCTATCTCTTATCTATCATTTTATTTCCCTTTTACTAATTCCACTTTTTTCTTTTGATGCCATAAGAAGTAGGATTGGGAGTCTGTGCCACTTGGCCGACAATTCTGGAAGTCCTAAAAGGAGGCTCTATTTGTGATATTTTATATTTTTGTGCCAAAGACCTAATATAGGCGTCCTATTCCCCATTTCTCCAAAAATTCCTCTAAAAAGGCATTGGGAAGAAGGAGAGTCTGCAATTGACTCCTGCCATTTCTAGTGTTAAGTCATTCATACCTCGCATTTCATGTTGATGCTTTGAACATAACTTACTCGTGTTATCGAGTCGATCAATTGTAAAAGTGTTTTGCAATCAAACCCTCACGCTTTGTCTTTAGCTCACATAGAACGATATTGATGCTTCATGTGATCCTATTCACATCCCCTCATATTCTGCTCACCGTGATCCTCAATATCATTGGTTAAGAACATTTTGATTGCACATAGTTAGCTTTCCTCATTGATTAATATCTTGGTTAAACGTCCCTTTTATCCTACTTTTATTTTCCATGTCATTGCTAGGTGCTAACTCCCCTCTCTCTCTCTCACTTCACTTTCTTATTTTACTTATCTTCTCTTCTTCTTTCTTCTTCCTTAGGGATCACTTATCCTAACTTTATTTATAATCAAGTTAAGAAAAGTTAGAAGTAGATTCCTATTCTAATTTTATTAAGATAGATAGGATCGAAACCTTAACATAGGATCAATGTTGTATGCTAACACTTAGGATAAAGTTTATAATCCCTTAGATTTTCTTTTACACTTTGAGTCAATTCTCATCTTCATAGAAAAGCAAAAGACACATAAAGGAGAAAAAGTGTGTATGGTGTGCCACAAGCCTTAAGTACATTTGAAAAGGTACTTGGTACACGTTCCATCTCGGATCATCGTATCAGGTACTCGCTCCTATGTCATAGACTTTAGTACTATGCATACCCAAAAAAAAAGCAATGAAGACACTTATGTTTAAAACACTTGAACCAAGTTTCAACTATCTTTCTCTTCTCATATCATACTCTGATGCAGTCGTAATGACTTGTCAATTTCGATCTATCACAAACAGGTAACACTCGAGTTTCGACTCCACGAGCGACAAACTCTAATTGTTGGGACGTGAATATTGACACTGTCATTCATAAAAAACACAAACAAAACAATCAGTCACCAGTTGTAGCGGTAAAAATCATGAGTGTAAGCTTTTGGTTAACTTAACTTAAAGTAAATAGAGTCGCCACCGCACATTTATTTTATTCCAAGTGGAAAAGGAAAAAATAGAGAATAAGTCCTAATGAATCTAAAAGAAAAAAGCTAAAGAAACAAACAAAGAACCGGGTAAGGGGATAGGTTACAAAATGGTAAGGTTTTATGCACCCAAAATAACCATGGGAACCCTTTGAAAAATTTATTGCTTTTATTTTGAAAATGTTTGTAAAAAGAGAGTGGAGGGATGAGAGAAGAATTAATTTTTTTTAATGTTTTGGTGTTTGGAGAGGTTTACCACCTCATGCCTACGTACTCACAATGTGCAATGCAAGATCAAAACTCCCTAGTTCGTGGTACAAATAGTGAAAAGTTAATGTGTTGGATTGATTTTAAAAATGTAAAGATAAGTCGTTATTCTTTAGAGAATAATTCCGCTAAAAAGAATGAATCATATATAAACTTGTGTAAATGGTTAAAAGGAAAAGTGCATAAAGGCTCAAAAAGAGATTTGATGAGTTTTATATTTTTTATGGTCTATTGAAAAAGGTTTCGATATGCTTATGTGGTTGACCATTTATTAAGAAATGAAATGAAATGAGTAAAATCGCTTGACCTAAGTCAATGTTTGATTATGAGAGCGGTTTAAAGTTTGAAAACAAAGAAGTTTTTGAAAAGATTGAGGAGTTTTGAAAATTTAAGAAGGGGGAAGAAATGAAGAGGCTATCCTAAAAAGAAAATAAAAGAGATAAAGGAGGAAAGATCTAACCAATTATGAGCACAAGAGTTCCATCCTTATAAGCTAGCAAATGGACAAATAAAGGCAAGACTGCAAACTCCATGAAGATCAAAGCAAAGGGAAGGTGTCCTAGAATCTAAGTCCAAAACATCAATTCCAATGCAAAGGATAGTAACCAATAGTCCAAGATTGGAAAAATTAAGTTTGTAGGGTTTAAGCCTTTATTAATATTTTTGTGTCCAAGTGGACAAAAGAAAAATCAACATAACTATATGAAATTCTGGTATGACAGACTCAGATGTTGAATATGATGTTGAGACATATTATCTGTTACTTATAAACATGGTAAGGCATACACATCAGTACTTAAAATATCTGATATATCAGAGTCAAACATGCTTCAAGATTTTGTGACATTTGATAGGACATTCAGTTCAGGTACTGCATAAAACATAAAACTGAAAAGCTATAAAGAACACATCAGAATTGTTAACCCAGTTCGATCAAATAAATCTACTCTGGGGGCTACCAAGCCAGGAAGGAAATCCACTATGTAGTATCAATTCAAAGACTTCTCAGCAAACACCTACAATTTACAGAAGAAACAATTCCATTACAATACATTAACCTTGCTTAGAAGCTTCAGTTAAGTACGATCCATCTCTTGTTTAGCAGCTTCGAGGTTTACAAATAAATAGCCACAATAGGGTTCCTTGTTGCTTACGGCTGCACAAGAACACAACCCTAATGATATTACATTTTCAGTTTGGTTGGTTGCTTCTAAACTAGGTTACAAGGTTTCTTTTATAACCTATTCCCAATTGGATTTGGGCCTAAACAATCACAACAATAGCTGCTACAAATATCGAGAAAAATATGCTTACAAATTTACAAAAAGATCTTCAAATCTAAAAACACCTAAAATATCTCTAAATATATAAACTCTATATTTTTCAATATTTATCTTCAATTTAAATTGAGTCTTCAAAATCTTTTATATCAGCGCCATTGAATTGATTTTAATCTTCAATATAACTATTTCTATTGAAACCAAAACAAAATATTCAATCCACCTTCAGTAGTTCATGATGTCAAATGATTTGTCTTGACATCTTCGACATGTTGTTCCTGATGTTGAAACATTTCAACACAACATGTTTAGGCACACACAAATGGATTCTTTGCTTCATATATTCTGTGTTTTGCAAAGATCTTGTACATACCTTCTGCTGCTATATTTGTTTAACAAAATTAATGCCAATTTACAGAACTTACACTATATAATAGCAAGAATATAAACATGATAATGGATGATAAAGCAATATAAAACATCATAAAAATAAAGGAGATAAAGGTGCGAGAAGGAAATTAAAATGTTAGTATAGTAATAGTAATAATAATATACATAATATTGGTATGGTAAACTTAATCATCCACGGCCAAAATAGAAACCAAGGTACTTAGTACCAAAAAATCGAAAAGGCAACCGATTTCGCTTAATATCTTACACTATAGTGATTAATTAAGGCGATTAGAACCAAATTCAATGAAGTTTGAAAGAAGATTGGGAGACCTAAAGCAACTACACATCAAACCCACAAGTCTTGGATCTTAACGCAAAATGATCAATCACTTTGGGGTTACGCGACCAACACGAGGTCCGGTCCATGAAAGTGAAAGTATCCAATTGAATTTTTATTCCGAATCCGGGACACATTTAGGTCTATGTTAAGAAATCACAAAGTAATTTACAGAGTAATTACCCTACAAATGAGACCGGCCAACACCAATTAAGGTGAAAGATATTTGTGCTAATGCATGCAAGACAAATGATATGTAAATCCCCAGCTGAACACAATGCCGCACAAAAATTAAGGTGAATACCAAATTGAGTTACACTTATGGTATTCTTTCATCTTTAAGATTAACCACTCATCTTGGTGGATTCAAGTATGAAAATATCTCACTAATGAAAAGTACCTAAAGTGAAGTAAATAATTCACTTAGAGGTAGATTTGGACTAATGAATATTAACCACTCTAATCTACACCCAAAGTCCATTAAAATTAAAGAGAAATCAGTCCCAAAAATGTCTCCCAAGGTAAAAATAAGAAGGAGGAAGAAGAAGAAGCAAAAGGAACCAAGAGCAAGTAAAAAACAAGCCAAAAATAGCTTTTGTAGTAGTGTTAATCGGTTAACACGACAAATTTTCAAATTCTAGCGCAAAACCAAACTGGTTAATCGGTTAAACATTTTCTACTGAAATTGGTTAACCGGTTAACACTGAACCAGTAGTAAAAAAATTGCCAAAATTCAGCATGGTCCTTTTTCAAAAACATGATCATGAATTGAATTGGCACAAATTTTAAAGTTAAAAACCTGTGAAATCCCTGCAATCAAACAATAATTTATGATCCAAAGGATCAACAACCAAAGTAACCAAAGATCTACATCTTGAATGTTGATGGTGAAGGTAGAATCATGGGAAAAGTGAATTACCAAGAACACTCTTCAAATTGATCCAATATCAAGCTTGATCTACTGAAATTGATGAAAAAAAAGAATAGGAAAGGTTTAGCTCAAAGTTGATCAAGAATTCAAGGTGAATTGTTGATAACTTTCAAAAAAGGGAAAAATGAGCTTTGGTGATTTTGAGGTTTGGAAGGATATTTTGGAAGAGATTGGTTGGTTATCAAAAGCTTGAGAATTGAATGAGAAAATGTCTCTATTTAAAGAGTTTAAGTATGAGAATTTGGTGGAATGGAGCTTGCTTTGGAAATTCAAAAATTAGGTTTGGAAATTCAAATTTTGAGGTAAATGTGAAAGAGTGGTGATTAGTGAGGGTTTATTGTGGGAAATGATTAAAGTGATGTAGAGAATTACGAGGGAAATGGATCTAGAATATTCTAACGAGATCAATCGCTAAAGTGTGCTGAAATTGAACAAAAAATTCAAATTTCGCACTGGTTGATCGGTTAACACATTGGTTAACCGGTTAACCAAGTCAAATTTTGAATATCTTGTTTAATTTTGACTACTTGATTGCTTCGGCCTGATTCATTTGGGCGTCGAAGAAGGCATGGAAATAAACACATGAAACTTGGAATTCCTTGAATAAATCAATTAAATCAGGAAATCCTTGATCAGATCAATTTGAATTATTTGTGATCGACTTCGACTTTTATTTGTAAAATTCATTCGAGCTACGAGACTTCTATTTTTGACCTACAAAGATTACCAAAAGAAAACAAGAAATATTTTTGGATTTTAATTTAAGGTTAGTAAACATACACAAATAAAAGAAAATAAAAGCAATGGTGATCCCCTATGAGGTATAAACCTACACTCAAGAAGAACCGAGGAGTCACTGTGATCTTGTTTATATACAAGATGCAGATGAAATTTGAAGAAATATTAGGGCAAAAATTAGGGTGTTATAGCTGCCCCTATTTAAGTTTCTTCAATCTGGAGATATGAAGATTGACATCTTCGTCTCTACAAGATGGGAAAGGCTTAAATATAGAAAACCCAATTTTTATCTTAAGAGACTATGATATGATATGAATATGATATGATATTCAAACCCAAGATCTTTGTAGGGAGAACACGACCATCAGAGGAAAGCAAGAACTTGGGGACACAAGAATAGAAACTCACTGGGGAAAAGCCACAAACAACACGAGAGTTTTCCAGGAAAATAAATCATTGGATAGCTGACTCAATTTGGGGAAATATTATGAGACATAATCAAGATAAAAGTCAATAGGGAAGAGCAAAATTCCACCAGGGAAATATCAACCAAACAAAGTATTCAAGTCTAAAAGATGAAGGAATACTGAATTGGGAAAGGATTATCAACTACCAGTGTATTTGGTAGGAAAATATGATCAACTACCGGTACATTTGGTAGGAAATGGACTCAACTATCGGTGCATTTGGTAGGAAATAGGATCAACTACCAGTGCATTTGGCAGGAAAGGAACTCTACTACTGGTGCATTTGGTAGGAAATGGGTTCAACTACCGGTGCATTTGATAGGAAATGGACTCAGCTACCGGTTCATTTGGTAGGAGCAAAAGAAATAAGGAAGGAATAATACTTACTACAATCAAAGTGACGTTTAAACCTATGTAAACATTCATAAAGGAACCAAAATTCAATCCAAGAATAAATTGGAAACTAACGGTCAAACAAGACTCATCCCGAGGAGGAAATATCTCAATTGGGAAAGTTTTATCCGTATAATAAGCTGGGGAGGGAATTAAGTTTAAATCATCCACGAGGAACAAACTCAGTGGGGAATTTAGAAAGGATAAACATTTTATGCTTAATGGTCGACACTCTAAACTTGAGAGGAGACAACACACACTTTGTGGGGAAAATCCACACCAAAGAGAGGGGAACAATGATATATCAAAGAATGTAAGAATGTAAACATATGATGCTATGCAAAAAGGAAATTCATGAATATGCTTACAAAACAGACATAAAGATAACCAACGGGTGACATAAACACCAAAACGACAGGATACTCGACTAATCCCAGGGCAATAAAGCTGGGGAATCTAGTTGGAAATCAATTTGAAATCCTGCAGGGAAAAATCAAAAGCCATCAAAGGAAAAATATCTGACTACAGGGTCTCAATTCAAACTGAGGAAATATCTGCTAGGGATTCAATCCACATAGCATTCTTCAAATAATCCATGAGAGGATAACATCAGTAACTCCACTCTGAGAGGATAACATATCAGAGATACAACAACACAAAATCTTTCACTCTTTTGGGAATAAGGGAAGTATCCCTGTTAAGCTTTGATGGGGACAAATATCTTCGCAACTCTATTTGGGGAAACAAGGTAAAGATCTACCAGTGATGCAAATAAAGCATAGCCTACTGGAACATCAACCATCAACTCTGCATAGGGAGACTATAATGCTGAGGAAAGGTAATAATCTATCGGGGATAGGGAAAGGCTTTTGTAATCCTTGCTAGGGACAGATATATTCTTGTTAAGAACCAACTCTTGCAGGGAATAACCATCATATCAATCTTGTTTAGCTTGGGGAAAAGGTGCAGGATTTGCTGAGGATTACAAAGGAAACTGCTAGAAATCATCACATGTACACATACTGGGGACCTGAGAGAAAGGCCTGTGGATATCATCATCGCTGGAAAATTTCATACTTGCCGACCCATATGGGGATACCAAAAGTTAACATCTTAGCCAAAATACAGTTATGAGGGATTTGAAATCAATACCCACCACCAGGTAAAAGAAAACCTCTAAATTGACTGATATATCAATACTTTCGTTAGGGATGCAACCCACTCAAACTGAGGAACAAAGACTCTACTGAGGATTGTAGCGGTAAAAATCATGAGTGTAAGATATTGGTTAACTTAACTCAAAGTAAATAGAGTTTCCACGGTTTTGTTTTATTCCAAGTGGAAAAGGAAAAAAGAGCGAATAAATCCTAATGAATCTAAAAGCAAAAGGCTAAAGAAACAAACAGAGAATCGGGTAAGGGGATATGTTACAAAATGGGAAGGTTTTACGCACCCAAAATGTCTGTGGTACTCCACGGGAACCCTTTTGTACAAAAAGAATCCGAACAAGTCTTTGCGGCCTTCAGTTCTGATTGTGAACAAGTCTACAAGGTACTCCGACGCTCAAGTATGTTTCTAAATGAGACAACTAAAGCGTAAGCAAAAGGGGATTAGAAAATGAATAGCCGATCCCCCAGAGATGAGGGGTTTTTATAAGGGCATTTTCCCGTATGAGGCAGGTGCATAGCCTTTGACTAAGCGTAACTGCCTCCATAAATCTGTTGGGCAGTTGGCCGCGTGGAAGGCGTTATGGCGCGTGAGGAGGAAGTCCTCAATGACCATATATCAACGGCTCTATTTCATAATAGTCATATTTTCTTTGTTTCCTTAATGGGCTTTTGCTTAGTCAAAGTCTGGATTGGGCCTCAATTTGGAGTAGGGAATATGCTTGGCAACTCCAGAACAGGAGCCCCCTAAGTTACTGTCCCCGTAGGGGGTAGTGACTTTAAGGTGCTGAGGATGTGATTGACATGGCTTATGTTCAAATGTGACACAATTCCTTTGATTTTTTGTGTCGGGCATCTATTTGCAAGAAAAACTAAGCCACCCTAGCAAACTAAGCCACCCCATGTATTTCATCCACCCTAGCGTACATTACATTACCAAGCCCAAGGAACTAAGCACCGACGACACTACGGTTTACAACACACTGTTAGATTCTGACAGTCATTCTCTTCTTCGGCCTGACAGGACGCCAACTACACTATGCGACTCTTAGGTGAATTTTTACTTTAGCTTTTTTGGACCGTGGATATGATTGTTATCTAAGTTTTCTTCTATTGTTTTTGTAGCGTAAATGGCCAAAATCTGAGATCTTCTAGTGAAGACGAATAAATGAAATGTAACGAAAGGCGTGAAGATTAGGGTCGATGTTGTCAAAGACCATACTACTCTGGATGGCTGTGTTGGTTCTGGTAGCTCCACTTCGGGGAGTACTCCGATGGGTGGATCTCCGCTGGGCAAGAGGCCAAGAACCGAGGAGCCCTCTCCTCCTCTAAAAAGAAACGCCGTAGCAACAGGCTCACTCGACTTGCCTCTTGTGTTACTCAGAGGTCTCTGTTTGACGGAGAGTCATCCATCCGGGTACCTGACCTAGATGTTGCTGCCATCTTTTTTGCAGACTCTAAGAGTTTGAGAGTCGATGTCTTCCAGGACGCTGTAGGGATGTTCTAGATTTTGGAGGCTACCCTCGCTTTTAATGATGTCGAGTATATCCCCCGCAAGGACCTTCAAGCGGCCAAGGACAAAATTGAAGAAGTGGAGTCTGGAAATCATAAGTTGGAAAACGACTTACTCCAGGCCATGGGGCATTATGAAAGTAAGATAGAGATAACGAGCGGCTGAAGAAGAAGGTTGCAGAGGCGGAGAGTAGGCCAGCTATCAGGGAAGATGAGACCGAGGAAGAAGCTATTATGGCGACAAGGGCCGAATTGGTTGCCCAGATCCGATTGTTGGCCCAGGATAACTTAAGTATGGCTTCGTTCGACTTTTACAACGCGGTGGAGAAACTTAAGGTAGTTAATCCCAGTGTGAATTTGGTCGTCGATGGTACCGGTCCGCTGCACCGTGTAGAAATGGGGTGGTCCTTCCTCCCGAGGATAAGTAATTTTCTGGCCTGCATGCCGATGTTTTCCTGGCCTGCGTGCCGATTTTGTTAAGTTCTTGTTTGGGGCTTAGTCCCCTTTTGGTTAATGTAATTACTATATTGGCCTTATGGTCGTAACTTTATGTTAATTCATCGTTGTTTTGCATTGCATTGTTACTTAAGTTGTATGTATGTTTTCATATATATTTTATGTTGGTAGAACTGGGAAATGCTCGACAAAATGCGCTAACTCGATAGTGCATGGTACTAGTCGAGGGGGGAGAATTGTGCTCGTAAAAGGGCTTTGGAGACACGGTCGTATCTCTGCTCCCCAAGGCTTAGACCTTTTCCATCGAAAGCTAGGGTCTGCCACGCGTGTATAACAATGGTGGAGTTCATTTGAGGAATCCCCGTTGGGCAACTCAGTTGTCCGGGAGAAGGACAAGTGATTGTGCACATTTATATTGAGGGTTGTACTTATACCACGATACATCCCTGTGGCCGGACCTTTGCCCCTATTGGCGGGGATTTCTTGTCGGCAGCTATTCCGCGTTTTGGTTGGAATTTTAGCTATAATATTGTTTGAGATTTTCAGCATTCCATGGTCGAGCGAATGGTTCTCCACTTAGTTCTTCTAGGTAATATGCCCCCGTACCCGTTTTAGATTTGACGCGATATGGGCCCTCCCAGTTTTCCGCGAGGTTTCCTTCGCATGAATCCTTTTGATTTCTGCGTCGGACAAGGCTGCCCACCTGGAATTCCCTTTTGACGATTTTGTTGTCGTAGCATAATGAATTTTTTTTGCTTTAGGGATTCCTTGAGGAGAGTTTCCCCTGAACGAACCTCGTCTACCAGGTCGAGCTCCTCTCTTAGAGCTTCGTCGTTGAGCTCTTCCTCTAAAGAGGATTTTGTGCATTGAGAGGGTTCTCTGATTTCCACGAGGATGACTTCCTCGGTCCCATATGTCATTCGAAATGGAGTTTCCCTGATTGTTGAGTGTGGGGTGGTTCAGTAGGCCCATATTACAATGTGGAGCTCCTCGACCCACTTGTTATTTACTTCGCCTAATCTCCGTCTGAGACCTCGTAGGATGACCCTATTGGCGGCCTCAGCTTGCCCGTTCGGTTGAGGATGCTCAACGGATGCGAAATGTTTAGTTCTCGTCTTTGCGACGAAGTCCTGAAAATTTATATCTGTGAATCGGGTGCCACTGTCCATTATAAGGGATTGTGGTACACCAAATCTAGCAAGGATGTTTCTCTTATAGAATCATAGGATGCTGAAAGTGGTAATTCTGGCCAGGGCCTTAGCCTATATCCATTTGGTAAAATAATCGATGGCCATGATAAGGTATTTGTTTTAGAAAGAGCATGTCATGAAGGGTCTGAGGATGTCCATACCCCACTGCACGAATGACCATGGTGATGACATTGTCTTCTGAGCGTCAGGGGGTGCAACGTATATATTTCTATGACGCTGGCACTTCTTGCACCTCCTCGCTTGTTCTCTGGCATCTTTTTTCATGGTCGGCTAGTAATACCCAGCTCACAACGCCTTGTGGGCCAAAGATCTGCCACCTAGATGATGGGCTTTGATTTCCTCATGTATTTCGTGCAAAATGTCTGACACATTTCCTTCCTCGACGCATCTTAGGAGTGGGATGCAAAATCCTCAGCGATACATTTTACCATCCACTAGGACGTATGATGAAGAACGGCGTTTTGTGATGCTTTCTTCCTTCTTATCATCGGGTAGTTTCCCAATCGTCAAGAATTTGAACACATGAGTCATCCAGAAACCGGCATACCCTATCGCGTTTATATTGACGATGGTGTCGAGCTTTTCAATGCTGGGACGAGGTAGTATCTCTTGGATTAAATATTTGTTTCCGCCTTTCTTGCGTTTACTTTCTAATTTTGATAGTATGTCTGCCCGTGAGTTGCGTTCGTATGGGATGTGTTAGACGTCCCACGTCCTAAACTGTGTGAGCATGTGTTGTACTTGAGCTAGGTACTCAAAGGTACTCGATCAGGTTGTCGTTATTTTCCTGATACTCCTTTTTTACCGGTGATGCAACCAGTTGTGAATTAGTGAATATCGTAATTAGGAGCCCATGTCTCTTGCGAGGTGGATCCCCGCCATGTTATTAGATGTCGGAATGGAGAGGACTAACGATACCTCGACCATGAGACCTTCTTCTCTTTATAGGATGATCCCCGCACCGCTACCAGAAGGTCCAGATGCCCTGTCGACGTGGAGGATCCATTTGCGGGTGTTCTCCGTAGCGGTTTTCGCCGGGGTCATTTCGGCAACAAAATCGACCAGGGCTTAGGCTTTTAAAGCTTTTCTACCGTCATATTTTATGTCATATTCTGACAGCTCCAAGGACCACCGTTTGTGCTAGGAAATAATGTCGTGGTCTTCTAGCCGCGTTCAAGAAGCCTACATGGGATCCTTATATCTCATACAATCTCAATCTTATCCTCAAAGCCCTATAAGGGGTGTGGTTCATCAGAATCACCAGTGCAACACTCTCCTACACAGGGAAACCCTAATTAGGGTTTTGCCTCAAAATAGTCTATCCTCATAGCTTTGACCAATTCTTATGGTCAAAGGTTTTCATATGGTATACAAGGTTTTCATATGGTATATGGTTTTCAAATGTTTTCATCAAGGAAGTCAAGCAAAGGTCCAGTTGCTTGTGGATGAAGAAAGAAGTCAATTGTTCAAAAGAAAAGTCAAATAATGGACTTTTAGGGTTTTAACCAAGATCATCAACTACATGGACCTTTATTTGGTCAAGGAATAACATGAATGATCTCAATTGTCAAGAATTAGGAGTTTACAAGAAGTTGATAAAATTGGAATTTCTCATGTGAGAGGTTTCTATTTTTGGAAATATTTGCCATAGACCTTCAACCCATTATTTCATGTTCAAAAAAGCTTCAAATGATTTTTTCATGAACATGAAAGTTGTAGATATTGATTTTCCCTTTCCAAAAAGTACAAGAACTCCTCATAGCATTTTTAGAACTCAAGTTATGATTTTTTGAAGTTAAATTTCAATTATAGGGTTTTTGGTGCCTTTTTGTCACAATCCCATTGGCCTTTTTGTGTATGTCACCTTTTTGTATGTACCATTTTTCCACTTTGTTTAATGAGCCTTTTTTTCTTTTTGCGTGACCAAGGAATTCTAACCAACATCATATTATTCGTTTCTTTTAATACAAGTTTTGTGAAAAGGTGATAGTACAAGTAGCACATGTGTGGGTGGATGATTCAGTATAATGCACACACACTCCCCACGTGCCTTTTTTTGTTTTTCACCCAAATCATGCTTTTTTTGCCTATAACACTCACACCTACCTCATTCACAAAGAGAAAAAGTCACGTTAAGAATGGTTACCATGTTACCTCTCACCAACTTACAACCAACACCATTTGATCATCTTTTTTTTCTCATCATCCAATATCATGCAACCAATACATCATCTCCATCATAAAATCATACACCAGCACTACATGGAATCAATTTTGAAAATGAGAAAGAAACCTCACACGATTGCTCTGCATTTGGTGATAACAAAACTTTGCACCTCACACCTTCAATTGAACCTCACACCCTGCATGATATAAAAGATCAAATTCACGAAATTGAAGGGGGCTTCTCATTTCACACTCCAGAAAATCATTCCTCGCTTCCTCATTCTCTTTGCATATTTTGCACTCTCAACAAGAATCAAATTTGACTTTCTTCATCACACTCTTCATCACCTTCCATTAAAGTTGATTGGAAGCACATCAGTCACCTTATTATCATCCCAGGTCTTTGAGCCTACGGATTCCTCCCATTCCCTCATCAAATTTAAGTTTCTCATCCTTTATTTGGCTCAAAAGAAGTTCAAGGAAGATCCAAACACCTCTGGTTTTCTCAAAATCTCAAGTGTGCATCATTTCAGGTTTGCACTTTAAATTTGTTTTGCTTCGGTTTTGCTATGATTATGGTTGTTTTTGGTCTAAGTTTGTTTGATTTGAGATGTATGAAGTGCTTAGAAGCTTTGTGATGCATTGATTCTTGAAATTCAGTTTTGTGATCTATACTTTAAGCCTTCGAATATATCTGAATATGGTGTGTTTGGGAATTTTGTTTGCATATTTGTGATCCTCGTAACATAAGCTTTCCTTTGATGTTTGGTTTGTGATTTTCTTGAAAAAATTTGTTAAGCTTGGCCAGAGCTTGGCCGGAGAAGATGACCGAATTATTCTCCTGTCGACAACACTATTCCATCCTCAGTTTAAATGTGGACCACTGGATTTGTGTATATTTGATGGCTTCTATCTTGACACCACAATAAAATTACATGTGGTACTCACGTGATCATTTGTTTTCATAATAATGCTTGTTGTGTGCTTGAACATGATAACTGTGTAGGCCTTCAGATCTGGGTTGTTTCTTGTGTTACGGTGTGTTAGATCTAGTGACTTGGTGATAACTGTTGTGAACCACTAGATTTGTTTATTATTTCCACTTGACTCAGTCGTGTCCATTGATTGCATTGACCTAGTATTTAGTTGACTTGCGTGCTTGCCTTTGGATTTACATACTTGGTGAGATTAATTATGGAACCTTGGATCTGATTACTTGGACTCACTTGTTAACTGAGATTTGGATGCATTGGGCTTCTATTGCTATATTATCCCCTCCCTTGGCCCATTCTTCATTTTAATGTATGTGGATTACTCTTGACACCCCTTTCTCTTTTATTCAAATTTTTTTTTTCTTATTTCTTTCCATTTCAAATTTATTTTTTAAAAGTAGTTTCATCCATTTTTTATTTTCCATTTTTATTTTATTTTAATGTCCTGAATTGATTTTTCTATTTAATTTCATTTGTTTTGTCTTATACCATGAACCCTTGAGTTGTTGATTTTGTATCTGGAGCTCTAAAATAGTTTCAGTCATGGTTATTTTTTCTATGTGTCCATAACATTTTAAGGTATTTTATTTATTTTTGTGTTGATTTTTAGGCTTTGTTTGACTGACTTTTGATTTGTTACTTTATGCTTAAGTAAGTGAAACCCTAACTTTGATTTGCCCAATTGTGTGATTGACTTGGGTTCTGATTCTTGACTTGTAAATTTGCCTTGATGTTTATGCATGTTTGAGGACCTTTGATGCTTAAAGCTATAATTGTTGAAGCATGATTGCTATTATTTTTTAGGATTGAACTTGAATTTCCTTATTTGAAGATGTTTTGAGCCATGATTTGCTAATTTGTTTAGGGAGGCACTTGTGCCACCATATAAGGATTTGTTTGAGGATTGTTAATATGTTCTATGATCTCTGGTTGTGGTATGTAAACCTCATCTTTGCTTGTCATATGCTTACCTTGTGAACCAAGTCACATCTTTTCACAAGCATGAATCATGTTTCACTTCACTTCACATTTCTTCATATCTTCTCCAGTTGCCTTAGCATGTGCCTATATGCTTTCTTTAGTGATTGAATATTCTTTTTAGGCACATGATTAGGATGTTTAAGTTCTGACTTTGACCTTACTTGTTGAATTATGACTTTTATGCTTCACTTAATCACTTGCTTTCATCTTACTTCCTCCTTGGTGCTTTGCTTGTTGTTTGTGGGACTTCTCCCATTCCTTTTGGTGTGAGCTTGCATGAATAATATTAGAGGTCTTCTATGATCATTAGCTTCTGACTTATATGTATCTTGATGTTTATAACTTTCTTCTTCCATAACTTGAACTTGTTTGAACTTCTGTTGCTTTGTGTGAATACTTCTAACCTTTTCAGGGGCTATGGTAAGTGTGAGAGGTGTGGTTGATGTTTCCACATCTCAATATTCTTCCTTCACTTCTTTTTATGCTTTATTAACTTATAATTGTGAAGTGCTTAGGCCATATTTTTCTAACTTCTTCTTCACCCCCCTTTAGGATCAACTTGTCTTCTCTTAAGAAGTAAGTTGAATCCTTTTGCTCCTTTCTTCTTCTTTCTTCTTTCTTTTCTCCTTTCCTTCTTCTTCATTAGGATAGAATTCAAACCACACTAACCTAGGATTCTCATGCATGATAAAATTTAGGATTGTTAGTACCCCCTTTAGTTTTTACCTTTGAGATCCTTTTGGTTCTCTCTCTTTCTCATCTTCAAACAAATTTCTAAAAAACACTTAATAATGGTTGAGGTAGTCTTGTGTGTATGGACTTATTCCATGGGGCACCTGTATTCATCCTATCTTGGGATAGTACAAGCTTATCTAGCATGATGTACAAGTTTAATCATGAGATCATCCTCACAAAGAAAATCATAAAAAATACTTCTTCATTTCAAAATCACAAAAACACTTAATAAATTCAATGAGTTAGTGGGCTTAGGCCCTAAGCTATGGAACCAAGTTTTGCAGGTCTTCTCCTTACTTCGGTGGTTTTGTTCCTCATTCCATCTTGGAATGAAGTGATAAGTATACATTCCATGGAAAAGGACTTGAACTCACTTTCACATGCCAAACACAAAGAAAACACTTCTAAAAAACATTGAACAAAGAATAAGAGTCTTTCCTTCGGGAATTATTTTCTCATCTCCTTCATTCATAACGTAAGAACTTGCTCCTACTTGTCTTTTTGCAAGACGGTAAAGAACTTGTTTCAGACGAGACTACAACACCTAAGCATAGACATAAGTAGTCCAAGATTTAAAACACAAGCAACCTTCATCCCTAGTTAGGGTAACTACAACGACTATGATCCTCATGTCCAGATGAGGTACGTAGGCAGCAAGGTAGGTCCCGTTCTAGCACTCTTTTCCCCTTACATTTTCCCCTTTATTTTCTTTTCTAAAGATCTAGTTCCTTTTTTGTTGCAGCAGCTTCAATCTTTTAACCTTTGAAATAGTTTCTTTACAAGCGTGGATCCCATCGGGTACGACAAACGATCTAAGGTGCTAATACCTTCCCAGTTCGTAACCGACTCTCGAACCCAGTTCTTTAGTTCGCAATACCTTTGTCCTTTCTTTCTTTTCTTCGGTTTGTATAACATTACCTTTCCCGTTCCTTCGGGATAAAAATTCCTGGATGGAGACTCTACCCTTTTTCGCGCTACTTTTGCGTTTGTACCAGGATGGAAATCCAGGGAGCGAAAACTTGGAAACTCTGCTGGGGAAGACTCCAGAATCTCTGGTTTCCCCTTGAGAGTCTCTCCTAAAGCTTGTTTGTTTCTATTTCACTGTGTGTTTATGTTTATTTCTGTGTGTTTATTTTAATGTTGTTTATTTACAGTTTTATTTACAACTTTGTTTAATCGCTTTTCAGTATTTTATTTTCCATGCATCATTATTATACTGTATGGACTGTCTAGATTGTATTTTCTATTTGGTGGGTTGGGGATTGTTACTGAGAGATGAGCTCATAAGTGGGGCTTGAGTGCACCCTAGGACTTAAAGTAGACATTCACTTTGGCTTCATGACATCTTGTCATGCGGGTAGTAGTGAGTTCCCACCTAGACTGCGACCGTCTTAGAAATGTCTTGATATAGGGATCTTCCCTACTTCATTACACAACCTTAATAGTTATGTGCATCTGGGGACCGATCATTGAGGACCTTTATGGAAACATCCCTCTCTAGTGGTGACAGTGGCAGACTGCATTTTGTGGAAAACCCATTCGCACCCGAGGGCCCATTGGGAAGTTGCATAGGATGGCCTGATTCTCTTATAGGAACTTAGTTAAAGCATCTGGTCATATGACAATAGTATTGTATCCCAATGGATGAATGTACTATTGTTTCTCGATTTCAGCGCTTGAAGTTGGGGACTTATAAGGAATGCTTGTTTTTCCCAGACTCACGCTGAGACCTCCATGAGTAGTATATAATGCTTATTCGACTCCCTGATTTGGCCATGACCCATTTCTCGGAGATGGTGAACTTATTATTGCTATTTGGCTTTGAGAGTCTGTGATGTTTGACTCGGAGCACATCCGTGAGATTGGGAGAGGTTTACAGGTTTGCAGGAACCGATGGCCTCATCATACCCTTTGTTATCAGTGTGATCTTATGTTCTGATCCGGTTATTTTGGTTCTGGAGTTCTAGATCTTTGGTTCTGAGATACTTATCTTGGCTTCGTTGTCCCGTATCTAGACAGTTCCAGACACTGATCATATGCCTTGCATTGCATTGCATCATACCAACATCAACATTTTGTGTTTTCATTTTCTCGGGTTATCATCTGCCCTCCCACCCAGTTCCCTTAGCTCTTTGTATTATTTTTATCTAGATGGAAGAAGTGCTCAGATGTCGTTGCATCTCTTACGATCGTTTCTTACAACCATTCTCTTTTCTTACCACTGTTTATCCTATTTCTGGCCACCACGACATTGAACTAAAAACTAGAACGGTGCAAACGAACATTCTTCGCCACGTTGGATTTCACTATACCTCACCGTGTTGGATTTTCTCAAGCGGCCGCTGTTCTTCGGATATTGATGATGACGGTGATTATTCAGATCCATATGATATTTCTAGAACAAAGCACGCTTCTACTAATCGGCCGAAGCATTGGAGAGTACATTTTCTATTTTTCTCATGCTCTTAGATACTGTTGTTGAGTTTATCTCTATCTATATGTTTGTTTTTGGAGTGTTTGTGAATTGGATACACTCATTGTTGTTGATGTTTCTATCTGTGGCAGATTTAGGGTTTATAAGAGTGGTTTTTGCATGTTGTGTTTGAAATTCATTTCTTAGGGATTTAGTTTTTGTTTCTGTGTATTGACAAAAACAATGGAGTATTGTAATTGTGACTCTTATTATATTCTATGAAATTAATGAAATAGTGTGGGTTTTTGGATAAAGATTTTTGTTGTTGTTGAGGATGGATTGAGTTAATGGCCTGAGGATGAGGAAGTTAATAGTTTTTGGATATTATCTTCATTTATGGGAAGTGTTTTTTATTCACATTTTGTTTGTTGCAAAATTTTGAGTTGAAATTCTTTGATCTTTTTAGGAACATGTAGGAAGAGAAAGGGAAAAGAGATTCTTAGAACACTCTAGAAAGATATTCCATGAATCCTCTAGAATTTTCTTACTAGTAAAATTTTCTTCTTCTTTCTGATGTACAAATGTTGTTTACTTATTTACTTCACTCAGACAATGACTAGTTTCATACTTTCATTTGATAATTCTGTATTTCTATTACTGACATGGGAGCAATCCCTTGTGTCTTCAGTAAGGCGCGCTGGTACTAAATGCTTCCTGTAGATTTCATTATACCTTGTATTTGAAGGAAGAGGAAGAGAAGAAACAAATACTGAGAAAGATTAGAGTGCATGCACAAGCCATTAGAGTACAGTTCCTTCATTGGACTTTCCTTGTTATGATTATGTGGCGTATATGTAGTGCACTACTTAATAATTTTGTTTTAATATGCAACATATCATTTCAAAGTAGCTGGGGTGCACGGGTAGCCGGGACAGGGACAAGTGTAACGCCCCAAATTTTATTTAAATATTTATTCAGAATGTTGTGTTGTAATGTGTGAAGAATAATATATATTATTGAATATAATTGTGGTTGAAAATTATATTGTGGTGGATAATTGTACTATTATGTGATAAATAAAATAAATGGAATAAATAGGAGGTGAGGACAAGGTGGTCAATTAGTAGAAGTAGTAAGGGTAAAAGTGGAAGATCATAAGTTAGGTCTTAGGGGTTATATTGGAAATAAGGAGAGAGAGAAAACATAATCGTGAAAGAGGGAACGTGAAGCGATCGTGAAAGTTATGAAGAGGAGAAGAAGAGGAAAGGGCTTAACTGTAAAGAAGAGTTCGCGATGAAGAAGTAAGTCTCAACTAAACCTAAGGTAAGGGTGGAATTCTTCCATCTTAAGGGTTTTATAATGGGAATTGGGTAGGTTGAGGATTAGGGATTGAGGTTGTGGTAGATTGAGGAGGAATTAGGTTGGATTATGTGTTGTTGATTGTTATTAGTTGATAATTGTATGCATTAGACGATGAAATTGATGAATACTGAGAATTTTGGTTGTGATTGGTGATGGGTATGATGATTTTTGTACCAGGATTGAGTGCTGAGAGCAGAGCTGCGATTTGCGAAATCGCAGAGCTTTCTTAGCGAGCAGAGTTAGTGAGTTCGTCGCTTTGAGATCAGTGACCTTCGCTTAGCGAGCCCTGTAGCATGAAAAATCAATTTTAAAATTCTATAAAATTCCTTAAAATTACTTAATTAAGTTAGTAATGCTTAGGAATCCTTGTGGAGTAGTTAAAGGTAGTGAAAGAGGAGTATACACTTGATTGTAGGGATAATTAGTGTAGTTTGAATTTAAACCTAATTGATATGCTTGTTGGATTTGTTGTTGTTGTGATAAGTTACATATGTTTGTTGGTGGTGAATGTACATGTAATTGTTGTGATATATGATATTGTTCTGTTTGTGATGGTTGAAGTTGATTTAGGTGGTTGTATGCTAGAAATGAATGATGATAATGATAATTGCAATGTTAATGAATTGTTATATGTGGAATGGTGTTTCGATGAGTAGTTGGATATAAGTTGTTGTTGTTGATGTTGATGTTGTATGATGTAATTCTTGTATATATGCATGTATGTCATTAATGTTGCATGATATGTTGCATAGTTAAATAACATACCAAGGTGGGGTATGGTCGTTGTTGTGATGTTGGTGCAGTAATGAAATAGGGATCGTACGTGACCATGAAATCGGGGTCGATGGGTGTGATAATGAAATAGGGTTCATATTGGACCATCAAAGAGGGGTCGAGAGTTTTGACGGGAACTGGATCTTGAAATAGAGATCGGATATGGTACCGCATGTAAATAGTTAAGTAGAGTCCCATTGCATGATTTTTGTTGTTGTCCATGATGTTGTGGTAGTGTATGATATTGTTATATATGTGTCATTGTTGTTTGTGATGTTCTTGAGGTGTGATAGTTGTTATTGTAGGTGTTGTTGTCAAATAGTTGTTGATGAGAAGTGGTGCCTAGTTTTCGGTTACTTGCTTAAATTCTTATTATATTAATCTATGATGTAAGTATCTCACCCCTTATGTTTGAATGTTACCTTATGTTGGTAACGTGCAGGTGAGCAGGATAAGTCGAGTGGTGGTCAGTGAAGTCGTTACACTTCACGTCTTAGGGTGTAGGCTCTGATACGTCACTTTGGGAGTAGGGTCGATGTTGCTTAATGTTGATATTTTTTTTGTAATTGAAGTTGATTAATGTTGATTTTAAAATTATTTTCCTCGAATAAAAAGTTGATTTTGACACTCGAATAAAAAGTTGAAAATTTTACTTTGATTTTATTAATATATTTTCGTGGGGTAATTTGGGTGTTACAAAGTGGTATCAGAGCAGGTAGGTCCATCCGACCAAGTAGTTGAGTCGTCGAGTCGTAGAGTCATTGAGTTGTTGTGTTATTGTTGAGTGTTGAGCATTGTTGATGCGTTGTGGTTGTGTTGTTATTGTTGATTCTAAATATTTGTTGGATTGTGTTATGGTGTATGACAAATTTAGAATGGATGGGAGGAATGATGTTGCACTTGCCGCTGATATGCAAGCGGTGGCACAGTGTAACACTCCAAATTTGCCCTCTCTCTTTTTTATCATCATAGGCATGTCATATCCTTAGCATCTAGCATAGAAAAATGAGGCATGATACTCGCATGCTCTAGCATAAGGTACATGATTAATTATCTGGGCAACTCAAGATTTTAAAGTCAAGCCAATAGCCAGGTGGAATTTCAAGAAGCTCACTAGGTCTTCTCATATCTTGTACAAGCCCAAGGTCATTCTTAAAAGTTCAGAAGAGAGAAATTCCACCAGAGGTTCAAAAGTGCAACATTCTCCTCTGCAGAGGAAACCCTGATTAGGGTGTTGGATCAGATCCTCATATCCTTTTAGCTTTGACCAATTCTTATGGTAAAAGGCTCTCATCTAGTCTGAAAGGCTTATATATGAAATTTGAGGCAAAAACTCACTGAAGAAGTCAAGAATTTGTCCAGTTGCTTGAGAAGGAAGCAAGAAAGTTAGCTTTGCAGTCAAAAAGTCAACAGAAGGATTTTTAGGTTTTAATCAGGATCATCAATCTTTGGAAGTCATATCAGGTCAAGGAATATCTTAATTAAGTTCAAATGTCAAAAATCAGGAATATGTAAAAAGTTTCTAAATTTGGAAATTTAGAAGTTTCTATTTTTGGAAGTATTTGCGCTAGATATTCAAGCTATAATTTCATGTGCAAAAATACCCCGAATGATTTTCTAGTGAACTTGAAAGTTGTAGATCATGATTTTCCCTTTCCAAAAAGTCCCAGAACACCTTCATATCATTTTAGAACTCAAGATATGATTTTTTGAAGTTTGGACGCATTTTAGGATTTTTAGGGCACATTTGTTGATTTTCTATTGGTCCACTTTATTTATTTTTGTATCACACTTTTTGCTATTTTTTTCCTATACATTTTTTGATTTCCTCCATGACATGTGGCATGACCAATTTTGTGAATGTAGAATTCTCTTTTGTCTTGGTATGTGTTAGTGGGAAAAATAGAAAGGAAAAAAGTACAAAAGGTGGCAATGAGATGATGATAAAAGAGTGATGATCAGCTTTTATTCCCTTCACATAGAACGTGCCTTTATATCATTTGTTTTGCCAACCCACACTTTTATCACACACTCACACTTTTGGAAGCTCTTGTTTTCATTAGCAAACGATTTTGTGCACCAAATAATCACATGTGAGAAGTTGCCATGCACATTATGTCAACACAAATCGCAACTTCAGTTTGTCATCATATTTCATCATCAAATCATCACCTTCCCAGCGTGACAAGAGAACATGATGTTTCCATGCACCACCAACATGGGATCATTTTGAGAAAAAAAAGCCAACATGGAAGGTGTGAAGGGTGGCGCACAAGACCTGAGTTTTGAGTATAACAAATTTATCACTCACACTTCAAACAATTCAGCAAAACACCCTCCATATATAAGGCAATTTTTCCACGAATTCGGGGGGAGAACTCACAAGTTTCATCATCCTTGAAAATCAGATAACAAACTCTCTCCCTCTCTAAAAACTTGGCTCTACATTCTTCATTTTCTAGATCTAAGTTTCTCATTCAACTTTCCATTTTCGAGCTAAATCATACTCAAACTCACATCACTTTCATTATAATCTTCTTGGAGCTTTATGTTTAAAGTTGGAAATTCAACAACACTCTCGGAACTGGCATCATTCTCCTCACTAAGCCTTTATTTGGCTCTGCAAGGAATCAAGGAAGCTTAAAGAAGCAAGGAGATCCTCTAGTTTTCTTATTTTCTCCAAGGAAGTTCAATTTCAGGTTTGAATTTCAAGTTTATTTCACTTCGATTTTGCCTCAATGTTGCTTTTGTTGGCTTGTTAATGTGTGATATAAGTTGTATGAAGTGTTTGGAAGCATTGTGGAGCTTTGGATTTTGAAACTCATTTTTGATGTTTGATCTTATTTTGTTCGATTTGTTTCATACATTAGCTGTTTGATAATTTGATTGACATAATCATGATCTACGTGGTCTCGGCTTTCTTTTGGTATATGGTTTGTTTGTTTCTGTATTTTTTTTCTTGTAGAGTGCCACCGGAAGAGATGACCGGAGCAATTCCGGCCGGTCATCTTCATCGTGTTCTGGTATTTTCTTTTTTTTCCTAGCTTTATCACCACCGTGCGATCTTTCTTATCTTATGGACCACAACACGCCAGCGTATTAATGAGCAGCGTGAGAGGCATGTGCTCTTTGTGTGTGTATGGTATTTGTGTGCATGGCTTCCTATCATGTGGAGTTTTCTTAGGAATCGTTGGATTGAGAGGGAATTTTTAATTTGAATGTAATCCACTAGATTGAAATACTTAGGGATCGGTTGACCACGCATTTAAGCCTTCAGATCTGCAGACTTTGTGACTTTTGATAGCATAGGATTTAATTACTTATGATTTTTCGTTGACTGAGCTCCTAGTTGTTAGGCCTCATTCGTTGATATTTGAACCCCTGTCTGGGCCCGATTTTTGAATTTAATGACGATATTTTTTCTTTTTGAACCTCCTGACCTTCATTTCATTTATTTATTTTCTCTTTTAGTTTTTGTTTCATTTCTTTTTTTTAAATAGTTTGAGGTTTCTAAAAATCACCAAACAAATCATGGACGTAAAATTTAATTTTCTTTAATTTTGAATTTTTTTATTTTCCATTCATTTTTATTTTTTGTGGTAGAATTACTTGTTTAGTTTAATATTTCTTTTAATTCTTTAAAAAAATGCATGCTATCTTGTTTAATTTTTATCTTGATCATGGATTTGAATTTTTATTTGGTTCTTTTTGCTCTGGATCATTGACATGATGTAGTTTGCTAGGGATTTATCTCATGATTTTTAGGAATTTGTATGTTTAATTTTGTCAAGTTTCTTTGTGCATGAACTTCAAACCCCTAATTGCAATGTATGCCCTCCATTACCCTAGTTTGCGTCTGTTTGTGAATCTCTCCTTTGGGTATGTTGTTTTTATGAGTTTAAGAAACACTTATGTTTAATTGAGGATTTTTTGAGTGACGTTTTGATTTAATGTGATTTTTCTTGCTTACTTGCCTTAATTTGTATCCTTTCTTGTTACATGCTTGCTTCTTAGGTTAGGAGGGCACTTATGCCAACTCCTATAGGTTTTTTAGAGTCCTTTTGACATGTGTATAGTTCTCTGGTCCTTGAATGTTGTTTGCATCTTGAATTGCTTTGATGTACTTGTTCTTGACAGTTCTCACATTTGCATGTATGCTCACTTCACTTCTTATGCTTACTTGCTTCCCATATTGACAATAATTGAACTTGTATGCTTCATTTCTTGATTTCTTTTATTGCTTAGGCACTTCTTTGAAGTTTAGGGTTCTGGTATTGAAGTGTGTGATGCTTGTTTACTTTGTGTGCCTTGTGTTATCCCATAGATGTTTTGTTCTTTCATAGTGACTTGAATTGTTTTATGATGAGTTGTTTGCTCTAATACTTTCATGGTTTTGTGTGTGTAATCATAGCATATGAATGGTGTGTGTTACTTCTGGTTGTGATGTTTTAAATTGATCTTTTGGTTTTAATTGTTTCCTTTTATTACTTGTGTATGATCTAACCTTTCCTTGTAGGGGCTCATGGTAAGTGAAGTGTGGATGATATCCACATTTCAAGTCTTCATATCATCTTTTTATTCTTTGCTTTCTCATTTGTCTTTGTGATGTGCCTTATTCCATCTTGTGTTTAACTTCATCTTTTTCCCCTTTAGAAACAACTTATCTACTTTAGAGGAGTAAGTTGTACACTAGTTCTTCTTTCTTCTTCTTCTTTCTTCTTTCCTTCTTCATTAGGATAGATTTCAAACCAAACTAACCTAGGACTTCCATGCATGATAACACTTAAAATTAATAGTCCCCCTTAGTCTTTTACCTTTGCTCCTTTGGTTTCTTCTCTTTCTCATCTTCATACAAAAACATTAAAAAACACCTTAATAAAGAAAGAAGTGGCCTCTTGTGTATAGACTTATTCCATGGGGCATATATATTCATTCCATCTTGGAATAGTACACTTGTCTAGCATGATGCACAAGTCTGATCATGAGGTCATCTTCATCAAGAAAACCATAAAAAAAACTTCTTCATTTTTAATCACTAAAACATCTAAGTTCAACAAGTTAGTGAACTTAGGCCCTAACCCTTGGAAACAAGTCTTGGATAAATTCTCCTTACTTGGTGTGTTTGTTCTATTATTCCATCTTGGAATGTAGTAGCAAGTACACATTCCATGGAAATGGACTTGAATTCACTTTCTTGTGCCACACAAATAAAAAAATCATAAAAAAACATTGTACAAACAATAAGAGTCTCCTTCAGGACTTCTCTTCTCATCACCTTCACTCTTTACGTAAGAACTTGCTACTACTTGTCACTTTGCAAGACGGTTACGCACTCGTCGTCCGAGTCTGTAACACCTGAGAATTGATATAAGTAGTTCAATCTTAAAACACAAGAAATTTTTCCACCCCTAGTTAGGGGAACTACGGCGACTCTGATCCTCATGTCCAGATGAGGTACGTAGGCAGCGGGGTAGGGCCCGTTCGAGCAATCTTTTATTTTCTCTACATTTTCCCCCTTTCTTTTCTTTTCCTCAGTTTCAGACTCTCTTTTTGCAGCAGTTTTCATTTCTTCACCTTTTGAAACAGTTTCTTTGCAAGCATGGATCCCGTCGGGCACGGCAGACGATCTGTGGTTCTAAGACCTTCCCAGGTCGTAACCGACTCCCGAACCCAGATTCTTTGGTTCACAGGACCTTTGTCCTTCCTTTTCTTTTCTTCTAGTTTGTGCAGCATTACCTTTACTGTTCCTTCATGATGAAAATGCCTGGCTGGCGACTCTACCTTCTTCCGCGTCGCTTTCACGTTTTTTACCAGGATGGAAATCCAAGGAGCGATAGCTGACGACTCTGCTGGGGAATTCCTAACCAGAGTATCTCTGGTTCCCTTGAGAGTCTCTCCTAGCGCTTACGTGTTTCTGTTTCATTGGGTGTTGATTGTTTGTTGTAGCGTGTTTATTTTACTGTTGTTTATTTACAGTTTTATTTACAGTTTTAGTATTTATTTTCATGAATCATATATATTGTACTGGACTGTATGGACTGTGGTGGTTTTCTTTGGTGGGACTGGGATTTTTTACTGTGAGATGAGCCCGTAACCGGGGCTCGAGTGCACCCTAGGACTTAGCATGGACAATCACTTTGGCTTCATGGCATCTTGCTATGTTGGTAGTAGTGAGTTCCACACCCAGACTTGCGACCGTCTTGGAAATTTTTTGATGCAGGAATCTTTCTTGGATCATTACACGACCTCGATAGTTATATGCATCTAGGGACCGATCATTGAGGACCTTTGTGGAATCATCCCTCTCTAGTGGCAGGCCACATTTTGTGGAAACCCCATTCGCACCCGAGGACCCACTGGGAACTCGCATAGGATGGCTTGGTTCTTTTATAGGAACTCAATCAAAGCATCTGGTCGTATGACGATAGTACTGTATCCTACGGGCTGAATATGCTATTGTTTCTCGACTTCAGCGCTTGAAGTTAGGAACTTATAAAGGATGCTTGTTTTTCCCGGACTCACGCTAAGACCTCCCTGAGTAGTATATAATGCCAAACCAATTCCCTGATCTGGTCATGAGCCATTTCTCGGAAATGGTGAACATATTATTGTTATTCGGCTTTGAGAGTCCGTGATGTTTGACCCGAAGCACACCCGTGAGATTGGGAAGGGTTTACAGGTTTGCAGGAACTCTTAACCTCATCACACCTCATTATCAGTACAGTCCTATGACTTGATATGGTTACATGGATTCTGGAGTTCTTAAGTTATCTGGTATTTGATTTGGGGCTTATTTGAGACTGAGTTCTTGTTCATGGGGCTTTATTCAGAGGATTATGGTTCTTGGTCACTTGGGTCCAGTATTCAGTATCTAGACAGTCCCAGATGTTGATCATATACCTGCATTGCATTTTCATTGCATCATACCCGCATTAACTGTTTGTGTTTTCGTTTTCAGGTAGTTACTTGCATATTGCATCCAGTTCCGGTATTTTTTCCATATCCAGATGGCAGAGAATAGAGAGGCTCCTAGAAAGAGGAATATGCATTATACTTTCCCTCAACCAGAAATTGAGGGTATTCAGAAACTGATTGGCTTAATGAATGACAAGGTGTTAAGTGACTTCAGAAGCTTATTGTTGATCAGAGAGATATTCTTCATTCCTTGTTACAGTTCTACGATCCTCAGCTAAGAGTTTTTGTGTTCCCAGATTATATTCTAGCCCCTACCTTGGAAGAAGTTTCTGATATGATGAAGATTCTTGTTAAAGAGAGCATTCCTTATTATGCTTCAGAGAGGGTTCCTCCGTACGAAGATATAGAAAGTGCTTGCCATCTAAGTATGATTAGGGTGAAAATAGGTTTGGAAGCTGGTAAAGGAAAAGGATTTGCCTTGGATTTTCTCATCATAGAAGCTCATGTTTTTGCCTTGGGAAATAAATGGTCAGAATTTAGTGCATTGTTGGCCTTGATGGTGTATGGGACAAGTTTGTTTCTTAGAGAGAAAGGTTGGTTCAGTATGGAGTGTCGCTCCCGATAAATGGGACGGGGCCCAGATAAAGGTACAGACGCGAACGGTCGGCGAAAGGAGCAATGAGAACACACAGCAGTGAACTCACTGGAGAAGAAAAGAGTCGCCAGCTAGGCATTTTTATCCCGGAGGAAAGGCAATGCTGCATAGGCCTAGAAAAAGAGGGATAAGACGATTGCGAACCAGAGAGACTGAGAAAGGGGGTTGGTTACAACCTGGGAAGGTATTAGCACCCGGATTGTCCGTCGTACTCGACGGGATCCACGCTTAAAAGATTTGTGCTTTAAAGGGGTAGTGTCAGTGCAATTTGTGTGTAAAATAGCTGGAACAGGATGTACAGGTGTCAGTGTAAAAGAAGTGAAGTGTATAAGTGAAGTGCCAGTGTGAGAACAAGAGTGAAATGCTCATGATAATGAGGCTTAAAGAATAAGGTTGGAAAGAGGGGGAATATACAGAGACTTTTGTTCGATAACTGTTAAGTTATGCCTACGTATCCTCTCGTGCAATGAGGAAGTCAGAACACCGTAGTTCGACCCAAAGAGACTGAAAGGATGAATTGACTTGTGAACTGCTTACTTGCCTATGCTCAAGTGTATGATCTGTCTGGCACAGATGCAAACTGTCTTGCATTAGACGGAAGAAGCAAGTTCTCGTTTGTGAGTGAAGATGATGAGAAAAGAATCCCGGAGGAGACGATTATTGTTTGTTTTTGTATATTCAGTCTTTTATTGCTTTTTGAAGTTTGTCATAGAGTAATGAGCTTAAGCCTAAACCAACTGGTTAGTAAACTCATCACATCTTCCCTCTGATTAGGGGTAATGAGAATACCTTAAGTGTGAAGTCAGATTCTCACACTTAATCACCTTTGGTGTAGGATTAAGATCATTAACCTACTTGTGATTATTTAGATGTTTTTGGTGTTTTTGTTTAGTGTTGAGTAATGAGATTAAGCCATAATCAAGGATTAAACAGACTCATTACACTATCCTAATAGAAGGATAATAGATGAGAATGTTTAAGCTGAGGAAAGCTCCTCAACTTAATCCATGATTAGGGATTAATCTCATGACAAAACAAACCTTTGATTAAGTGAATTTTATTTAATGGTATGATGATGAAGTGAATTTTTATGGTTTGTAAGACAACTTGAGGGGGACTTGTCCATTAACACTAGGGTTAGTCCTTCTTAACCAAATTAAGGAAGAATTAGAACCCTAATGCAAGGCCCAAGTTACAAGTGTGATGTCTTGATGATTATTAAGTGGATTGATTAAAGGATTTAAACACATTAAGGGTTTAACACTTAGGATCAAAGTTACACACTCCATCCTAATAGAAGGATGCAGGCATAAGCTTAATCACAAAGCCTTAAAGCCTTTAGGGTTTAGTCCCTGATTATGAGATGAGAAAAGCAGACTCAAAGAGACACAAAGGTAAAACTAAAAGGGGAGACTAATCAAAACCCTAATCATTGTCATGCTTGGTTGTTCCTAAGGTTTGTGAGGTTTTCAAGAACAATCTTCAATGGAACCACCAGGAAGCAGATGAAAGGATCAAGAGAAGCAAAGCAACTTGCTTCATTCAAGAAGTCAAGTCACTTGAAGAAAGAAAGTGGGAAGAGAAAGAATGAGCAAGCTCAAACTCATACACATGTAAAAATGCAGCATGGATGCAAGAGAGATGAAAAGAAAAGTTATGAGAAGTGAAGGCAAATTCACTTCTCAAAATCACTTACCACCTGAAATGTTAGAAAAGAAATGCAATGCAATGCAAAATGGGATGAGATGACATGATGAGAAACAAAACCAGAAGCGTTTACATGATGCTAATGATGTTATGAGATGCTATGAACATGAGGCAGCAAATGGAAATGATCATACAAGTTTATGAATGCAAAGGAAGCAAGTTAAGAAGTATGGACATACATGAAAAGTTATGAAGTGCACATGGCATACAACAAGGCAAATACATGATGCAATGATCAAACATGCTTTCTATATGTCTTATGATGTCAAATGGATCAAATGGAGGCATGGAATATCATGGCAAGTCATGTTATGCAAGAGAATGCAAGATGGATGCATATGGAAGCCCAAATTAGGGTTTATGAACCATACATCAAACAAAAATCAAAATCAGAAGCAAACCCTAAGATAAAAAATTGAAAATGCCACCCAAAGGACCCCTAATCCTATACTAAACCAATTCCCAAGGGAGAGGTTTCACCTCCTAACCAAACTCAAGATATGATTTTCTTAAGATTTCTAGGATATTAGGGTTTCCAAACAAAAGAAATGTCAAACAAATTGAAAATGAGAGATCAAATAATGGCCATTTAATCTCACAAACTATATGCTAAACACAATGCAATGCAAAAAGAACCAATGTCCAACTCCTCATGGATAGACAGAAATGATTTTTTGAACCTTGGATCAAAATAATGCACAAAAAGGATTTTAATTCAATGAGAAATTCTTAAAATGCATCAAGATCAGAAAATAAATTTGGTTTTAAGGTTGGACAATGTTTCTAAATGTCTTAGAACATTTCATGAATTTTTTGGTGATTTTTAAATACCTAAACGTATTTTTAATAAATTAATTCTCATTAATCAATTAAAAATAATCTTTTAAATATTTAAAAATACTTTTTTAATGCTAAAAATGAAAATAAAAATATTTTTGTGTTTTAAAAATTAGTGAAACTCTTGACAAAAAGTTTCATAATTTTTAAAACAATTTTACTATTTTTAATAAATTGTACAAATAAAATGGGAAATAAATGAATAAAACAAAGAAAATAAAAAAGTAATTTGATCTGATGGTGGAGATTTGAACTGGGTTTAAAAGGGTTGACTGGCGCGCGAATCCAAGGGCTGTGGTTGGTCCTGATTAAATTAACTTAATTATGATTTATTTAATTAATGAAAGTGGATTAGGGCAAAACAAATGGATCTGGGCCATTCATGCACGCGGGAGGTCAATGGGGTCAACTAATCCAACGCCCCACATTCAAATGGAATTAATGACCTGAGATTAGGGCATAACAACATTCAGGTGACCGGAGGGGAGCTCCGGTCATCTTCCCCGGCGACTCCAAAACCCTAAAACATGATTCAGGCAACCAATCAACAAATTAAACACATCTAAGTGATCCTCTAACATCCTAGGACACGAATCCACCCTCAAACATCATTTAAACCCCAAGAATCATGCAAATCGAAGGAAACAAAATCCACGGGTGAAATTTCAGAACAGCAATACAAACTCATTTCTCATCTATTTTCGATTCTAAGAGTATCCCCATGACCAGCAAAGCATAAGCAATTGATTTATAACTTAAAATGCAAGCTTTGGGAGAAAATGTTCATGTTCATACCTGAGCTGGAAAGCTTCAATACTGAGCTTCCAGAGCTTCCTTTGCGTGCAAATGAACTTTTTTGACTCCCTTGAACTCAAAGAGAAGCTCCAAAGTCCTTGTGGATGGCTGATTTGAGAGGAAGAGTTCTGATGTAGCAGATTGCACAGTCAGGATTTGTGAGGTTTTAAGCTATTCCAATGGTGGATTCTTGCTCCTTTGAATGTTTCTGACTTGTTGGTGAAGAGAAATGGGGTGTTTGATGGCTGGAAAATGAGATTCGAAGAGAGAAGAGTTTCTGCAGGTTTTGTGGTATGTTGTGTTCTAGTGTGCTTCTGGCTTGTTTCTTTGTTGGTTTTGGTTCAGTGAGACAAGGTGAGGAGGTTGGTGAGACTTGCTTGAATGTTTGTAGCTTGTGGAGCCAGATTCGAAGAGAAATGCAAAATGGGGTGAGTTTGTGAATGCTGTGCTAGGGCTTGTTTCAGGCTGGCTTGATGATATGTTTAGCTTGCAAATGGATGGCATAAACAACTCCAATTGGTCAGATGATGTGACCTGGCCTGCTGTGATTGGGATGTTCACTTTTGCAAAAAGTCCACTTTGTTGTAAGAGAGGCATGGGCTTGGTTCTAGGCTAGTACAAGCATGGGGCTGGCGCAGCATGGTATGTGAGTGAGGCTAGGGTGGTTCAATGGCCAATGCAGCAAGTGGTAGGAGGTATCATGATGGTTTTGCAACTTGGTTATCTTTTGGTTCATATGGAAAGATCTTGCTATACAAGTCATGAACATGAGAAAATCTTGATTCAAATCTGATTTTAGGACTTACATGATGCTTGTGTAATGGTTTGATGTCAATTAGAAGTCACAAGAATGCTTGACACATGAAATTGCAAGTTTCTCATTTGAGGCATATCTTGAAAATTAGTGATTTTTGCCAACTTTGACACACCATAACTTTTGATCCAAAATGAATTAGGTCATGTTCTTGTACTTTTTGAAAAGGGAAAAATGTATTCTACAACTTTCATGACCAAAGTTTTTCCATTTGAAGCATTTTTTGGATCAAAAAGTAAGGTTTGAAAAGTGACCTAAATTGACAAATTCTTTAAAAGTCAACTATGCCCTAAAAAGTCAACTTTGCAAAAACTTCAAATTCTTGAATTTTGTGAACTTCAACCTTCTTCCATGATCAAATAAAGATCATATACACTCAAAATGATGAATATCACCCCTTGGTTGGGTCATTGGGGGCCTCAGATGCCCTGATTTTGCACTGACTTGTCCAGAAAGTCAACTCTTGATCAGATGACTTCCCCATGGAATTTCTTCATGAAAATTGATATGCATGCTCCCTTTACCATATAGAGACCAATGGAAACAAGAATGACCAAAAAAATTGGAGTTATGGCCTCTGAAACCAAAACCCTAATTTCAGGTCAACTGTGCAGTTAAACCCTAGCTCTGCTTCCATGCTTTCCAAGTTCTTGTGATTCTTTGGCATTTTTGACTTTGAGAGGATGCAATATGATATAAGAACACACATGGACCCCTTTGAAGTGATTGTTGACCTTTGGAGTGGCTCAAAAAGCCCTTGGATTGCTCAGATCACAAACCCTTAATGCAGATGACTTTGAAACAATGCAGTGAATAAAAAATGTGATATGAGATGGTATGATTGAGTTTATGCATATGAGATGATCACAAGCCATGGTGTGAATGGGTGAGGGTAAATTTGGAGTGTTTACATGGAGGCCATCACTATTTTCATCAAAGGAAACCCAGTGCCCACATTGTTAGAGGATTTTTATTATAGTGTACATCACATAAATGAGAAGAGAAATGGGTATGTGAATTGTTGTGCTCCCATATTTGCTGAGTGGTTTGCAAAGAGACTTCCAAATTCAGGACCCTTTAAGGATCTTAAGCAGGAATGGAAGTGGGCTAGAATACTAATGGGGATAACTTCTGATGACATAGCTTGGGGATGTAGAAGAGATTTAGTGGGAAAAGAGATCACTACCAGGTGTGGTGAATTTCCTAATGTACCTTTGCTGGGAAGAAAAAGAGTGATAAGTTACAATCCGGTGTTGTCCAACAAATAGTTTGGCTACCCCCTGAAGAATCCTCCATCCAATGAAGAGTTAGATGATTCCTTGTATTTTCCAACAGAAGGGAATGATGAATTGGTTATAGAGGCATCCCAGGCTTGGTAAGTGAAGACAAAAGAAGGTAAGAAGGAATTTGGGAGAGTGGATCCAAAGACGTATCCCCCTTTTTCTACTTGGTTACAAGCTTGTGTAGAGGCTTTTCTTCTTCCATTTTCAGTTGAAGCTCCGTTGTACCCAAAAGAAGTACCTGTTTAGACCACTGTCTTTGTTGAGAAGTATAAAAAGCTAGAGGCATTGATACAGGATTTAAGAGTTGAGAATACAGAGATGACTAGTTTGTATCATCGTGCATCCAGTTCTAAAGCATAGATAGAGGAGAAGCTCCAGAAGATACAAATGGCCCGGGAAGCTAAAGAGAAGGAGTTTTCTGGAAGGGAAGCCTACTTCCAAAGAAGAGGTTAGATGGACTCGATGAGAGAAGCAGAGCACAAGAAGCTTCAGAAGACTCCCAGAGAGGCTAGACAATCCATTACTTGGTTACAGGAAATGAGGGACAATGACTAGAAGGAGTTTGAGAAGAAAGAGAAGGTGTACAAGCTACAAATCCAAGACCAAAAAGATGAATTGGAGAAAGTTCACATGATACGGAGGGAAAAGACCCAACAGCTGGTACAGAGTCAGCAGGATTTGGAGGAGGCACTCAAGGAGATTGCAAACCTCAAGTTGAGGGTTGGAGTGAAGAAAGCTAGGGCAGAGTTGGGACTTACAGGAGAGAAGGAAGAATCTTCTTGCAGCTTAGATTTTTAGTTTGTTTATCTCTTTTTGTACGCTTGATTACCTACAGGCTTGTTGTAGGAATCTCATTTATTTTTCCATGCACTTTATTTGTAAGACTTGTAACCCTTCGGGGAATTGTTGCTACTTTTGCCTTTCTTAAGGTTTGTTCACTATGGCAGCTTCTTATGTCTAGTCTTCTGGTTTTCCTTTGAGTACGCTAAAACCTGTTTGTTTAAGGCCATCAGGATCTGAATATCTCTCAAAGAAATTTTGTGATAGGAAATCAATTTTTACAAAAGCCATCTGGATCGTTCCTTGATAAATACCGGAACTAGGGCACCGAACGCCTGATCATGGAAACATGAACAGTTACATTGCATGCATATAACCTGGTATTTATTTTGCAGGTACAGTTACCAGGTTTCTAACATCTCTTCCAATTTCAGGCATTATAGCTCCAAAGAAAGGTCCCAAGAAGATCCACAGATATCCAACAAAGGAGAACAGAGAAAGAGTGATGGATCAAATACAGGCAGACTTGGATGACTTACGTACAAGAATGGATAATTTCATGATCCTTATGGCAGGAATGGGTCAAACTCAGGAGCGCTTGCGCGAGCTGGTAGAGAATAATCAAGCTAGGAACAATGGTCCAGTGGACGGAGGTAATCGCAATGGGGATGGCGCCCGTCATGTTGAAATCCCTGTGGTACAACCTGGAGTTACCATTATCAATGATGGAGTGCATAATCTTTAGATGGATGGACAGGATGAGCAGTTCACACTGTTAGATGAGGCTGAAGGACAAGAGGTTGACATGAATCGTCGCTTTGAGGAGATGGCCAAACAAATTCGTTCTATCCAATCCCAGAACTCCTTGGGATTTGATATTACTAATTTGGGGCTAGTATCAGGGGTGAGGATTCCTTACAAGTTTAAGGCTCCAACATTTGATAAGTACAATGGCACTACATGCCCAAAATACCATCTTCAATCCTTCGTTGGGAGAATTGCTGCTCACACGGATGACGAGAAGCTATGGATATACTATTTCCAAGATAGTCTTGTTGGGGCATCTTTGGAATGGTATAAGAAGCTGAGTCGGGTTACTGTCAGGAGTTGGAAAGATTTGGCGGAGGCGTTTGTTAAGAAATACCAATATAATTTGGACATGGCTCCAAATCGCACGCAGTTGCAGAGCATGTCGCAGAATACAAAGGAGATTTTCAAATAATACGCTCAAAGATGGCGCCAGCTGGCGGCCAGAGTACAACCTTCGCTGCTAGAGAACGAAATGTCTGACATGTTCATGGGAACTTTTCAAGGAGTGTTCATCGAACGTTTAGCGTCATATTCGACGACTAAATTCAATGATATTGTCATAGCTTGGGAGAGGGTCGAAACATTGTTGAAAATGGGTAAAATCCAAGACAACGGAGCTGGAATTTCTTCAGGATCGAGAAAACATTTTGTTGGCCCTCAAAGAAGGAGAGAAGGGGAGACAAATGTTTTCTACGGAAGAGGAAGGGGTCGTGGCTACATAAACTCATATGATCAAGTGCCAGATGTCACTATTCCTACCAATCCTACTTCGCAACCACAACAACAACGCAACAATTATCAACAGAGGCCTTACCAGTAACGTCAGCCTCGTCCTGCTAATCGTGTTATTGAGGCCATTCCTATGACCTATACAAAATTGCTACAAAGGTTGATAGACTTAAACATGATACAACTGAGGATGTTGGCTTCACCACCACTAGGTGATCTTCCACCAGGGTATGATGCTAGTGTAAGATGTGTTTTTCATTCAGGAGCTCCGGGACACTCTACAGAGAAATGCAGGGCGTTGAACAACAAAGTTCAGGACCTGATAGATTCAAAGGCCATCAACTTTGCGCCACCACCGAATGTCACCTCTAATCCTATCCCTAATCATGGTGGAGCTAGGATTAATGTTGTTGAAGGTGGATAACACTTGAATTTGATTATGGATATAAATGAGGTGCATACTCCCCTCTTGTTTGTGAAAGAAAGGTTGGTAAGAGGATATGAATTCCCTGGATGTGACTTTGAGTGTGAAGAATGTGATATGTCTGTGAATGGTTATGAAAAGTTAAGAGTTGGGCTACATAATTTGATAAATGAAGGGACATTGCAGTTTGACAGAGTTAACAAACAAAGTGATTGTGTTTCTACTGTGACTATCTTCTATGATCTAGCTGACATGCTATCCCCAGCTATGAGAGAGCATGTTACAATATATGTGCCACAGGAGGTCAGTCCTGTTACAATTACTACGCCTGGTCATGTACCGTATGATGATGACATAGTTGTGCCATGGCATTACGGGTCAGACGTGTATGTGCCTCAGGAGATTACCGTTAACCAATTATAAGCTGTAGTAGCCAACGTAAACACTAGCCACGGGCTAGGGTTTACCGACAGAGACCTTACAACAAAAGGAAGGAACCACAACAAGGCTTTGCACATCACAATGGAGTGTAAAGGCGTTGTGCTGTCACATGTCTTGGTTGACACAAGTTCTTCCCTAAACGTGCTACCAAAGAAGGCTCTGATGAAACTGGAGGTTGATGGTCTTATTCTCCGACCTAGTGACTTGGTGGTAAAAGATTTTGATGGCTCTAGGAGGTCTGTTTTTGGGGAGGTAGAGTTACCGGTGAAGATTGGATCCCAGGTGTTTAAGTGTATCTTCTATGTGATAGACATTCAGCCGGCTTACATTTGTTTGTTGGGACATCCCTGGATTCATGTTGCTGGAGTTGTAACGTCTACTATTCACCAGAAACTAAAATATGTGGTGGATGGACAGGTGGTGACTGTTTGTGGCAAGGAGGATATTTTTGTCAGTCACATGTTTACATTTAAGTATGTTGAAATGGACGGCGAAATTCATGAAACCCTGTGCCATGCGTTTGAAGCGGTAAATGTTAGTTCAGTGTCTCCCACTTCTATGTTCCAGAACAGTGAGAAAGAGCGAACTTCTATCTCTTCGTATAAGCAGGCTAAGGAAGTGGTTCATTCAGGTCAGGCCCAAGGCTAGGGCAGGTTGTTTGAGGTTGAGAACAAGAATGATAAGTTTGGCATTGGATACCAACCAGGACAGGCTGGATGGTCTCAGAATAGCAAGACAGTGAACTTCAAGAGTGTTGGGATGGTTGACCCCAATCATGTGTGCGCCATGGACGAAGATGCGGACAGTGACTGTGACTTGGACAACTGGGTGCTCCCATGTGCTCCTGTGGAAGAATTACAGAACTGGTTTTCTGAAGAGATCATTCAAGTCACCGGTCCTACAGAGTAAATTTTCTTGTTTTCCTTTATTCATTTGCATGTCAAGTCCTACACTCTGCCCAAGGTGTACGGACCCATTGTAGGGCCACCATTGCATGCTATACAGTTAATTTTACCATGAATAAAGGACATTTTTATGCAAATTGTGTTCCTTTTCTTTCTTTTTTAAATTTTTCACAAAAAATATATAAATGGCAATGTTTTAATTTTTATTATTCATTTTTCAAAAAAAATAGAATCTGAAATAAGCACATCCTTGTGCATAGTCAATCATTCGGATTTCTCTGATAACTCTTCTGCTATGACCAAGTATGACTTTGATAATCCAATCTACCATGCTGATGAAGGGGTTGATGAAGACTGTGAACTCCCCGAGGAATTAGCCAGGTTATTGAGACAAGAGGAATAACTAGCCTCATCAGGAAGAGCTTGAAGTCATCAACATTGGATCTGAAGATGTAAAGAGGGAAATTAAGATTGGGGCCAGTTTGCAGGCCGAAGTAAAGGAAGAATTGATTAGCATGCTTCGAGAGTATTTAGATATCTTTGCTTGGTCAAATCAAGATATGCCAGGTTTAGATACCGACATCGTTATGCATAAGCTGCCATTGAGGGAAGACTATCCTCCTGTCAAGCAAA
Organism: Lathyrus aphaca; assembly: GCA_963966055.1. Lineage (NCBI taxonomy): Eukaryota > Viridiplantae > Streptophyta > Magnoliopsida > Fabales > Fabaceae > Lathyrus > Lathyrus aphaca. Next base: position 266,605,549 of record OZ014519.1, read on the forward strand.
AGCTCAGAAGAACCCGTCCTGACATGGCGTTAAAGATCAAAGAAGAGGTTCAGAAGCATTGGGATGTCGATTTCCTTGCCATGAATAGTTACCCACCTTGGGTAGCTAATATTGTACCTGTACCAAAGAAGGAAGGCAAGGTTCGAATGTGCGTTGATTACCGAGATTTGAATAGAGCAAGCCCAAAAGAAGATTTCCCTTTACCTCACATCGATGTATTGGTGGATAATACGGCTCAATTCTCGGTATTCTCCTGCATGGATGGTTTTTCCGGTTATAATCATATCAAAATGGCGTCGGAAGACATGGAGAAGACAACGTTCATTACCCCTTTGGTTTGAAAAACGTCGGGGCAACGTACCAACGAGCAATGGTGACTCTATTTCACGACATGATCCATAAAGAAATATAATGTTATGTGGATGACATGATCGCAAAGTCCCGTGATGAAGAAGAGCATTTCGTTAACCTCAAGAAATTGTTTGAAAGATTGAGAAAGTATCGGTTGAGGTTGAATCCAAACAAGTGCACCTTTGGGGTGCGTTCTGGTAAGTTGTTGGGTTTCATTGTTAGTCAAAGAGGGATTGAGGTAGATCCTGCAAAGGTTAAAGCGATACAAGTTATGCCTGCACCGCGGACTGAAAAAGAAGTGCGTGGTTTCTTGGGAAGATTGAACTATATCGCTCGGTTCATATCTCACCTAATAGCCACATGTGAACCAATATTCAAACTATTGAGAAAAGAACAAACGGTCAGGTGAAATGAGGATTGTCAAAGAGAATTCGAAAAGATAAAAGAATACTTGCAGGAACCTCCAATTCTCAGTTCCAGGAAGGCCATTAATCATGTATTTAACTGTAATAGAAGGATCAATGGGGTGTGTTCTGGGCCAACATGATGAGTCTGGTCGAAAAGATCATGCAATATACTACCTTAGAAAAAAGTTTACCGATTGTGAATCCCGTTATTCACTACTCGAGAAAACTTGCTTCGCTTTGGCATGGACTGCTCGCCGACTGAGAAAGTACATGTTGACTCATACAACCTTGTTAATTTCAAAGATGGATCCCGTTAAATACATTTTTGAGAAACCAACGTTAACCGGAAGGGTTGCTAGGTGGAAGATGGTGCTTACGGAATACGACATCCAATACACTTCTCAGAAAGCCATCAAGGGAAGTATACTTTTAGACTATCTTACACAGTAACCCCTTGAAGACGATTATCAGCTAATGAGATTTGATTTCCCTGATGAGGACATCATATACCTCAAAGCAAGAGATTGCGAGGAACCACTTTCGAAGGAGAGGCCTGACCCTGAATCCAAATGGAAGTTGATGTTTGATGGGGCAGTCAATGTCAATGGACGTGGAATTGGTGTTGTTCTTATTACTCCCGAAGGTGTTCACTTTCCCCTTGCTGCCAGAATTACTTTTGGTTGTACCAACAATGAAGCGGAATACGAGGCGTGCATTATGGGAATAGAGGAGGCTATTAATCTCAGGATTAAGACCCTCGATATATTCGGAGACTTCGCCCTCGTGATAAACCAGATTACCGGCAAGTGGTATACACATCAAGAACACTTAATTCCTTACAGGGATTATGCCAGAAGATTGTTGACGTTCTTCACAACAGTAAAGCTTCAGTATATACCACGAGACGAAAATCAATTTTCCGATGCATTAGCTACGCTCTCTTTATCAATCAAATTCTTGTGTTGGAATTATGTCCCTAGAATTGACGTCTCCAGGCTTGATGTACCAGCGTATGTATTTTATGTAGATGCAGTGTCTGATGAGAAACCTTGGTATCATGATATCAAACAATTCCTGGAAAGCAAAGAATATCCAACTGGGGCAACTTCCAATGACAACAAGACCTTAAGGCGACTTGCTGCTAGTTTCTTCTTAAATACTGACGGAGTTCTATACAAAAGAAACTTTGACATGGTCTTGCTCAGATGTGTTGACAAGCAGGAAGCGGACATGTTAATGCAGGAAGTCCATGAGGGATCTTTCGGTACTCATGCGGGAGGACATGCAATGGCGAAGAAATTGTTAAGGTCAGGGTATTACTGGCTAACAATGGATGCAGACTGTTGTTAATATTCCTGTAAATGTCATAAATGCCAGATCTATGCAGACAAGGTGCGTGTACCTCCAAGCCCGCTCAACGTCATGTCATCTCCTTGGCCCTTTTCTATGTGGGGCATTGACATGATCAGAAAAATAGAGCCTACTGCTTCGAATGACCATTGTTTCATTTTGGTCGCAATCGACTATTTCACTAGATGATACGGAGTTCCCGAGCAAATCATTACTGATAATGGTTCTAATTTGAATAACAAAATGATGACGTCTATTGTCGGGACGTCTACTGGGGCAACTCCATTTTCCCTAGTATATGGCATGGAGGCAGTCTTACCAGTGGAGGTGGAAATTCCTTCTTTACGTGTGTTCATGGACGTCAAGCTCGACGAGGCTGAATGGGTGCATGCCTGGTATAACCAATTGTGTATTGATGAAAAGCAATTAGTGGATGTGTGTCATGGGCAGCTTTATCAGAGGAGAATGAAGCGGGCTTTTGATAAGCGAGTACGCCCACGGGGGTACCAAGTTGGTGAGCTGGTACTCAAAAGAATCATTCCTCCAGGTTCAGATCATAGGGGCAAGTGGACACCAAATTATGAGGGCCCATTCATAGTAAAGAAAGTTTTCTCTGGTGGAGCGCTAATGCTCACTACTATGGATGGTGAATACTTCCAATCCCCTTTTAACTCGGACATAGTTAAAAAAATACTTTGCATAAAAAGACCCGCTGGACACAAAAACAGAATTATAAGTCCAGGCAAAAAAGGGGCATCCCGGCGAGCTAAAAACAGAATAAAAAGCTCGGGAAAAAATTAGGGAAATGAAATAAATAAAATTGTACACCCGCTGAGTTGAAAAGCCATATTGGACAGCTCAGGCAAAAAAAAAGGGTATCCTGATGGATTAAAAACCCGAAAGGGCGATCCACGCAAAATAAGGGAATAAGAGAATGACTGCGATTCGGGTAATCTGTACCACATCATCGTCTCGATTAATTTGGCAATATCCAAAGGATAGGAATCAGTCTCATTTTCCTTTCAGAAGGCAAAGGCAGGAACGGAAAATCGTGAAGATATACTAGTCATAGCAGAAAGGAAACTCATGGGAATGACGTATACATTGCCATTAGGATAATTTCTTTTTCTCAATTTTGTGGTGACTACCTATTTCCAGGTGGTTGCTTCCTGATGTAAATTCTCGCATATTCGGAGGCTCATCAATAAAAAGAATATTCAGGCAAAATATTAGTCTTTGTTTCTCGTTTTATTTACTTTGTTTGAAAAAATGTCCTGAATTTTTGGTAAAAGAACACTGCATATAAACTTGTTGGCTTTATAAATGTCGTGCGAAAGGAAAACATCTAAAAGTATTTTGAACGACAGTTGACATGTGATGATTGATTCATGACATGTAATTTCCCAGAGCATATGGGCACACTTGTGTTGCTGTAGGTTTTGTAGGAAATAGAGGTTTGTTCCCAGCATCTTCCCCAGCCAAGTATGAAGATGGTCATTCCCCAAAGAGTTTCATGTTTGGAAGTTGTCCATCAATGAAATATTCCCCAGGAAGTCTCCAATTTATTTTTGGCCCTCGTGACAACACAGACAGTTGTTCGTTCCCTCTGCCAAAGTCAAGCATTGGCTGAGCATTTTGATCTCATTCCTCAGCAGAATATTCTATAGATATTATTCTCCCCTGCAGAGTTGTTACTCTCCTATCAAATCAAGCATTCTTATTGATACTCGTTTGTATCGCCCCTAACACTTGTCTGTGTTGTGTTGTTGCTTCATTCACTCGTCTGTGTTTGATACTTTCCTGATACTCGTCCATATCACTTTTAAACACTAGTCTGTGTTATCTTTTTCACGCACTCTTCCGTGTTTGATACATTTTCGATACTCGTCTGTATCGTCTTTAACACTCGTCTGTGTTTGATACCTTTCTGATACTCGTCTATATCGTTGGTAGCACTCGTCTATGTTATCTTTTGGAAAACACTCGTATGTGTTAAATTTGTTTCCAATGCTTGTCTGTATCATCTTTGTTAGCACTCGTCCGTGTTATCTTTTGACAAGCACTCGTCCGTGTTTGATGTATTTTCAGGTACTCGTCCGTATCAGTGGCTGATACTCGTCCATATCATTGCCTAAAGCACTCGTCCGTGTTTCTTTGATCATCGTCTGATACTCGTCTGTATCTCTGGCTTAGGACACTCGTTCGTGTTTCCTTGATGATCATCCAATACTCGTCCGTATTGAAGAGGTTCTAAATCCTGACAGTGGGATTAAACGTCAAAATGTTTACCGGTTTCCTGGCGTAACATGTTATCTGAAGAAGACTCGTCTGTCTTGAGTACCACATATCTAAGCAAGATTTGTGAAGAGGGCTCGTCCGTCCTATAACCATATATCTACACAATGTATATGAAGATGGTTCGTCCATCCTATTGGTGCATGTCTATCCCACAGGCTTAAGGGAACTACCAGTCCTGGCGTAATAGGTTATCCGAAGAAGACTTGTCCGTCTTAGGCACCATATATCTGGGAAAGATGTATGAAAAGGGCTCGTCCGTCCTGGATTTTATTCACCTAGCGTAAGAGGTTTGTTATTTATCCACCTGGCGTAACAGGTTTGTTTGAAAGAAGCTCGTCTGTTCCGTTTGATGTTGAATTTACACAAGATTTTATTTCTTATTTACTTTTCATCACAGCAAGGGTCTCAAGCAGTTTGTTGGTTTGGATTGGGTTTATTTCTCATTCCCTTTCTTATTCTCCGGCAGAGTGCAAATTTTTGGTTCTTATGGGTATTCAACCACAGTTCATCTCGAACGGCCGAGAGCCCAAACTTTCATCCTTTTCAGATTAACAGATGTTTGAATAGGGGCAGCTATAACACCCCAAATTTTCCCTCTCTCTTTTTTATCATCATAAGCATCTCATATCCTTAGCATCTAGCATAGAAAAATGAGGCATGATATTGGCATGTTCTAGCATAAGGTACATGATCAATTATTTGGGCAACTCGGGATTTTAAAGTCAAGCCAATAGCCAGGTGGCATTTCAAGAAGCTCACAGGGTCTTCTCATATCTTTTACAAGCCCAAGGTCATCCTTAAAAATTCAGAAGAGAGAAATTCCACCAGAGGTTCAAAAGTGCAACATTCTTCACTGCAGAGGAAACCCTGATTAGGGTTTTGGATCAGATCCTCATATCCTTTTAACTTTGATCAATTCTTATGGTCAAAGGCTCTCATCTATCTTTAAGGCTTATATATGAAATTTGAGGAAAAAACTCACTGAAGAAGTCAAGAATTTGTCCAGTTGCTTGAGAAGGAAGCAAGAAAGTTAACTTTGCAGTAAAAAAGTCAACAGAAGGATTTTTAGGGTTTTAATCAGGATCATCAATCTTTGGAAGTCATATCAGGTCAAGGAATAGCTTAATTGAGTTCAAATGTCAAAAATCGGGAATATGTAAAAAGTTGCTAAATTTGGAAATTTAGAAGTTTCTATTTTTGGAAGTATTTTCCCTAGATATTCAAGCTATAATTTCATGTGCAAAAAAACCCCGAATTATTTTCTAGTAAACTTGAAAGTTGTAGATCATGATTTTCCCTTTCCAAAAAGTCCTAGAACACCTTCATAGCATTTTTAGAACTCAAGATGTGATTTTTTGAAGTTTGGATGCATTTTAGGATTTTTATGGGACATTTATTGATTTTCTATTGGTCCACTTTATTTATTTTTGTATCACACTTTTTGCTATTTTTTTCTTATACATTTTTTGATGTCCTCCGTGACATGTGGCGTGACCAATTTTGTGAATGTAGAATTTTTTTTGCTTGCCATGTGTTAGTGGGAAAAATAGAAAGGAAAAAAGTACAAAAGGTGGCAATGAGATGATGGTACAAGAGTGATGATCAACTTTTATTCCCTTCACATAGCATGTGCCTTTATATCTTTTTTTTTTGCCAACCCACACTTTTATCACACACTCATACTTTTGGAAGCTCTTGTTTTCATCAGAAAACGATTTTGTGCACCAAATAATCACATGTGAGAAGTTGCCATGCACATTATGTCAACACTAATCTCAACCTTCAGATTGTCATCATATTTCATCATCAAATCATCACCTTGTCAGTGTGACAAGAGCACATGATATTTCCAAGCACCACCAACATGGGATCATTTTGAAGAAAAAAAATCCAGCATGGAAGGTGTAAAGGGTGGCGCACAAGCCCTGAGTTTTGAGTATAACAAATTTATCACTCACACTTCAAACAATTCAGCAAAACACCCTCCTTATATAAGGCAATTTTTCCACGAATTCGGGGGGAGAATTCGGAGGGAGTTTTTAATTTAAATGTGATCTGCTAGACTGAAATACTTAGGGATCGGTTGACCACGCGTTTAAGCCTTCAGATCTGCAGACTTTGTGACTTTTGATAGCAGCCATAGGATTTAATTACTTGTGATTTTTCGTTGACTGAGCTCCTAGGTGTTAGGCCTCATTCTTTGCTATTTGAACCCCTGTCTGGGTCCGATTTTTGAATTTAATGAGGATCTTTTGCTTTTTGAAACTCCTGACCTTCATTTCATTTATTTATTTTCTCTTTTAGTTTTTGTTTCATTTCTTTTTTTTTTAAATAGTTAGAGGTTTCTAAAATCACCAAAAAAAATCATGGACGTCAAATTTAATTTTCTTTAATTTTTTATTTTTTTTCTTTTACATTTATTTTTATTTTTCGTGGTAGAATTAATTGTTTAGTTTAATATTTCTTTTAATTCTTGTAAAAAAAGCATGATGTCTTGTTTAATTTTTATCTTGATCATGGATTTGAATTTTGATTTGGTTCTTTTTGCACTAGATCATAGACATGATGTAATTTGCTAGGGATTTATCTCATAATATTTCAGAATTTGTATGTTGAATTTTGTCAAGTTGCTTTGTGCATGAACTTCAAAACCCTAATTGCAATGTATGCCCTCCATTACCCTAGTTTGCGTCTGTTTGTGGACCTCTCCTTTGGTTATGTTGTTTTTATGAGTTTAAGGAACACTTATGTTTAATTTAGGATTTTTTTAGTGAAGTTTTGATTTAATGTGATTTTTCTTGCTTACTTGCCTTAATTTGTATCCTTTCTTGTTACATGCTTGCTTCTTAGGTTACGAGGGCACTTGTGCCAATTCCTATAGGTTTTTTAGAGTCCTTTTGACATGTGTATAGTTCCCTGGTCTTTGAATGATGTTTGCATCTTGACTTACTTTGAAGTACTTGTTCTTGACGGTTCTCACATTTGCATGTATGCTCACTTCACTTCTTATGCTTACTTATTTCCCATATTGACAATAATTGAACTTGTATGCTTCATTTATTGATTTATTTTATTGCTTAGGAGCTTCTTCGAAGTTTAGGGTTCTGGTCTTGAAGTGTGTGATGCTTGTTTTCTTTGTGTGCCTTGTGTTATCCCATAGATGTTTTGTTCTTTCATAGTGACTTGAATTGTTTTATGATGAGTTGTTTGCTCTAATACTTTCATGGTTTTGTGTGTGTAATCATAGCATATGAATGGTGTGTGTTACTTCTGGTTGTGATGTTTTATATTGATCTTTTGGTTTTAATTGTTTCGTTTTATTACTTGTGTATGATCTAACATTTCCTTGTAGGGGCTCATGGTAAGTGAAGTGTGGATGATATCCACATTTCAAGTCTTCATCTCATTTTTTTATTATTTACTTTCTCATTTGTCTTTGTGATGTGCCTTATGCCATCTTGTGTTTAACTTCATCTTTTCCCCCTTTAGAAACAACTTATCTCCTTTAGAGGTGTAAGTTGTACGCTAGTTCTTCTTTCTTCTTCTTCTTTCTTCTTTCCTTCTTCATTAGTATAGATTTCAAACCAAACTAACCTAGGACTTCCATGCATGATAACTGTAACACCCTTCTAAATACCCCAAATTATTATAATTAAAATAACAATATATTCATCAGAGTAATTATGCCCCGAAGGGTGTCACACAATCATTTCACAACAATTATCAAAACATCCTGTCATGCTCATTTATTTAATCAAAATAAGGTTCCTTTGCATAATTCGCAGCGGAATAAAATCCAACATCAATGTAAAACATGTAACACACTACATGAAAATCATTCAATAACCAATCTCAAATTAATTAAAACATCCCCTCCCGATGTTACATCTATCAGAGCATGACCCATAAGAACTACCCTAGACTCCAAGCATTAGCTTCTACTCAACTCATTTCTTGTTACCTGAAAAATAGGTGTAAGGGTGAGTTCCTCAATCAATATAATAAGTATTATAAAACAACATATAATGCCAAGTAATTAACACATTAATTCACCCAATTTAGGCTATGCCTTCAGCAACATCAATATCCGTTCAAAACATCATACTCAACAGTAGATTCTCAACCATATTCAACATCAACAACGCAACACACAACACACATATAATACTGGAATACATCCATTCATATTATATGCCATAAATTCATTATGAAATGAGACTCTATGCATGCGGTACCGACTATGTTGTGAACATATAGTTCAACCTCACCGTCCAAATCCAGGCACGGCTACCAAGCTCACTAGTCCCACTCATTTGAGACATAGTGACTCACTCACTAATTCCTCACCATGGGAATTAGCTACCACCCCAAATGGGCCATGTTATGCAAGCTACTCACCTAGCATGCAACAATCAACAACAATCAAAATGATTTACTCACTAATTCCTCACCATGGGAATTAGCTACCACCCGAAGGCCACAATATGCATGCTAATCACCTAGCAATGCAACATCAACAAAATCAAGAATAGACACATGCTCACACTCTAAGCCATAATACAGTCTATTCACACATGTATACATTCACATCATCATGTATACTATCACACATTATCAACATAATTAATCACAAAAGCATATCCTATCATGCCACAAAATCAAACACAGTATTAGCACACTCTACTTAATACCTTTACCACTCAAAACAACGGGAAATGATCCCTATCACATCATATCTCAGCTAAGTCGCATCACTCAGCCTAAACAACCAAAACTGCACAGCAGTAACACAGAAAATCACAATTCTGCCCATACGCGTATTGCCCATGTCCATACGCGTATTGCCCAAACCTGACCAAGTCCATACGCGTAATGCCCACTCTCATACGCGTATTGCGCATTGCCTCGCTCACTCATACGCGTATTACCTACTCCATACGCGTACCAACAGAGACCAATTTACGTTCAAAATACCATCTTTTCCACCCATACGCGTAAGGCTTCCTCCATACGCGTACCAGCCAGCTCATACGCGTATTGCCTAGTGCCATACGCGTATGACCAGAAACCAGAATTCTCAGATCTGCTGTGGTTTTCTCTGATACGAAATCTATCCAATCCAACCTTCCACAGTCCAAATTACACAAAATAATCACCCACATCATCTACACGAATCATATCCTATTCATCTTCATCAATCCTAACATTATCCCTTCTAATTCCTACGAATTCTTTTCAATTATCATTCAATTTCATTCATCCAACATTTCACAAACTCATCATGCATCAATCAAAATAGAGGTACAATCAATGGTTATCACTACCCAGTACATATTATCATATAATACCCTTTAACCGATGATAAACCCCCCTTACCTGAGTTAATCCGGTAGCCTCCGAGCTCTAAGCTTTTCCTTCCTTCAACCTTCGTCCTCTGGCTTTTTGCCCTTTCTGCCTCTTTTCCCTTTTTCACGTGAAATAACCTTTTTACCAAAAAAATGGGATTTTTCTCATTTCCAACTTATATATTATTCCAATAAATAATTATCCCAATAATTATTATTCCAAAATAATAATAATAATAATAATAATTCAATTATTTAATTAAATCAATAAATATATTATTAACTTAATTTAAATAATTATTATATTATTATCGGGGTGTTACAACTCTCCCCCACTAAAAGAGTTTTCGTCCTCGAAAACATACCTCAATCGAACAACTCCGGATAAGACTCCTTCATCTGGCTCTCCAGTTCCCAAGTCACATTGCCACCTGCTGGTCCTCCCCAAGCTACCTTCACCAAGGCAATCTCTTTACCCCGCAACTGCTTCAACTCTCGATCCTCGATCCTCATAGGTGATGTTTCAACAGTCATGTTATCTCTCACCTGTACATCATCTACTTGGACAACATGCGACGGATCATGAATGTATCTCCTCAACTGAGACACATGAAAAACATCATGCAAATTCGCAAGCGACGGCGGTAAAGCGATACGATAGGCTACCTCTCCTATCCTCTCCAAAATCTGATAAGGACCAATAAATCGAGGTGTCAACTTCTTCGACTTCAAGGCTCGACCAACACCAGTTATCGGAGTAACACGAAGAAACACATGATCTCCCTCTTGGAACTCAAGTGACTTCCTCCTCTTGTCATGATAACTCTTTTGACGACTCTGAGCAATTCTCATCTTATCCTGAATCATCTTAATCTTTCCCGTAGTTTGTTGAACAATCTCCGGTCCAACCACAGCACTCTCACCGGACTCATACCAACATAAAGGTGTCCGACATCTCCTACCATACAAAGCTTCAAACGGTGCCATACCAATGCTCGAATGAAAACTATGGTTGTAGGTAAACTCAATCAAAGGCAAATAACAATCCCAAGCACCTCCATTTTCCAAAACACAAGACCTCAAAAGATCCTCTAGTGACTGAATCGTCCTCTCAGTCTGACCATCAGTCTGCGGATGATATGCAGAACTCAATCTCAGCTTAGTTCCCAAAGCCTTCTGCAAACCTTCCCAAAACTTCGATGTAAATCTAGGATCTCTGTCCGAAACAATACTAGACGGAATACCATGCAAACTTACAATCTTCTCAATATACAACTCAGCTAGCCTCTCTAACGGATAATCCATTCTGATCGGAATGAAATGAGCCGACTTCGTCAATCTATCCACAATCACCCAAATAGCCTCAAAATTCTTACTTGTTCTCGGCAAACCAGAAACAAAATCCATACTGATACTGTCCCACTTCCACTCTGGAATAGCTAACGGTTGCATTAGCCCAGACGGCTTCTGATGCTCAATCTTCGACTTCTGACAAGTCAAACAAGAATACACAAAACTTGCAATTTCTCTTTTCATTCCCGGCCACCAAAATAACCCTTTCAAATCATGGTACATCTTCGTAGCTCCAGGATGAATACTCAAGCCACTACGATGTCCTTCCTCAAGGATACTCTTCTTAAGTTCTGTAACATCCGGAATACACACCCGACTACCAAATTTCAAAATACCATTCTCATCAACTCTGAATTCACCACCTTGACCTTGATTCACTAAAGTCAACTTATCAACCAAAAGTGCATCGGATTTCTGACCCTCTCTGATCTCGTCCAGAATACCACTCGTTAACTTCAACATTCCCAGTTTAACACTATTGTGAGTACTCTCACACACCAAACTCAGATCTCTAAACTGCTCAATTAAGTCCAATTCCTTAACCATTAACATAGACATATGTAATGATTTCCGACTCAATGCATCAGCTACTACATTTGCTTTACCCGGATGGTAATTCAAACCAAAATCATAATCCTTCAGAAATTCTAACCATCTCCTCTGTCTCATATTCAGCTCTTTCTGATCAAACAAATACTTTAAACTCTTATGGTCACTGAAAACTTCAAATCTTGAACCGTACAAATAATGCCTCCATAACTTCAGAACAAATACTACAGCTGCCAGCTCTAAATCATGTGTCGGATAATTCCTCTCGTGAACCCTTAGCTGTCTCGAAGCATAAGCTATAACCTGCTTATTCTGCATCAACACACCACCTAAACCCAACAATGAAGCATCACAATAAACCTCAAATAGTTCCGACGAACTCGGTAATATCAGGATAGGAGCAGTAGTTAACCTTCTCTTTAACTCTTGGAAACCTTCTTCACATTTTGAGTCCCAAACAAACGCTTGCCCCTTTCTAGTCAACATTGTCAACGGTAACGCCAACTTAGAAAATCCCTCAATGAACTTCCTATAATACCCAGCCAAACCAAGGAAACTTCGAATCTCAGTAACAGACTTAGGAGTTTCCCACTTAGACACCGCTTCTATCTTAGAAGGATCAACAGCAACACCACCTCTGGAAATCACATGACCAAGAAAACTAACTTCTTCTAACCAAAATTCACACTTAGACAGTTTAGCAAATAACTTCTTTTCTCGCAGAACTCCTAAAACCTCTCTCAAATGTTCAGCATGCTCTTCTTCAGATTTCGAATACACCAAAATGTCATCAATAAACACCACAACAAACTGATCTAGGTACGGATGGAAAATCCTATTCATATACTCCATAAATACTCCAGGTGCATTAGTCACACCAAAAGGCATTACAGAATACTCATAATGTCCATACCTTGTTCTGAAGGCAGTCTTCTGAATATCCTCAGTTTTCACACGTATCTGATGATATCCCGATCTCAAATCTATTTTGCTGAACACTCTCGCACCAACCAACTGATCCATTAAATCATCAATCCTCGGCAAAGGATACCGATTCTTGATCGTCACTTTATTCAGTTGCCTGTAATCTACACACAACCTCATAGTACCTTCTTTTTTCTTAACCAACAACACTGGTGCACCCCACGGTGACACACTCGGACGAATAAATTTCTTATCTGACAGATCTTCCAGCTGACTCTTCAATTCAGCTAGTTCAACAGCAGACATACGATAAGGAGCCATCGATATCGGTCTAGTACCAGGTACCAAGTCAATCGAGAACTCAACTTCACGCTCTGGCGGCAATTCATTCACCTCTTCCGGGAACACATCAGGAAAATCACACACCACAGCTAGATCGCCAATCCCCAGTTTATCTTTAGTCTCCAAGGTCGCTAACAGCATAAACAACTCTGCCCCATCTGCCACTTCCTCACTCACTTGTCTTGCTGATAGAAACAAACTCTTTCCTTCCTCATCCTCAGGAAATATCACAGTCTTATCAAAACAATTAATATAAACTCGGTTAAACACCAACCAGTTCATACCCAGAATAACATCAATCTGCACTAATGGAAGACACACAAGGTCTATCCCAAAGTCTCTACCAAAAATACTCAAAGGACATCTCAAACAAACCGAAGTAGTAGTCACCGAACCCTTCGCAGGAGTATCAATCACCATACTACCCCGCATCTCAGATATCTCTAACTTAAGTTTCACAGCACAATCCAAGGATATAAAAGAATGAGTCGCACCTGTGTCAATAATAGCTACAAGAGGAAAGCCATTAATATAACACGTACCTCGGATCAAACGATCATCTGCAGAAGTCTCAGAACCCGATAAAGCAAAAACCTTGCCTCCTGACTGATTCTCTTTCTTCGGCTTAGGACACTGTGGGCTGATATGACCCACTTCTCCACAGTTGAAGCAAGTCACAGTCTTCAACCGGCAATCTGCAGCCAAATGACCACCTTTCCCACATTTGAAACACTTCTTCTCACTACTGGTACACTCATGGATACGATGTCCAGCCTGACCACATCTGTAACACTTAACAGGAGCACTAGAGTCTCCCCCACTAGGCCTCTTCATCCCACTCTGCCTCTGAAAACCTTTGCCAGCTGCATACGGTTTTCCACGATCAATCTGATTCTTACCTTTTCTATCAACCTTCTGCTGATAGCTCTCAGCTCTGGCCTTGGAATCCTGTTCGAAAATCCTGCAACAGTCAACCAAATCAGAAAACACTCTAATCCTTTGATATCCAATAGCCTGCTTGATCTCGGGACGCAACCCGTTCTCAAACTTCACACACTTTGAAAATTCCCCAGCAGCCTCAGCATAGGGAGTATAATACTTCGACAGTTCTGTGAACTTAGCAGCATACTCCGTAACAGACCTGTTACCCTGCTTCAATTCCAAGAACTCTATCTCCTTCTTTCCTCTGACATCCTCGGGAAAATACTTCCTCAGAAATCTCTCTCTGAACACCGCCCAAGAAATCTCAGCATTTCCAGCAGTTTCCAACTCAGTGCGGGTAGCAACCCACCAATCATCGGCTTCTTCTGACAGCATATGTGTACCGAACCTGACCTTCTGGTTATCAGCACACTCAGTTACTCTGAAGATCCTCTCTATCTCCTTCAACCACTTCTGAGCACCATCTGGATCGTATGCTCCTTTGAACATTGGAGGATTGTTCTTCTGGAACTCACTCAACTGACGAGCAGCTCCCATTCCTATAACATTCGGATTTCCTCCAAGTACTCCAGCTAGCATACCCAGAGCCTCAGCAATCGCAGCATCATCTCTACCTCTCCCAGCCATCTCTATTCTGAAACCCAACAACTAAAACAATAAGTACTGATAGGGTTACACAACACCTATATCGTACAAGGGAAACAGAATAATTACGACTCGACACGACCGACTATGCTCTGATACCACTAATGTAACACCCTTCTAAATACCCCAAATTATTATAATTAAAATAACAATATATTCATCAGAGTAATTATGCCCCGAAGGGTGTCACACAATCATTTCACAACAATTATCAAAACATCCTGTCATGCTCATTTATTTAATCAAAATAAGGTTCCTTTGCATAATTCGCAGCGGAATAAAATCCAACATCAATGTAAAACATGTAACACACTACATGAAAATCATTCAATAACCAATCTCAAATTAATTAAAACATCCCCTCCCGATGTTACATCTATCAGAGCATGACCCATAAGAACTACCCTAGACTCCAAGCATTAGCTTCTACTCAACTCATTTCTTGTTACCTGAAAAATAGGTGTAAGGGTGAGTTCCTCAATCAATATAATAAGTATTATAAAACAACATATAATGCCAAGTAATTAACACATTAATTCACCCAATTTAGGCTATGCCTTCAGCAACATCAATATCCGTTCAAAACATCATACTCAACAGTAGATTCTCAACCATATTCAACATCAACAACGCAACACACAACACACATATAATACTGGAATACATCCATTCATATTATATGCCATAAATTCATTATGAAATGAGACTCTATGCATGCGGTACCGACTATGTTGTGAACATATAGTTCAACCTCACCGTCCAAATCCAGGCACGGCTACCAAGCTCACTAGTCCCACTCATTTGAGACATAGTGACTCACTCACTAATTCCTCACCATGGGAATTAGCTACCACCCCAAATGGGCCATGTTATGCAAGCTACTCACCTAGCATGCAACAATCAACAACAATCAAAATGATTTACTCACTAATTCCTCACCATGGGAATTAGCTACCACCCGAAGGCCACAATATGCATGCTAATCACCTAGCAATGCAACATCAACAAAATCAAGAATAGACACATGCTCACACTCTAAGCCATAATACAGTCTATTCACACATGTATACATTCACATCATCATGTATACTATCACACATTATCAACATAATTAATCACAAAAGCATATCCTATCATGCCACAAAATCAAACACAGTATTAGCACACTCTACTTAATACCTTTACCACTCAAAACAACGGGAAATGATCCCTATCACATCATATCTCAGCTAAGTCGCATCACTCAGCCTAAACAACCAAAACTGCACAGCAGTAACACAGAAAATCACAATTCTGCCCATACGCGTATTGCCCATGTCCATACGCGTATTGCCCAAACCTGACCAAGTCCATACGCGTAATGCCCACTCTCATACGCGTATTGCGCATTGCCTCGCTCACTCATACGCGTATTACCTACTCCATACGCGTACCAACAGAGACCAATTTACGTTCAAAATACCATCTTTTCCACCCATACGCGTAAGGCTTCCTCCATACGCGTACCAGCCAGCTCATACGCGTATTGCCTAGTGCCATACGCGTATGACCAGAAACCAGAATTCTCAGATCTGCTGTGGTTTTCTCTGATACGAAATCTATCCAATCCAACCTTCCACAGTCCAAATTACACAAAATAATCACCCACATCATCTACACGAATCATATCCTATTCATCTTCATCAATCCTAACATTATCCCTTCTAATTCCTACGAATTCTTTTCAATTATCATTCAATTTCATTCATCCAACATTTCACAAACTCATCATGCATCAATCAAAATAGAGGTACAATCAATGGTTATCACTACCCAGTACATATTATCATATAATACCCTTTAACCGATGATAAACCCCCCTTACCTGAGTTAATCCGGTAGCCTCCGAGCTCTAAGCTTTTCCTTCCTTCAACCTTCGTCCTCTGGCTTTTTGCCCTTTCTGCCTCTTTTCCCTTTTTCACGTGAAATAACCTTTTTACCAAAAAAATGGGATTTTTCTCATTTCCAACTTATATATTATTCCAATAAATAATTATCCCAATAATTATTATTCCAAAATAATAATAATAATAATAATAATTCAATTATTTAATTAAATCAATAAATATATTATTAACTTAATTTAAATAATTATTATATTATTATCGGGGTGTTACAATAACACTTAAAATTAATAGTCCCCCTTAGTCTTTTACCTTTGCTTCTTTGGTTTCTTCTCTTTCTCATCTTCATACAAAAACATAAAAAAACACCTTAATAAAGAAAGAAGTGGCCTCTTGTGTATAGCCTTATTCCATGGGGCATATGTATTCATTCCATCTTGGAATAGTACACTTGTCTAGCATGATGCCCAAGTCTGATCATGAGGTCATCTTCATCAAGAAAACCATAAAAAGTACTTCTTCATTATTAATCACTAAAACATCTAAGTTCAACAAGTTAGTGAGCTTGGGCCCTAACCCTTGGAAACAAGTCTTGGATAAATTCTCCTTACTTAGTGTGCTTGTTCTATTATTCCATCTTAGAATGTAGTAGCAAGTACACATTCCATGGAAACAGACTTGAATTCACTTTCTTGTGCCACACAAATAAAAAACTCATAAAAAACACTGGACAAACAATAAGTGTCTCCTTCGGGACTTCTCTTCTCATCACCTTCACTCTTTACGTAAGAACTTGCTACTACTTGTCACTTTGCAAGATGGTTACGCACTCGTCGTCCGAGCCTGCAACACCTGAGCATTGATATAAGCATTTCAAGCTTAAAACACAAGCAATTTTCCCACCCCTAGTTAGGGGAACTACGACGAATCTGATCCTCATGTCCAGATGAGGTACATAGGCAGCAGGGTAGGCCCCGTTCGAGCACTCTTTTATTTTCACTACATTTTCCCCCTTTCTTTTCTTTTCTCCAGTTCCAGTCTCTCTTTTTGTAGCAGCTTTCATTTCTTCACCTTTTGAAACAGTTTCTTTGCAAGCGTGGATCCTGTCGGGTACGGCGGAAGATCTGGGGTGCTAGTACCTTCCTGGGTCGTAACCGACTCTTGAACCCCGATTCTTTGGTTCGCATGACCTTTGTCCTTCCTTTTCTTTTCTTCTGGTTTGTGCAGCATTACCTTTCCCATTCCTTCGGGATGAAAATGCCTGGCTGGCGACTCAACCTTCTTCCGCGCCACTTTCGCGATTGTACCAGGATAGAAATCTAGGGAGCGACACACAGGCTGTGCAAAATCCGATGAATGCTGGGAATCATGAAAGTGACGAGTTTAGGAAGAATGATCCGCCAACATTTAAAGGGAAGCATGAACCTTATGGAGCACATGATTGGATTAAGGAGATTGAGAGGATCTTTAGAGTTATGAAATGTTCAGAGGGAAGCAAGGTGCGATTGGGTGCACACAGACTAGTATCTGAGGTTGATGATTGGTGGGTTGGCACTCGCCAACGATTGGATGCATCTGGTGAGGCAGTCACCTGGGTTGCGTTCAAGAGAGAATTCCTGAGGAAGTATTTTCCTGAAGATGTTCGAGGAAAGAAGGAAATTGAGTTTTTGGAGCTGAAGCAGGGCAGCATGTCTGTGACAGAGTGAAGTTCACCGATTTGGTAAAGTTTTATCCGCATTACAGTAAAGCGACTGTTGAGTTCTTGAAGTGTGTTAAATTCGACAATGGTTTGAGGCCTGATATTAAGCAGGCGATTGGCTATCAGAGAATTCATAGGTTTTTGGATCTGGTGGATTATTGTAGAATCTTTGAAGAAGACATTAAGGCTCGATTTGAGCGCTTCAAAGATTTAGCTAAAAGAAGAGGTAAGCAACAAGTGAATCGTGGAAACCCTTATGCAGTTCCTACTGATAAGGGTAAGCAGAAGCAGAATGAAGGAAAAGGGTAAGCAGAAGCAGAATGAAGGAAAAAGGTCATCGTGTCAGTGAGTTCACGAGTGACGTGAAGAAGTGCTTTAAGTATGGTACGTCTGGACCCTTGATTGTTGAGTGCAAAGAAAATCTGGTTACTTACTACAACTATGGGGAGCAGGGTCATATCAATACGCATTGTCAAAAGCTCAAGAAAGCTGCAAATGGAGGGAAGGTGTTTGCTTTGACAGCGACACAAACTTCCAAAGAGGATCGTTTGATCAGAGGTATTTTTCATATTAATGGTATTTTGTTGATTGTTATGATTGACACTGGTGCAACGCACTATTTTATTTCTCTTGATTGTGTGAGGAAATTAGGACTTTTTGTGTCCCCGATGCAAGGGGAGATGGTTATCGAGATTCCCGTTGATGGATCGTTAACTACTTCTCTTGTATGTCTGAATTCTCTATTATTGATCTATGGTAAAGACTTTGGTGTAGATTTGGTTTTTCTGCCGTTGAGAGGTATGGATGTGATTTTAGGTATGAATTGGTTGGAGCACAACCATGTTCATATTAGTTTCTTCAGTAAGTCGATTCGGTTTCTTACTCCTGGTGAAGAGGAAGAAGAAGTTGGTTATTTGTCTACTCGAGAGTTGAAAGAGATTATGGACAATAAAGCGCAAGTTTTGGCATTGTTTGCTTCGTTCTCGGTTGTAACACCCCAAATTTGCCCTCTTCTTTTTAGCATCATCATCATATCATAATCATCATAAACATGTCATATCCTTGACATCTTTGCATAGAAAAATAAAGCATAACACTCTCATGTTCTAGCATTGGGCATATGATCAACTATTGGTGTATTTGAGGCCTTACAATCCCTAGAAAGAGGCCAAGTGGGCTTGTCCAAGTCCCATGAAGAGTCTACATGATATTCACAAGCTCAAGATCCTTTACAAGAGCCCAGAAGGTTGGGAGGTCATCAGAGAATCCAAGCTAGGGCAAACTCCTGCACAGTGGCTCCCAAATTAGGGTTTCACTTTCAAACAGGGATTCTTTGTGATTTTGGCCATTTCATGTGGGCAAAGTCCTTCATATGATAAGAGGTTCCAAGGGATGAAATTTGGTGAGAAAATTCCTTGTGGAAGGCAGTTATTTCATCAGTTGCTTGCATAAGAAGAAATTGGTCAAACTGTTCATTTGAAAAGTCAACTGTGACAATTCAAGAGTTCCAATCCCATTTTTCAAGCCAAGGGATGTCCTTAAGGCCTTAGAAGAGGTTTGGCAAATTAAAAGATCAAGAATCAAGAGGTTTTGAAGAACTTTCCATTTTTGGCATATGGCTTATAAAGGAAGTTACTATTTTTGGCAAGTTTTGCCCTAATTTTTAAACCATCCTTTCATGGCCAAGATGACCTCAAATGAACTTCCATTAAACATGAAAGTTGTAGAATATGGTCTCCCATTTTTAAAAAGTACAAGTGCATTTCCATAGCCTTCATGAATCAAAAGATATGGCCAATTGAATTTCATCCATTTTTAGGGCTTACCTTGATATTCAAGTTTCTACCAATGAGCAAAAACTCATGTATCTCATTTGTGAACCATCTTATGTGCAAATTCAGATCACTACATCACCATACATGTTATGAGAAAGGATTGGCTCAAAGAAAAGCATGAAAATCGTGCATGGTATGCATGGTTCCATTCCACTTGCAAAATATGCATAAGCATGAGGATTTATAAAAACAAACTGATCTGAGGGATGAGGATGACTCATTTGTGATCAGCAAAGAAAATAGGATCAGCATGTGCAAAGCATAAGGGCAAGGCACGAGCAAATCCTTCCATCACACACTTGATGCCTTTTTGAAATTCCAAATGAATCACACTCTTCCCACGTGCATTGCCTCTCATTTTTCTTGGACTGAATTTGGACACAATATAAAGGCCAGCTAGGGTTTCATCTCAGGGGAAATCAACACCAATTGCTATATTCCAAGTTTTTGCTCTTGCTGCATTTTCATTCGAATCTCTTCATCCATACACTCATTCATTAAACAAACTTCAGATTCTTCTTCCTGAAGCTTCATAGGTCATAGATCAATCCTTATTTTGAGCTATAGAAGAGTTCTGCACTAGTCTAAGTTCAGCTCAGTTTCATTCGAAGAGCAAGATTCAGGCTGTTCTAGGGTTTCTTTCACATTTATTTTGTGATAGAGGTCACAAGAGGTTCATCTGGAGCTGGAGGTTGCATTTCTTGGAGGTTTGAAGGTTCTGCAATTTCAGGTATACTAAAAAATTCGTCATCCTGGTTTTGATTTCATTTGTGTGCATTGTGATCTGCCTGTTATCCTGAGCATGTTGATCTCTTTTGTTTTGAAAATGATTGTGAAATGAGGCAAAACTGTGGATCTGAAAGTTTTAGATCCAAACTATTTCTCTTCGATTCAGCTTGTGTGTGTTAGGTTATGTTAATTTGATGATTGATTTGTGATGTGCTTGGCTTAAGGATCATTTTCGTGTATGATTTGTTTGTTTTCGTTGAGGTTTGCGTTTCTGCAAGTTTTGGTTGGCTGGAGAAGATGATCGGCGCTTCTCCGGCCGGTAGGGTTTATAATTAGGGTTTAAGCTACCCAGATTTGATCCTGGCCGTTGGATATTGGTTAATTAGGTTAATTGTGTTTTATTATTTTAATTAATCAGGTTTATGTTATCTTTAAAATGTGACCCTTAGATTTCATTTAATTAATAGGTTTGAATTTGGTGCATTGGATCTGAGGACTTCTTGGTCTTGCTGACTTGTGTTTATGGCCTTTGATTGCATGGACTTTGATTGTGGACCATGGGATTTGCGTACTTTTGACTTTGTTGACCCAAGTCTTGCAGACTTCACATACGTACCCTTGGATTTGATTACTTTTGCCTATAGCCTTTGGATCTGCATACTTTTTGTTTTTGTTTGACTGAGTGCCCAGTGGGCTTTTACTGCTATTTGCGCCCCCATGTTTGTGAGCCCAATGGATTTTGAACTGATTTATCCTGCTGAATACACCCCTCTCATGTTCCATTTTATTTTCATTTAATTTTTATTTTCAGTTTGCTTTTTAATTTAAAAAAAAATACTTAGAAGTTTATAAAAAATTCTAACAAAATTCATGAATGTTATTTTAAGTTTTCTTTAATTTTTGATATTTTTAATTTTTCATTTATCTTTATTTTCCACATAGAAATTAATTTCTTCTTTTATTAATTGTTTTTAATTTATTTTAAATGTATGCTGACTTGTAGATTTTATATCTTAATCATTAATTTGAATTTTGAGTTGGTTCTTTTTGTATTTGATTCATATTGAGATGTTGTTTATTGGTGATTTTCCTTCTGATTTTTAGAAGCTTCCTTGATCATGTTTGGTCTTTAACTTGTGTGTGAAGTCTCATAACCCTAGTCCATGTTTAGGCATCCCTTTGACCTACCTTGCTTCTGATTTTGAGCTTGTCCTTTTGGCATGTTAATATTAGGTGTTTGAGGAGCCTTTGTGCCAATTTGTGGAATTTTTGGATGAACTTGTGATTTAATGTGAATTTTCTTGTTTGCCTCTCTCTTTTTGCATCCTTTTTGGTCATATGCTTAGTCCTTAGGCTAGGAGGGCACTTGTGCCAACTCCCTTAGGTTGTTTAGAGCTATTTTAGGATGAGGATATCTCCCTGGTCTTTGATTGATGTTGGTGCCTTGAGGAGGTTTGTGTTACTTGTCTTTGAAGCTTATACACTTATGCACATGTTCACTTCATCTCTTATGCTTATTTGTTTCTCATGTTGACAATGGTTAAGCTTGTATGCTTCTTTTCTTGATCTCTTGTGTTGCTTAGGAACATTCTTGGCATGTTAGGGTTCTGGTCTTGAAGTGTATGATGTTTGTTTACTTTGCATGCTTTGTGCTATCTCATAAGTGTTTTGTTTTGTCATGGTGATTTGTAATGCTTTATGTTGAATTGTTTGATCCACTTCTCATCCTATGTTGCATGCTTGATCTTGGCACTTGAGAATGAAGTTTCAATTCTAGTTGTGATGTCTTAGCTTGATCTTTTGTTCATTGGTATCTCATTTGGTCTTACTTGCTTTTGTATTGCTACTTGTTTATGCTTATAACCATTTCAGGGGCCTTGGTGAGTGGGAGGTATGGATGCGATTCCCACATCTCTAACTCTTTTCTCTTCTTCTTTCAATATGCTTTCTCATTTGTGCTTGAGATGTGCTTAGGACATCCTTTCTATCTTCTTTCCTTCTTCTTTCTTCTTCTTTCTCTTCTTTAGGATAGTTGAAGCCTCACTAACCTAGGTTTATCCATGCATGATAACATTAGGTTTTGTTAGTCTCCTTTAGTTGTTTACCTTTTCTGTTCCTTTGGTTCTCTTCTCTTCTCATCTCAAAACAAAAACCATAAAAAGAATTTAATAAGGATTGAAGTGGTCTCTTGTGCAATAGCCTTATTCCATGAGGCACTTGTAGTCTTCCCATCTTGGGATGGTACAAGCTTGTCTAGCATGATGCACAAGTCTGATCATGAGACCACCTTCATAAAGAAAATTATAAAAAGACCCTTCTTCACAAAAATTACAAAAACAAAACACTTAATAAATTCAATGAGTTAGTGAGCTTAGGCCATAATCTCTGGAACCAAGTTTTGGGGATCTTCTCCTTACTTGAGTGTGCTTGTTCTATTATTCCATCTTGGAATGTAGTAGCAAGTACACATTCCATGGAAAAGAGCTTGAGTTCACTTCCTTATGCCACACTCATAGAAAACTCATAAAAAACACTGGACAAAGAATAAGCGTCTCTCCTTCGGGACTTCTTCTCTCATCTCACTCAGTCCTTACGTACGAACTTGCTCCTACTTGTCATTTTGCAAGACGGTAACGCACTCGTCGTCCGAGCCTGCAACACCTGAGCATTGACATAGGCAGTTCAATCCTTAAGACACAAGCAATCTTTTCCACCCCTAGTTAGGGTAACTACGGCGTTTCTGATCCTCATTGTCCAGATGAGGTACGTAGGCAGCGGGTTAGGGCCCGTTCGAGCGCAATCTTTATTTTCCCTACATTTTTCCCCTTTCTTTTCTTTCTCATCCATTTTCAATTTCAGTTTTGCAGCAGCTTTCATTTCTTCACCCTTTGAAATAGATTTCTTTGCAAGCGTGGATCTCGTCGGGTACGGAGGACGATCTGGGGTGCTAATACCTTCCCAGGTCATAACTGACTCCCGAACTCAGTCTTTTTGGTTCGCAGGACCCATGTCCTTCCTTTTCTTTTCTTCTGGTTTGTGCACCATTACCATTCCCGTTTTTTTGGGATAAAAATGCCTGGTTGGCGACTCTACCTCTTTCCGCGCCACTTTTGCATTTGTACTAGGATGGAAATCCCGGGAGCGACATCGGTGGAGAATGATGTGGAAGTTAGCGAATTTCAAGTGGTGAGGGATTTCTCGGAAGTGTTTCATGAGGATGTTATGGATATACCGCCAGAGAGAAAGGTGGAATTTGGTATTGATCTGGTGCCTGAAACGAGACCTATTTCGATGGCACCGTATCATATGTCAGCTTTCGAGTTATCTGAGTTGAAGAAATAGTTAGAGGAATTATTAGAAAATAAATTTGTGAGACTAAGTGTATCGCCATAGGGAGCACCAGTATTTTTGGTAAAGAAGAAGGATAGTAGCATGAGGTTATGTATTTATTTCAGACAACTGAATAAGGTGACGCTTAAGAATAAGTATCCACTTCCGAGGATAGACGACCTGATGGATCAGTTGGGTGGTGCTCGCGTGTTCAGTAAGATCGATTTGTGATCGGGTTATCATCAGATAAGAGTGTAGGATGAGGATATTCAAAAGACTTCTTTTAGGACTCAATATGGACACTATGAATATGTAGTGATGCCATTTGGAGTTACTAACGCACCTGCTGTATTCATGGAATATATGAATCGGATTTTCCATGAGTATTTGGATCGATTCGTTTTTGTGTTTATAGACGACAATCTGATTTACTCTAAGTTAGAAGAAGAGCATCCTAAACCTTTGTGAATTGTGTTGCAAGTGTTGAAAGAGAAGAAATTGTATGTGAAACTGTCGAAGTGTCAATTCTGGTTGAAAAAAGTGAGTTTTCTGGGTCATGTGATTTCAAAACAAGGGATTGTTATGGATCCGTCCAAAGTAGAAGCAGTGCTACAATGGGAGACTCCAAGGTCAATGACAGAAATTAGAAGTTTTTTTGGGATTGGCCGGTTATTATCGAAGGTTTATTGAGGGGTTTTCGAAGTTGGCACTTCCGTTGACCCAATTTATTTGTAAGAACAAGGTGTTTATGTGGGATTCTTTGTGCAAGAAGAGTATTATTGAGCTGAAGAAGAAGTTGACTACTACGCCAATTTTGATTTTGCCGAAAGCGGATGAACCTTTTGTGGTTTATTGTGATACTACTTTGATGGGTTTAGGTGGAGTATTGATGAAAGATGGTTAGGTTGTAGTGTATGCTTCGCGTCAGTTAAGAGTTCATGAGAGGAATTATCCTACTCGCGATTTGGAGTTAGCAGCTATGATTTTTGTCTTAAAGATTTGGAGACATTACTTGTATGGTTCGAGGTTTGAAGTTTATAGTGATCATAAGAGTTTGAAATATTTGTTTGATCAAAAAAAGTTGAATATGAGACAGAGATGTTGGTTAGAATTTCTGAAGGATTATGACTTTAGTTTGAATTATCATCCAGGTAAGGCTAGCTGACGCCTTGAGTCAGAAGACATTACACATGTCGGCTATGATGGTTAGAGAGTTGGAGTTGATTGAGCAATTCAGAGATATGAGTTATGTTTGTGAACAAACACTCCATAGTGTGACATTAGGAATGCTGAAGGTTAATAATGATTTTCTTGATCGTGTTCGAGAGAGTCAGAAGTCGGATGTGAAATTGGTGGACTTAATGGTTAATGATGATCAAGTTGGAAATGACGAGTTTCAGTTTGATGAATGGGAAGTACTTAGATTTTGAGATTGTATTTGTATTCCTCATGATCTTGATTTAAATAGAATGATTCTTGAAGAAGGGCATAAGAGTGGCTTAAGTATTCATCCAGGAGCGACGAAAATGTATCCAGATTTGAAGAAGATATTTTGGTGGCCTGGTATGAAATGAGATATGGCTCAATTTGTGTATGCGTGTTTTACTTTTCAGAAGTCGAAAGTGGAACATCCTAAACCTGCTGGTTTGATGCAACCATTGGATATACCTGAGTGGAAATGGGATAGCATATCGATGGATTTTGTTACGGGGTTACCTACTACTCTAAGAGGTCATGATTCCATTTGGGTGATTGTTGGTCGGTTGAAGAAATCAGTGCATTTTATACTGATTGGTATAACTTATTCCTTGCAGAGATTGGCAGAGATATATGTTGGTATAATTGTGGAGTTGCATGGGATACCTTTGAATATTGTGTCGAAAAGAGATCTGAGGTTTACTTCGAGGTTTTGGGAGAGTTTCAAGAGGCATTGGGTTCGAATTTGAAGTTGAGTTCAACTTATCATCCTCATACCGATGGACAGACAGAGAGGACGATACAATCTTTGGAAGATTTATTGAGGGCTTGTGTGCTTGAACAAGGAGGTGCTTGGGATAGTCACTTACCGTTGATTAAGTTTACGTATAACAATAGTTATCATTCCAGTATCGAAATGGCACCGTTTGAAGGTTTGTATGGCCGAAGATGTGAAACACCTTTGTATTGGCATGAGTCGGGTGAGAGTGTTATACTTGGACCTGATATTGTGCAACAGACTACTGAGATGGTGAAATTGATTTAAGATAAGATGAAGACTTCACAGAGTATGCATAAGGGTTACCATGATAAGAGGATAAAAGATCTTGAGTTTCAAGAAAGAGA
The DNA here is from genome assembly GCA_963966055.1 of Lathyrus aphaca. NCBI lineage: Eukaryota > Viridiplantae > Streptophyta > Magnoliopsida > Fabales > Fabaceae > Lathyrus > Lathyrus aphaca. The sequence continues at coordinate 266,631,853 of OZ014519.1, forward strand.
CCATGTATTTTTTAGGGTTACTCTGGTGACCGGTGTTGGACGAGATATGAAGTCGAGGAAGCTTACTCCTAAGTTTATTATGATGTATCAGATTTTGGAGAGAGTTGGACCAATTGCTTATAGATTGGCGTTGCCACCGAGATTCTCAAATTTGCATGATGTATTCCATGTATCACAACTCCGGAAGTATGTCCCGGATCCGTCACCAGTGATACCAACGGATGAAATTGAGGTAAGAGATAATCTTATGGTTGAAGCATTACCATAATGAATTGATGATTGGGAGATGAAGCAGTTGAGAGGCGAGGAGATTGTCCTTGTGCGAGTGGTTTGGGGAGGAGCTGCCAGTGGGCATATGACTTGGGAATTGGAAAGTAGGATGCGATAATCGTATCTAAATATTTTTGCTTGAGGTAGGTTTTCGAGGACGAAAACCTTTTAAGTGGGGGAGAGTTGTAACACTCCGAATTTTATTTGAATATTTATTCAGAATGTTGTGTTGTGATATGTGAAGAATAATATATTTATCGAATATAATTGTGGTTGAAAATTATATTGTGGTGGATAATTGTACTATTATGTGATAAATAAAATAAATGGAATAAATAGTAGGTGAGGACAAGGTGTTAAATTATTAGAAGTAGTAAGGGTAAAATTGGAAGATCATAAGTTAGGTCTTAGGGGTTATGTTGGAAATAAGGAGAAAGAGAAAACATAATCAAGAAAGAGAGAACGTGAAGCAATTGTGAAAGTTGTGAAGAGGAGAAGAAGAGGAAATGGCTTGATCGTGAAGAAGAGTTCGCGAAGAAGAAGAAGAAATTCTCAACAAAACCTAAGGTAAGGGTGGGATTCTTCCATCTTAAGGGTTTTATAATGGGAATTGGGTAGGTTTAGGATTAGGGATTGAGGTTGTGGTAGATTGAGGAGGAATTAGGTTGGATTATGTGTTGTTGATTGTTATTAGATGATAATTGTATGCATTAGACGATGAAATTGATTAATACTGAGAATTTTGGTTATGATTGGTGATGGGTATGATGTTTTTTGTACCAGGTTTGAGTGCTGAGAGCAGGGCTGCAATTTGCGAAATCATAGAGCTCGCTTAGCGAGCAGAGTCAGGGAGTTCATCGATTAGAGAGTAGTGACCCTCTCTTAACAAGCCCTGTAGCGTAAAAAATAAATTTTTAAATTCTAGAAAATTCCTTAAAATTACTTAATTAAGTTAGTAATGCTTAGGAATCATTGTGGAGTAGTTAAAGGTGGTGAAAGAGGAGTATACACTTGATTGTAGGGACAATTAGTGTAGTTTGAATTTAAACTTAATTGATATGTTTGTTGGATTTGTTGTTGTTGTGATAAGTTACATATGTTTGTTGGTGGTGAATGTATATGTAATTGTTGTGATATATGATATTGTTCTGTTTGTGATGGTTGAAGTTGATTTAGGTGGTTGTATGCTAGAAATGCATAATGATAATGATAATTGCGATGTTAATGAATTATTGTAGGTGGAACGATGTTGTGATGAGTAGTTGGATATAATTTGTTGTTGATGTTGATGTTGTATGATGTAATTGTTGTATATATGCATATATGTCATTGATGTTGCGTGGCATGTTGCATAGTTAAATAACATACCAAGGTGGGGTATGGTCGTTGTTGTGATGTTGGTGCGGTAATGAAATATGGATCGTACATGGCCATGAAATAGGGGTCGATGGGTGTGATCATGATATAAGGATCATATTGGACCATGAAAGAGGAGTTGAGAGTTTCGACGGGAACTGGATCTTGAAATAGAGATCGGATATGGTACCGCATGCATACAATCAAGTAGAGTCTCATTGCATGATTGTTGTTGTTGTTGTCCATGATGTTGTGGTAGTGTATGATATTTTTGTATATGTGTCGTTGTTGTTTGTGATGTTGTTGAGGTGTGATAGTTGTTGTTAAGAAGTGGTGCCTAGTTTTCAGTTACTTGCTTAAATTCTTATTATATTACTCTTTATGATGTAAGTATCTCATCCCTTCTGTTTGAATGTTACCCTTATGTTGGTAACGTGCAGGTGAGCAGGATAAGTCGAGTGGTGGTTAGTGAAGTCGGTACACTTCACGTCTTAGGGTGTCGGCTTAGATACATCACTTTGGGAGTAGGGTCTATGTTGCTTTTACTTGTTATTTCTTTTTGAAAACATTTTTTTTTGTAATTGAAGTTGATTAATGTTGATTTTAAAATTATTTTTCGCTGCATGTTGAATAATTATTTTTGAAAACGTCTCATTGAGCCTTTTATCAAGTTTCGAAGTTGATTGTGACACTCGAATAAAAATTTGAAAATTTTACTCTGATTTTATTAATATATTTCCGTAGGGTAATTTGGGTATTATATAGTGGTATCAGAGCAGGTAGGTCCATCCGACCAAGTAGTTGAGTCGTCGAGTCGTAGAGTCGTGGAGTTGTTGTGTTGTTGTTGAGTGTTGAGCATTGTTGATGTGTTGTAGTTATGTTGTTCTTGTTGATTCTAAATCTTTGTTAGATTGTGTTTAGTTGTGTGACAGATTTAGAATGGTTGGGAGGAATGATGTTGCACTTGTCGCTGGTATGCAAGCGGTGGCACGGGCTGTGCAAAATCCGATGAATGCTGGGAATCATGAAAGTGACGAGTTCAGAAAGAATGATCCGCAAACATTTAAACGGAAGTATGACCCTGATAGAGCACAATATTGGCTCAAGGAGATTGAGTGGATCTTCAGTGTTATTTAATGTTCAGAGGGAAGCAAGGTGCGATTCGGTGCACACAGATTGGTATCTGAGGCTGATGATGAGTGGGTTGGCACTCGCCAATGATTAGATGCATCGGGTGAGGCATTCACCTGGGTTCTGTTCAAGAGAGAATTCTTGAGGAAGTATTTTCCAGAAGATGTTCGGGGAAAGAAGGAAATCATGTTTTTGGAGCTGAAGTAGAGCAGCATGTCTGTGATTGAGTACGCTGCGAAGTTCATCAATTTAGTAAAGTTTCATCCGCATTACAGTGAAGCGACTGCTGAGTTCTCGAAGTTTGTTAAATTCGAGAATGGTTTGAGGCCTGATATTAAGCAGGAGATTGGCTATCAGAGAATCCGTAGGTTTCCAGATCTGGTGGACTGTTGTAGAATCTTTGAAGAAGATAGTAAGGCTCGATCTGAACACTTCAAAGGTTTAACTGAGAGAAGATGTAAGCAGCAAGTGAATCGTGGAAACCCTTATGCAACTCCTACTGATAAGGGTAAACAGAAGCAAAATGAAGGAAAAGGGTAACCAAAAGCAGAATGAAGGAAAAAGGTCAAGTGGGGGAGATGTCCCTACTTCGCTTAAGTGTTATAGGTGTGGTGAGATGGGTCATCGTGTCAGTGAGTAAATGAGTGACGTGAAGAAGTGCTTCAAGTGTAGTTAGCCTGGACACTTGATTGTTGAGTGCAAAACAAATCTGGTTACTTGCTACAGTTATAGGGAGAAAGGTCATGTCAATATGCATTGTCAAAACCCCAAGAAAGCTTCAACTAGAGGAAAGTTGTTAGCTTTCACAGGGACACATACTTCCAGCGAGGATCGTTTGATTAGAGGTATTTGTCATATTAATAATATTGTGTTGATTGTTATGATTGACACTGGTGCGACGCACTGTTTTATTTCTCTTGATTGTGTGAGAAAATTAGGACTTTTTGTGTCCCCGATGCAAGGGGAGATGGTTATCGAGACTCCTGTTGATGTGTCCTAACTACTTCTCTTGTATGTCTGAATTGTCTATTATCGATCTATGGTAAAGACTTTGGTGTTGATTTGGTTTTTCTGCCGTTGAGAGGTATGGATGTAATTTTAGGTATGAATTGGTTGGAGCATGTCACACCCCAAATTTTACCCCTAACTTTTCGCATTATGCATTCATCTCATCATTTACATGCTAGGTGCGTTTTAGAGTCGCAACAATTCTCGGAAGTTTGGTCCTTTTAAATCGTACGACTAGGGTATCCCCTTTTTGGGTATTGTTGGTCTATTTGCAAAATTAAGCTTTTATTTTTCTATTTTAATTTATTTTCAAATTTTATGTCTGAATTTAATTTTGATTTCTATTTCTATTTTTTTTAATTCATTTTCAAATCTCTATTTTTTTTAAAAATTAATTTAATTTCTATTTCTATTTTTTATTTTTATTAATATTTCAATTTCAATTTATTTAGTTTTCGTTCCAATTTAATTGGTTGGTCTTAATCTTAAATTTAACTTTAATTTAGATAGTATATTTTAGTTCAAATTAGTTGTTGTTTACTTTTTGATTTTGTTGTTCAAAATAACTCAAAAAAATATATGTTTAGTTTAGCTTAACTTTCAATTTAAATTTAAGTAAATTTAAATTTTAATAAAGTTTAAGTTTTATTTTATTTTTAAGTTTGTAATTAGATTTTAGGATTATTTTTTTTATATAGTTGTAATTAGTTTAGTTCAGTTATTATTATTATTATTATTATTATTATTATTATTATTATTATTATTATTATTATTATTATCACCCTAATTTATTTAGTTTAGATTATTTGTACACCAACCCAAATTATACAATACAACAAACCACAATCTGTAAAACCTACAACACAACCCCATGCCAAAACACTGCATTTCATAGTCTCACAGTCTGCTACATTTTACACCAAAAATACTACACTCCAACTTGGCCAAATTCTGCATACAAGAGCTTCATACCAAAAGTATCATAACAACCTGTACATTAAGAAAGACCCATCATCCATACAATACAAAAGGATTGATTCCTGTGAACTTTGAAAACAAGTTTTGAAAAAAGAATAAAAAGGGGGAAAAGAGAACATCAAAGGTCTCCTAGTTTTTTTCACGGAATAAACAGAAGAATACAAAGTTTTGAGATCCCAAATCAACTGACCCAACCTTCATCAATATCCATTAAACCTTCAACCGTATCCACGATCTCAAGCCACCATGTTCACCTTGCAATACCATCAAAACAAATAGCCACAACCTTATACAACGACAAACACCATAAAAGGGTCACCCTCCATCAAACCCCTGCACATAAATCTTCTGATTTCAGCCTTCAATAACAGGACCCAATCTCTTTTTCATAACCCCTCCATAAAACGTTTCACAACCTTCATAATCTTCTTCAACAATAACCTCTGAACCATACAACTCTTTCCAAAACACCTTAAAACTTCACCACCACTCAAACATGACCGATTATGAGAAACAAACTGAGATCTACAAACCTCGCCGCCATCTACCACCTTCAACCACCATTTTTTCCGCGAGCCAAATCGACCAAACCCTTCACCACCAAAACACATTGCAATATCAAAAACAAAATAGGTCTGGAAATCCGCCGCGAAATCCATATCATTCTTCTTCTTTTCTTCCTACACGAAATCCGAGCACCTTGCATGAAATAACCTAGCCGACAAACAAGAACTCACCGCCGCCGACGGTCTTGATCGAAGCCGAGGGTGGGTTTGTTGTCTTCTTTTTAGACGCATTTGTTTTTGAAAGGAGAAGAGGAACACGTTTTTTTTTGTGGTTTTAGTTTATGCTGATTATGTTTAGCTTTTACTATCTCAATCCTTTTTTCTTTTCATGTCTTTTTTAAGTTTTTTGTTAACTCTATGGGCTTAGCCCAACCAATTTGTTCACAACACACACCGATTTATTACAGACACCCTACTAACTTAATCTTAACATTTTATTGGAAGTTTGTTTTCAATCCATATATTTTAAGCTTTTGTGTTTTTTGAGTTCATTGTTTTAAATCTATTATTTTTGTTTGTTATAATTTTATTTTGTCATTTCATTATTATTTAGAAAAATGTCAACAAAAAAAATGTTAGTAACCTATTGTTTTACTTTTATTATTTTATTTTTTGGACCAATGATATAATAAAAAGCCACGATAAATCGATTCCGATAAATCGTGATCAATATGAGGCCGTTTATTTTATTTCCATAAGCTTAATTTATTTTTATTCCATAAATTTATTTTATTTTATTAAGTCTATTTATTTACTTTATTTTCGCATTTTTATACAATATCAAGTTCTAACGGTTCCAAAATATTCATACACTGCACACACGCTTTCTCTTGGGAAAATTACAACGAGACACTTTATTTCATCACAATCCCGTATAAATTATCATGTATCCCTCTCCCGTTTATTTTGTACGCAATTTATCTTTCCGCCTTTATTTTACAGTTTCGTATTGCTAGGAATACCCATAGGAACTAGAAATTGAATCCACTTAACTAATCAATCAAATAATTCATATGCCTACATTTTACACACACGTAAGTCGGTCATCCTTATGATCGCCATTTGCACGACTTTACACGTCTTAATTAATTAACGAGGAACTGAACTTCGGAATCTAGCATTCTGCAGGTTCATTCATGAACCGCACCTGGGCTAGCCCCACGCGTAGTGTTTCATTTACACTAAAAAGCCAAAGAGGTCGTTTGATCTTGTGTCAATTCCATACAGTCACATACTGCCACGATTGATCGATAATGGATTGGTAGAGACAAAGGAGCTGAATCCAGTGATTCCTCCATACCCATCAAGCTTTGATCCTCATTCCCGATGTGGTTTTCATCCTAATGCACCGGGACATTCAACCGAAGACTGCAAACAACTCTAGAACAAGGGTCAAGATCTTATTGAGTCTGAGTCCATCTCATTTACGCCTCAAGGCCTTCATATCAACATCAATCCTTCGTCTGGTCGAGCAGATCCAACAGTCTACGCCATGGAAGAAATTGTGTGGAGAGGATTGGTGCACTGACCTCAATGAGCATGGAAACCTCTAACTCTGAAGAATGAAATTCAATTCCCTAAAGTTGGTAATCCTCTGTTTGTTTTAGCATTATTGCCATTTTCTTTGCATGATGATTTTGTATTTTCTTGTTAGCATTTTTGTTTTTAAATTGGCAAGATTAATGAAATATTTATGCATCTTTTGAATCAATCAATTCGTATTCACTCGTTTTCTTTCATTGTTATAAAAAATATATATATTTCTATCATTTTGTTTATCAAACTTTTGTTGTAGCAAAGATTGGAGGGAGGATGATGAAAACCAGATACCTGAATTCTCCATTTGTATGGCTTTCAATTAAAACCTTGTCAATGATGTAGACATGTTGTTTAAAATTCCCAAACACTGGTGAAATAAGGAAGATAATCCCCCGCTAACCCCTTCGAGCCTAGAAGTAGGAGTTTTCTTTTTCAAAAAATTGCAAAAACCCTTAATTTCAAACCTGGGGCAGGGTAGTCAGTTCAGTTATTCTGTTTGCATTCAATCTTCAGGAGATTCAATCCATTATTCAAGAAATATCAGCTACATACTTTCCTCCGCGCATCAAAGAAGTCGTGAAGGGTCAAAAGTTTGTAGTAATTATTCCAGCAAAATGGCAGTTACAACCATTCAACAAAAGATGGAAAGAGAAAAAGAAATACAAAGAAAAATCCACTAAGTCAAAAACCAGAAAAGACGACTTAGGCGAAATTTATTGAAGTCAAAATCAAAGAAGTCATCAAATCCTCCACAGAGCAAAGACGAAGCAAGGTGGCTGCCATCTCATTTCAAATCCTGATCTTTATCATACACCGTAAAAGACTTTTGAGATATGGATGTGTATGTCAACTTAATTGAACATAGGATTAGAGTTCACCACGAAGATTGGGTGGGTACAAATAAATTTTGAGCCTTTTATCCTTTGTTTCGAAAACTGTGAACCAAGCCATGTTACAATCCCTAAAAGACCTAATTGAGGCAGGGTTTATTTCGAGAGCATACTACATCAAGGTTGTGTTGACCTAACTCCTAACGATCTTTGCTAATCATTTGTATTTATCACTTCATCTGTCGTTCAATAAATGGCTAGATCCACTTTGTTTGTTTCAATCAATTCCACTGTATCACCATCATACCAATACATTGTGATTTCAAAAACTTGCATAAATGTTGCATTAAAAATTGCCAATTTTTAAATGAATAATGTTTATTTGCAAGTCAATTCAGCACCAAGGAAATCCCAACAAATGCAGCCAGTTAGGGAATTCGACTTGTTAACAGAAGCCCAGCCAGGGGAAATCACTTCAAGATCAGTCAATCTCAATCAATCTCTTCAAGAGTCAACTACTCAGAGGTTGAGCTTTTCTCAAGAATCCGACTTGGGCGAGTTATCAGAAAGAATTCAAGAGTTCAATAGCCAGTCATCACAGAGGTTTCTTATCCCAAGGATCAGATAACCAGGGGAAAATCCCAGACATCCAAGCAATGGGGCAAGATAAGTCAAACAGGGGCAAGTCCTCTCCATGCTTACAAGTTTCTCAAGCAAACCTTATACAACAACAAATTTTGAGTTCAAGACGGGTGTCGGGAATCATGTCGTCATCTTTGTCTCCTTTTAGAGAGTCTTCAGCAAAAAGAACTATCTCATCCTTTACCCATTACAGGGGCATTTTGGAAATCATTGAGTCAGTGCATAATCACTTTCATGCTTTAGTCATGTCGCTCCGCTCATAGTGTTAAACTTTGCATATCGTCTTACTCATCTAGCATATGTCCAGGTCAAAACCCAGGAAAACCAGTTCCCGTCTGGTATTTTCTTTTGAAGACAACTTCAAAGTCAGTTCTCGTCTGACAGACAGTTTTTTTACTTCAGTTCTCGTTTGGTATTTCACTTGAAATTTATTTAACAGTCAGTTCTCAAGTCATTTATTACACTAGTCCTCGCCTGGTAGCCTATTTCAAACCAGTCCCCGTCTGGTAGTCAATTTCTTTTCAAACCAGTTCTCATCTGGTATTTTTCTTTTGGAAGTTACCTAAGAGTCACTTCTCGTCTGACAGTTAGCTTTTTACCCCAGTTCTCATCTGGTATTTCTTTTCAAAACCAGTTCCTGTCTGGTAGTCATTTTCTTTTCAAACCAGTTCTCGTCTGGTAGCCCATTTTAAACCAGTTACTGTCTGTTATTTCATTTTAAAGCTATTTGGTAGTCGGTTCTCGTCTGACAATCATTTCTTCCAAATCCAGTTCAAAACCAATTCTCGTTTGGTAGACCATTTCCAAAGTCAGTTCACGTCTGACAACGAATCAAAGAAACCAGTTTTCGTCTGGTATTTTCTTTTGAGAGTTACCTCAGAGTCAGTTCTCGTCTGACAAGTCAACTTTTTACCCCAGTTTCTGTCTGGTATCTCTTTTGAAAGTCAGTTTTCGCCTGACAACCAATCATTTCAAACCAGTTCCCATCTGGTATTTCGTTTAAAAGTTATTTGATAGTCTATTCTTGTCTGACAATCATCTCTTTATCAAATTCGGTTCAAACAAATTCTCGTTTGGTAGACCATTTCCAAATTCAGTTCCTGTTTGACAACGAATCAAAGAAACCAATTCTCGTCTGGTATTTTCTTTTGAGAGTTACCTCAGAGTCAGTTCTCGTCTGACAAGTCAGCTTTTTACCCAAGTTCCCGTCTGGTATGTCTTTCGAAAGTCAGTTCTCGCTTGACAACCAATCATTTCAAACCAGTTCCCGTTTGGTATTTTGTTTAAACGTTATTCGAAAGTATGTTCTCGTCTGACAGTCATCTCTTTTTCAAATCCGGTTCAAACCAATTCTCGTTTGGTAGACAATTTCCAAAGTCAGTTCCCGTCTGGCATGTCAAAAAAAATCATTCGTCACTAGCAGCTTTGTCTGAAAATCCATTGTTGTCGATACCCTTTAGTTTGGTCAACCAATGTTTTCCCCCAGTAATGCTGGTATCCTCTGCAGAAATCCATATGTTGTAGTTATTTTCTTTTGTTGCCATCAATATCTCTTTGAAGTCCAATTGTCATTGGCACAAATTCTTTAAGTTGGTTTAGGCCCACTTAATTTGGTACGTATTCGTGTTTTCCTGATGGTTCCTGAAGGTCTTCTTTGAACTCTTCATTTAAGGAATTTCCAGAGGTTGGATGTTTTGTCTTGTTGAAAGCTCCAACATTTCTTTCTTTCCTCAACCGGTCACTTAGAGCCGTTGATTTATCTCCATTTTGCATTCTATTTCCAGTGTCAGTTGGTCGCGTAAAGCCACTGCCCAAATCACAGTGTTTGTCTCCTTTATTCTTAGTGTCAGCAGTTACACTTGAACCTGCTACACATTCACTTTGAATATTTTCCTTTTTTTTCCCGACCACCGTGTTGATGGCTGTTTATTTACTTCCTAAACCTCTGTGTTGAATTTCTTTCCTGACCGCTGAGTCGATGTCTGTTTATTTACTTCCTCAATCGCAAAGTTGAGTTTGTCTTCCCGACCGCCGTGTTGATGTCTTTTAAGTTAATTCCCTCAATCGCCGTGTTGAATTTGTTTTTCCGACCACCATGTCTATGTCTTTTAAGTTAATTCCCTCAATCGCCGAGTTGAGTTTGTTTTCCCGACCGCCGTGTTGATGTCTTTTAAGTTAATTCCCTCAATCACCGAGTTGAGTTTGTTTTCCTGACCGCCGTGTCGATGTCATTTTATTTATTTCTTCAATCGCCGTGTGTAGTTTTCTTTCCCGACCGCCGTGTCGATGTCATTTTAGTTAATTCTTCAAACATTGTGTTGAGTTTGTTTTCCCGACCGCCGTGTCGATGTCTTTTAAGTTAATTCCCTCAATCGTTGAATTGAGTTTGTTTTCTCGACCTCCGTGTCGATGTCATTTTAGTTATTCCCTCAATCGTCGAGTTGAGTTTTGTTTTCCCGACCGCCGAGTCAATGTCAATTCAACTATCATTCTCAACCGCTGAGTTGCTATATTGGAATCCCCAGCAATCATCCTTGAACTTTCTAACTCATCACTTCCAATAGCTTGTTCTCATTTAGAGTGTCAGTTGGTCGCATAGAGCCGCTGCGCATTCACTTCGAATTTGTTCTTTGTTTGATTTCTCAATGTCAACTGGTCATATAGAGCCGTTGATTTGCCACTTCGATTATTCCAGGTCTCTCTATTCCTGACGTCAGTTGGTCGCATCAAGCCACTTTTGTTCATTGGTCTAATGCTTTGAATTTACTTTTGTTTCCTGTCTTTTGTTATTCTTAGTGCCAGCAGTTACACTTGACATATTGATTTATCACTTGGAATACTTCTTGTTTTCGTCTTGTTGTCCCCAACTGTAAACACCCCAAATTTGCCCTCACTTTTTCTCACACCATGTCTTGTGATCTTTTCATATTGCATTTTCATAATCACATTATCTCTCATTGCATACTTCATTTCATCTGCATCTAGGGTTTGTGATCTGAGCAATCCAAGAAGTGATCTGAGTTATTCCAGTGGTCTTGAAGCATGCCAAGAGGGTCCATGTGTGTTCCATGATCATGATATGCTCCCCAAAGTTCATAAAAGTCAAGAGATCACAAAGCATGGTAAAGGCGTAGAGACAGACTGAAGATTTCCTGCATAGATGACCTAAAATTAGGGTTTTGGTTTTAGAGGCCTTACACTCAAATATTTTGGTCATTCTTGATTCTAATGGTCTTAATATGTTATAAGGAGCATGTGTACCAAATTTGATGAAGAAATTCATTGTGTAAGTCATCTGATCAACTGGTAACTTGTTGTGCAAGAAAAGTCAGAATAAGGACATCTGAAGCCCCCAACAATGGAACCAAAGGGTCATTTTCATCAATTTGAGGTTCTATGATCTTTATTTGATCTTAGAAGTGGTTAAAAGTGCACAAGATTGAAGAATTTCAAGCCATTTGCAAACTTGCTATTTTTGGACATGACTTGTAATGGAAACTTTCCATTTTGGGAAAGATTTTCAACCTCCTCTTTCTTGATCAAAAATGCTTCAAATGAAAAATCCTTAAACATGGAAGTTGTAGATTGGGTCTTCCTATTTTCAAAAAAGTACAAGAACTCCTCTTGATTCATCCTAGAACTCAAGATATGATCTTTCAAAGTTCCGAAAATCCTATAATTTTTAAGTTCATGCCAAAGAGGGATTTTTGCAAAATCAAGTTTCAAGACTTCTAATGACCTCTAATTGACCTCTAAGCCTCATTACATGATAATGCAACACATTTAGATCAGAGTTGAGTCTTGCATCACAAGTTTTCATGGCCAATTTCTCAAGAATGTACAAAGTTGTAAATGTGCAAAACCATTGCAATCTCACCACTCATTCACTTCTGATCACTCTAAACCATCCCATGGCCCTCCTTCGAAACTCCATACACAGCCATCAAAACTCAGTTATTTCTTCACCAATCATCTCAACATCACTCAGAGATCATAAACCACCCTTCACCATGGCCTAAAAGCTCCCAAAACAAAAACACGATTTCTGCCTTAGTAGAATTGAAACACTCAAACCAGCCATCATAAACTTTCTCTAAGCTTTCCAGAAGCATCAAGGTGATCATTGGAGTGGATTAGCATCAAGGAGACGTCCAGAAAGCTCATATTGAGAAAGCTTCATCTCAGGTATCATCCAAGAACAAATTTTCCAGAAGTTGTTTTTTAAGTTACAATATCAATCTACATGCTCCTCTGATCATCATGATGTGTTTGGTTTTGAAAATGGTTGAAAATTGAGCATGTATGAAGCTTCTGAAATTTTGCCCGTAAAATTTGTTTGATTCGATTCATGAGATTGATGCAATGTAAATGAATTTTGTGGCTTGATTCTTGTTTAATGTTGTTTAGGGGTTGATTCTGGAGATTTTAGGGTTTAATCCATAATTAATGCCAGTTTGAATGTGGGCCGTAGGATGGTGTTTCCCGCATGTGTTGGATGGCTCAGATTGTCTCATTAAACCCTAATCCATTTTAATTAGTTTAGTTATTTTTAATTAATTTAATTTAATCAGAACGAATCCTGACCCTCCATCTGCGCGCCAGTCAACCCCAGTTCAAATCTCAACCTTAGATCCTGATTACTTTGCATTTTCTTTATTTTTATTTGCATTTATTTTGTTCTATTTATTTAAAATATCAAAAAAAATTCTAAAATCATGAAACTTTGCATTTTCATTTAAAATATTTTTCTTAACTCAAAAACATTTTTTATTTTAATTTTTGCATTAAAAAAGTGTTTTTAAAACATTTAAATGTTTTATTTAATTAATTAAAAATACATTTAGGTTTCTAAAACTCACCAAAAAATTCATGAAGCATTCTTAGACATTTAGAAAAAATTTCAGACTCACCATACAAATTTATTTTTAGGTTTGATCAAATTTTCACAATTATCTTTGAATTAGGGTTCTTAAAAATCACATTTTCTAACCCTAACTTGAAAACATCACTTCTGGTCAACCATGATGAGTTTGAACTTGATTATTTTTGCATTGTTTCACATATTTCATCTATTATCTAGGATATTTATCTCATGATTTTGCATTGCATTTTCAATTTTATTTGCATTTTTCCCTTAGAAGTATCCAAAAACCCTAGTTAACTTAGGAAATCCATAACTTTCACTAGGTTTTACTTCTGACCTTCTCCTTTGGTGAGTGATCTTGTATATGTTTAGGGTTTGTTCGGGTTCAATTTCAAATTTTTATCATGATGTATGCTTCTGTTTTGGTCATATGCATCTCATGTTGTCTTAAAACCCTAATTTCTCATGTTCATTTGCATTCATCTTTGCATAGCTCAATCATATGAACTTGTCATGACATTTCAAACATTTGTATGACATCTTAGACATCAGAAGACATGTTTGAACATTGCTTGATCATTTCTTCATTCATTTGCCATGCATTGCATTCATTACATTCCATAGGTATCCATGTGTTTTCATACTTCTAAACATGCTTCCATTACATCTCATCCTTGTATGAACATTAATTATCATTATGTATGACTTTGCAGCATCTCATAACAAATTTTCCTTGCATATACACTTCTGGTTTTAGTATTTACATCTTTATTCATTTCATTTCCTTTTTCTTTATGTCTTTTGCATTTCATACTAACATTTCAGGGGCTTATGGTAAGTTGTTTGGGATGTGGATTTGCCTTCACATCCCACCTCTTCTCATCTATTCGTATGCATTATTTACCTGTCTTTGAGGTGAAATTGCTTCACTTATGCTCCCTCATTCTTACTTTCTTTCTTTTAGGTTACTTATCTTCTTCAGGAAGTAAGTAACTTATTCTTTCTCACTTGCTTTTTTTCATCTGCTTTTTCTTCCTTGGTGGCCTCCTGAAGATCTTTCTTTAAAGCCTCACAAACCATATGATATCCAAGCATGATAACTTTTAGGGTTGTGCATAGTCTCCCCTAGTCTTTTAACTTTGAGTATCCTTGAGTCTCTCTTCTCATCTCATAATCAGAGGCTAAATACTTAAAGCTTTAGGACTTTGAGTTAGGGTTATTCCTGCATTCTTATCTTAGGATGGAGTGTATAACTTTAATCCTTAGTGTTAAACCTTTAATTTGTTTACACCTCTTAATAAAAACACTTAATAATGATCAAGACTTAAGCTTGTAACTTGGGCCTTACATTAGGGTTACATCTCTTCCTTATGGTTAAGAGGGACTAACCCTAGTGTTTAATGGACAAGTCCCCCTCAAGTTATCTTACAAACTTAAAACTCACTTCTTAATCTCACCCTTTAATTAAAATCCACTTAATAAAGGCTTGTTATATAATGAATTTAATCCCTAACCATGGATTAAGTTGAGGTATCTTCCTCAGCTTAAGTGTCCTCATCTATCATCCTTCTCTTAGGATGGTGTAATGAGTTCACTAATCCCTGATTAGAGATTCAACTCATTACTTAACACTAAACAAAAACCCAAAAACATCTTAATAATCACAAGTAGGTTAATGATCTTAATCCTAAATCATCATGGTAATTAAGTTGAGGTGCTTATCTCATACTTAAGTAGGCTCATTATCCCTAATCAGGGAGGATATAATGAGTTTATAACCTTTGATTTAGGCTTAAGCTCATTATCCTATGCAAAACACCAAAAACAATAAAAAACTGAAAACAAAAAAACAGACAATAAACGTCTCCTCCGAGATTCTTTTCTCATCATCCTCACTCTGAAAACGAGAACTCGCTTCTTCTGTCTAATGCAAGACAGTTAGCACTCGAGCCAGATGAGTCACACACTTGAGCATAGTCAAGTAAGCAGTTCACAGTCAAATCATTTTCAGTCTCTTTGAGTCGAACTACGGTGTTCTAACTTCCTCATTGCACAAGAGGATACGTAGGCATAACTTAACAGTTATCGAACAAAAGATTCTATGTCTCCCCCCTCATTCCAGCATTCTTTCTAAGCCTCAGTCTTGAGCATTTCACCTATTTCTTTTGCACTGACACATTGTACATTGATCCCTAGCTCTTTTTTTTCTACACAGTCAGCACATACACTATCCCCTTTTAAATAGAATCTTGTAAACGTGGATCCCGTCGAGTACGACGGACGATCTGGGTGCTAATACCTTCCCAGGTCGTAACCAACCCCCTTTCTCAGTTTCTCTGGTTCACAACCGTCTTATCCATACCCTTCTAGGTTTATGCAGCTTTCCTTCAGGATAAAAATGCCTAGCTGGCGGCTCTATTCAACCTTCAACCTCCAACATCGCCGACAGTTCGCGTCTGCACCGGGGACGTAAAGTCTTTTTGGGAGCGACACCAGCATATTGTTATCCCCAGTGAGTCTTCACCCTCAGTTTTGTTTTTGTGGATCACCAAAACAATTTATCTTCATCATTTCCCGCATACCAAATTTTACCCCTAATTTTTCGCATTATGCATTCATCTTATCATTTACACGCTGGGTGCGTTTTAGAGTCGCAACAATTCTCGGAAGTTTGGTCCCTTTGAATCGTACGACTAGGGTATCCCCTTTTTGGGTATTGTTGATCTATTTGCAAACTTAAGCTTCTCTTTTTCTATTTTTATTTATTTTCAATTTTTATATCTGAATTTAATTTTGATTTCTATTTCTATTTTTTTTAATTCATTTTCAAGTCTCTATTTTTTTTTAAAATCAATTTAATTTCTATTTCTAATTTTTATTTTTATTATTATTTCAATTTCAATTTATCTAGTTTTTGTTGTTCAAAATAACTCAAAAAAATATATGTTTAATTTAACTTAATTTACAATTTAAATTTAAGTAAATTTTAATTTTAATATAAAGTTTAATTTTATTTTTAAGTTTGTAATTAGATTTTAGAATTATTTTTTTTTATCTAGTTGTAATTAGTTTAGTTCAGTTATTATTATTATTATTATTATTATTATTATTATTATTATTATTATTATTATTATTATTATTATCACCATAATTTATTTAGTTTAGATTATCTGTACACCAACCAAAATTATACAACATAACAAACCACATCCTGTAAAACCTACAACACAACCCCATGCCAAAATACTGTGTTTCACAGTCTCACAGTCTGCTACATTTTACACCAAAAATACTACACTCAAACTTGGCCTAATTCTGCATACAAGAGCTTCATACCGAAAGTATCCTATCAACCAGAACCGATTATGAGACAAAAGGATTGATTACTGTAAACTTCGAAAACGAGTTTTGAAAAAAGAATAAAAAGGGGGGAAAAGGGAACATCAAAGGTCTCCTAGTTTTTTTTCACGGAAAAAACAGTAAAATACAAAATTTTGAGATCCCAAATCAACTGACCCAACCTTCATTACTATCCACTAAACCTTCAACCGTATCCATCATCTCAAGCCACCATGTTCCCCTTGCAATACCATCAAAACAAATAGCCACAACCTTATACAACGACAAACACCATAAAAGGGTCTCCCTCCATCAAACCCCTACACATAAATCTTCAGATTTCAGCCTTCAATAACAGGACCCAATCTCTTTTTCATAACCCCTCCATAAAACATTTCATAACCTTCATAATCTTCTTTAACAATAACCTCTCAACCATACAACTCTTTCCGAAACACCGTCAAACTTCACCACCACTCAAACAGAACTGATTATGAGAAACAAACTGAGATCTGCAAACCTCGCTGCCATCCACCACCTTCAACCACCGTTTTTTCCGCGAGCCAAATTGATCAAACCCTTCACCACCAAAACACATCGCGATATCATAAACAAAACAGGTCCGGGAATCCACCGCGAAATCCATCTCATTATTCTTCTTCTCTTCCTACACAAAATCCGAGCACCCTGCATCAAGTAACCTCAGTCGACGAACAAGAATTCACCGCCACCGACAGTCTTGATCGAAGCCGAGGTTGGGTTTGTTGTCTTCTTTTTAGACATGTTTGTTTTTGAAAGGAGAAAAGGAACACACTTTTTTGTGTGGTTTTAGTTTATGCTGATTGTGTTTAGCTTTTACTATCTGAATCCTTTTTTTCTTTTCATGTCTTTTTTACTAACTTAATTTTAACATTTTATTGGAAGTTTGTTTTCAATCCATATATTTTAAGCTTTTGTGTTTTTTGAGTTCATTATTTTAAATCTATTATTTTTGTTTGTTATAATTTTATTTTGTCATTTCATCATTATTTACAAAAATGTCAAAAAAATGTTAGTAATCTATTGTTTTACTTTTAGTATTTTATTTTTTGTGCCAATGATATAATAAAAAGCCACGATAAATTGATTCAGATAAATCGTGATCAATATGAGGCCGTTTATTTTATTTCCATAAGTTTAATTTATTTTTATTCCATAAATTTATTTTATTTTATTAAGTCTATTTGTTTACTTTATTTTCGCATTTTTATACGATATCAAGTTCTAACGGTTCCAAAATATTCATACGCTGCACACACGCTTTCTCTTGGGAAAATTGCAACGAGACACTTTATTTCATCGCAATCCCGTTTAAATTATCATGTATCTCTCTCCCGTTTATTTTGTACGTAATTTATATTTCCGCATTTATTTTACAGTTTCGTATTGCTAGGAATACCCATAGGAACTAGAAATCGAATCCACTTAACTAATAAATCAAATAATTCATACGCCTACATTTTGCACACACGTAAGTCGGTCATCCTTATGATCTCCATCTGCACGACTTTACGTGTCTTAATTAATTAACGAGGAACTGAACTTCGGAACCTAGCATTTCGTGGGTTCATTAATGAACCGCACCTGGGCTAGCCCCACATGTAGTGTTTCATTTACTCCTTCGTTATTTAAAACATTTAAACCCTAAAACATCTAAAAAATAAAATATCCAATTTACTTTATAAAATTAAATACGGAAGAACATAACTCTGGAGTCCAGCACTCCACGAGTTCTTGAGTGAATCACTCATGGGCTAGCCCCACGCGGCGTGGTTTATTCGCCCTTTCGTATTCAAAATACCTAATTCAAATCAAATAACGGAGGAATTGGATTCTGGAGTCAAGCACTCCACATAGTTCTTGAATGAAATCACTCCTGGGATAGCGCCATGCGACGTGGTTGATTCGCTCTTTCGTACTTTACAATTTAAAACTTACCAACCAATTCAAATCATTTTATAATTAATCAGTGAAGGTGTAATACCCCGTAAATTAATTTTAGTGCCCTGGATAATATTAATTGATATTAATATTGTCCCGGATTACTCTAAGAAATTTTAACGGAAATAAATAGAGTAATCAGCGGGATATTATTACATTAATTAGTATTAGCTGTCTCAGAGGTTTTATAAAATATTGGATCAAGAGACATTTTTGGATACTCCCTAATTGGACCCGTCGGTAGGGAAATGTTCTATTTTTCTTTAAGACACAAGTCTTTTTCTTTTTTGGATATAAATAGAAGAAGAGAGAAAGGAAGAGAAGAAAGAAGAAGAAAAAGTCTTGAAGAGGAAGAAGAATAAGACTCATAATCTTGTGTTTCCACCCATCCATTCTCCATTCAATTTTCTCCAATCTTCTTGCTAGAGGTGGGTTCATAGCTAGACACTCTTCTCTTTTGGTTTTGTTGAAGCTTTTAGGGTTTAAGAGTTTTAGGTCAAATTATGAAAATCCTAAAATCGGTGAATTAAACGGTTAGAAATCGATATAAATGCTTATAAACGATCATGTTATGTGTAGAAATAATCAATAATAAGTATGGTGAGGTTACTAGGTGTTATGTGTGAGAAAAATGGAGTTTAGAAGTGATTTTTCTGGTTCATAGAAGGTACAATCAATTGCAGCAGAGTGCAAATCGATTGCACCATAGTCTAGAAGAGATTTTTGAAAATCTGGGTCTGTGCAATCGATTGCATCAGGGTGCAAATCGATTGCACTCTGTAGCTTTTCAAAAATGAAATTGAAGCGAGCGTATCTTTTGAACTGTAACTCTGTTTTGACCCCTGTTTGAAGCGTTAGAAAGATATTACAATGCTCTATTTGATGGAAGGAAGAAATATTGTTAAATGTGTGAAATTAATTATTTTGTGAGATTAATTAATTTGTGACGTTTATTGATTTGTGAGATTAGTGGAAAGAATTGTCAATTCATAACTTTTAACTCGGCTAGCCGATATGAGTGTTCTTTAAACCGTTTGAAAGCTAAAAATATGTACTTTCATTTGACACTGGAAAATATTATTTTTACCTGACTTTTACCCGACCTTTCGATTAAATCGTAAAAATGCGAAATTATGGAATTGTGAGCTTAAGGAAAGGAAATGGTAAGACTTGTGAGGTATCTAGGATTCCCGTAGACCAGTAAGAATTTAGAATCTCATTTCGATCAAATCCCCCGTAAAGGCTTGAGGTGGGTATTACATTGAGTCCCACGGGAAGCGAGTGTTAGCTTAAGGTTGGTATTACAATGAGTCCCACAGGAAGCGAGTGTTAGCTTGAGGTGGGTATTACATTGAGTCCCATGGGAAGCGAGTGTTAGCTTGAGGTGGGTATTACATTGAGTCCCGTGGGAAGCGAGTGTTAGCTTGAGGTGGGTATTACATTGAGTCCCACGGGAAGCATTCGAGTGGCTTGAGATGGGTGTTTCATTAAGTCCCATAGGAAGTCTAGTGATTTATACTTGAGGTGGGTATTTCACTGAGTCCCACGAGAAGTGTTGCAGGAAACGTTGTTTGAATGTTTTCCGTTTTGCCTTGATTACTTTTGAGAGGAATCTTTCGTATTCGTGGAACCATTAGGTTTGACCCTTAGAGCCGAGAGAACTCTAAGATAGGGAACCCACTGAGATGTTTTATCTCACCCCATGTGGATGTTGTTATTTCAGGTACTTCAGGTTCCGTTAAGGGTAAGGATAAGGCGACTTGATTATCCTTACTAGTTGATGGCTTTGTCTTCTGCTGTGGATTTTGAGATCTTCGGATCTAGTTCTTAGATTTTTGTAGTTTGAACATCTTGTATTATTTTATAGCCTTGTTTTAGTACCTTATGTTGTAGTGGCTATACTTATGCAATGTGTGTAAACACCCCAGATTTGCGCTCACTTTTTCTCACACCATGGCTTGTTATCTTTCATTTTTTCATTTACATAAGCATTACAACTCATATTGCATATTTGTTTCATCTGCATAGTTCAATTTCATCTGCATCTAGGGTTTGAGATCTGAGCAATCCAAGAATCAATATGAGCCATCCCAGTGGTCTTGAAGCTATCCAATAGGGTCCATGTGTGTTCTATAATCATATTTTGCTCCCCAAAGTTCATGGAAGTCAAGAAATCACAAAGATTGGCAAAGGCATGGAAGCAGAGATAGGGTTTTCACTACACAGATGACCAAAATTAGGGTTTTGGTTTCAGAGGCCTTAACTCCAAATATTTTGGTCATTCTTGTTTCTAATGTACTCAATATGTTATAAGGATCGTGTGTACCAAGTTTTATGAAGAAATTCATTGTGGAAGTCATATGATCATTGGGTAACTTCTTGAGCAAGTTAAGTCAAAATCAGGGCATCTGAGGCCCCCAACAATGGAACCAAAGGATCATTTTCATCAAATTGAAGTTCTATGATCCTTATTTGATCTTAGAAGTGGTGGGAAGTTCACAAGATTGAATAATTTTGAGCCAATTGCAAACTTGCCATTTTTGGAAATGACTTGAAATGCAAACTTTCCATTTTGGGAAATATTTTCAACCTCCTCTTTCATGACCAAAAATGCTTCAAATGAAAAATTCTTGGACATGAAAGTTGTAGATTAGGTCTTTCCCTTTTCATAAAGTACAAGAACATGTCTTGATTCATCCTAGAACTCAAGATATGGCCTTTCAAAGTTGGTAAAAATCACATAATTTCAAGTTTCATGTCAAAGAGGGATTTTGCATATTGGCATTTTAAAGCTTCAAAATGACTTCTAATGTGCACAAATATGTTACAACATGTCAAGGAAGCATCCAAAGATTAGAATTGGCCCAAGAATTTGGCATTTTTATGACTTAATTCACAAGAAACATCAAAGAGGGAAAGTTGCATAAAGCTTGTCATCTCTTCATCTAAGCCTTCCAGCTGCATTCTAATGATCTAAGGGCTCCCCATGAACCATGCTGAGGAAATCTATGCTCAAAAATCCTTGTTGCACAAGCCCATACTTCAAGTACACATAAGTTGACATTTTTGCATTTCCTCCCATACCGATCAAACTGAGCCACCACCCACTCTCTGACCAATCACAACCTCTTATGCAAACCCTAAGGAGCTCAATTCATAACACACACAAGCTCAGAACATCCCACAAGTCATAATTCACAAAATTATCAAAAACCTTCCCTTCTTCGAAACTCAAAAAACAGCCATCAAACTTCATAACAAACTTCACCAATCATCTTCAAATCACTCATAGAACACAAAACACCCCTCACCATGGCCTGCAACCCCCCAAATCAGAAATACAATTTCTGAGTTATCAGAACCAAACATCTCAAACCAGCCAAAACAAACTTGTTCTAAGCCTTTCAGAAGCACAAGGGGGATCATTGGAGTGGTTTTGCATATGAGAGGAGGTCAGAAAGCTCCAAACTGAAAAGCTTTAACTCAGGTATACCTCAAGAACAAATTTTCCAGAAACCTTCTTTTAAGTTTTAGAATGATTTTATATGTTCTCTAGATCACTCTGATATGTTTAGTTTTGAAAATGATTGAGAAATGAGAATGTATGGTTGTTCTGAAAGTTTGCCCGAAAATCTTGTTTGCTTCGATTCTTGCTTTTGATGAAATATAAATGTTATATGATGATGGATTCTGGTTTGGGGAGGGTAGTAGATCATTTATGGAGCTTTAGAGGTTCTAATTTGACCTAGGGAAGAAGTTGGGATTTTGAGTGACCGGAGAAGATGACCGGAGCTAGCTCCGGTCACCTGAAAATCATTAGAACCCTAATTAGGGTTAGCTGCCCATATTGATTTCCCACCCTTGGATCTTGTTTTAATTAGCTTGTAGACAGCCCAGATGATTCCACTTAACCCTAATTTTGTTTATTTAATTTAATTAAAATTAATTAGCCAGAAACAATCCCAGCCTTCCAAAAACGCGCGCAGTCAACCCCATCCCCTTAGGTTTGAATCTGAACCACTGGATCTGATTACTTCCATTTTTATTCATTTTAATTCATTTCTTTTGCATAATTTATTAAAAATACCAAAACACTTTCAAAAAATATGAAACTTTGCATTCTGGATTTAAATATTTTTCTAAACCTGAAAATGATTTTTATTTTATTTTTTGCATATAACAAGTATTTTTAAAATATTTAAATGTTATTTTTAATTAATTAAAGTATTTTAATTAATTAAAAATGCATTTAGGTTTCTAAAAATCACCAAATAAATCATGAACCATTCCAATACATTTAGAAACATTTTCAAACTCTTCATACAAATTTCTTTTTAGGTTTGATCATAATTTCATAATTTTACTTGAATTAGGGTTCTTTAAAATCACAATTTTTAACCCTAACTAAGAAAAATCATTTATGCCTAACCAAGAAGAGTTTGAACTTGATTCTTTTTGAATTGTTTCTCATATTTCATGTAGTTTCTAGGTTATTTTCCTCATGAATTTATCTTGCATTTTCAAATTGATTTTCATTTTTCTTTGAGAATCACCCAAAAACCCTAGCAAACATAGAAAATTCACAACATTCAATAGGATTAGCTTCTGACCTTCTCCTTTGGGGTGTGACCTAATATGGGATTATGGTTTGATTGAGCTTGATCTCAATTTTTTATCATGTTATATGCTTCTGTTTTGTTCATTTTCATCTCATATGTTCATAAAACCCTAATTTCTCATGTTCATTTGCATTCTCCTTTGCATAGCATCATTACATGAACTTTCCATGTCATTTCAAGCATTCATATATCATCTTAGACATCTTAGGACATGTTAAAACCTTGCTTGATCATTTCTTCATTCATTTTCCATGTGTTGCATTCATTTCATTTCATAAACATCCATGTGTTTTCAAGCTTCCAAGCATGCTTTCATGTCATCCCATCTTTGTATGATCATTCATATGCACATTGTATGACATTGCATCATCTCATATGCCATTTTCATTTCATAATCACTTCTTACTTTGGTCATTTCATCTCATTTCAATTCATTTCTTCATGCTTTATGTCTTATGCATTCATACTAACTTTTCAGGAGCTTTTGGTAAGTCATTGTGGGAGGTGGATTTGCCTTCACCTCTCACTTCTTCTTATCTCATCCATATGTATTTTACATGTCTTTGAAGTGAATAAAATTCACTTATGTTCCATCTTTCTCACTTTCTTCCTTTAAGTTATTTATCTTCTTAGGAAGTAAGTAACTTATTCTTCTGCTTCCTCCTCCTTTCATCTGCTTCTTCCATTGGTGGCCTTGAAGATGTTCTTTCTTAAGCCTAACAAACCATAGGATATCCAAGCATGATAAAGTTTAGGGCTATGTTTAGTTCCCCTTAGTCTTTTACCTTTGAGTCTCCTTGAGTCTCTCTTCTTATCTCAATAATCAAAGGCTAAACTCTTAAAGTTTTAGGACTTTGGAATTAGGGTTATGCCTGCATCCTTCTCTTAGGATGGAGTGTATAACTTTAATCCTAAGTGTTAAACCTTTAATTTGTTTAAACCTCTTAATCAAACCACATTAATAATCACCGAGACTTTATCTTGTAACTTGGTCCTTGCATTAGGGTTCTAACTCTTCCTTATGGTTAAGAGGGACTAACCCTAGTGTTTAATGGACAAGTCCTCCTCAAGTTGTATTACAAACTTAAAATCCACTTCTTAATCTCATCCCTTAATTAAAATCCACTTAATAAAGGCTTGTTATATAATGAATTTAGTCCCTAACCATGGATTAAGTTGAAGTATCTTCCTCAGCTTAGGTGTTCTCATCTATTATCCTTCTATTAGGATGGTGTAATGGGTTCACTAATCTGTGATTAGAGATTAAACTCATTACTTAACACTAAACAAAAACCCAAAAACATCTAAATAATCACAAGTAGGTTAATGATCTTAATCCTACCTCATCATTGTAATTAAGTTGAGATGTTTATCTTATACTTAAGTAGGCTCATTATCCCTAATCAGGGAGGATATAATGAGTTTACAAGCCCTTGGTTTAGGCTTAAGCTCATTAACTTATGCAAAACACCAAAAACAATAACTAAACTGAAAACACAAAAAACAAACAATAACCGTCTCCTCCGGGATTCTTTTCTCACCACACTCATTTTATAAACGAAAACTTGCTTCTTCCGTCTAAAGCAAGACAGTTAGCACTTGAGCCAGACGAGTCATACACTTGACCATAGACAAGCAAGCACTTCACAATAAATTTGTCTTTCAGTCTCTTTGAGTCGAACTACGGTGTTCTGACCTCCTCATTGCACGAGAGGATACGTAGGCATAACTTAACTGTTATCAAACAAAAGTCTCTTTGTCATCCCCCTCTTTCAGCATTCTTTTATAAGCCTCAGTTCCTGAGCATTCACCTTTTTGCACTGACACCTGTATATTCTTTTCTTTAGCTTTTGCACACAGATAGCACATACACTTACCCCCTTTTTTAAACACAATCTTGTAAGCGTGGATCCCGTCGAGTATGACGGACAATCTGGGTGCTAATACCTCCCCAGGTTGTAACCAACCCCCTTTCTCAGTTTCTCTGGTTCATAACCGTCTTATCCATCTTTTTTCTAGGTTTATGCAGCATTACCTTTCCTTCGGGATTAAAATGCCTAGCTTGTGACTCTATTCAATTCATTTTCATTTTCTCTTTTCGCCGACCATTCGCGTCTGCACCTTGGGACATGGTGTCTTTTTAGGGGAGCGACAGCTTGGCGACTCTGCTGGGGAAATATCTCTTGCAACCAGGGTTTCTGGTTATTTTTGTGGGTTTCTCCTAGCCCTTGTTTGATTTGTGTTTATGGGGGGTTATGTGTGCTTTTGTTTATTTCTTTATTTATTGCTTTCTGTACAGCTTTATTTATCGTTTTCATTTACTGTTTTTATGCATTTCATATTACTGTCATCATGTCATGTGCTGGATCTTTTTGTTTTCCTTGGTGGGAGGGATATTCAGTGAGTAAGGTTCCATATCGGGAGCATGAGTGACACATACGATAGAGTGGCTTCATATTATTTCCCATTCCATTTCGGTCTGGTGCGGGAATATGAAACACGGTTCAGACATAGGTTTCTTCTTGAGAAATCTGTGCTACGGATTTCCTGTAGTACTAGGGCTATCTGGAAAGCCGGCTAAGTCTGGATGACCTTTTTATGACCTTCAGCATCTGAGGTGAATTAGAGGAGGATCCTTTATGGTTATTGTAAATATTGTACCTTCGGGTTAGAAGTGTTTACACTTCTCATAACTGATCCAAGTCTGAGGATCCTTGTTCTAGAACAATACCTATGAGGGGGTTGGGATGTTTACAGGTTTGCAGGAACCCTTGGCCTCATCATACCCTGTTACCAGTTTTGTTTTAAGATTACATCATTTTGGACTGTTCTTGTGAAACCCTGGACTTGTGACTCTTTATTTGAGTCCCCCACCTGGTTACTGGTTCTCTAAACCTTCATCTGGATTTCTGAACACACAGAGACCTTATCAAGGCAGATAACAGATCCAGCACTTGATCACAAACCCTTGTATATCATTTTGCATACATCATTCTGCATCATTTTAACATTTGTCTATTTGTTTTACAGGTTGAAATTCTGGGATCAGGTACATGATGTCGAATGAGATGTTTAAACACTTGAAGACTTAAACAAAACTTAAAGTGCAGGTAAATTAAACAACACAGGAAATTGTTAACCCAGTTCAGTGTATCACCACACTTACATCTGGGGGCTACCAAGCCAGGAAGGAAATCCAATATAAGTAATATTAATTCTGGACTTAAACCACTCAGTTTAATCCTTCACTTAATAACTACCCAAGGAAATTTCTACCTAAGACACAACTTAGATATGAGTACCAACTCACTCCCCCTCAATCACACAGTGATATGTTACAATGTTTAATAAAATTGAAGTCACACTTCAAACAAAACAGCTTGATCTTACTTCACAGTTTCAATCAAGACACAATACACTTTTGCTTAAAAGCTCATAAAGTGATACACATATACAACCTGCTATTAAAACACAAACACTCTATTTAGTCTTCTTAATTTCGTACTCTATTCTGAGAGTTTCTGTTGCTTAAATAGATGCTTGGATTTTGGGCTTTCTGTAGGTTATCCAATCCTGATACGCATGCTGTCATCACCTTGAATTAGGGTTTGTTACTTCCTTGATTCTAGGTGAGTCAGTTCTTTTATTTATACTGAAATCATATAACCAATCTCCCTACAGATGCGCCTTCTACTGTTTTATCCATTCACAATTAATTCCAGATAAATTCCCTGAATCTACTCAGTTCTGTTAAGCATTATTTAATTCTGGTAGCAGGTTTGAGATGTCACAACATCTGGTGTGACATCCTGAAAACTGAACTTACTTCATTAACTTGTACAATGTCACAACATCTGGCGTGACATCCTGAATTAAGTTCATCAACTTATACTCTGTTTGATAATGTCACAACATCTGCTGTGACATCCTGAACTAAGTTCAACACTTCTTGTTTGTCAAAAATTCTGCCAATTCTAAACATCTACAAACTCCCCCTTTGGCTAATTTTTGGCTAACACAATCTTCTGGTTTTATCAGAGTGCAGTAGAGTTTCATTTATCAGAGTGTAGCAGTTCTTTTCTGTTGAGTCATGTGTGAGTTTACTCCCCCTTAAACCTGGATGTGTTCTGACTTGTTCAACAGAAATTTTTCATTAAAAAAAACAACTTAGTTCAGAAGCAGACATTAAACAGGCAAAAGGCATTTTTCATTAATCAGTAAGCTGCAGCAGACATTGTTGTTGTTCAGATCTCTTCTCCCCCTTGTTAGACATAAATTGGGGCCAAATTTTACATAGTCAGAGAAATACAAAATTATAAAACAAAAAAAAACAATGCTGAAGCAGACAGTACACATTCCTCACACACATTTTTCACTCAGAATCTTCATATTCAGTATCTTCCTCTTCTTCAGATTCATCATCAGATTCAGCAGCCTTCTGAGCACTCTCTTCCATTTCCAGCCTTTGAATAATCTCCTCAAGCTTTTGCTTCCTGGCATCCAGCTCTTTGCAGGTGTTCTTCAGCTCAGCAATCAAGGCAGATTTGGATATAGGAGACTTTGCTTTTGAAGGTCCAGCAGATGTCCCAGTGGGAGCTTCAACATCAGCTGCATGATGGCTTAAGAACAACTTGTAGTGGAAGGCCAGAGGACTTTCTCTTTTGCAGATTGAATCCTTCTCAGTGAGGATACCTGGATACTGACTGATGATGATTCCACATATCAGAGATGGAAAGGCAATAGGAAGCTTTGTTGCTGATGTCCCAGCATGCTTGAGGGTTTTGTAACACCCTAATTTTTGCCCTAAGTTTCTTCGCATTTCATCTGCATTTCGCATACAAACAAGATCGCACTGGTGTTCGAGTTTCTCCTCAGATAGGGTCTATGCTTCGCAGGGGATCACCATTGTTTTTATTTCTTTATATTTGTTTATATTTACTGATCACTAACCAAAATACAAAAAATATGTTGCAGTGTTCTTCTTCTTCTCTGTGTTGCAGGTTTTCAAAGACAGGGCAGTAATTTCGTTCAGATGCGTTTGTTCAGTATCAATGCGATTTCAGATGGATGTTTGACCTAATCTAGTCAAACTATCAAAAGATTGTGTTGACTGTCAGTTGTGTGTGCCAGTAATTCATTTATCAGGCAATGCGTCTTCAAAGTACAAGTTGGGTTGTGTGACAGTTGTTTTCTGTGCAAAGTTTGGTTTGTTCATCAGTTACCAGGCAGTGTGTTGCGGTTTGAATCTTCAGTGTTTATCAATTCATCGTTTCATCAGTTATCAGGAAGTGTGTTGTGGTTTGAATCTTCAGTGTTTATCAGTTCATCAATTCATCAGTTCATCAGCGATTCATTTGACGATTTATTTTTCTCAGTATGGATTCAGTTTATCAGGGAAATAATCAGACAGTTTTCAGATGACAGTTGGTTTGAGTTGAGAAATATTCATTTGGGTCTGTGTTGGTTGTGATTCATTTGCATCAGAGGTTTGTTCAAGAAAAGAATCAGGATTTGTCGTGGGCTTGAAAATCAATTCTTTATCCATTTCTTTCCGATTAAATCATTTTTTTGTATCCATTTATTCATCCTTTATTTCATTAATCATTTTTTTATTATCTGTTTTCACCCGATTTATTTTGATAATTCAATATCCTCCTTATTCATTTTTGTATCCATGTCTTGTATTCTTATCCATTATCCATTTCAATCATTCCTTTAATTCATATCCATTTTTTTTCTTATTATCCACAACCATTCATATTTCGATTTTTTTGTCATCCGATTTATCTCGATTTTTTCTTTTCATTTCTATTCATTTTGATCCATTTTTATATTCAATTCATAGTTTGCCATCCATATTCCATATTTTTTTCTCACATCAAACCCCATTTTTTTAACATTCTCATTATATCCTATATCTATCAATTTCCTTTTTATTATTGTTCCAAATATCCCATATTATTTCTATTCAAGCCCATTTATGTTGTCATCTTAATACAAATGTTGATTAAAAAAAATAATGATAAATGAAGTTTTCTCCTGGCCCACAAACTCATCACCTCTTGCACATGCCAAGGCCCCACAAGCCCAATGCAAGCAACTCCCCACCTCATGCTTCACATTCCAAGCCTTGCGCCAAGTATCTGTACGCAGCTGGCAATTCCCTCATGCAGACACATGCCCTCAGCCTGCAAGCCAGTACCCTTGTCGCAGCCGTACCGCATCAAGCCTTACATTAACAAAGCAACTTGCCAAGCCTACACACAAAATTTTCGAAACAAGCCGAAAACAAAATAGCAGTCAAAGACAAAAGCAAAAGCATTCAGCTACACAATAAGCCAATAATTACAACCTACAAGCAAATTCACAACAGCTTTTGCAGCAAAAACAAAAAAACAAAAAATACTTGAAGCCAAACAAACAAAACTCGAAGCTGACTACACAACAGCCAAGGCTTCACCGTTTCCCGCAAGCCAATCCTTGCCTCAAGCCAGCACTTCACAAGCCACAGCTTCACCATATTACACGAGCCAAGCACGAGAGTTTCGCAAAAACACACCTGAAAATCAAACGCAAGTCATGCACAAGTCATGAAATCAAAACGCAAAAATTCACAAAGAAAAATGCAGCAAGGCCATGAGTTTTAAACATATTTCATTCATTTCAATTTCATCACAATCCTCCTATAAATACAGCCTCTCCCTCATTTAATCACAAGTTTCGATAGCCTCCCTAAACCTCTGCCAAAATCCTTTTCAATCTCAATTTTAAATCCCTAATTCCCAAATCATTTTAAATCAAAAAGCATAATTGAGAGAGAAAGAATTTGCGAAAAGTTAAAGAAGAAGAAGGAGGAAGGATCGTTGTTGTGTGTTGTTTGATTTCGAAGGTGAGGGTGTGGGAATTTGTTCCGCCGTGAATGTGGTGTTGTTTTCCCTGTTTCCTTTGTTTTTCATCGTAGAGAAGAAGAAGACCTTGTTCTTCTTTCTTTTTATTTCTTTTTTCTTTTTTTTCATAATTTTGTTATTTATTTATTTTAAATAAGAAGAATGTATTGTGGTTTTGGACTTGGATCTAGTGAAGATCCAGCTTGCTAATCCACCTGCGGATTCCCTACATGCCCCCTCCCATTTCCTTTCTTTTCCATTTCCTTATTTCTTTTTTTAAAAAATGATAATTATATTATTTATTTGCTTTATTTTTAAAAAAATGTTAGAAAAGATTTATTTAAAAGTGTTTCTTTAGAATCATATTGGAAAAGAATGTTTTAGAAAAATATTTTTTTTAGAATTTGTTTAGAAACAATTTTTAGAAAGGTTCTTTTTAAAAAGAGATTGTTGGAAATAGATTTTCTTAAGAGGAATTTAAAAAATATTCTAATTCTTTTATTGGATCTATTTTTGGATCCATTATTCTTCATCTCTTTTTTTTTTAATTTTGGTCGATGACAATCTTCCGATTCGGGATTGTTGATTTCCGATTAAGTTTAATCTTCATTATTTCAAATCTATGGATGAATGATCATTTGGATCATTATCCATACTTTGAAATCGTGATAGGTTGCTTTTCGATGAACTTCAACGATAATCTCGATTAATATTAGACCTTCCTTTTTCTTTTAGTGTGGCATGTTTTCGGAGAACGATCCATTATATCGTTTCTCTAACATGTATTAACACGAATATTTTCCACTTTAATTAGTGGTGGCCGGCCTCATTTGTAGGGTAATTACTCCGTAAATTACTCGGCGATTGCTTAACATAGACCTACAGTTGTCCCGATTCGAATTAAAGATCCACTTGGATCCGGTTGCCTCGATTTTATTTTCCTTGTTGTGGTTGTGTTTGATTAAGTTCATCATACCACTTTATATTGTAAATATTATAATGTGAATATAATTGTTTAAATTTAATCTCTCGCACCTTATCCTTTTATTTTAATCTCTTGCTCCCTTATCTCCTTATTATATTTTGTCATATTATATCATATATCATTTGTTTATATTCATATTGTGCTTGTTTATATTCATATTGTGCTTGTTTTTATTTTGTCCATTTGGATATTAAAACACTTAATAAAGGATTAAACACTTTAAAAGACTTGTGACCTCTAATTGTCGACTATGGTTACTATCCCTTTGCTTTTGGAGAATGGACTTAGACTTTAAGATCTTTCCCCTTGCTCAAGTTGGAATGGATTAGAAACTTCGGCCTCAAATTATGTCATTAGCCTTTGAAGAGGAAATTCCGATCTTTGAAGAACTGTGCATATTTTAGTTTGGTAAATTCTTTCCTTATCTTTTAATTCAAGCATTAGGATTAGTCCCTTCATCTCCTCCCCATTCTTTAATTTTCAAAATTTCTCTCTATTTCAAAAACCTTCTTGTTTTTCTAAACTTCAAACACTTTCATAAGCAAACCTTGATTTCGGTCAAGCGATTTTTAATCTTTTCCTTTTATTTTCTTAATCAATGTTAATTCATGTAAATATATCAAAACCATTTTCTTATATACTTTAAAAAAAACTCAAAACTCATTCAAATATTTTTGTGCCTTTGTGCACCTTTTTTTACATGTTTAGATATGATTCATCCCTTTTAGCGGAATTATTCGCTAAGGGATGACGACTTATCTCTACATTCTAAAATCAATTCAACTCATTTGTTCTTTTAAAAACTTTGTACCACGAACTACGAGGTTTTGATCTCGCATTGCACTTTGTGGGTACGTAGGCATAAGGCTTTAAAACCTTATCAAACACAAAATCATTAAAAAATATTCTTCTCCTCATCTCTTCAATCTTTTCAAGCAAACCAATTTCAGACCAAAAAAAGCAATAAGTATTTCAAAGGGCTCCCGTGGAGTACCACGGATGAGTCGGGTGCCTAAAACCTTCCCGGTTCATAACCAATCCCCTTACCCAATCTCTGTCTATTTATTTTAGCCTTTGCTTTTAGAATCCTAGGTTTTTATTCGTTCTTTTACCTTTTTCCATTCGGAAATAAAGAAAAGCGCGGTGGCGACTCTGTGTTTATCGAGTTAAGTTAATCAATAACTTACACTCACGATTTTACCGCTACAGAAAAGTGGCGTCTCTGCTGGGGAATAATCTCTAAGCGGATTTAGCCTACTTTGATTTATTTATTGCTTTGGTTTGACTTGCTTGTTATTTGGTTGTTCTATTTTGGTTTTGGTGATCCTCTGTGTGAGATAGATTCTAACCCAGATCTGAGTGACACTTATGATAGGACGGAGATATTCGAAGCGATATGTGATGGAGTAGTCCAAAGCAATATCAATTTGATAATCTCCACTCGGTTAGGCTCTCTTGGACTATCAATGTCATGACGAGTAATCGTACGTGGCATTATTTTCCGACCTTGAGCTGATCATACTGAGGACCTTAGAACCCTTAACCCATCTAAGCCAATTTAGGAACGTAGTGCGGAAACTGTCTGGGTGTAAATCTAAGGCGGTTGTCACGCGATACTACACTCGGACGAGGTCTATTTTAAGAATGTTATCGGTTGGGGAGTAATCCAACGTACCGATGATATTCTAAAGATGGCTGTTAACTCCGGGCACCTCTGTTAGCACCCTTTTGGTTTCTTGCAGGTACAATGAAGACAAAACCTTAGTACTTACCTGTGTGGGTTGGTGTTCTGTTACCTTGACTTCATGCTCGTTACTCGGAACCTAAGCATGTGTGCCTTGTGTGATCTTGTTTGTGTTTGTTGCATACATGCCATCATAACATTCATGAGAATTGTTCGTAAGATTTCGAAGGACTTATAAGGAACTTTTGCAAATTTCAGATGTCCATGGCTTTGACTTTTGAATGGAGGAATACAAAGAAGTACACTTTCAAGAATCCTAATGTTGTAGAGTTGAGAAAGCTAGGAGCTTTGGTTGTTGATACCCAAGAGTTCCGAAGATGTCATGGGAAACTTTTGTATATGTTGGATATCGATGTACCTGAGGGGATTCTCCCTACTTTGGCTCAGTTTTATGACCCGTTGCTCCATTGTTTCACTTTTCCGGATTATCAGCTTGTGCCGACTTTGGAGGAGTATTCTCATTGGTTAGGTTTGCCTATTCTGGACAAGGAGTTTCTTTTCACTGGTTTAGAGAAGGAGATTACTATCAAGGTCATCGCCAAAGCACTTTTTCTTAAGGAATCCGAGCTTAATGGGAAGTTTCTTCCGAAGGGGAGTGTCTGTGGTATTAATGTAAAGTTCTTGATGGGAAAGGCTTCTACTTCACTTACTTTGGGTCATAGGGATGCATTTGAGGCTATTCTTGTTTTGCTCATTTACGGGATTGTCTTGTTTCCGAACTTGGATGGTATTGTGGATGAGAATGATATTCAGATCTTCTTGAAGAAGAACCAGATTCCTACTTTGCTTGGAGATATGTATCATGCTTTTCACTATAGGACTTCCAAAGGTGACGGAGAGATTGTATGTTGTGCGCCTCTTCTTTATAGGTGGTTTATTTTGCACCTACCGAAGTCGGATGTTTTCAAGGACAACAGAGAGAATCGAAGATGGTCTCAGAGGTTGATGTCGCTTTCTCATAAGGACATGACATGGTATAGTTCTCATTATGACACCGGATTTCTTATTGATAGTTGTGGAGAATTTCCTAATGTACCTCTTCTTGGTACACGTGGGGGAATTAGCTACAACCCCATTTTGGCTAGACGACAGTTCGGTTATTGTTTGAAGGATGTTCCAAACAATCTTGCCTTATCCCGTTTCTTCTTTCTTAATGATGTTGATCATATAGAGATGAAGAAAAGGTTTGCTCATTCTTGGCATGCTGTTCATAGGAAAGAGAGAGGTCAATTGGGTAGACAACACCTTCCTCCTTCTGATTGTTATATTCAGTGGGTTCGATCTAGAGCTTCCAAGCTCAAGATGCCTTATCCACCTGAGGATCCTATGTTTCCCATATTGCCTTTGTCTTCTTTTCTACCTCCCGTTGATGAGAAGTTGGTTCTTCAAGAAGAGTTATAGAGGATGAAGAAAGAAAAGGAAGAATGGTTACTTGAGAGGACTACTATGCAGGAGCAGCTTAAGGAGAAGGATGTTCTTATCGAGCTACTTGAGCGGCGCGTCACGAAGAGACCGAGAGAGGATTTATTTTCCTCTAGTACTCCAGCTACTATTCCTCCTACTTCCGGTGCTTGGAAGGCCATTGTCGACAAGTTAGTGAAGGATAAGGAAGATATGGAAGAGCGGTACAAGAATGAGAT
Source organism: Lathyrus aphaca (assembly GCA_963966055.1). Taxonomy (NCBI): domain Eukaryota; kingdom Viridiplantae; phylum Streptophyta; class Magnoliopsida; order Fabales; family Fabaceae; genus Lathyrus; species Lathyrus aphaca. The sequence continues at coordinate 266,666,231 of OZ014519.1, forward strand.
CAAGAGGATTCGTATGAAGTATCAGCCAGGATTCGGGAATTCTTCGGATATGATTCCATAGGCTTAGTTTACTCTTGTTCTTATGTATTAGGATTATTGATGTTTGTACTTCATTTGTAATCCTCACTTTGATATTAATGAGAATGAGTTTTTAAGTATTTCAAAAATGTTTCTTTATAAATATTGCAAGTTAACTTATAGTCCTTTGAAATCTTTGCATTTCCATACGCATAGCATGCATCATACTTGCATTTGTCTTGCTTTTTGAGTGTTCTCCAGGGATCTTATTGTTGTTTTCTGGTCTTCATTTAGTGTTCCTGTCAAGCTGACTCATCGATTCGATACTCGAGCTAATCGGAAAAGAGTGATGGATACTTTGCAACAAGAGAATCGCGAGCTGCGCGAAGAGGTTACTTATTTGAGGGAAAGCTTGGAAAGAGTGACTGCTATGATGGAAAATTTGATGGCTGCTCAGAATCAACCACCTCCTAGTCCTCCTGCTCAGAATACTTTCATATCCGAGGTGGTTACCGCATCCATTCCTGTTGAGACTATGATTTCTCCTCGCCACCGTATACCTGCTAGCACGCCCTGGGGCATGCCTGTTGACTTTTTTCCTACTGGATATCGTCCTCCTCATCGTCCGGAGAATGCTGCATTTAATACTCTCCCACCACCAGTTTGGACTACTCTTCCTCCAATTGTGACTACTGAACCGCCTGTTGTGCACAATGTTCCGCATCATGATGAAATGATTTACCATGCTGAGTCTAGTGAAGGCGCTGGAGTTGCTGAAAGACTTGATGACTTCCAGGGACGATTTGTTGAGATCCAGAGGGAGATGAGAGCTTTGAAGCATAAGGATTTGTTCGGAAAAGATGCTTATGACCTTTGTCTGGTCCCTAATGTTAAAGTTCCTTACAAATTCAAGCTGCCTGAGTTTGAGAAGTACAAAGGCAACACTTGTCCGTTGAGCCATTTGACTATGTATGCAAGGAAGATGTCTGCTCAGACAGATAATGATAAGCTGCTAATTCACTATTTCCAGGACAGTTTGACCGGTGCACCCATGAGGTGGTATATGAGTCTGGATAATAGCCAAATCAAGACCTTCAATGATTTGGGAGAAGAATTTGTGAAGCAGTACAAGTACAACGTTGATATGGCGCCATATAGAGATCAACTTCGAGCTATGTCCCAGAAAGACAAAGAGACTTTTAAAGAATATGCGCAGAGATGGAGAGAGCTGGCAGCCCAGATTGTTCCTCTGTTGGAAGAAAAAGAAATGACGAAGATCTTCTTGAAGACGTTGGGTTCTTTTTATTATGAGAGAATGATAGCAAGCGCTCCTTCCGACTTCACTGAGATGGTGAATATGGGGATGCGTTTAGAAGAAGGTGTCCGTGAAGGACGGTTGAGTCAAGAGAATGGCAATGGTTCAAGCTCCAGAAGGTTCAACTTCGGGAAAAAGAAAGAAAATGAGACTAATGCAGTATCCCGTGAAAGTTATAGAAGACCTCACAGTCGTGTGAATCACCATTCGCAGCATGTGGCTTCTGTTACACCGATGATTAACATGGCTCCAACTGTTCCAAAGTTTCAACCCCGTTATCAGCAACCTTCTGTGCAACAAGGTGGTAATCAACAGACTCGAGTTAAACCAAGTTTTGATCCTATTCCTGTGTCGTATGCGGACTTGCTTCGATCTTTGATTGCAAAGAATCTTGTGCAAACTTGTCCTCCACCTCCAGTTCCAGAGACTATTCCATGGTGGTATAAGCCAGAGGCTCGTTGTGCTTTTCATTAAGGTGCCCCGGGGCATGATGTTGAGAATTGTTATCCGTTGAAGTTTGAAGTACAGAAGTTGATGAGGAACAATGTTCTGTATTTTAATGATGTTAATCCAAATGTGCAGAAGAATCCGTTGCCGAAGCATGGTAATGCGTCTGTGAATATGGTTGCTGGTTGTCCTGGTTTGTTCAAGATTTATGAAGTCCGTCATATCCAAAGATCTTTGGTTGAGATGCATGCTTTCTTGAGTGAATATCACGATATTGATCACGACTATGCTGGATGTTGTATTTGCTCGGTGAACCCTCGTGGTTGCGTGATTGTTAAAAGAGATATTCAAAAGATGATGGATGATAAGTTGATTGATGTAACAGCAAAAAGAGATGAATATGAGAATGAAGTGAATGTCATTATGCCTCAGTTCAATCTTCCTGAGAGGGTTGCTCCTGAGAGGGTGGTTATTTCTTTTGATAGTCGTAAGACTGCCGTTACTCCATTGGTGATTAATGTACCTGGTCCAATGCCTTATGAGTCTGACAAAGCTGTTCCGTACCGGTATAATGCTACGATGATAGAGAATGGTAGGGAAATTCCTCTTCCTACTCCAAAGTCTGTGGTTAGCATTGCTGATGTGACGAAAGTTACCCGAAGTGGTAGATTGTATGCTTCAGACCCTCCGAAAAGGTTGAAGATACAAGTGCAAGTAAGCAGATTATGGATGCTGTTGTCCAATCGAGCCAATCTGGTAATAGTGATGATGAAGTGCTAAAGTTGATAAAGAAGAGTGAATATAACATTTCTGAGCAGTTATTGCAGACTCCCTCAAAGATATCAGTGTTGTCTCTCTTGATAAGTTCTGAAGCTCATAGGCAGTCGTTGCAGAAGATTCTGGATCAAGCTTATGTTGACCATGACGTGACAGTTGATCAATTTGATAGCATTGTAGCGAATATCACGTCTTGCAAAAATTTAAGCTTCTGTGATGACGATCTGCCTGAAGAAGGAAGAAATCATAACTTGGCGTTGCATATCTCGGTGAATTGTCAAGAACATGCTTTGTCCAAGGTGCTAGTTGATATCGGCTCGTCTCTGAATGTTATGCCAAAATCGACTTTGTCAAAGCTGGCGTTTCAAGGTGCTCCCATGAGGCACAGTGGGATTATAGTGAAAGCGTTTGATGGGTCGAAGAAGACAGTGATTGGAGAGGTGGATTTTCCTATTCTTATCGGACCGTTTATATTCAAGATTACTTTTCAAGTAATGGATATACATCCTGCATACAGTTGTCTCCTCGGAAGACCATGGATCCACGAGGCAGGAGCTTTAACATCCACTCTTCATCAGAAATTGAAGTTTGTAAGAGAGGGTAAATTGGTGACCATTGAAGGTGAGAGGGCGATGCTTGTGAGTAATCTGTCTTCCTTCTCTTATATTGATGCCGAGGAAGAGGTGGGAACTTCGTTTCAAGCTCTTTCTGTTGTGGATAATGTTGCTAAGAAGAATGCCATGCCCATGTCCTCTTTCAAGGATGCTATGCGAGTGATTGAAGCTGGTCAGTCTGATGGTTGGGGGAGAATTATTGATGTTGTTGACAACAAGGAAGGTTTTGGTATTGGCTTTGCACCTGGTACAGTTATCAAAGATCCAAAGGCTATTCAAGAAGGTTTCAGAAGTGCTGGCTTTATCAACGATCATTCTGCTGCTGCCATCATTGATGATGATGATGAAGACGAAGAAATGCTTGACTTTGTTACGCATGGAAAGATTTGCCAGAACTGGATCGCTGTTGATGTTCCTTTTATCGTTCATTCTTCAAAGTAATTTGTTTTTATTTTCTTTCAAAAATCCTTTCACTCTGCCCAAGGTGAAAGTGATGTTTGTTGGGCTTTGTTTCAAATTTTATCATCATCAATAAAATGTTATTTTGTTATTTCCATATGTGTTTTCCATTTTCGCTTTATTCTGAAAAATGGTAACATAAAAAACCCTAAAAATATGTAATAATTGTTTATCTGCATATTGTTTGCACTTTTGTTCATATTCTAAAATAAAAATAAAATCATTGTGCAGATTGATTGATAAACCCATTGGAAACAATGATCCTATGCCCTCTCCCAACTTTGAATTTCCTGTGTTTGAAGCTGAGGAAGAGGATGATGAAGAGATTCCAGATGAAATTTCTCGGTTGCTTGAGCACGAGGAGAAGATTATTCAGCCTCATGGAGAGTCTATAGAGATGGTCAACTTGGGTTCTGAATATGAAAAGAAAGAAGTCAAAGTTGGAGCATTGCTTGATCCTGATGTTAAGAAGAGGATTATAGAGCTTCTCAGAGAATATGTTGATGTATTTGCTTGGTCTTATCAAGACATGCCAGGTCTTGATACTAATATTGTGGAGCATAGATTGCCGTTGAAGCCTGAATGTCCACCTGTGAAGCAGAAGCTCAGAAGAACTCATCCAGACATGGCAGTAAAAATCAAAGAGGAGGTTCAAAAGCAGATTGATGCCGGTTTTCTTGTGACATCAACTTATCCTGAATGGGTGGCCGATATTGTTCCTGTTCCGAAGAAAGACGGAAAAGTCTGAATGTGCGTAGATTACAGAGATTTGAACAAAGCCAGTCCGAAAGATGATTTTCCATTGCCACACATTGATATGTTGGTAGATAATACGGCTAAGTTTGATGTTTTCTCTTTTATGGACGGATTTTCCGGTTATATTCAAATAAAGATGGCACCCTAGGACATGGAAAAGACCACATTTATTACACCATGGGGAACATTCTGCTACAGAGTGATGCCCTTTGGATTGAAGAATGCTGGTGCGACGTACCAAAGAGCTATGACTACACTTTTCCATGATATGATGCATAAAGAAATCGAAGTATATGTTGATGATATGATCGCCAAGTCGAGGACTAAAGAAGATCATGTTGAACATTTGCTGAAGTTGTTTCAGAGATTAAGAAAGTATAAGCTCCGTCTGAATTCGAACAAATGCACTTTTGGTGTACGTTCTGGAAAGTTGCTAGGTTTCATTGTCAGCCAAAAAGGCATTGAAGTTGATCCTGATAAAGTGAAAGCTATTCAGGAAATGCCTTCTCCAAGAACCGAAAAGCAAGTGAGAGGATTCTTGGGCCGATTGAATTATATTTCGAGATTTATCTCTCACATGACTGCCACATGTGCTCCGATTTTCAAATTGCTTCGAAAAGATAAAGGTTGTGTCTGGACTGATGATTTCCAGAAGGAGTTTGAAAGTATTAAAGAATATCTTCTTGAACCTCCTATCTTGTCTCCTCCAGTGGAAGGTAGACCAATGATCATGTACTTGACTGTGTTGGAAGATTCCATGGGTTGTGTGCTTGGTCAGCAAGATGAAACTGGAAGAAAAGAACATGCAATTTACTACTTGAGTAAAAAATTCACTGATTGTGAGTCTCGGTACTCCATGCTCGAAAAAACTTGTTGTGCCTTAGCTTGGGCTGCAAAGCGTCTTCGCCAGTATATGCTGAATCATACAACTTGGTTGATCTCTAAAATGGATCCAATCAAGTATATCTTTGAAAAGCCTGCTTTGACTGGGAGGATTGCTCGTTGGCAAATGTTATTATCAGAATATGATATCGAGTACCGAACTCAAAAAGCTATAAAAAGTAGTATCTTGGCTGACTATTTGGCACATCAACCGATTGATGATTACCAACCTGTCAAGTTTGATTTTCCAGATGAAGATGTGATGTTTTTGAAAGTGAAAGATAATGATGAACCTTTGATCGAGGAAGGGCCAGAGCCTGGATCTCGATGGGGTTTAGTTTTTGATGGTGCTGTGAATGCACGCGGAAGAGGAATTGGGGCAATGATTATTACTCCCCATGGTTCACATATTCCTTTTGCCGCAAGATTGACTTTTCCTTGTACCAACAATGAAGATGAGTATGAAGCCTGCATTATGGGTCTTGAAGAAGCTATTGATTTGAGGATTAAACATCACGATGTATACGGAGATTCTGCCATGGTAATTAATCAGATTCAGGGCACGTGGATAACTCATCAACCCCACTTGATCCCTTATAGAGATTATGCCAGGAAGATATCACCTTTCTTCACCAAAGTTGAGTTCCATTACATTCCTCGTGATGAGAATCAAATGGCTGACGCTTTAGCAACCATAGCTTCTATGATAAAAGTGCACCAGTGGAATGATGTTCCCATGATCAGTGTGATGCGACTTGAAAGACCAGCTCATGTGTTTGCAGTTGAAGAGGTCCATGATGACAAGCCTTGGTATCACGATATTAAATGTTTTCTCCAGAGTCAAGAATACCCTCTTGGGGCATCTGATAAAGATAAGAGGACTTTGAGGAGATTGGCAGGAAATTTCTTCCTGAATGGAAATGTGCTTTATAAGAGAAATTTTGACATGGTCTTGCTCAGATGCGTGGATAGACACGAAGCAGACATGTTGATGAAAGAAATTCATGAAGGATCTTTTGGCACTCATGCCAATGGGCATGCAATGGCTAAAAAGATGTTGAGAGCAGGTTACTATTGGCTGACAATGGAATCTGATTGTTGCAAGTATGTGAAAAAGTGCCATAAGTGTCAGGTGTATGCTGATAAGATTCATGTGCCACCAGCTTACCTCAATGTGATTTCTTCCCCATGGCCTTTCTCTATGTGGGGAATTGATATGATTGGCATGATTGAACCCAAGGCTTCAAATGGACATCGTTTTATTCTTGTGGCAATTGACTACTTCACCAAGTGGGTGGAAGCGGCATCGTATGTTAATGTGACCAAGCAAGTCGTGGTTCGGTTTATCAAGAATAATCTTATTTGCAGATATGGTGTTCCGAATAGAATCATTACTGATAATGGTTCGAACTTGAACAATAAGATGATGAAAGAACTTTGTGAAGATTTCAAGATTCAACACCATAATTCCTCTCCTTATAGACCGAAGATGAATGGGGCTGTTGAAGCTGCGAATAAGAATATTAAGAAGATCATTCAGAAGATGGTTGTGACGTACAAGGACTGGCATGAGATGCTCCCTTTTTCTTTGCATGGGTATCGTACATCTGTCCGCACTTCAACAGGGGCAACCCCTTTCTCACTTGTTTATGGTATGGAAGCAGTGCTCCCCGTCGAAGTTGAGATCCCATCAATGAGAGTTTTGATGGAAGCCAAGTTGACTGAGGCTGAATGGTGTCAAAGTAGATTTGACCAGTTGAATTTGATTGAAGAAAAGAGAATAAAAGCTTTGTGTCATGGTCGGTTGTACCAACAAAGAATGAAGAAAGCTTTTGATAAGAAGGTCAAACCTCGTGTATTTAGAGAAGGCGACCTCGTGCTCAAAAAGATTCAGTCTTTCCTTAAAGATTCTCGGGGCAAGTGGACTCCGAACTATGATGGACCATATGTTGTTAAGAAAGCCTTCTCTGGCGGTTCATTAATTCTTGCAACTATGGATGGTGAGGAGATCATTCGTCCTGTGAATGCGAATGCAGTCAAGAAATACTTCGCCTAAAAAATAAAAAGAATAGCTCGCTAAGTTGAAAACCCGAAAGGGCGGCTTAGGCAAAAATGAGCATCTCAGTGGATTGAAAACCCGAAAGGGAGGTCCAGGCAAAAATTAGAGACAAAAACAGAAAATAATTATCCCGGTAGATTGAAAACCCGAAAGGGCAATCTAGGAAAAAGTTAGGGATCATGGCAAGTAACTGCGTCGACAGACTGGATCACTTGTAGTGACCGAGGATTTCAGATTCTATCCCTCAGAAGAATTATTCATCAAAGTTTCTTACTCACTCATCCTTGACTGAAGTTTCGGACGCAGTGGAGTTCAAAGTTGATAGGGAGAATAGTGATCATTGTATCTCAATGTAGCCCTTTTTCCATATATTTACCATTTTTCAAACTTGTAATGATCCATGGAGTCATGTCATTTGCTGACTACCATTCTATCAATGAATTTGAGCCTTTATCCAATTGTTTGCAATTCTTTATATTGTTTCTATTTACAAAATTTCAATTTATTGTTGATGATGATTTTTTGAAACAAATTTAATAAATTTAATTTTTGAAGATTTTAAAAACATTTTTCTTTTGATATATGAACAAAGAAAGGATATCAATAGTGCTTCCAAGAATGGTAAAGTCTGGATGTGTGTAACTTGTCTCTCCCAAAGCAGGGTTTGATTCGTTTGTGCCCATGTGAATTTCCTGGATAGTCTTGACAGATGGATGTTAATGATATTTTGTTCCCCCAACCATGATGTTGAATGGAGATTGTATGTATTCCCCAAAAGAGTTGTTGGAAGGGATGTTCTGAAGTATCCCTAGCTGAGTGTTGATCTTCTTCCTCAACAAGTTATCTGTGAATTGAGAAGTATTGGGAATCTCCAGCTGAGCTCTTATTCCTCAGTTTGATTTGATTGCATCCCTGAGTATAAAAGTATTGATATAGCAGTTAGTTTAGAGGTTTTCTTTTACCTGATGTTGGGTACTGATTTAAAATCCCTCATAACTGTGTTGTGGCTATGATGTTAACTTCTGATATCCTTATATGGATCCCCAGTAGGTCTGCATGTGTTGATTTCTAGCAGGTTCCTATGTGATTTTTAGCAGGTCTTGCACTATATCCCCAAGTGGAGCAGGAGTTGTATGACAGTTATTCCTCGGGAAGTTTGATTTTTATCAAGAATACTTCCATCCTCAGTAGATTATTACCTTTTCCTCAGCAGGATGATATCCCTAGCAGATGCTGCCTCTTTATGATTTGAGCCTTGTAGCAGGATTTTATTCCTTTGATGGCTTATGATATTCCCCTGCAGATTTCAAGTTGAATCTCCAGCATGTTCCCCGGATTGTTGCCTTGAGATTAGCCGAGTATCCGGTTGTTGTGATGTTTATGTCACCTGTTTCTTATCTTTATGTCTGTTTTGTCAGCATATTCATAAGCATATTCATACGCATAAGCATGGCATTGTTTGCTTGCATTCTTGCGTTTATCATTGTTATCTGCTCTTTGGTGTGGATTTTCCCCACAGAGTGCGTGTGTCGTCTTCCTCTCATGTTTAGAGTGTTGACCATTAAGCAGAAAGAGTTAATCCTTTCTAATTCCCCACTGAGTTTTTTCTCGTGGATGATTTTGATTCAGCTTCCTTCCCAGTTTATTATCTGGATGGAATTTTCCCCAGTTGAGATATTTCCTCCTCGGGATGAGTCTTGTTTGACCGTTTCTCTCCAATTTGTTCTTGGATTGAACTTTGGTCCCCTTTTGTGGATATATTTGCTTTGGAATTAAGCTATCATTATTGATAGTGGGCAACATTTTTTCCAGCTTGAGTATATTGTTCTGGAATTAAACTATCAGTAATCGATAGTGGGTAATATTACCAAATTTGATCAAGTTCTTTTACTTGTGCTCCTACCCAGTAAATTCGGTAGTCGAGATTTCTGCCTCTTACCCAGTAAAAAGGTAATAGAGATTGTTTTCCTTTGCTTAAGCTCCTACCCAGTAAATCAGGTAGTTGAGAATTGTTCTACCCAGTAAATCCGGTAGTCAGGTTATTTTCTTACCCAGTAAAAAGGTAATGGAATCAGATATTTTCATCTTACCCAGTAAAAAGGTAATTTGATTGAGTTCCTACCCAGTAAATCAGGTAGTTGATCATACTCCTATCCAGTAAATCGATGGTCGAGTCTGTTTGATTTCCTACCCAGTAAATCAGGTAGTTGATTTTACTCCTATCCAGTAAATCGATAGTCGGGTACTTGTATATGCTCCTATCCAGTAAATCGATAATCGAGTCTGTTATAGTTCCTACCCAATAAATCAGGTAGTTGATCATGCTCCTATCCAATAAATCGATAGTCGAGTCCTTTATTTCTTACCCAGTAAAAAGGTAATTTGACTGAGTTCCTACCCAGTAAATCAGGTAGATGATCATACTCCTATCCAGTAAATCGATAGTCGAGTCTTTTATATCTCATGCCCAGTAAATCAGGTAGTTGAGAATTTTTCGCCCACTAAAAAGGTAATTGAGGTTATCCCTCTATATTTTGCTCCTATCCAGTAAATTGATAGTCGAGTCTGTTATATTTCCTACCCAGTAAACAGGTAGTTGATGATTTCTTTTCCAACACAGTATTGCTCCATTCTTGGATTCAAATATTTTGTCTGGTTGATATTTCTGGCAGGGTGTTTATTTCCCTGGTTGAATTTGTTCCCTGATTATATCATATCTGTTCCCAAGTGGAGTCTGTTATCCAGTGATTTATTTTCCTGGTAACTCTTTGTCTGTCTGTTGTTTCCCCAGCAGGTTTTTCTTCTGTGTCCCCAAGTTTTTGCTTTTCTCTAGTGGTCATATTTTCCCCACAGAGATCTTGGGTTTGCATATCATACTCATATCATATCATTGTTCTCTTTGTCTGTCTAAGAGTTTCTGTTGCTTAAATAGATGCTTGGATTTTGGGCTTTCTGTAGGTTATCCAATCCTGATACGCATGTTGTCATCACCTTGAATTAGGGTTTGTTACTTCCTTGATTCTAGGTGAGTCAGTTCTTTTATTTATACTGAAATCATATAACCAATCTCCCTACAGATGCGCCTTCTACTGTTTTATCCATTCACAATTAATTCCAGATAAATTCCCTGAATTTACTCAGTTCTGTTAAGCATTATTTAATTCTGGTAGCAGGTTTGAGATGTCACAACATCTGGTGTGACATCCTGAAAACTGAACTTACTTCATTAACTTGTACAATGTCACAACATCTGGTGTGACATCCTGAATTAAGTTCATCAACTTATACTTTGTTTGATAATGTCACAACATCTGTTGTGACATCCTGAACGAAGTTCAACACTTCTTGTTTGTCAAAAATTCTGCCAATTCTAAACATCTACAAACTCCCCTTTTGGCTAATTTTTGGCTAACACAATCTTCTGGTTTTATCAGAGTGCAGCAGAGTTTCATTTATCAGAGTGTAACAGTTCTTTTCTGTTGAGTCATGTGTGAGTTTACTCCCCCTTAAACCTGGATGTGTTCTGACTTGTTCAACAGAAATTTTTCATTAAAAAAAACAACTTAGTTCAGAAGCAGACATTAAACAGGCAAAAGGCATTTTTCATTAATCAGTAAGCTGCAGCAGACATTGTTGTTGTTCAGATCTCTTCTCCCCCTTGTTAGACATAAATTGGGGCCAAATTTTACATAGTCAGAGAAATACAAAATTATAAAACAAAAAAAAACAATGCTGAAGCAGACAGTACACATTCCTCACACACATTTTTCACTCAGAATCTTCATATTCAGTATCTTCCTCTTCTTCAGATTCATCATCAGATTCAGCAGCCTTCTGAGCACTCTCTTCCATTTCCAGCCTTTGAATAATCTCCTCAAGCTTTTGCTTCCTAGCATCCAGCTCTTTGCAGGTGTTCTTCAGCTCAGCAATCAAGGCAGATTTGGATATAGGAGACTTTGCTTTTGAAGGTCCAGCAGATGTCCCAGTGGGAGCTTCAACATCAGCTGCATGATGGCTTAAGAACAGCTTGTAGTGGAAGGCCAGAGGACTTTCTCTTTTGCAGATTGAATCCTTCTCAGTGAGGATACCTGGATACTGACTGATGATGATTCCACATATCAGAGATGGAAAGGCAATAGGAAGCTTTGTTGCTGATGTCCCAGCATGCTTGAGGGTTTTGTAACACCCTAATTTTTGCCCTAAGTTTCTTCGCATTTCATCTGCATTTCGCATACAAACAAGATCGCACTGGTGTTCGAGTTTCTCCTCAGATAGGGTCTATGCTTCGCAGGGGATCACCATTGTTTTTATTTCTTTATATTTGTTTATATTTACTGATCACTAACCAAAATACAAAAAATATGTTGCAGTGTTCTTCTTCTTCTCTGTGTTGCAGGTTTTCAAAGACATGGCAGTAATTTCGTTCAGATGCGTTTGTTCAGTATCAATGCGATTTCAGATGGATGTTTGACCTAATCTGGTCAAACTATCAAAAGATTGTGTTGACTGTCAGTTGTGTGTGCCAGTAATTCATTTATCAGGCAATGCGTCTTCAAAGTACAAGTTGGGTTGTGTGACAGTTGTTTTCTGTGCAAAGTTTGGTTTGTTCATTAGTTACCAGGCAGTGTGTTGCGGTTTGAATCTTCAGTGTTTATCAGTTCATCGTTTCATCAGTTATCAGGCAGTGTGTTGTGGTTTGAATCTACAGTGTTTATCAGTTCATCAACTCATCAGTTCATCAGCGATTCATTTGAGGATTTATTTTTCTCAGTATGGATTCAGTTTATTAGGGAAATAATCAGACAGTTTTCAGATGACAGTTGGTTTGAGTTGAGAAATATTCAGTTGGGTCTGTGTTGGCTGTGATTCATTTGCATCAGAGGTTTGTGCAAGAAAAGAATCAGGATTTGTCGTGGGCTTGAAAATCAATTCTTTATCCATTTCTTTCCGATTAAATCATTTTTTTTTGTATCCATTTATTCATCCTTTATTTCATTAATCATTTTTTTATTATCCGTTTTCACCCGATTTATTTTGATAATTCAATATCCTCCTTATTCATTTTTTTATCCATGTCTTGTATTCTTATCCATTATCCATTTCAATCATTCCTTTAATTCATATCCATTTTTTTTTCTTATTATCCACAACCATTCATATTTCGATTTTTTTGTCATCCGATTTATCTCGATTTTTTCTTTTCATTTCTATTCATTTTGATCCATTTTTATATTCAATTCATAGTTTGCCATCCATATTCCATATTTTTTTTCTCACATCAAACCCCATTTTTTTAACATTCTCATTATATCCTATATCTATCAATTTCCTTTTTATTATTGTTCCAAATATCCCATATTATTTCTATTCAAGCCCATTTATGTTGTCATCTTAATACAAATGTTGATTAAAAAAAATAATGATAAGTGAATTTTTCTCCTGGCCCACAAACTCATCACCTCTTGCACATGCCAAGGCCCCACAAGCCCAATGCAAGCAACTCCCCACCTCATGCTTCACATTCCAAGCCTTGCGCCAAGTATCTGTACGCAGCTGGCAATTCCCTCATGCAGACACATGCCCTCAGCCTGCAAGCCAGTACCCTTGCCGCAGCCGTACCGCATCAAGCCTTACATTAACAAAGCAACTTGCCAAGCCTACACACAAAATTTTCGAAACAAGCCGAAAACAAAATAGCAGCCAAAGACAAAAGCAAAAGCATTCAGCTACACAATAAGCCAATAATTACAACCTACAAGCAAATTCACAACAGCTTTTGCAGCAAAAACAAAAAAACAAAAAATACTTGAAGCCAAACAAACAAAACTCGAAGCTGACTACACAACAGCCAAGGCTTCACCGTTTCCCGCAAGCCAATCCTTGCCTCAAGCCAGCACTTCACAAGCCACAGCTTCACCATATTACACGAGCCAAGCACGAGAGTTTCGCAAAAACACACCTGAAAATCAAACGCAAGTCATGCACAAGTCATGAAATCAAAACGCAAAAATTCACAAAGCAAAATGCAGCAAGGCCATGAGTTTTAAACATATTTCATTCATTTCAATTTCATCACAATCCTCCTATAAATACAGTTGTCCCGATTCGAATTAAAGATCCACTTGGATCCGGTTGCCTCGATTTTATTTTCCTTGTTGTGGTTGTGTTTGATTAAGTTCATCATACCACTTTATATTGTAAATATTATAATGTGAATATAATTGTTTAAATTTAATCTCTCGCACCTTATCCTTTTATTTTAATCTCTTGCTCCCTTATCTCCTTATTATATTTTGTCATATTATATCATATATCATTTGTTTATATTCATATTGTGCTTGTTTATATTCATATTGTGCATGTTTTTATTTTGTCCATTTGGATATTAAAACACTTAATAAAGGATTAAACACTTTAAAAGACTTGTGACCTCTAATTGTCGACTATGGTTACTATCCCTTTGCTTTTGGAGAATGGACTTAGACTTTAAGATCTTTCCCCTTGCTCAAGTTGGAATGGATTAGAAACTTTGGCCTCAAATTATGTCATTAGCCTTTGAAGAGGAAATTCCGATCTTTGAAGAATTGTGCATATTTTAGTTTGGTAAATTCTTTCCTTATCTTTTAATTCAAGCATTAGGATTAGTCCATTCATCTCCTCCCCATTCTTTAATTTTCAAAATTTCTCTCTATTTCAAAAATCTTCTTGTTTTTCTAAACTTCAAACACTTTCATAAGCAAACCTTGATTACGGTCAAGCGATTTTTAATCTTTGCCTTTTATTTTCTTAATCAATGTTAATTCATGTAAATATATCAAAACCATTTTCTTATATACTTTTAAAAAAACTCAAAACTCATTCAAATATTTTTGTGCCTTTGTGCACCTTTTTTTACATGTTTAGATATGATTCATCCCTTTTAGCGGAATTATTCGCTAAGGGATGACGACTTATCTCTACATTCTAAAATCAATTCAACTCATTTGTTCTTTTAAAAACTTTGTACCATGAACTACGAGGTTTTGATCTCGCATTGCACTTTGTGGGTACGTAGGCATAAGGCTTTAAAACCTTATCAAACACAAAATCATTAAAAAATATTCTTCTCCTCATCTCTTCAATCTTTTCAAGCAAACCAATTTCAGACCAAAAAAAGCAATAAGTATTTCAAAGGGCTCCCGTGGAGTACCACGGATGAGTCGGGTGCCTAAAACCTTCCCAGTTCATAACCGATCCCCTTACCCAATCTTTGTTTATTTCTTTTAGCCTTTGCTTTTAGAATCCTAGGTTTTTATTCGTTCTTTTACCTTTTTCCATTCAGAAATAAAGAAAAGCGCGGTGGCGACTCTGTGTTTATCGAGTTAAGTTAATCAATAACTTACACTCACGATTTTACCGCTACAGGTTTGATCAAATATGTAAGCCCCAAAGTCCAGCTTTGTTTGGGTGCCCACAGCAAAAATGAATCTGCCCAATACAGTTGCTATTGAAGAGGTATGATTGGTAGGAACCCAGTTGACAGTACCAATCCTATGCAGCATTGCATACTTCCTTGTTAGCAAGCTAACAGAAAATTTGCCCTTGACTGGCCAAGTCTTGACCTGATTGGCAGTGATGACCTTGCAAATCTGGTTGTCAGTCTTCCCCAGCTCATTAGGTCCATCAGATTCTCTCCCTAGGTAATGATTGATAACCCTAGGAGAGAATTCCACACATCTCCCTCTTACATAGACCTTTCTTAATTCATCTGACTTACCATCAGCACAGTCCTCTTGTAGGTTGACAATGAACTCCATGACTAGTAGCTCATAGCAGGGTGAAAAATTTGACACTGTTTTAAATAAACCAGCAGATGAAATTAGGTCTATTACCTCAGTGCACTCAAGTGCATTGCTGCTCAGCTCTCTTTCAAGTGCCACCCTTCTTTGGTATACATATTTCCATCTGCTCACACTTGACACATGATGGAAAGAAACATTGTCCAGAGGAGCTTCTGGAACAGCAGAGGTAGACCTTGAAGGTGCTGGTTTCTTCTTTGGTTGGGATGTTGGGACATCCTCTTCAACATCTGAATCTGGTGGAGTGACAGCTTTCCTCTTTTGTGTATTCACCTTGCTCCATTGTTTAGTAGGTCCAAATACCACTTTGGCCTTGTCTTTCTTTGGAGTAGGCTGCTTCTTTTCAGGAGTTGCATGTCCTGCAGTCTTCTTTTCCTTCCTAGTCCTAAGCCTTTTGGCTATGATAGGGTCCACAGAGTCAATGATCTCTGTGTCAGAATCATGCTCTATGTCTACAACAGGAGGAGGTTGAGTAGTCTCCTCTTCAGCAGGTGGATCAACAGAAGCTTGGTCATCAGTGGCTTCATCATCATCATCAGTTGAGACCTTGTGTTGGTCCTCAGATGTTTCAACATCTATTGGAACATCATGTTGAACAGGAGTGTCCTCTTCAGCTTGATTGGGTTGTTCTTCTTGTGGAGCTGGCATGGTGTTCAGGGGAACAGATATACCACTCACAACTTTTTGCTCAGACAGAATCCTATTAACAAGATCCTTAATAGAAGCATCCACATATTCAGAAGCTTTGGGGGTGGTGTTTGAGGATGAAGGCATCCCTTTGACTTTGCTGAATACAGGTTCCTTTGCTCTTCTCACATTATGAATTCTAGGCTTTTGAGAAAGAGGAACACTTCCTCTGATTTCGTCTATGGGAGTTGAATCCATAGGTACCATGGAGATTGGGGTTGCATGCACCACATCTTCTTGGTTAAGGTTTTCATCAGTGAGGTTAGGGTTTTGATGTTGAGACATTTTCGAATGTGGTGGAAAAAGAGGTTAGGTTTGATTGATTTTGACGAGCTCTGAAAATCAGTTATAGCATGCAATTTGTTTTGAGAAGATGATGAGAAGATGAATAGCTGAGAGCAAGCTAGAACCTTTATAAGAGCCGTTACTTGGAGAATTTTAAGGAGTGGAATACACAGAGTTTTTGACCAGACTGATGTTGCCATCTGGTGATCATGCCACACAAAGTCATAGGACATGTTGGCACTTCTCCATAACTGCTATATTTCACATAAGCAGATTCCTAATTTACCCCTTAGGTTTTCAAATTGGGTAGCATCCAAGGCTTTAGTAAATATATCAGCCAATTGCAGATCTGTGGCTACATGTTCTAATAAGATCACCTTCTCTTCCACAAGATCTCTGATGAAATGATGCCTGATATCAATGTGCTTGGTCCTGCTGTGTTGGATAGGATTCTTTGATATGTTAATAGCACTTAAATTGTCACAGTACAATGTCATGACATCTTGTGGGACATTGTATTCAGTGAGCATTTGCTTCATCCAAACCAACTGTGAAAAACTGCTACCAGCTGCAATATATTCAGCTTCAGCAGTGGATAAGGATACACAATTTTGTTTCTTACTGAACCAAGAAATCAAATTGTTTCCTAGAAAGAAGCATCCTTCTAATGTGCTTTTTCTATCATCAGCACTTCCAGCCCAATCAGCATCACAAAAGCCAGTGAGAATTGGTTCACATCCATGGGAGTACATTATGCCATAGTCACAAGTACCATTGACATATTTTAGAATTCTCTTAACCTGGTTTAGATGGCTAACTTTTGGATCAGCTTGATATCTAGCACATACACCTACTGCAAAGGCTATATCTGGTCTGCTAGCAGTCAGATATAATAGGCTTCCAATTATGCTTTTGTATAAGCTTTGGTCCACCTTCTCACCCTTGTCATCCTTTGTCAGCTTTAAATGAGTGGGGGCAGGTGTTCTTTTATGACTTGCACTATCCATTCCAAACTTCTTTACAGTGTTCTTGGCATACTTGCTTTGGGATATGAACATTGAGTCTTCTATCTGCTTAATTTGCAGTCCAAGAAAGTAGGTTAGTTCTCCTACTAGGCTCATCTCAAATTCAGATTCCATTTGAGTGACAAAATGTTTAACCATCCTGTCTGACATCCCACCAAAGACTATGTCATCTACATATATTTGAGCAATCATGACATTTCCTTCTTCATCCTTCACAAACAAGGTTTTGTCTATTCCACCTTTCCTGTATCCTTGTTTTGTGAGAAAACTAGTCAGCCTTTCATACCATGCTCTTGGAGCTTGCTTCAGACCATAAAGAGCCTTCCTTAGTTTGTATACATGATCTGGACAGCTTGGATCAACAAATCCCTTAGGCTGCTCCACATATACCTCCTCATTAAGATATCCATTTAGAAAGGCACTTTTCACATCCATTTGAAATAGCTTGAACTTCAGGATACAAGCAATTCCTAAAAGTAGTCTGATTGATTCAAGCCTTGCTACTGGTGCAAAGGTTTCATCAAAGTCTACTCCTTCAATTTGTGTGAATCCTTGAGCTACAAGTCTAGCCTTGTTCTTTGTAACAACTCCCTGCTCATTTGACTTGTTCTTGTAAACCCACTTAGTGCCAATCACATTTATGTCATCAGGCCTAGGAACAAGATCCCACACTTCATTCCTTGTGAATTGACCTAATTCTTCTTGCATAGCACAAATCCAGTACTCATCATTAAGAGCTTCCTTGATGTTTTTAGGTTCTATTTTTGAAACAAAACAAGAACCTGAAATCACCTCTCTTGATCTAGTGCTTACACCTCTGTTGGGATCACCAATTATCAAATCTTTAGGATGATCCTTCTGGATTCTGATGGAGGGAAGTTTGCTGGATTGTTCTGTCCTTGCCTCAGTCAGAGTGAAGTCAGGATGATCACTCTTTATTTCAGCTTCAGTCTGACTGTCAGCAGATGTTCCAACATCATCTGCAACATCTGCAGGGGCATCATCAATGATCACATTTATTGACTCCATTATAACCTTGGTTCTGGAGTTAAATACTCTATAGGCTCTGCTATTTATGGAGTATCCAAGGAAAATCCCTTCATCACTTTTAGGATCCATCTTTCTTCTTTGATCCCTATCAGCCAGAATGTAACAATTACTTCCAAACACATGGAAGTATTTGACTGTAGGTTTTCTTCCCTTCCAGACTTCATAGATGGTGGACAAGGTTCCTTTCCTTAGAGTGACTCTATTATGAATGTAACAAGCTGTGCTCATAGCTTCAGCCCAGAAGTATAATGGTAACTTTTTAGCATGGATCATAGCTCTTGCTGATTCTTGGATAGTTCTGTTCTTCCTCTCAACAATCCCATTTTATTGAGGGGTGATAGGAGAAGAATACTCATGATTGATTCCTTCTGAAAAACAGAAATCTGAGAATTTTTTATTCTCAAATTCCTTTCCATGGTCACTCCTTATTCTGACTACACAACTTGCTTTTTCTCTTTGTATTCTTTGGCACAAATCTTTGAATACATCAAATACATCATACTTTTCTTTGATAAAATTTATCCATGTATACCTTGAAAAGTCATCAACAACTACATAGGCATACCTTTTTCCTCCAAGGCTCTCAACCTGCATTGGTCCCATAAGATCCATATGCAATAATTCCAAAACTTTGGAAGTTGTCAGATGTTGGAGCTTTGAATGGGACATCTTGGTTTGCTTGCCTATTTGACATTCACCACATACTTTGCCTTCATGAATCTTCAGTTTTGGAATACTTCTTACAGCCTCCATAGATATGATTTTCTTTATACCTCTGAGATGAAGATGACCTAGTCTTTGGTGCCATAACTTCACTTCTTCTTCTTTGGCTAAGGAGCAAGTTGAAGTGAGACTGAAATCTTGAGGTTCCCACATATAACAGTTGTCTTTAGATCTGGCTCCTCTCATGACAACCTTTTGTTCTTCATCAGACACTATGCATTCAGTTTTGGTAAAGTTTACACTGTAACCTTGATCGCACAATTGACTTATGCTGATCAAGTTAGCAGTCAATCCTTTTACCAGCAGCACATCATTTAGTCTTGGTACATCTGGGCAGTCCAAGGTCCCAACTCCCTTGATTTCTCCTTTAGCTCCATCTCCAAAGGTTACATATCTGGATGAATGTGACTTTAAGTTTACTAGCAAATTCTTTAATCCAGTCATGTGCCTTGAGCATCCACTGTCAAAGTACCAGTCTTCTTTAGCTGATACTCTGAGAGATGTATGAGCTATATATGCAACACCCTTCTTTAACCATTTTTTCTTGTTGTGAGGATTCCTTTGCCCTGTGTAGTGTCCATCTTTAGAGCTCCAAGGTTGTTTGTTGAACTTGTTCTTGGGCATGTGGCTTTGATCAGCATGAAGACTAGCTTTAGGCACCCATACTTTCTTGATGACCTCTGTCTTCTGCTTAGGGGATTGCTGATATCTTGTATTTTGATGTCCATGCAGCACTCTCTTGATGACCTCTATCTTCTGCTTAGGGGGTTGTTGATGCTTCTGATTTGGATATCCATGCAACTTGTAGCAATAAGGTTTGATGTGACCAAACCTTCAACAATGATGACATCTCCATCTTTGATACTTCTTTTTCATCATGTTCTTTTCATGGTGTTGGGACATCTGTTGAGACATCTTGTTTGACTTTATGTTCTTTTCATGATGTTGGGACATTTGTTGGGACATCTTGTTTGACTTTACGGGATTTGAAGTAGTTTTGCTGGTGCTAGCCTCAACCTTTTGAGCTTTGTTAAATCCCAATCCAGTTCTATCCCCTGAATGCTTATTGCTGTTGAGAATGACATCCAGTGTGTTAGAGCTACTGTTCAGCATTCTAACAGATTTGGATATATTCTCCAACTTGGAGTTGAGAAGGCTTACTTCACTTTTCAAAGTGTCAATGATCTATAGATTACTTGTTTTTTCAGCCTTTAATGCCTCAATCTGCTTCTTCTGCTTTATATTCTCCATGCATATTTCAGTGCTCCTTTTACACAGCTCTTTGTATGATTCTTCAAGCTCTTCAAAAGTCAGCTCCTCATCACTGGATCCACTTTCAGATTCACATACTCCAGCTAGAGCAGTGATGTGCTTTGCTGATTCTTCTTCTGAATCACATCCTGAATCTTCATCAGACCAGGTCACAGAGAGACCTTTCTTCTTCTTCTTTAGATAGGTAGGGCATTCATTTCTGATGTGTCCATATCCTTCACATCCATGACATTTAATCCCTTTTTCTTGATTGGTCTTTTCATCATAATTTGACCTTCTATTAGCATCATAAGGGCTTTTATTCTCAGAAGAGTTTGAGTTTCTTCCACTTGGTCTGGACCTGCCATCCATTCTTCTGAGAATCTTGTTGAATTGTCTTCCAAGCATAGCAATTGTTTCTGATAAATTTTCTTCAGGGTCTGCTTCATTATCTTCTTCTTCTTTATCAGTATTTGATACCAAGGCTATGCTTTTGTTCTTCTTTACAATTGTGTCATTCATTCCCATCTCAAATGTTTGAAGGGAACCAATGAGCTCTTCAACCTTCATTGTGCATATGTCTTGAGCTTCTTCTATTGTTGTAACCTTCATGTCAAATCTTTTTGGTAAAGATCTGAGAATCTTTCTTACCAGCTTTTCATCACTCATCTTTTCTCCTAAAGCACCAGAAGTATTTGCTATTTCCAAGATGTTCATATAGAACTCATGAATTGTCTCATCTTCCTTCATTCTCAAGTTTTCAAACTTGGTGGTGAGAAGTTGAAGTCTTGACATCTTCACCTTTGATGTTCTTTCATGAGTAGTTTTGAGAGTGTCCCAAACATCTTTGGCCAGCTCACAGTGATGCACAAGTCTGAATATGTTCCTATCAATGCCATTGAATAAGGCATTTAAGGCCTTGGAATTTCCAAGTGCTGAATCTTCTTCTTCCTTGCTCCATTCTTCTTCAGGCTTCAACACTTTTGCCCCATCTTTGTTGTCTTGGACAGGGTGCTCCCATCCTTTATTGACTGCTTTCCAAGCCCTACTATCAAGTGATCTTAAGAATGCTACCATTCTTAGCTTCCATTAGTCATAGTTGGATCCATCCAATATAGGTGGTCTATTCGCTGACCCTACATCTCTGTCCATCTTCCCAAAATTTGTAGTCCATAGATCTCACCCAGTTAAATAGGCAGGGTGCCTGCTCTGATGCCAATTGAAATTCTGGGATCAGGTACGTGATGTCGAATGAGATGTTTAAACACTTGAAGACTTAAACAATACTTAAAGTGCAGGTAAATTAAACAACACAGGAAATTGTTAACCCAGTTCAGTGTATCACCACACTTACATCTGGGGGCTACCAAGCCAGGAAGGAAATCCAATATAAGTAATATTAATTCTGGACTTAAACCACTCAGTTTAATCATTCACTTAATAACTACCCAAGGCAATTTCTACCTAAGACACAACTTAGATATGAGTACCAACTCACTCCCCCTCAATCACACAGTGATATGTTACAATGTTTAATAAAATTGAAGTCACACTTCAAACAAAACAGCTTGATCTTACTTCACAGTTTCAATCAAGACACAATACACTTTTGCTTAAAAGCTCATAAAGTGATACACATATACAACCTGCTATTAAAACACAAACACTCTATTTAGTCTTCTTAATTTCGTACTCTATTCTGAGAGTTTCTGTTGCTTAAATAGATGCTTGGATTTTGGGCTTTCTGTAGGTTATCCAATCCTGATACACATGCTGTCATCACCTTGAATTAGGGTTTGTTACTTCCTTGATTCTAGGTGAGTCAGTTCTTCTGTTTATACTGAAATCATATAACCAATCTCCCTACAGATGCGCCTTCTACTGTTTTATCCATTCACAATTAATTCCAGATAAACTCCCTGAATTTACTCAGTTCTGTTAAGCATTATTTAATTCTGGTAGTAGGTTTGAGATGTCACAAAATCTGGTGTGACATCCTGAAAACTGAACTTACTTCATTAACTTGTACAATGTCACAACATCTGGTGTGACATCCTGAATTAAGTTCATCAACTTATACTTTGTTTGATAATGTCACAACATCTGGTGTGACATCCTGAACTAAGTTTAACACTTCTTGTTTGTCAAAAATTCTGCCAATTCTAAACATCTACAACAGGGTATCCACATCTTATTTGGTTTTGGTTTTGACTGTTCATCTTCATCAGATATTGTTCTCAGGGGTCTTCTTCATCAGCCATCTTCATCAGAGATTTTCATCAACATCTTCATCAGTTGTCTTCATCAGCAGTTCTCCTCAGTTGTTTCCTTCAGCATCCATTGTCAGCATGGACCCATCCAGGAAGAGCAACATTACATACCATTTCTTTGAGCCTTCCCTAGCAGGCATCAGGCAGATTCAGACATTCATCATTCCTGATCATGTCCCTTTATTCAGGGAACATTATGGTGGTATCATGGACATGATCATGGACTTGGATGCATCACAGAGGAGTATGATCCACACTTGCCTTCAGTTCTATGACCCTCCTCTCAGATGTTTCACCTTTCCAGACTTTCAGCTAGGCCCTTTGTTAGAGGAGTTTTCCATGTTGTTGGGTGTCCCCATCAGGAGAGGGATTCCTTTCAACCCTGAGATGACTTCTCCTAGGAATGAAGATATAGCTAAGGCTTTGTACTTGGAAACCACCATCATTGATCAGAATATGACTACTAAGGATGGGATCCCATCCCTCAATTTGGACTTTTTGATCACTCAGGCCACCAGTCATGCTACAGCAGGGAAGTAGGACACTGTCTGTGCTCTTTTGGCCCTTAGCATATATGGTATCATCTTGTTTGTAGACGAGCCTAAGTTTGTGAGCAAGAATGCTATCCATCTCTTCTTGTTGAAGAATCCAGTTCCGACCATGCTAGGGGATTTCTATTACTCAGTGCATCAAAGGAATGAGAAACAGAGGGGAAGATTAGTCAGATGTTGTGCACCCCTCTTCTACTGTTGGTTATTGAGGAACTTGCCAAAGACATAAGCTTTCTTGAATCCTCTCCAGTCAAGAAACTGGACTAAGAGAATGATTGCCCTTACATTATAAGACATCAGATGGTGCACTCAGAGCACCAAGGGGAAAGACATAATCACCTGTTGTGGGCAGTATCCCAATGTACCCCTGATTGGAGTAAAGGGTTGCATAAACTACAATCATTTGATGTTCAAAAGGCAATTAGGGTATGCCTTGGTACATCCACCAAGAGAGCATGACTTATCAGAAACCCTTTACTGTGATATTCAGCATAACCATGCCATTGCCCGACAAGCAGCTTAGGCTTGGGACAACATTCAAACAAAAGGGACTGCCATTCTTGGCAAGTGCAACAACATAGCTTCAGCTCAATATCTTGATTGGTCTCGTATTAGAGGACAGATCACCCATATGCCATTCACCCAGGAGGATGTTCCTGGACCATCAGCAGTAGAGCCTGTAGCTACAGTCAGTTTAGAAGAGTTTGAGAAGCTGAAAGAGAGGAATGCTCAGCTTTCTGAAGCTCTAAAGAAGACCCTCTGGGAGATGAATGATAGTCGTCTGGACAATGAGAGGTTAGAGAAGCTCCGGATCGAGCATATGACCAAGATTGAGAAGACAGATGATTACATCAGAAGGGCTAGAGCAGGGGAGTTAGTGTTGAAGAATGCTTGCAAGGAAGCCAAGATTTAGAAGGCCAGAGCTGAGCACTACTTGGAAGAGAGTCAGGCTAGATGGATCAGAATTACTGAGGCTCGTTCACAGGAAGATCAAAGGACCCAGGCTAGGATAGAGCAGTTGGAAGCTAATGAGAAGAAGAATCAGGAAGCCTTGTTAGCAGCACAGAAAGAGATCTCTGAGTTGAAACTTCGAGCAGGGTTAAAGAAATCAAAAGACCAAGACAAGTATAAGAAGTTGACAAATGATATATCCACCAGGAACCTTCTTATCAGCACCATCACAGAGCATCCAGTTGGACCAGTGACTGATGCTCTTCTGAAGGAAGTCAAAGAGGATGATTATGGGCTGGATGTTTGATTTCTTTGTATTTGTGTATTTCATTTTGTTTTTACTTTTGTTGATGTCGTTGCATTTTGACCCACAATGGGGATTTGTTTGTAATCATAAAACTATGTACCTTTGCATTTGTAATATATGGTTTGTGTGTTATTCTGTGGGCTTCATTTCTCTTCAATATCATCATTCATCGAGGTCCGGAAGATCAAAACCAAAGAACCAAACCGGATCCCCTTAGAAGAAAAATAGACATACTGCATTTCATACTAACTTCATTCTTTGTTTTGTAGGTATTTTTGTTGTTGTTTTTCACTTTGTTGTGGTTTCAGAAAACATTGCTCGTAGGAGAGTCTTCCCCATCAATAGAGTTCACTGGTATCCTACAAGAAACAACCTTCCGAGCTTACAGATGGACCAGGTTCAGCAAGATCTGACTGATGTGAGAACCCAGATGGCTAATGAAAGAACTGAAATGAGGGCTCAGATGAACTAGTTTATGGCAGTGATGACTGGGCTGGCCCAAAGCCAAGAAAGATTAAGAGAGTTGGTCATGCGGCAAACTCTTGAAGAAAATCACCCAGGTACAGGGGGTACCAGCAACAATGTTCATGTACAACCTTGTACTTATCCCCCATAGTTTGGACCTTATCTTAACCCTTATAATAATTAATGCTATAAGGAATACCCAAGGTAATACTGGAGGGCGTGCCTTGCAAGAGGACCCTCAAGAGGAACAATTCACTGTAGTTGGGGCAGGAGATGAGGTTTATGGTCGTCGGTTGGACGAGATAGCAGAAACGTTGAGATCTCTAGAATCTCAAAACTCCTTAGGGTTTGATGTTATGGATATGGGGCTAGTGGAGGGAGTTAGAATTCCTCACAAATTCAAACCTCCCTGCTTTGAAAGATATAATAGAACATCTTGCCCTCGCACCCATCTTTAAATAAAGGCCTACACTATGGATGAATAGCTATGGATGTTCTATTTTGAGGATAGCTTGACAGGGGCATCCCGTGAGTGGTACTCTCATCTAACTAGGGCAACAATCAGAAATTGGAAAGATTTGGCCGAGGCTTTCATTCGCCAATACCAATACAATCTAGACATGGCTCCTAACATAACACTTTTAATGGGTATGTCACAATCCTCCAGGGAAAGCTTCAGAGAGTATGCTCAAAGATGGAGGCAATTAGCTGCTGCTATTCAACCTCCAATGTCAGAAAGAGAAATGGCAGATATGTTTATGAACACCCTCCAGGGGACATACATTGATAGGTTGGCTGCTTTCTCTTCCACTAGCTTTCCAGATGTGGTCATAGCTGGAGAAAGGATTGAGAGTTTATTGAAAATGGGAAAGATTTCTGATAACGGCGCCAACTCAAGCAGCACAAGGAAACCATTTGCAGGGCCTCGCAGGTCCGGTGAAACAAACTCAATACACATGGGCAGAGGAAGGCCCTAGTATATGACAAGATCAATTGCCGCTGTTACAATTCCTACTCCACCTCCTCAACAACAATACACTCCGCAACCACAACAATTGCCTCAGCAACAATTTCCTCAACAAAGGTCCTATAACAACAACAACCAACAACAGCGTCCTTTCCAGCAAAGGCCATCTCAAGTCAACAGGGTAATTGAGCCTATACCAATGCCCTATGCCACTTTGTTACCACAACTTCTAAAGCTTAATCTTGTCGAATTAAGGACTCTAGCTCCACCAGATCCTCAGAACCTTCCACGAAATTACGACGTCAATGCCAGATGTGCCTTCCATTCTAATGCACCTGGTCACACCACAGAAAAGTGCAGAGCTTTGCACATGAAGGTCCAGAATCTACTTGATTCAAAGGCTTTAAATTTTTCACCACCTCCTAATGTCACAAAGAATCCTATGCCCAGCCACAGTGGGCCAAGGATAAATGCAATTGAGGAGGATCAACCCATGAATTTAATTGAAGATACTGCAAACATTCAAACACCTCTGGAAGAGGTTAAAGCTCAGCTTTTAAAATTCCAGGTGTTCCTAGGTTATGAGGCCTGCTGTGAATCTTGCAAAGTTTCCATAAATGGGTGTGCAAGTTTAAGAAGTGGCATCAATGGCCTTATTAGAGAAGGTATCATGCAGATAACAACAACAGTTTCTACAACATCAGCAACTCCTTTTACAGCAACAACAAACACTCCTCCTACAACTTCAAAGACAGTTGTTCCGACAGACTCGTCTACAAAATCAACCATCATCTCTTCCATCACTTCAACAAATACTAGTTCAACCGCATCCGCTTCTACAACTATAGAAACCATTAACAACGACGTCTCCACAGTCACCATATACTATGACCCAGCAATGGTTCCTGATTCCAACAATTTTCAGCAACAATCTCAGCAACAACCCAACTTCAATCATTCAGCACCATCAGTCAGAAGTCCTGTAACCATATATTACAATCCACAGACAATAGCAGTTCCTACCTCCGCTGCAGTTAGTCCAGTCACCATCACGGTACCTGGACCCATTTCGTATGGGAAAGATAATGTTGTACCATGGCACTATGGTTCAGACCTCTACTACAACGGGGAGAAAATCCTTTTTGATTCTTCAACTCATACACCACATGTTGATAATGTCGGGGGAGGAAAAGGCTTCACCCGAAGCGGACGTCTCTTTGTGTCACAAGTTCCAAGAGTTAATACTGAGGTAGAGGCTACTGCCAAGGCTAAAGGTAAAAATGTGGTGCCTGAGGAACCAGTTTTGAAAGAAGCCCATAATACATCCTTTGATCAAGATGTGGATGAATTTATGAGAATAATCAAGAGAAGCGACTACAAGGTTATGGATCAGCTCCACCAGACTCCTTCCAAGATCTCCATTTTGTCATTGCTATTGTGTTCCAAAGCTCATCGGGATGCATTGCTTAAAGTCCTGCACGCAACCTACGTGCCCGAGGAGATCACGATAAATCAGCTGGAGACGGTGGTGTCTAATGTTAATACAAGCCATGGGCTGGGCTTCACCAACGTTGATTTGACAACGGAAGGTCGTCACCACAACAAAGCTTTACACGTCACTCTGGAGTGTAAAGGGGCTGTGTTTCACATGTTCTAGTTGACACTGGGTCTTCACTCAATGTCTTGCTAAAGAAAGCCCTTGTTAAGCTTGAGTATGATGGTATAGCTCTCCGACCAAGCAATCTGGTAGTTAGAGCTTTTGATGGTTCCAAGAGGTCTGTTCTTGGATAGGTGGAGCTTCCTGTGATAATTGGCCCGCAGGTCTTTCAAGATACTTTCTACGTGATGGACATTCAGCCAGCCTACAGCTGTTTGTTGGGTCGACCATGGATTCACGCCGCTGGCGCAGTTACGTCGACCCTTCGCCAGAAATTAAAATACGAGTGAGAAGGGAAAATTATCACAATCTGTGGTGAAGAGGATATTTTTGTTAGCCATCTGGCTACCTACAAATACATTGTGATGGATGGTGAAATCCACGAGACCATGAGCCAAGGTTTCGAAGCACTATATGTCAATGAGGCGACAACTGAAGTATTTGTTGCATCCCAGGAGGATAGGATGGGTACTTCAATTGTCTCCTATCAACAAGCTTGGAAGGTTGTTGAAGATGGAAACGCCCAAGGCTGGGGCAAGCTGCTACCGGTGGAGAAGAAGGATGACATATTTGTTTTGGGTTACAAACCATTCCGACAAGATCAAGCAGAGGCTGCTAAGGAGCCCAAGTTCATAAGTGGGGGGATGCTAACCCCAGATGCTGTCAATAACATGGAAGACGAGGCAGAAAGCGACCTCAACCTGGAGAGCTGGATTCGTCCAAGGATCCCAGGCCAACAAGTCCTTAACTGGTCTTCCCGGGAAATTATAAGGGTTACTCATGTAGAGTAATTATTATTTCCTGCTTTTAGCATGCATCAAGTCCAGCATCTTGCCCAAGGTGTCAGGACTCATTTTGTAATAGGGCCATATTTGTATTTTGTGCAAATGGAATATCAATGAACAATGGACATCTTTTGAAAACAATTTTCTCTTTCGCTCACTGTCTTTTCATTTTTGTTATTTTTCGCACAAAACAATAAAATGGAAATGTTTTAAAAATAATAACTTCATTTACACTCTTTCTAAACAAGATTAAAATTGATCACTAAAAAGAACAAATCTCCACCGTTGCAGAGATAATCCTCCAGATTGCACCGACAACCGCACTGCTATGACCTTGTATGACTTCGAAAATCCAATTAATCAAGCAGATGAAGGGGTTGAGGAAGACTATGAGTTGCTTGAAGAGTTAGCCAGGTTGTTGAGGCAAGAAGAGAAAGTGATTATTCCTCATCAGGAGGAAATTGAAACTGTTAATCTTTGTGCCGAGGAAGATTTGAAAGAAGTGAAGATTGGGGTTAGTCTGCAAGCTCCAGTAAAAGAACAGCTTATCAGCATGCTTCGGGAATATGTCGACGTCTTTGCTTGGTCTTATCAAGACATGCCAAGCCTAGATACGGATATTGTCATGCACGGGATACCATTGAAAGAAGATTGTCCTCCAGTCAAACAAAAGCTACGCCGTACCTGCCCAGATATGGCCATGAAGATTAAGGAAGAAGTACAAAATCAGTGGGACGCTGATTTCCTTGCTGTAACTAGTTACCCGCCGTGGGTCGCTAACATTGTACCCGTGCCTAAAAAGGATGGCAAGGTGCGTATGTGTGTGGATTACCGGGATCTGAACAGAGCTAGCCCGAAGGATGATTTCCCATTACCTCACATTGATGTATTGGTCGACAACACAACTCAGTTCTCGGTATTTTCTTTCATGGATGGATTTTCTGGGTACACTCAGATCAAGATGTCACCCGAAGACATGGAGAAAACAACATTCATCACACCTTGGGGCACATTTTGTTACAAGGTAATGCCGTTTGGACTGAAGAATGTCGGTGCAATGTATCAACGGGCTATGGTAACATTATTCCATAATATGATACACAAGGAAATTGAATTCTATGTGGATGATATGATTGCCAAGTCCCTTACTGAAGAAGATCATCTTGTAAATCTGCTAAAGTTGTTCAAGCGTCTGAGGAAATATCAGCTGAAGTTGAACCCCAACAAATGCATATTTGGGGTACGTTCTGGTAAGTTGTTGGGATTCATTGTAAGTGAAAAGGGAATTGAGGTTGATCCCGACAAAGTCAAAGCCATTCAGGAGATGCCTGCACCTAGAACCGAAAAAGAAGTTCGGGGGTTCTTAGGTAGATTGAACTACATATCAAGGTTCA
Source organism: Lathyrus aphaca (assembly GCA_963966055.1). Lineage (NCBI taxonomy): Eukaryota > Viridiplantae > Streptophyta > Magnoliopsida > Fabales > Fabaceae > Lathyrus > Lathyrus aphaca. Next base: position 266,695,764 of record OZ014519.1, read on the forward strand.
TATCTCACCTCACTAAAACCTGTGAGCCCCTGTTCAAACTGTTAAGAAAGGAGCAAACAGTCAGGTGGAGCGAAGATTGTCAGAAGGCTTTTGACAAGATCAAGGAGTACCTACAAGAACCTCCAATTCTCATGCCTCCAATTGAAGGAAGACCTCTGATAATGTACCTGATAGTATTAGAAGGATCAATGGGTGTGTGTTGGGCCAGCATGACGAGTCTGGTCGAAAAGAGTATGCAATATACTACCTAAGCAAAACGTATACCGACTGTGAACAACGTTATTCATTGCTCGAGAAAACTTATTATGCTTTAGTGTGGGCTGCTCGCCGACTAAGACAGTATATGCTGACTCACACTACTTTGTTGATCTCCAAAATGGACACCGTCAAGTGCATATTTGAGAAGCCAGCACTTACCAGAAGGGTTGCAAGATGGAAAATGATTCTGACAGAGAATGACATTCAATACACCTCTCAAAAAGCCATCAAGGGCAGTGTACTGTCTGACTATCTAGTTGAGCAACCCATTGATGATTACCAGCCCATGAGATTTGACTTCCCTGATGAAGACATCATGTTCTTGAAAGCAAAAGATTGTGAAGAGTTTGTTCACACTGAAGGGCCTGACCCAGAAGAAGAATGGACTATGATGTTTGACGGGGCTGTCAATATGAATGGTCATGGAGTTGGTGCAGTGATCATTACACCTAAAGGAGTTCATATGCCTTTCTCGGCAAAACTCGCCTTTGCATGCACTAACAACGAAGCAGAATACGAAGCATGTATCATGGGTCTTGAGGAAGCCATTGACCTCAGGATCAAAACATTGAATGTATTCGGAGATTCAGCTTTGGTAATCAACCAGACCAATGGCAAATGGTACACTCATCAGGAGCACCTGATTCCATACCGTCATTATACGAGGATATTATTGACCTTCTTCACAACGGTTAAACTTGAATACATCCCTCGAGATGAGAATCAGTTTGCAGACGCTTTAGCTACCATTTCCTCCATGATCAAAGTTCAAACTGCCAATTATGTGCCTCGGATTTTGGTATCCAAACTGGACCGACCGGCATATGTGTTCTCTGTGGACATTGCTAGTGATAACAAACCTTGGTTCCACGACATCAAATGCTTCTTAGAGAATCAGACGTACCCCCCGGGGGCATCATCTAATGATAAGAAGACATTGAGAAGGTTGGTCGGTAGTTTCTTCCTCAATGTTGATGGTTCATTATACAAGCAAAACTTCAACATGGTCCTGCTCAGATGTGTTGACAAGAAAGAAGCAGACCTGCTGATGCACGAGGTGCACGAAGGTTCTTTCGGTACCCACGCCGGAGGACATGCAATGGCTAAGAAATTATTAAGATCGGGTTACTACTGGATCACAATGGATGCAGACTGTTGTGCCTATGCTAGAAAATGCCACAAGTGCCAGATCAACGCGGATAAAGTGCATGTGCCTCCGAATCCTTTGAACGTGATGTCTTCACCTTGGCCCTTTGCCATGTGGGGCATTGACATGATTGGAAATATTGAACCAACTACTTCAAATGGTCACAGATTCATTCTGGTAGCCATTGTTTACTTCACCAAATGGGTCAAAGCAGCTTCGTACGCAAACGTCACCAGACAAGTGGTAGCCAGATTTTTGAAAAGGGATATCATCTGTCGATATGGAGTTCCCGAGCGAATCATTACTGATAATGGTTCCAATTTGAACAACAAAATGATGGAAGAACTGTGTCGGGACTTCAAAATCAAGCATCACAACTATTCTCCTTCCAGGCCAAAGATGAATGGCGCTGTTGAGGCAGCCAACAAAAAATTCAAGAAGATTGTGCAGAAGATGGTGGTTACTTATAAAGACTGGCATGAAATTCTACCATTTGCTTTGCATGGGTACCGAACCTCAATCAGAACGTCCACTAGGGCAACGCCTTATCATCTTGTGTACGGTATGGAAGTTGTCCTTCCTGTGGAAGTTGAGCTACCCTCCTTACAGGTAATGATGGATGTGAAGCTGGATGAAGCAGAATGGGTCCGGTCTCGGTAAATTCAACTGAATCTGATCGAAGAGAAAAGACTAGCTGCCATCTGTCATGGGCAGTTATATCAGAAGAGAATAAAGAAAGCCTTCGATCAGAAAGTCAGACCTCGGGAATACCAAACTATGAAGGTCCCTACGTAATAACCAAAGTTTAAAGAGAATCCTTCCTCCTCATACAAACCATATGGGCAAGTGGACACCAAACTATGAAGGTCCCTACGTAATAACCAAAGTCTTCTCAGGTGGGGCACTGATGCTCGCAACCATGGATGGTGAAGACTTCCCGTCTCTTGTGAATTCAGATGTAGTTAAAAAATACTTCGCATAAAATGACCCGTTGGACATAAAAACAAAATGTAAGCCCAGGCAAAAATAGGGCATCCCGGCGAGTCAAAAACAGAATAAAAGACTCGGGCAAAAAACAGGGAAAATCAAAAAAATGTGTACACCCGCTGAGTTGAAAAGCCGCATTGGACAACTCAGGAAAAAATGGGTATCCCTGTGGATTGAAAACCCGAAAGGGCGATCCACGCAAAATCAGGGAATAAGCGAACAACTGCATTTTGAATTCGTCTGTATCACTCACAACATGGCAAGCTTCGAAAGGATAAAACGTCAGTCAGAATCAGCCTTTTTCAGAAAGCAAGATAAGAAGAACGGCAAGGTCATACGGGTCATAGCAAAGGAAGCTCACTGGAGCGTCATCTTCAACATTGCCATCACTTTATTTTTTCAATTTACTGCAATCTCCTCCTTTCAGGGGATTTGTTTCTTTGATTTTACTTGCCTATTCAGGGCGCGCGAATTAATAAAATCAGAGTTTTCAGTCACACTTTGTTTTGTACATTTTTGTTTCGTTTGCAAAATGTCCAATGTTCATAATATAACACTTGCATAAAACATATGAGCCATTTTTAATAAATGCTTGCAGGAAATATGTTGCTTTCAGCAAATTTAACTCCTATGACAGAATCCGGTTAAGGATACCTGGGGACACTTGTGCGTTTTCCTTTGTCTTAACAGGTTGCAGGAACTCAAGACAGACAATCTTTCACAACATGGGGCATGTCAAGTAGTGAATCCCCAACATACTACTTCCCAGAAGTTATCTCCTCCCCAAGCGAGACCTCCCGAGCAGTGCCTAACAGCCTCTTCCACAACAATATGGTCAAGGAATTTCCTATCCCCCACCAGAGTGTCAGATTTCTCTCACCCTCAACAGAGTTGATGAAACTGATTCCCCACAAAGTTGCCTCCCCGGAAGAGCAATACCTGAAGCACATCCCCAACTGAGTTGCTAAAACTTCCTCATTAAGGAGTTCTACCTCCAGATAGATCTACCAATGATCTATTTCCCCAAGCAGAGTTCTCCCTCCGAACAGATTTATCAATAATCTCTTCCCCAACTGGGTTATCCCTCCAAGTAGATCAGCCAGAGACCTTTATCCCTGCAGGATCCAAGTTTCGGATCGAGCTTCTCATTTTCATAATCATAGCATTCACATCATATTCACCAAAATAAGCGTAGCATTCGTCTAATACGGAGCATTGCGGCAAAAATCAAACATTTGCATGATCACAAGCCAGGTTCGAGCCAGTCACCTGCGAATACCATCAATATTTCACCAACAATATACAAAACTCATATCCCGTGCAGATAAAAGACAAAGCATCCCCTTTGCACTCTCAAATACAGATATTTGTTCATAACTTGTACGTATTCCTTTTGACACTCGTCCATGTCATGCTTCCCCAACAAGTCAAATACTCGTTCGTGTCTTGCACATGCTTCACCAACAGATCAATACTTATACATACTTATATAGAAGTCTTTGATACTCGTCTGTATCTGATATACATCACCCCTCAGCAGATTCAAAACACTTGTCATTGTTCCTTGCTTAACTGATTGATACTCGTCTGTATCATCCTTAAACGTGTGTCAGCATTTGTCTCTACCGATACTCGTCTGTATCATGGTCCTAAGGATGCTCTTCTGCATCTTTAATCTATACACATTGTCAAACACTTATACCTTTTATTTTAAAGAGTGTAAACACTCGTCCGTGTTTACCACTCCCCAGTAAGTCACCAACAAAACAACTTCTTTCTATCCGACATTCGTCCTATGTCGTGATACTTTCGGTAGCCGTCCCCTGCCAGGTGATCGTCCTTCACCTTTGGATGACCGTCCCTCATCCTTTCCCTAGTGGAATCTTCATCATGCTTATCCGATGGCCATCCCCATCGTTGACCTTTTTTATCCGACATTCGTCCTATGTCATGATATTTTAGCAGCCGTCCCCTGCTAGGTGATCGTCATTCACCTTTTGATGATCGTCCCTCATCATTTATCCGATGGCCGTCCCCATCGTTGATCTTGTTATCCGACATTCGTCCTATGTCGTGATAATCCCCAAGAGCAGTCGTACCCTGCCAAGTGATTGTCCTTCACCTCTCGATGATCGTCCTGCTTATCCGATGGTCGTCCCCATCGTTGACCTTTTTTATCCGACATTCGTCCTATTTCGTGATATTTTTAGCAGCCGTCCCCTGCTAGGTGATCGTCCTTCACCTTTGATGATCGTCCCTCATCATTATTTCATTTATTCTTTAAACCGATGGTCGTCCCCGTCGTTGTTTACTTTACTTTCCAAGCCTGGTGGCCGTCCCTATCATTGTTTTTCTCATTACTTTAATCCCCAAAGAATATTATCTCCTTACCCGATGGTCGTCCCCACCATGATCTCTTTATTTCCCCAGCTTGTCGGTCGTCCCCGTCATTGCTTTATTTACCACTTTACCCCCAGCAGTCGTCCTCTGCTCGATGGTCGTCCTCCATCGCTTTCATTTGATAATCATATCATACTATACTTTACAATTTATATCCCTTTTCTTCTTCTCCCCAGCGAGTGCAAATTTTGGACTGTCTTTGGTATTCAACCACAAGTTATCTTGTTTGGCTGTTAAGTCAGGCGCTTACACCCTACACAACTAACTCATGCTTGAATAGGGGCAGCTGTAAACACCACGAATTTTCCCTCACTTTTCTCACACCATGGCATGTGATCTTTAATTTATGCATTTACATAAGCATTACAACTCATATTGCATATTTGTTTCATCTGCATAGTTCAATTTCATCTACATCTAGGGTTTGAGATCTGAGCAATCCAAGAATCAATCTGAGCCATCCCAATGGTCTTGAAGCTATCCAAGAGGGTCCATGTGTGTTCTATAATCATATTTTGCTCCCAAAGTTCATGGAAGTCAAAAAATCAACAAGATTGGCAAAGGCATGGAAGCAAAGCTAGGGTTTTCACTACACAGATGACCAAAATTAGGGTTTTGGTTTTAGAGGCCTTAACTCCAAAAATTTTGGTCATTCTTGTTTCTAATGTTCTCAATATGTTATAAGGATCATGTGTACCAAGTTTGATGAAGAAATTCATTGTGGAAGTCATCTGATCATTGGGTAACTTCTTGAGCAAGTTAAGTCAAGATCAGGGCATCTGAGGCCCCCAACAATGGAACCAAAGGATCATTTTCATCAAATTGAAGTTCTATGATCTTTATTTGATCTTAGAAGTGGTGGGAAGTTCACAATATTGAAGAATTTTGAGCCAATTGCAAACTTGCCATTTTTGGAAATGACTTGAAATGCAAACTTTCCATTTTGGGAAAGATTTTCAACCTCCTCTTTCATGACCAAAAGTGCTTCAAATGAAACATTCTTGGACATGAAAGTTGTAGATTAGGTCTTTCCCTTTTCATAAAGTACAAGAATATGTCTGGATTCATCCTAGAACTCAAGATATGGCCTTTCAAAGTTGGTAAAAATCACATAATTTCAAGTTTCATGTCAAAGAGGGATTTTGCATATTGGCATTTTAAAGCTTCTAAATGACTTCTAATGTGCACAATATGTTACAACATGTCAAGGAAGCATCCAAAGATCAAAATTGGCCCAAGAGTTTGGCATTTTTATGGCTTGATTCACAAGAAACATCAAAGAGAAAAAGTTGCATAAAGTTTGACATCTCTTCATCTAAGCCTTCCAGCTGCATTCTAATGATCTAAGGGCTCCCCATGAACCATGCTGAGGCAATATGTGCTCAGAAATCCTTGTTGCACAAGCCCATACCTCAAGTACACATAAGTTGGCATTTTTGCATTTCCTCCCATACCAATCAAACTGAGCCACCACCCTCTCTCTGACCAATCACAACCTCTTATGCAAACCCTAAGGAGCTCATTTCATAACACACACAAGCTCAGAACATCCCACAAGTCAGAATTCACAAAATTATCAAAAACCTTCCCTTCTTCGAAACTCAAAACACAGCCATCAAACTTCAAAACAAACTTCACCAATCATCTTCAAATCACTCATAGAACACAAAATACCCCTCACCATGGCCTGAACCCCCCCCCCCAAATCAGAAATACGATTTCTGAGTTATCAGAACCAAACATCTCAAACCAGCCAAAACAAACTTGTTCTAAGCCTTTCAGAAGCACAAGGGGGATCATTGGAGTGGTTTTGCACAAGAGAGGAGGTTAGAAAGCTCCAAACTGAAAAGCTTCAACTCAGGTATACCTCAAGAACAAATTTTCTAGAAACCTTCTTTTAAGTTTTAGAATGATTCTATATGTTCTCTAGATCACTCTGATATGTTTAGTTTTGAAAATGATTGAGAAATGAGCATGTAAGGTTGTTCTGAAAGTTTGCCCGAAAATCTTGTTTGCTTCAATTCTTGATTTTGATGAAATATAAATGTTATATGATGATGGGTTCTTGTTTGGGGAGGGTAGTAGATCATTTCTGGAGCTTTAGAGGTTCTAATTTGACCTAGGGAAGAAGTTGGAATTTTGAGTGATCGAAGAAGATGACCAGAGCTAGCTCCGGTCACCTGAAAATCATTAGAACCCTAATTAGGGTTAGGTACCCAGATTGATTTTCCACCCTTGGATCTTGTTTTTATTAGCGTGTAGACGACCCAGATGATTCCACTTAACCCTAATTTTGTTTATTTAATTTAAATAATATTAATTAGCCAGAAACAATCCTAGCCATTCAAAAATGCGCGTAGTCAACCCCATCTCCTTAGGTTTGAATCTGGACCACTGGATCTGATTACTTCCATTTTTATTCATTTTATTTTCATTTTAATTCATTTCTTTTGCATAATTTATTAAAAATACCAAAACACTTTCAAAAAATATGAAACTTTGCGTTCTTGTTTTAAATCTTTTTCTCAAACTGAAAATGATTTTTATTTTATTTTTTGCATATAAAAAGTATTTTTAAAATATTTAAATGTTATTTTTAATTAATTAAAGTATTTTAATTAATTAAAAATTCATTTAGGTTTCTAAAAATCACCAAAAAAATCATGAACCATTCCAATACATTTAGAAACATTTTCAAACCTTTCATACAAATTTCTTTTTAGGTTTGATCATAATTTCATAATTTTCTTTGAATTAGTGTTCTTTAAAATCACAATTTTTAAACCTAACTTTGAAAAATCATTTCTTCCTAACCAAGAAGAGTTTGAACTTGATACTTTTTGCATTATATCACATATTTCATGTAGTTTCTAGGTTATTTTCCTCATGAATTTATCTTGCATTTTCAAATTGATTTGCATTTTCCTTTTAGAATCACCCAAAAACCCTAGCAAACTTAGAAAATTCACAACTTTCAATAGGATTAGCTTCTGACCTTCTCCTTTGGGGTGTGACCTAATATGGGATTAGGGTTTTATTGAGCTTGATCTCAATTTTTTATCATGTTGTATGCTTCTATTTTGTTCATTTGCATCTCATATGTTCATAAAACCCTAATTTCTCATGTTCATTTGCATTCTCCTTTGCATAGCATCATTACATGAACTTGCCATGACATTTCAAGCATTCATATGTCATCTTAGACATCTTAGGACATGTTAGAACCTTGCTTGATCATTTCTTCATTCATTTTCCATGTGTTGCATTCATTTCATTTCATAAACATCCATGTGTTTTCAAGCTTCCAAGCATGCTTTCATGTCATCCCATCTTTGTATGATCATTCATATGCACATTGTATGACATTGCATCATTTCATATGCTATTTTCATTGCATAATCACTTCTGACTTTGGTCATTTCGTCTCATTTCAATTCATTTCTTCATGCTTTATGTCTTATGCATTCATACTAACTTTTCAGGAGCTTTTGGTAAGTCATTGTGGGAGGTGGATTTGCTTTCACCTCTCACTTCTTCTTATCTCATCCATATGTATTTTACATGTCTTTGAAGTGAATAAAATTCACTTATGTTCCATCTTTCTCACTTTCTTCCTTTAAGTTATTTATCTTCTTAGGAAGTAAGTAACTTATTTTTCTGCTTCCTCCTCCTTTCATCTGCTTCTTCCATTGGTGGCCTTGAAGATGTTCTTTCTTAAGCCTAACAAACCATAGGATATCCAAGCATGATAACGTTTAGGGTTGTGTTTAGTCCCCCTTAGTATTTTACCTTTGAGTCTCCTTGAGTCTCTCTTCTCATCTCAATAATCAGAGGCTAAACTCTTAAAGTTTTAGGACTTTGGAATTAGGGTTATGCTTGCATCCTTCTCTTAGGATGGAGTGTATAACTTTAATCCTAAGTGTTAAACCTTTAATATGTTTAAACCTCTTAATCAAACCACATTAATAATCACCAAGACTTTATCTTGTAACTTGGGCCTTGCATTAGGGTTCTAACTCTTCCTTATGGTTAAGAGGGACTAACCCTAGTGTTTAATGGACAAGTCCTCCTTAAGTTGTCTTACAAACTTAAAATACACTTCTTAATCTCACCCCTTAATTAAAATTCACTTAATAAAGGCTTGTTATATAATGAATTTAGTCCCTAACTATGGATTAAGTTGAGGTATCTTCCTCTGCTTAGGTGTTCTCATCTATTATCCTTCTATTAGGATGGTGTAATGGGTTCACTAATTTGTGATTAGAGATTAAACTCATTACTTAACACTAAACAAAAACCCAAAAACATCTAAATAATCACAAGTAGGTTAATGATCTTAATCCTACATCATCATGGTAATTAAGTTGAGATTTTTATCTCATACTTAAGTAGGCTCATTATCCGTAATCAGGGAGGATATAATGAGTTTACAAGCCCTTGGTTTAGGCTTAAGCTCATTAACTTATGCAAAACACCAAAAACAATAACAAAAATGAAAACACAAAAAACAAACAATAACCATCTCCTCCGGGATTCTTTTCTCACCACACTCATTCTATAAACGGGAACTTGCTTCTTCCGTCTAATGCAAGACAGTTAGCACTCGAGCTAGATGAGTCATACACTTGAGCATAGACAAGCAAGCAGTTCACAGTCAATTTATCTTTCAGTCTCTTTGAGTCGAACTACGGTGTTCTAACTTCCTCATTGAATGAGAGAATACGTAGGCATAACTTAACTGTTATCGAACAAAAGTCTTTTTGTCATCCCCCTCTTTCAACATTCTTATCTAAGCCTCAGTTCCTGAGCATTCACCTTTTTGCTCTGACACTTGTATATTCTTTTCTTTAGCTTTTGCACACAAATAGCACATACACTTACCCCTTTTTTAAACACAATCTTGTAAGCGTGGATCCCGTCGAGTACGACGGACAATCTGGGTGCTAATACCTTCCCAGGTTGTAACCAACCCCCTTTCTCAGTTTCTCTGGTTCGCAACCATCTTATCCATCTTTTTTCTAGGTTTATGCAGTATTACCTTTCCTTCGGGATAAAAATGCCTAGCTGGCGACTCTATTCAATTCATTTTCATTTTCTCTTTTCGCCGACCGTTTGTGTCTGCACCTTGGGACATAGTGTCTTTTTCAGGGGAGCGACAATGTGTTGCTAAGAACTTATTTGTATTTCAGTACCAAAATTTAAATATTTATATATGAAGAATATGCTTTATGTATGTCTTTTGTATATGGGTATTATAGTTGGTATCAGATCAGGTGGTATCCTCAACCTAGCCTTGGAATATTATAAGTGTTTCTTTCCGTTCATACACGTTAACTTGCGGTAGAACTAAATGTTATGTTTATGGTATTGAGCCTGATCAACTTAATCCTGTTTTGATGACATTTAGGAATATGGCTGGTAGGTGTGGAACTCGTGCTCGACCCAGTGTCACTCCTCCCGATAGCGATCAGGCAGGTGGTGACGGGAATGCTCATATGTTCCAATTTATGCAACAGATGCAACAGCAACAACATCAGTTTATGCAAGAGATGATGCATCAGATGAGTGGGGGCCTTCACCCTCACGTGGGAGAGTGCTTCTAATTTGATGATGGTACAAGGGATCCCGAGGGTGTGGCAACAATTTAAGATAATTTTCATGGATAAGTATTTCCCGAGTTCTTTGAGGACGCAAAAGGAGTTCGAATTTCAACAATTGAGGCAAGGGAGCATGACTGTGGCCAGTTATGCTAAAAAGTTTGAGAACATGGCAGCCTATTCTAGGAAAGTTGTGTATGGCCCTGATGAAATGTGGAAAATTGACCAGTTCTTGTTTGGATTAAGGGCCGAAATCTCACATAGTGTCTCTCAAAGGTAGTTCACTACCTACTCCGAGATGTTGAGACAATGCTATGTTGGAGAACATAGTTTGATGAAAGTGCAAACTGAAGCAAGTGTCAGAAGGATGGTTCAAGGAGATAGGGGGAGAGCTAGTCAATCATTTAGGCCGAGGCCTCAACCCTTCAAAGGGAGACAGGTGTCGATTCCTAGATCCAGCGCTCCTCCTTCTTGCCCATGATGTCGTAAGAATCATTTTGGAAGATGAAATCTGGGTGCCGTGATTTGTTTCCTTTGCCAGAAAGAAGGAAATTTTGCTAGAGATTGTCCCTAGAAGAAGGACCAAGTGCAAGCAAGAGTTTATACTATGGATGCTAGGAAGACGAAAGGCGACAATTCCTTGATTGTGGGTAATTGTCTTGTTAACAATCATCCTTGTCTTGTTTTATTTGATTGTGGAGCTACACATTCTTTTATATCTAATAGTTGTGCGAAACGACTTGGGTTGCAGGTATTTCCTTTGTCTCCTCCGATGGTGGTTACTACCACCATGGATGAAATTGTCAAGACGCCCCTTAAGTGCGAGAATTGTACGTTGTCTGTGGATGGTAGAACTTTTCAGATTGATCTCATTTTTTTGCCTCTTAAGAAAATTGATGTTATCCTGGGAATGGACTGGTTGTCTTCTAATTCGGTGTTTATTGGATGTGAAGAAAAGTTGATCCTTATTCCCTCCATTGAAGTGCCTCCGAAGGATGTTTTGATAACAATCTTAGAAGGTATGGTTGGAAATGGTAAATTTTTTGTTTGAACAAGAGAAGTTTGTTTTGCTTGTCCTTACTAAAGAGGAGAGTAATGACCAACAAGTTTTGAACATTCCAATAGTTCGTGAATTTCCTGATGTTTTTCCTAAAGATGTCACTTCCCTACATCCAGTGAGGTAAGTTAAGTTCTCAGTCGACCTGATACTGGAAATGGCCCCTACATTTGTTTCCCCTTATAGGATGGCTCCGCTCGAGTTGAAAGAGTTGAAGGATCAATTGGAAGATTTGATGGCAAAGCATTTTGTAAGGCCTAGTTGTAAACACCCAAAAGTTTCTTTCACTAAGTTCACACCATGGCTTGTGATCTTTTCGTTTGCATAAGTTCAATCATATCACATCATGTTGCATTTTTTGTTCACTGCATTGGTTCAAAGTCATCTGCATCTAGGGTTTGTGATCTGAGCAATCCATGAGACATCTGAGCCACTCCAAGGGCCTCCAATCATCTCAAGAGGGTCCATGTATGTTAAAACATCATATTATTTCCTTCCAAGATCAAGGAAGTCAGAAAATCACAAGAACTGGCAAGGCATTGAAGCAGAGCCAGGTTTAACTGCACAGATGACCTAAAATTAGGGTTTTGGTTTCAGAGACCACAACCCCAAATTTTTTGGTCATTCTTGTTTCTATTGGTCTCTATATGCTATAAGGATCATTCATACCAAGTTTTATGGAGAAATTCATTGGGGAAGTCATCTGATCACTAGGTAACTTCTTGTGCAAGTCAGAGCCAAATCAGGGCATCTGAGGCCCCCCAACATGGAACCAAAGTGGATTTTTCATCAAAATTAAGTTATATGGTCTTTATTTGATCATTGAAGTGTTTATAAGTTCATAAATTTGAAGAAAAGTGGGCTAAACCAAAAGTTGCCAAATATGGAAATGACTTGTAATGTAAACTTTCCATTTTGGGAAAGTTTTTGAACCTCCTCTTTCTCAACCAAAAATGATTCAAATGAAAAATTCTTGGTCATGAAAGTTGTAGATTGGATCATTCCCTTTTCAAAAAGTACAAGAACAAGATCTAATTCATTTTGGAACTCAAGTTATGGCTTTCCAAAGTTGGCAAAAATCACTTAATTTCATGTTTCATGCCAAAAGGGATTTTTTGCAAAAACCTCATACCAAACCATTTTGTGACTTCTAAATGACTTCTATGCATCATTACAACTTGCCAAAATCAGAATTGCCCCAATTCACAAAGCTTCATGCCTTGAATCACAAGCTACCATAAGGCATTTCTCATAAATTCTCAAGAAAGGAATTTTTGCAAGAAGGACTTCTAATGATTGGTGTGGTTGCTAATTGATCCCAAAGCATCATAACAACTTCATATGGTTCATTTTGCTGCAAATTGTCCAAGAGTTCATTGGTTTCCTTGCCTTGATTCACAAGGAATTCCAAAGAGGGAAATATGCAAGAACATTGGAAATTCTTGATCAAGGCCATCTAGCTCACAAAACCTGATCCAAAGGTCTTCCCTGATCCAAGCTGAAGCAAGACAAGCCCTAAGATCTTCTCTGACCCGAGCCATACCTAGGGTACACAAAATCTTGACTTTTTCATCTTTGCCCATACCAATCAAACTGTGACATTACCAACCCTCTGGCCAATCAGAACATGTTATGTGGACCTCAAGGACTTGATACAAACACACACAAGCCAGAACTCTCCAAGAGGCCAGGATTCACAAAAACTGCTAAATTCTTCATCTCTTCGAAACTCCTCCCATAGCCATCAAACCTCATTTTTTTCTTCACCAACAAGTCACATATCATCCATGGAACAAGAATCAACCACTGAAATAGCCTAAAACATCACATACACAACCATCCAAATCTGCTACACCAGAACCAAAACCATCAAACCAGGTCATACAAGCTTGTTCTAAGCTTCATTTTATCATCAGGAGGTTCATAGGAGAGGATTTTCACCAAAGAAGGATCCAGAAAGCCCAGCATCAGGAGGTTCAATCTCAGGTATAGCTCATGAACTTTTTTCCCAGAAGCTTGTTTTTAAGTTCTTTTATGATTCTCTGTGCTCCCCTGATCATGGGGATGTGATCATTATTGAAAATGGTTGAGAAACCATGATGTATGCATGTTCTGAAATTTTGCCCGTTTTCACGTTTTGGTTCGAATCTTGTTCATGATGCAAAATAAATGATTTTTGGTTGAGGGTTTAGGTTTAGGGAGGTTAGAGGATCATTTATGGGCAAGAAATTTGTAGATTAGAGGCTTAGGGAAGAAGTTAGGGTTTGTGTTCACCGGAGAAGATGACCGGAACACTGTTCCGGTCACCTAAAAATGATTATGCCCTAATCCTGTAATTAAGCTAAGTTTGAATTGTGGCCTTTAGATCCTAAGTTACCCGCGCGTGTGGACGTCCCAGATCACCTGATTAAACCCTATAAAAAATAGTAAAAAGACTTCAAAAATTCTGAAAATTTTTATTAAATCTTTTATTAATTTTCAAAACCCAAAAATATTTTTATTTTTATTTTTTGCATTAAAAAATATTTTTAAATCATTTAAATGATTATTTTTAATTAGTTAATGAAAATTAATTAATTAAAAATACATTTAAGTATTTAAAATTCCCAAAATAATTCAGAGAACATTTTCAAACATTTAGAAACATTTACAAACTCACAACACAAATTTATTTTTGGTTTTGATCACACTTTGATAATTTTCAAATGAATTAGGGTTCTTAAATTTGAATATTTTTAACCCTAACTTCAAAAAATTCATAACTTTTAAACCAAAGTGAGTTTGTGAATGATTATTTTTGCATTGTGTTATGCATGGTTTCAAGTTCCTAAAAACATTTTTGTTTCATTTTTATAATGCATTTTCAATTTGTTTGGCATTTTACCTTTAGGATCACCCTTAAAACCCTAGAAACTTAGGAAAATCATAAGTCCCTTAGGGTTTAGCTTCTGACCTTCCCCTTTGGGCAGTGAACTTGTATAGGTTTAGGGTCCCTTTGATTCCATTTTCCATTTTTTTATCCTACCATTTGCTTCTGATTTTGAATTTTGCATCTCATGTTATGCATAAACCCTAATTTGCATCTTCATTTGCCTCCATCTTACATAAGCTTGCATACATGAACTTGCCATGACATTTTGTGCATCCATATGACATATAAGACATCTTAGGACATATTGAAATCATGTTTGATCATTGCATCATTCATTTGCCATGTTTTGTTTTTATTTCATGTCATATGCATTCATGAACTTTCATGCCTCTTGTATGCTTCATTTGCATTCCCATCCTTTGTATGATCATCTCCATCTCATGACATACATTTACATCATCTCTTTGCATCATTAGCATCATGAACATGCTTCAGAATTTGGTTTTTATCTTTGCATTTCATTTCATTTTCATTTCATTTCATTTCCTTTTGCTAACTTTTCAGGTGGTAAGTGTTTGAGAAGTGAATTTGCCTTCACTTCTCATAATCGTTTCTCATCCCTCTTATGCATTCATTGCTGCATTTTAATTTTGTATTAGAGTGAGCTTGCTCATTCATGCTCCCTCCTTACTTTCCTTCTTCAATCAACTTATCTTCTTAAGTGAAGTAAGTTGTCTTGCTTCTTGCTGCTTCTTTTCCTTCCATCCTGCTTCTTCCTTGGTGGCCTTTCCTTGAAGATCTCTTGCAAGCCTCATGAACCCTAGGAATACCCAAGCATGTTAACAATTAGGGTTTGATTAGTCCCCCCATTAGTTTTTACCGTTGTGTCATATTTGTGTCTTCTCTTCTCATCTCTTAATCAAGGACTAAACCTTAAAGGTTTTAAGGCTTTGTGATTAGGGTTATGCATGTATCCTTCTATTAGGATGGAGTGTATAACTTTAATCCTAAGTGTTAAACCCTTAATGTGTTTAAATCCTTTAATCAATTCATCTAATAACCACTAAGACATCAAGCTTGTAACTTGGGCCTTGCATTAGGGTTCTAATTCTCCCTTAATTGGTTAAGAAGGACTAACCCTAGTGTTAATGGACAAGTCCCCCTCAAGTTGTCTTACAAACCATAAAAATCACTTCTTAATCTTATCATTAACTAAAATCCACTTTAATAAAGGTTTTGTTTTGTCATGAGGTTAATCCTTAATCATGGATTAAGTTGAGGAGCCTTCCTCAGCTTAAATGTTCTCATCTATTATCCTTCTATTAGGATAGTGTAATGGGTCCATTAAATCCTTGATTATGGTTTAAACTCATTACTTAACACCAAACAAAAATAGCAAAAACATCTAAATAATTGCAAGTAGGTTAATGATCTTAATCCTACATCATGGTGATTAAGTGTGAGGTGTTTACTTCATACCTAAGGTATTCTCATTACCCCTAATCAGAGGGAAGATGTGATGAGCTTACTAAACCTTGGTTTAGGCTTAAGCTCATTTTCTTATGAAAAACACAATAAGCAATAAAAGATTGAAAACACCAAAAACAAACAATAATCTTCTCCTCTGGGATTCTTTTCTCATCTCATTCACTCATAAACGAGATCTTGCTCCTTCCGTCTAATGCAAGACAGTTTGCACCTGAGCCAGGCAAGTCATACACTTGAGCATAGGCAAGCAAGCAGTTCATAAGTCAATTTATCCTACAGTCTCTTTGAGTCGAACTACGGTGTTCTGACTTCCTCATTGCACGAGAGGATACGTAGGCATAACTTAAGAGTTATCGAACAAAATTCTATGTATATTCCCCCTCCTCCAGCATTATTCTTTGAGCCTCATAGTCTTGAGCTTTGTATTCTTTCCTTACACTAACACTCCTTTTATTCACTTCACACTTCTTTTGCATTGACACCTGTACATTCTTTTCCAGCTTTTGCATACAAAATAGCACTGATACCACCCATTTAAACACAAATCTTTCAAGCGTGGATCCCGTCGAGTATGACGGACAATCTAGGTGCTAATACCTTCCCAGGTTGTAACCAACCCCCTTTCTCAGTTTCTCTGGTTCGCAACCTTCTTGTCCATATTTTCTTAGGTTTATGCAGCATTACCTTTCCTTCGGGATAAAAATGCCTAGTTGGAGACTCTTTTCAGTTCACCCTTGTGTTCTCTCTCTCTCATTGATCGTTCGCGTCTATACCCCTCTTGGCCCACCGTGTCATCAGGTGGGAGCGACAGCTTGGCGACTCTGCTGGGGACCCTTATAATGTAACCAGGGCTTCTGGTTCTTTTTGTGGGTTCCTCCTAGCGTTTGTTTGATTTGTGTTTACTGGGGTGTTATGTGCTATGTATGTTGCTTTATTTACTGCTTTATGTACAGCTTTATTTATTGCTTTCTTTATGGTTTTGCATATTTCATAATGTCATTGCTGGATCTGGTTTTCTGTTTTGGTGGGTGGGGTTCCATTGAGAGTTTAAGGTCCTATACTTGGGACCTGAGTGACACCTAGGCTAGAGTGGTTCATGTTATTTCCCATTCCATTTCGGTCTGGTGCGGGAATATGAAACACGGTTCAGATGTGGGTTTCTTCTTGAGAACTCTGTGCTACAGATTTCCCGTAGTGCTAGGGCTATCTGGGAAGCCTGCTAAGTCTGGATGACCTTTATTATGACCTTCAGAAGCTGAGGTGAATTAGAGGAGGATCTTTTATGGTTATTGTAAATATTGTACCTCCGGGTTAGAAGTGTTTACACTTCTCATAATTGATCCAAGTCTGAGGATCTTTGTTCTAGAACATTACATGTGAGGGGGTTAGGTTGTTTACAGGTTTGAAGGAACCCTTAGCCACATCATACCCTGTTACTGTTTTGTTTAAGAGTACTCCACTTTGGACAGTTCTTGTGATTAACCCTGGACATGTGACTCTTTATTTGAGTCCCCCACCCTGGTTACTGGATTTCTGAACCTCCATCTGGACTTTTGAACATACATGGGCCTTATATCAAGACAGATAATCAGATCCAGCTCTTGATCACAAACCCTTGCATATCATTTGCATATATCATCATTGCATCATTTGACATTTGTTTATTTGCTTTTCAGGGTATCCACTTCATTGTATCTTGGTTTTGGTTTTGACCCCTTCTTCTGCTTAGACCTCTGCTTCAGCTATCCTCTTCAGCATTTGCTTCAGTTATCTCCATCACCACCTGCATCAGTCTGTCAGAGACTTACCTTCAGCATCTCAGTCTGTGATCTTCATCAGCACTTATCTTCAGCTTCTTCAGCAACACTCATGGCTACTCCCAGGAAGAGCAACATATCCTACCACTTTTTTGAGCCTGTGTTGACTGGTATCAAGCAGGTCCATTCACTTATCACACCTGACCACATCCCATTGTTTAGAGAGCACTATGGGAGTATCTTGGATATGGTTATGGACCTTGATCCTTCTCAGAGGAGCATGATCCACACATGCTTGCAGTTTTATGACCCTCCATTGAGATGCTTCACCTTTCCTGACTTTCAGATGGGACCTCTGTTGGAAGAGTTTTCTTTATTGATTGGAGTGCCTATCAGAGGTGGAATCCCCTTCAACCCAGAGATGACTGCTCCAAGAAGTGAAGAGATAGCAAGGGCACTGTACTTGGAGTTTGCCCTTATTGAGCAAAGTATGACAACAAAGGCTGGGATTCCTGGTTTACATTTGGACTTCTTGATTTCTCAGGCCATCCTGAAGGCTTCATTGGGAGAGTGGAGGGCAGTCTGTGCACTTTTAGCCCTCAGCATATATGGGGCTATACTCTTTGCAGATGAGCCTAAATTTGTCAGTAAGAATGACATCCATTTGTTTCTTCTGAAGAACCCAGTGCCTGCATTGCTAGGAGATTTTTACTATTCCATTCATCAGAGGAATGAGAAACAAAGGGGAAGTTGGTCAAATGTTGTGCTCCTTTGTTCTACTCCTGGCTGCTCAGACACCTGCCTAAATCAGATGCTTTCTTGAACCCACACCAGCAGAAGAATTGGGCCAAGAGGTTCATTGCCTTAACTTCAGATGACATCAGATAGTGCACCCATAGCACCAAAGGCATGGACATTATCACTAGCTGTGGACAATACCCAAATGTGCCTCTGATAGGAGTGAAGGGTTGCATCAACTACAACCCTTTACTATTTAAGAGACAATTGGGATATACCTTGGTTCACCCTCCCAGAGGACAGGATTTAGCTGAGACCCTATACTGTGAAGTGCAACCTAACTCAGCTGTTGTCAGGCAAGCTGCCTGGGCTTGGGACAACATCCAGACAAAAGGGATAGATATTCTTGGAAGATGTAACAATGTTGCTTCAGCTCAGTATTCAGACTGGTCCCGTACTAGAGCTCAGATTACCAGAATTCCTTTCACCTTGGAAGACATACCTGGACCATCCACAGTACAGCCTGTAGCAACAGTTAGCCTGGAGGAATTTGAAAAGTTGAAGGAAAGGAATGAGCAGCTATCTCAGGCCTTGAAGAAGACTCTTTGGGAAAGAAGTGATGGTCGCCTGGACATTGAGAGATTGGAAAAGCTCAGAATTGAGCATCTGGCCAAAATTGAAAAGACAGAGGACTATATATGGAAAGCAAGGGCTGGGGAACAGATATTGAAGAATGCATGCAAGGAGGCCAAGATTCAGAAAGCTAGGGCTAAGCACTATCTGCAAGAGAGCCAGGCTAGGTGGGTCAGGATCACCGAAGCCCGTACACAAGAAGACCAGAAGACTCAGGCCAAGATTGATCAGTTGGAGGCCAATGAGAAGAAGCAGCAGGAAGCTTTGTTGGCAGCTCATAAGGAGATCTCAGAATTGAAGCTTAGAGCAGGGTTGAAGAGATCCAAAGACCAGGACAAGCATAAGAAGCTGACTACTGCCATTGCTACCAGGAACCTCCTCATTAGGACCATTACAGAGCATACAGCTGGTCCGGTGACTGAGGCACTCCTAAAGGAGGTCAGGGAAGATGAGTTTGGATTGGATGTTTGATTTCTCTTTGCTTGTTGTTCTTTCCTTTTGATGTACTTTTCCTTTTGTTGTATTTTTGACCCTCCATGGGCATGTATTGTAAAACAGACTATATATGTTTCATCATTTGTAATATATTTTGGTTTGTTTGGGCTTTCTCTCAACAACATCAAGCATCTTCCTCAAGGTATGGAAAGGTCAAAACCAAGAACCAAACCGGATACCTTGGAAAACAAATAAGCATACTGCATTGCATACTAACTTTTTCTTTGTTTTGTAGGTTTTTCTTTTTTTTTGTTTCTAACTTTGTTGTGATCTCAGGAAACATTGCTCGTCGCCGAGTGTTCCCTGTCAACCGCACACACCGGTACCCTACGCGTAACAACCTTCCAGGCATTCAGATGGAGCAGGTACAACAGGACCTGAATGAGGTCAGAAATCAGATGGTGAATGAGAGAGTAGAAATGAGAAACCAGATGTCTCAGTTTATGACACTGATGACTAGCTTAGCCCAAAGTCAAGAAAGGTTGAGAAAGCTGGTAGAAAGAAAGACACCTGAAGAGCCCCACCTTGGGACAGGAGGAACCAGCAATAATGAACGGGGGCAGCCTCGTATTGACCCACCAGAGTATGGACCCCATTTGAATCCAGAAGTTAACATCCCGAGGAATGTTCAAGGTAATACTGCTGGGGGCAGAATCCTGCAAGAGGATCCCCAAGAAGAACAATTTACTGTTATTGGGGCTGGAGATGAGGTATATGACAGAAGATTGGATAAGATTGCTGAAAAGTTAAGATCTTTGGAATCTCAGAATTCTTTGGGTTTCGACGTGATGGATATGGGGTTGGTATACGGGGTGAGGATTCCCCACAAATTCAAACCCCCATGCTTTGAGAAGTATAATGGTACCTCCTGCCTGCGTACTCATCTGCAATCTTTCTTGGGAAGACTCAAGGCTTATACCATGGATGAGAAGTTATGG
This sequence comes from Lathyrus aphaca, assembly GCA_963966055.1. Classification (NCBI taxonomy): domain Eukaryota; kingdom Viridiplantae; phylum Streptophyta; class Magnoliopsida; order Fabales; family Fabaceae; genus Lathyrus; species Lathyrus aphaca. The sequence continues at coordinate 266,716,131 of OZ014519.1, forward strand.
ATGTTCTACTTTGAGGACAGTCTGATTGGAGCTTCAAGAGAATGGTATTCGCATATAACAAGGGCCACTATAAGGTGTTGGAAAGACTTGGCTGAAGCCTTCATCCGACAATACCAGTACAACCTGGACATGGCTCCCAATAGAACTCTTCTAATGGGCATGTCTCAGTCTTCAAGGGAGAGCTTTCGGGATTATGCTCAGAGGTGGAGATATCTTGCTACTGCTGTCCAACCACCCATGTCAGAAAGAGAAATGGCTGACATGTTCATGAACACATTGCAGGGGACTTATATTGATAGACTTGCTGCTTTCTCCTCTACCAGTTTTGCTGATGTAGTTATAGCTGGTGAGAGAATTGAGAGTCTTTTGAAGATGGGCAAAATCTCCGACAATGGTGCAAGTTCCTCCAGCAACCCCAGAAAACCTTTTGTAGGACCCCGAAGGGCGGGTGAGACAAATGTTATTCATGTAAGTAGGGGCAGGCCCCAGTATTCTCACAGGTCAGTAGCAGCTGTTACCATCCCAGCTCCAATTCCACAACAACCATCATATCCTCAACAACAGCCACAACATCACTATCAGCAACCATCTCATTTTCCGCAACAAAGGACCTACAACAACAACTATAGCAACCAACAGCAGCGTCCCTTTCAACAGAGACCATCTCAGGCAAATAGGGTGATTGACCATATCCCTATAACTTATGTTGCTTTATTGCCACAACTCCTGAAGCTTAACCTGGATGAGTTAAGGACATTGGCACCACCAGATCCTCTTAATCTCTCGAAGAATTATGATGTTAATGCCAGGTGTGCCTTCCACTCCAACGCACCTGGCCACAATACTGAGAAATGCAGAGCCTTACAGATGAAGGTTCAAGATCTGGTCGATTCCAAAGCTCTCAATTTCGCACCTCCTCCGAACGTTAACAGAAATCCTATGCCTAATCATGGTGGGCCCAGGATTAATGCCATTGAAGAGGACCAACCATCTACACTAATTGATAATGTTGCACAGATTCAAACACCACTGGCTGAGGTCAAAGTTCAACTTTTAAGATGCTAGGTGTTCCCAGGCTGTGGGGCCTGCTATGAATTGTGTAAAGCAGCTAGTAATGGTTGTGAGAAGCTAAGGTTTGGCATAGATGGCCTCATCAAAGATGGAATCTTACAAATTACTTCAACAGTTCCTTCAGCAACTCTTGTTTCAGCAGCAGTGGATTCTCCTACAACATCAACAATCTTTTCTTCAGCAACAACAGATCCTCCTACAACAGCAACAACAATCATTCCCACTGATTCATCAACATCACCAGCAATTACTCTGTCCATCACTTCAACAAGTCAAAATTCAACAACGGTTTCTTCTACAACATCAGCATCCATTTTATTGACAAAATCTTCTACAACGCCAGCAAAAATTAATGAAGATGTCTCAACGGTCACAATCTACTATGACCCATCAAATGTTCACAACAACAATTTCCAACAGCAAACTGTGGCACCTCCTGCCAGATCCCCGGTCACAATCTACTATGATCCGCACACCATCACAGTACCTTCCTCTGCAGCAATCAGCCCAGTTACCATTACGATATCTGGGTATGTTCCTTATGAAAGAAGTAATGTCATACCTTGGCACTACGGCTCTGACCTCTACTGCAATGGGGAGAAAATCACTCTGGATTCATCAACCTCTTCACCATAAATTGACAATGATGGGGGAGGCGGAGGCTTCACCAGAAGCGGCTGCCTTTTTTCCTCGCAAACACAAAGACCTAATGTTGAAGCAGAGGTTGCTGCTAAGGCAAGAGGAAAGAATGTGGTATCTGAAGAGCCAACTGCCAAAGACACTCAGAAGACGTCTTTTGAACAAGATGTAGACGAGTTCATGAGAATAATAAAAAGGAGTGATTACAAGGTGGTGGATCAGCTTCACCAAACACCCTCCAAAATCTCCATATTATCACTGTTAATGTGTTCCGAAGCTCACAGGAATGCATTGTTGAAGGTCCTGCACGCAGCATACGTGCCGGAGGAGATTACTGTTAATCAGTTAGAAACTATGGTTGCAAATGTCAACACCAGTCATGGACTGGGCTTTACGAATACTGATTTAACAACGGAGGGGCGCAACCATAACAAGGCTTTGCATATCACCTTGGAATGCAAGGGTATTGTTCTGTCTCATGTACTGGTGGACACAGGGTCTTCCCTTAATGTCCTACCAAAGAAAGCCTTAGTGAAGCTGGAGTATGATGGCTTAGCATTACACCCGAGTAATTTGGTGGTGAGAGCATTTGATGGCTCTAAAAGATCAGTGCTTAGGGAGATTGATCTACCTGTGTTGATCTGCCTGCAAACCTTCAAAACTACCTTCTTTGTGATGGACATACAGCCGGCCTACAGCTGTCTGTTGGGTAGACCCTGGATCCACGCCGCTGGCGCTGTTACGTTTACCCTTCACCAGAAGTTAAAATTCGAGTGGGAAGGCCAAATCATCACCATCTGTGGGGAGGAGGACATCTTTGTTAGCCAGATGGCTACGTATAAGTACATAGAAATGGATGGGGAGATCCATGAGACCATGAGCCAGGTGTTTGAGGAACTTAATATTAATGAAGCATCTGCTGTTTCTGGGACTTCCATCACATCATATCAACAGGCCCGGAAGGTTGTTGAGGAGGGTACCGCTCAAGGCTGGGGAAAGCTGCTGCCAGTTGAAAAGAAAGAAGACAGATTCGGGTTGGGTTACAAACCAACTCGACAAGATCAACCAGAGGCTGCAACGGAGCCCAAGTTTGTCAGCGGGGGAATGCTCACCCCGGATGCTGTGAACAATTTGGAAGAACAGTCAGAAGACGAATGCAACCTGGAAAACTGGATACGTCCAAGGATCCCGGGGAACCAAGTCTCAAACTGGTCTTCCCAAGAAATTATAAGAGTTACTCCGGCAGAGTAATTATTATTTCCTGTCTTTAAGCATGCATCAAGTCCTGCATCTTGCCCAAGATGTCAGGGCTCATTTTGTAATCGGGCCATCTTGTATTTTGTGCAAACGATCAATTAATGAATATCAGGACATCTTTTGCAAATGAGTCTTTTCTTTCTCCTCTCACTGTTTTTCATTTTTTATTTTTTGTACAAAAATAAAATGGCAATGTTTTTCAAAATAATAACTTCATTTTTCACTTTTTCTAAGCAAGATAAAACTGATCACTAAAATGAACAAATCTAAACCCTTGCAGAGAGTGCCCTCCAGATTGCACCGACAACAAAACCGCTATGACTTCGTATGACTTTGACTATCCGGTTAATCAAGCTGATGAAGGGGTTGAAGAATATTATGAGCTACCTGAAGAAATAGCCAGGTTGTTGAGACAAGAGGAGAAGGTTATAACTCCTCATCAAGAGGAAGTTGAGACGGTTATTCTTGGTACAGAAGAAGACTTGAAAGAGGTTAAAATCGGGGCCCGTCTGCAAGATTCAGTGAAAGAACAACTTATTGACATGCTTCGGGAGTATGTGGATGTTTTTGCTTGGTCTTATCAGGACATGCCAGGTCTGGATACCGACATTGTTATGCACAAACTGCCCCTAAAGGAAGACTGTCCACCAGTAAAACAGAAGTTGCGCCGTACTCGCCCAGATATGGCAATGAAGATAAAAGAAGAGGTACAAAAACAGTGGGACGCCGGTTTCCTTGTTGTAACTAGTTACCCGCCGTGGGTCGCTAACATTGTACCTGTGCCTAAGAAGGATGGCAAAGTGAGGATGTGTGTGGATTACCAGGATCTGAACAGAGCTAGCCCGAAAGATGACTTCCCATTACCTCACATTGATGTATTGGTCGACAATATGGCTCAGTTCTCGGTGTTTTCCTTCATGGATGGATTTTTAGGATATAATCAGATCAAGATGTCACCTGAAGACATGGAGAAGACAACTTTCATCACACCCTAGGGCACATTTTGTTATAAGGTAATGCCATTCGGACTGAAGAATGCTGGTGCCACTTATCAACGGGCTATGGTAACATTATTCCATGACATGATCTACAAAGAAATTGAATGTTATGTGGATGACATGATTGCCAAGTCCCTCACAGAAGAAGACCACCTGGTGAATCTGTTGAAGCTGTTCAAGCGTCTAAAGAAGTACCAATTGAAGTTAAACCCCAACAAATGCACATTCGGGGTGCGATCCGGTAAGCTGCTGGGATTTATTGTAAGTGAGAAGGGAATTGAAGTTGACCCTGACAAAGTCAAAGCCATTCAAGAAATGCCTGCACCAAAGACTGAAAAAGAAGTTCGAGGGTTTCTAGGTAGATTGAACTACATTTCAAGGTTCATATCTCACCTTACTGCAACCTGTGAGCCCCTTTTCAAATTGTTAAGGAAAGAACAAACGGTCAGGTGGAACGAAGACTGCCAGAGGGCTTTTGACAAAATCAAGGAATACTTATAAGAGCCTCCAATCCTCATGCCTCCAGTTGAAGGAAGACCTCTAATCATGTACTTAACAGTATTAGAAGAGTCAATGGGGTGTGTGTTGGGCCAACATGACGAGTTTGGTCGAAAAGAGTACGCAATATACTACCTAAGCAAAACGTTTACCGACTGTGAACAACGTTATTCACTGCTCGAGAAAACTTGATGTGCTTTAGCGTGGGCTGCTCGCCGACTAAGGAAGTATATGTTGACCCACACTACCTTATTGATCTCAAAGATGGATTCAGTCAAGTATATATTTGAGAAGCCAGCTCTTACCGGACGGGTTGCAAGATGGAAAATGATCCTCACAGAATATGACATTCAGTACACATCTCAGAAAGCCATCAAAGGTAGTGTATTGTCTGATTATCTTGCTGAGCAACCCATTGATGATTACCAGCCTATGAGATTTGACTTCCCTGATGAAGACATCATGTTCTTAAAAGCAAAAGATCATGAAGAGCCTGTTCACACTGAAGGGTATGACCCAGAAGAAGAATGGACAATGATGTTTGATGGGGCTGTTAATATGAATGGTCGTGGTGTTGGTGCAGTACTCATTACACCTAAGGGAGTTCACATGCCTTTCTCGGCCAAACTCACCTTTAATTGCACTAACAACGAAGCTGAATACGAAGCTTGTATTATGGGTCTCGAGGAAGCCATTGACCTCAGGATCAAGACTTTAACTGTATTCGGAGATTCAGCTTTGGTAATCAATCAGACCAACGGTAAATGGTACACTCACCAGGAGTATCTGATTCCGTACCGGGATTATACGAGGAGATTACTGACATTCTTCACAACAGTCAAACTTGAGTATATCCCTCGAGATGAAAATCAGTTTACAGATGCTCTGGCTACCATTTCATCCATGATCAAGGTTCAACCTTCCAACTTTGTGCCTCGAATTGCATTATCCAGACTTGCCAGACCAGCATACGTATTCTCAGCAGACCTTGCTAAAGATGATAAGCCTTGGTTCTATGACATCAAATGCTTCTTGGAGGATCAAACATACCCACCTGGGGCATCATCCAATGACAAGAAGACATTAAGAAGGCTAGCTGGTAGTTTCTTCCTAAATGTTGATGGTTCCTTGTACAAGAGAAACTTTGATATGGTACTTCTCATATGTGTTGATAAGACAGAGGCAGACTTGTTGATGCACGAGGTGCACGAAGGATCTTTTGGTACCCATGTTGGAGGGCATGCAATGGCTAAAAAGTTGTTAAGATCAGGCTACTACTAGATCACAATGGATGCAGACTATTGTTCCTATGCCAGGAAGTGCCATAAATGCCAGATTTATGCAGATAAGGTGCATGTGCCTCCAAATCCTTTGAATGTGATGTCTTCACCCTGGTCCTTTTCCATGTGGGGCATTGACATGATAGGAAAGATTGAGTCGACTGCTTCAAATGGCGACAGATTCATCCTGGTAGCCATTGACTATTTTACCATGTGGGTTGAAGCGGCTTCATATGCAAATGTCACCAGGCAAGTGGTAGCCCGATTCCTGAAGAAAGACATCATCTGTCGGTATGGAGTGCCCGAGCGAATCATTACTGATAATGGTTCCAACTTGAACAACAAAATGATGGCAGAACTATGCCGGGACTTCAAGATCCAACACCACAAATTCTTCTCCTTACAGGCCAAAGATGAATGGCAATGTGGAGGCAGCTAACAAGAATATCAAGAAGATTGTGCAGAAGATGGTGGTCACCTACAAAGACTGGCATGAAATGCTACCATTTGCCTTGCATGGGTACCGTACGTCAATCATAACATCCACTAGGGCAACACCATATCAACTTGTGTATAGTATGGAGGCAGTCCTACCTGTTTAAGTTGAACTACCCTCCTTGCGGGTACTGATGGATGTTAAGCTGAATAAAGCAGAATGGGTCTGATCCCGGTACAAACAACTGAATCTGATCGAAGAAAAGAGATTAGCTGCAATCTGTCATGGGCAGTTATATCAGAAGAGAATGAAGAAAGCCTTCGATCAGAAAGTCTGGCTTCGGGAATACCAAGTAGGAGATCTTGTGCTGAAAAGACTCCTTCCTCCTCATACAGACCACCGGGGCAAGTGGACTCCGAATTACGATGGTCCGTTCATAGTAAAGAAAGTTTTCTCTGGAGGAGCACTGATTCTCAGTACTATGGATGGTGAAGACTTCCTATCCCCTGTGAATTCAGATGCAGTTAAAAAATACTTCGCATAAAAAGACCCGCTGGACATAAAAACAGAATGGAAGTCCAGGAAAAAATGGGGCATCCCGGCGAGTCAAAAACAGAATAAAAGACTCGGGCAAAAATAAGGGAAAATAATAAAAAATGTACACCCGCTGAGTTGAAAATCCGCATTGGACAGCTCAGGCAAAAATGGGTATCCCGGTGGATTGAAAACCCGAAAGGGCGATCCACGCAAAATAAGGGAATAAGCGAACAACTGCATTCTGAATTCGTCTGTATCACTTACAACATGGCAAGTTTCGGAGAGATAAAGCATCAGTCAGAATCAACCTTCTTCAGAAAGCAAGATGAGAAGAACGTCAATGCCATACGAGTCATAGCAAAAGGGAAGCACATTGAAGCGTCATCAATATTGCCAGCACCTTTTTGTTTCTCATTTTGTAACAATCTCCTCATTTCAGGGGATCTGTTTCTTTGACTGTATTTCCCAATTCAGGGCACCCAAATTAATAAAATTAGATTTTCAGTCACATTCTGTCTTGTACATTTTATTTCATTTGCAAAATGTCCGATATCCTTGATATAACGTTTGCATAAAAACAGAAGTGCCTTTCTAATTACATGCTTGCAGGAAATGTATTACTTACTCCCAGGGGTGTCTAAAATCCTATGATGGAATCCAGTTAGGGATACCTCGGGGTACTTGTATGTTCTTTGTCATAACAGGATTGCAGGTATTCCAAGCGCAACATGGGGCGTGAAGGCTTCCCCCCAGCAAGCTGCCAAATCATTACTTCCTCAGCACATCTTCCAAAAAGCACCAGAGATGCTTTCTCCCTATTAGAGCTGCTAAACATCACTTCCTTCAGTACAACAGAAGAAGGGGCTCATTTCCCCAGCTAAGTTCATCACCCTTAGCAGGATCCCCACAAGAATCTCTAGGAAGATCGTTCAGTGATCATTCCTCCCTAGCCAAGTGCTAGACAGGGGACCATCTCCCCGCAGAGCTCCAGCCTCTACCCAGAAGAGGAATGTCTGAAAATATCACAACAAAGTGACAAAAGCTTCCACAGCCCCAGCTGGGCTCCTCATCACCAAGAATAGGTTTATATGTGACTTTACTTCCCCAAAACAGAGCCATATATCAGATCTACCAATGATTTCATCCCCAGCTGGGATATTCCTTCAAGCAGATCAATCGGAGATCTTCACAAAGGGATCCGAGTCCCAGATCGGTATCTTTGCATAATCATAGCATTTGCATCATAAATCACCTTAGAGCGTAGCATTCCGTCTAATACGGAGCATTACGGCAAAAATCAAACATATTGCATAATCACAAGTCATGTTTTGAATCAAACACCTGTATATACCAACATTCCATCAGCCATATATACAAAGACTCACAGTCACAGCAGAAAGCCAAAGCATCCCTTTTACACTCACTAATACTTGTTTATATACTCTTTTTGACACCCGTTTGTGTCATGTTACTCCCTTGCAGATGTAAACCACAAACAAATATTTATACACTCTTTGAACACTCGTCCGTGTTACCATTCCCCAGCATGGTTACCTAAACACTCATTGAAAACCGAATACTTGTTTATAATACACAACTTTCGAAACTCGTCCGTGTCATTTTATCCCCACAGATCACCAGAATATCTTTTACACTCATAAGTTCATAACTTATACACTTTCTCCTATGATACTCGTCTGTGTCATATTCTCCCCGTCAAGTCGAACACTCGTCTGTGTCTCACCCATACTTATTTTTTCACTCATACAGATACTCGTCCGTATCTTGTATACACCACTTATTTTCCCTCAGATTCAACACTCGTCCGTGTTCTTTGTTAACCAGTTGGTACTCGTCCGTATCATCATCTCTGAACATGCGTCAGCGTTTGTTTCTACCGATACTCGTCCGTATCATGAGTCTTAAGGATGCTCGTCCGCATCTTTTATCTATACACAATGTCAAACACCTGTACCTTTCATTTCTTGGATGTAAGCACTCGTCCGTGTTTACCATTCCCCAGTAGAATGACTTTTTTTCTATCTGACATTCGTCCTATGTCATGATACTTTCGTCAGCCGTACCCTACCAGGTGATCGTCCTTCACCTTTGGATGACCGTCCCTCATCCCTTTCCCCAGCGGGGTCTCCATTATTGAAACCATTTTCTATCCGACATTCGTCCTATGTCGTGATATTTTCGGCAGTCGTACCCTGCCAGGTGATCGTCCTTCACCTTTTGATGATCGTCCTTCATCATTTCATCTGATGGTCGTCCCCATCGTTGATTCTGTTATCTAACATTCTTCCTATGTCATGATAAACCCCGAGAGCAGCCGTACCCTGCTAGGTGATCATCCTTCACCTCTTGATGATCGTCCTTCATCATGCTTATCCGATGGCCGTCCCTATCGTCGACCTTGTCTATCCGACATTCGTCCTTGTCGTGATACTTTCGGCAACCGTACCTTTCTAGGTGATCGTCCTTCACCTTGGATGACCGTCCCTCATCCTTATCCCTACAGAGCAGTCGTCCCCTGCTAGGTGATCGTCCTTCACCTTTGATGACCGTCCCTCATCATTATTTCATTTATCCCTTGAACTTGATGGTCGTCCCCATCATTGACTTTACCTCTTAATCCCCATAGAATCTTGTTACTTTCCTTGATGGTCGTCCTCATCATGATCTCTTTATTTCCCCAGCATGACGGCCGCCCCCGTCATTGCTCTATCCCCAGCAGTCGTCCTCTGCTCGATGGTCGTCCTCCATCGCCCGCACTTTATAATCATACTATACTTTCTTTTACAATCTATATCCCTTTTCTTCTTCACAACCAGTGAGTGCAAATTTTGGACTGTCTTTGGTATTCAACCACAAGTTATCTTGTTTGTATGATAAGCTCGTCGGTTACATCCTGCACAGCTAACTCATGCTTGCATAGGGGCAGCTGTAAACACACCAAATTTTCTCTCACTAAGTTCACACCATGGCTTTTTATCTTTTCTTTTGCATAATTTCAATCATATCACATCATGTTGCATTTTTGGTTCACTGCATTGGTTCAAAGTCATCTGCATCTAGGGTTTGTGATCTGAGCAATCCATGAGCCATCTGAGCCACTCCAAGGGCCTCCAATAATCTCAAGAGGGTCCATGTATGTTCAAACATTATATTATATCCTCCCAAGATCAAGAAAGTCAGAAAATCACAAGAACTGGCAAGGCATGGAAGCAGAGCCAGGTTTAACTGCACAAATGACCTAAAATTAGGGTTTTGGTTTCAGAGACCATAACCCCAAATTTTTTGGTCATTCTTGTTTCTATTGGTCTCTATATGCTATAAGGATCATGCATACCAAGTTTTATGGAGAAATTCATTGGGGAAGTCATCTGATCACTGGGTAACTTCTTGAGCAAGTCAGAGCCAAATCAGGGCATCTGAGGCCCCCCAACATGGAACCAAAGTGGATTTTTCATCAAAATGAAGTTATATGGTCTTTATTTGATCATTGAAGTGTTTATAAGTTCACAAATTTGAAGAAAAGTGGGCTAAACCAAAAGTTGCCAAATATGGAAATGACTTGTAATGTAAACTTTCCATTTTGGGAAAGTTTTTCAACCTCCTCTTTCTCAACCAAAAATGCTTCAAATGAAAACTTCTTGGTCATGAAAGTTGTAGATTGGATCATTCCCTTTTCAAAAAGTACAAGAACAAGATCTAATTCATTTTGGAACTCAAGTTATGGCTTTCCAAAGTTGGCAAAAATCACTTAATTTCATGTTTCATGCCAAAAGGGATTTTTTGCAAAAACCTCATACCAAACCATTTTGTGACTTCTAAATGACTTCTATGCATCATTAAAACTTGCCAAAATCATAATTTCCCCAATTCACAAAGCTTCATGCCTTGAATCACAAGCTACCATAAGGCATTTCTCATAAATTCTCAAGAAAGGAATTTTTGCAAGAAGGACTTCTAATGATTGGTATGGTTGCTAATTGATCCCAAAGCATCATAACAACTTCATATGGTTCATTTTGCTGCAAATTGTCCAAGATTTCATTGGTTTCCTTGCCTTGATTCACAAGGAATTCCAAAGAGGGAAATATGCAAGAACATTGGAAATTCTTGATCAAGGCCATCCAGCTCACAAAAACTGATCCAAAGGTCTTCCCTGATCCAAGCTGAAGCAAGACAAGCCCTAAGATCTTCTCTGACCCGAGCCATACCAATCAAACTGTGACATTACCAACCCTCTGGCCCATCAGAACATGTTATGTGGACCTCAAGGACTTGATACAAACGCACACACAAGCCAGAACTCTCCAAGAGGCCAGGATTCACAAAAACTGCAAAATTCTTCATCTCTTCGAAACTCCTCCCATATCCATCAAACCTCATTTTGTTTCTTCACCAACAAGTCACATATCATCCATGGAACAAGAATCAACCACTGAAACAGCCTAAAACATCACATACACAACCCTCCAAATCTGCTACACCAAAACCATCAAACCAGGCCATACAAGCTTGTTCTAAGCTTCATTTCATCATCAGGAGGTTCATAGGAGAGGATTTGCACCAAAGAAGGATCCAGAAAGCCCAGCATCAGGAGGTTCAATCTCAGGTATAGCTCATGAACTTTTTTCCCAGAAGCTTGTTTTTAAGTTCTTTTATGATTCTCTGTGCTCCCCTGATCATGGGGATGTGATCATTATTGAAAATGGTTGAGAAACCATGATGTATGCATGTTCTGAAATTTTGCCCGTTTTCACGTTTTGGTTCGAATCTTGTTCATGATGCAAAATAAATGATTTTTGGTTGAGGGTTTAGGTTTAGGGAGGTTAGAGGATCATTTATGGGCAAGAAATTTGGAGATTAGAGGCTTAGGGAAGAAGTTAGGGTTTGTGTTCACCGGAGAAGATGACCGGAACACTGTTCCGGTCACCTGAAAATGATTATGCCCTAATCCTGAAATTAAGCTAAGTTTGAATTGTGGTCTTTAGATCCTAAGTTACCCGCGCGTGTGGACGTTTCAGATCACCTGATTAAACTCTAATCCACCATTTAATTAATTAATTATGTTTAATTAGTTAGGACAAATCCCAACCATCCAAAAACGCGCTGGTCAACCATTTCCTCCCAACTTTAAATTTGGATCATTGGATCAGATTACTTTTCCTTTTATTTTGTTTTATTTCATTTTCTTTCTATTTAATTTGTGCATTTTATAAAAAATAGTAAAAAGACTTCAAAAATTCTGAAAATTTTTATTAAATCTTTTATTAATTTTCAGAACCCAAAAATATTTTTATTTTTATTTTTTGCATTAAAAAATATTTTTAAATCATTTAAATGATTATTTTTAATTAGTTAATGAAAATTAATTAATTAAAAATACATTTAAGTATTTAAAAATCCCAAAAAAATTCAGAGAACATTTTCAAACATTTACAAACTCACAACACAAATTTCTTTTTGGTTTTGATCACACTTTGATAATTTTCAAATGAATTAGGGTTCTTAAATTTGAATATTTTTAACCCTAACTTCAAAAATTCATAACTTTTAAACCAAAGTGAGTTTGTGAATGATTCTTTTTGCATTGTGTTATGCATGGTTTCAAGTTCCTAAAAACATTTTTGTTTCATTTTTATAATGCATTTTCAATTTGTTTGGAATTTTACCTTTAGGATCACCCTTAAAACCCTAGAAACTTAGGAAAATCATAAGTCACTTAGGGTTTAGCTTCTGACCTTCCCCTTTGGGCAGTGAACTTGTATAGGTTTAGGGTCCCTTTGATTCCATTTTCCATTTTTTTATCCTACCATTTGCTTCTGATTTTGAATTTTGCATCTCATGTTATGCATAAACCCTAATTTGCATCTTCATTTGCCTCCATCTTACATAAGCTTGCATAAATGAACTTGCCATGACATTTTGTGCATCCACATGACATATAAGACATCTTAGGACATATTGAAATCATGTTTGATCATTGCATCATTCATTTGACATGTTTTGTTTTCATTTCATGTCATATGCATTCATGAACTTTCATGCCTCTTGTATGCTTCATTTGCATTCCCATCCTTTGTATGATCATCTCCATCTCATGACATACATTTACATCATCTCTTTGCATCATTAGCATCATGAACATGCTTCAGAATTTGGTTTTTATCTTTGCATTTCATTTCATTTCATTTCCTTTTGCTAACTTTTCAGGTGGTAAGTGTTTGAGAAGTGAATTTGCCTTCACTTCTCATAATCTTTTCTCATCCCTCTTATGCATTCATTTCTGCATTTTACTTTTGTATTAGAGTGAGCTTGCTCATTCATGCTCCCTCATCACTTTCCTTCTTCACGCAACTTATCTTCTTAAGTGAAGTAAGTTGTCTTGCTTCTTGCTGCTTCTTTTCCTTCCATCCCGCTTCTTCCTTGGTGGCCTTTCCTTGAAGATCTCTTGCAAGCCTCATGAACCCTAGGAATACCCAAGCATGTTAACAATTAGGGTTTGATTAGTCCCCCCATTAGTTTTTACCTTTGTATCATATTTGTGTCTTCTCTTCTCATCTCTTAATCAAGGACTAAACCTTAAAGGTTTTAAGGCTTTGTGATTAGGGTTATGCCTGTATCCTTCTATTAGGATGGAGTGTATAACTTTAATCCTAAGTGTTAAACCCTTAATGTGTTTAAATCCTTTAATCAATTCATCTAATAACCACTAAGACACCAAGCTTGTAACTTGGGCCTTGCATTAGGGTTCTAATTCTCCCTTAATTGGTTAAGAAGGACTATCCCTAGTGTTAATGGACAAGTCCCCCTCAAGTTGTCTTACAAACCATAAAAATCACTTCTTAATCTTATCATTAACTAAAATCCACTTTAATAAAGGTTTTGTTTTGTCATGAGGTTAATCCCTAATCATGGATTAAGTTGAGGAGCCTTCCTCTGCTTAAATATTCTCATCTATTATCCTTCTATTAGGATAATGTAATGGGTCCATTAAATCCTTGATTATGGCTTAAACTCATTACTTAACACCAAACAAAAATACCAAAAACATCTAAATAATTGCAAGTAGGTTAATGATCTTAATCCTACATCATGGTGATTAAGTGTGAGGTGTTTACTTCATACCTAAGGTATTCTCATTACCCCTAATCAGAGGGAAGATGTGATGAGCTTACTAACCCTTGGTTTAGGCTTAAGCTCATTTTCTTATGACAAACACAATAAGCAATAAAAGATTGAAAACACCAAAAACAAACAATAATCGTCTCCTCCGGGATTCTTTTCTCATCTCATTCACTCATAAATGAGAACTTACTCCTTCCGTCTAATGCAAGACAGTTTGCACCTGAGCCAGACAGGTCATACACTTGAGCATAGGCAAGCAAGCAGTTCATAAGTCAATTTATCCTTCAGTCTCTTTGAGTCGAACTACGGTGTTCTGACTTCCTCATTGCACGAGAGAATACGTAGGCATGACTTAACAGTTATCGAACAAAAGTCTCTGTATATTCCCCCTCCTCCAGCATTATTCTTTGAGCCTCATAGTCTTAAGCTATGTATTCTTTCCTTACACTGACACTCCTTTTATTCACTTCACACTTCTTTTGCATTGACACATGTACATTCTTTTCCAGCTTTTGCACACAAAATAGCATTGATACCACCCCTTTAAACACAAATCTTTCAAGCGTGGATCTCGTCGAGTACGACGGACAATCTGGGTGCTAATACCTTCCTAGGTTGTAACCAACCCCCTTTCTCAGTTTCTCTGGTTCGCAACCTTCTTGTCCATCTTTTCTTAGGTTTATGCAGCATTACCTTTCCTTCGGGATAAAAATGCCTAGCTGGAGACTCTTTTCAGTTTACCCTTGTGTTCTCTCTCTCTCTCTCGCCGACCGTTCGCGTCTGTACCCCTCTTGGCCCACCGTGTCATCAGGTGGGAGCGACACTAGTGTTTCACCGTGGGGAGCTCCTGTGTTATTGGTAAAGAAGAAAGATAGTGGTATGCGGCCTTGCATCGATTATCGTAAGTTGAACAAGGTTACAATCAAGAATAAATACCCCTTACCGAGGATAGACGATCTTCTAGATCAATTGAAAGGAGCCTGCATTTTTCTCGAAGATTGATCTGAGATCGGGCTATCACCAGATTCATGTGAAGAGTTATGATGTTCCGAAAACTGCGTTCAAAACCCGTTACGGCCATTACGAATTCTTAGTGATGCCTTTCGGTGTGACGAATGCTCCAGCTGTTTTTATGGAATACATGAATCAGATATTTCAGAATTACTTGGATCAATTTGTGGTGATCTTTATCGATGACATTCTTATCTATTCTCATACTCCGCAAGAACACGGAGAGCATCTAAGGATATTGATCTGCAGGAAAAGCAACTTTTTGCTATGTTTAGTAAGTGTAAATTATGGATGTCGAAAGTCAAGTTCCTTGGACATGTTATATCACAGGGAGGTGTAGCAGTGGATCCGTCAAAGATAGAAGCTGTAATTAATTGGGAGAGACCGAAGAATGTTTCAGAAGTGAGAAGCTTCCTAGGTTTGTCAGGTTACTACAGAAGATTTATTAAAGGTTTTTCTCATATGGCGTTACCATTAACTAAACTCACTAGGAAGGACTTTGCTTACGAATGGGATTCTAGTTGTGAACAAAGTTTCGTGTGGTTGAAGGAGAAATTGACAACTGCTCCAGTTTTGATTATTCCCGATCCTAAAAAATCTTATGAAGTGTTTTGCGATGCTTCGAAGATGGGATTAGGAGGTGTCCTCATGCAAGAAGGTCAGGTAGTAGCGTATTCTTCTAGACAGTTGAGAGTTCATGAGAAGAATTACCCTACACATGATTTGGAATTAGCGGTCGTGGTGTTTACCTTGAAAGTGTGGCGGCACTATTTGTATGGTGTGCGTTTTGAGATGTTTAGTGATCATAAGAGTTTGAAGTACCTCTTTGACCAGAAGGAACTAAATATGAGACAGAGGAGATGGATGGAATATTTGAAGGATTATGACCTTGAGTTGAAGTATCATCCCGGTAAAGCGAATAAAGTGGCAGATGCTTTAAGTAGAAAAGTGATTTATAGTGCCGAATTGATGGTGTTGGAGTATGCATTATTGGAAAAGTTCTGAGACCTTAATCTTCAGTTTGTTTGGACTCTGAATGGTGTGATTATGGAAAACTTGAATATCAATTCTACCTTGAGGAATGAGATTCAGCAAGCACAAGTTCTGGATGGGAAGTTGCAAGAGTTATTGCTCCAACCAGGTTTCGTAAGGGCGTTGGATGGGATTATCCTATTCAACCAAAGAATTTGCATTCCAAATGATGATGTGTTGAAGAGAAAGATTTTGGAAGAAGCCCATAAACTTTCTTTTACGATACATCCGGGTTCTTCGAAAAATGTATCAAGACTTGAAGAAAGAGTATTGGTGGTCCGGAATGAAAAAGGACATTGCGGTATTTGTGTCTGAATGTGCGGTGTGTCAACAAGTGAAGATTGAGCACCAAAGACTGGGCAGATTGTTATAGCCTTTGGACATCCCGATTTGGAAATGGGATAGTATCTCTATGGACTTTGTAGTAGGTTTACCGAGTACTCAAGGTGGCTATGACTCTGTTTGGGTGATTGTGGACCGACTAACAAAATCTGCGCATTTCTTAGCCGTGAAGACTACATATAAGGCAAGTCAGCTTGCAAAGTTGTTTGTTGCTGAAATTGTGAGATTGCATGGTGTCCCGTCCAGTATTGTATCAGATAGAGATCCGAAGTTCACTTCGAGATTTTGGAAGGTGTTCCAACAAGCCATGGGTATGAATTTACGTTTGAGTACTTCTAATCATCCTCAAACGGATGGTCAGATGGAACATACGATTCAAATGATGGAAGATATGTTGAGAGCATGTGTTTTAGAAAGTAAAGGAAATTGGAAAGAACTTTTATCGTTGATCGAATTTTCGTACAACAATATTTACCATGCAAGCATCAGAATGGCTCTGTATGAGGCTTTGTATGGAAGAAAGTGTAGAACACCGTTGTGTTGGTCGGAAGTGGGTGAAGATAGGATTTTAGGACCGGAAGTTATTCAAGAGACTACGGAAAATATTCGTATGATTTGAGAAAATATTAAACAAGCTCAAGATCATCAGAAGAGCTATGCTGACAATCGAAGGAGACCTTTGGAATTTAATGAAGGTGATCATGTATACTTGAAAGTCACTCCGAGATTGAGGTTGAAAGGACCGTTTAAGTTGCGTAAGTTAAGTCCGAGATACGTAGGACCGTATCAGATCTTAGAAAGGATTGGTGAAGTTGCTTACCGTTTAGCCTTACCGCCCTCTCTATCTGAAATACATGATGTTTTTCATGTATCTCAACTTCGTAGGCTCGTTCCCGATCCTCTTCAGCCTATTCTACCAGATTCTATCGAGATAGAAGCGGATTTGACCTTTGAACCCCAACTGAGCCGTATAGTTGGGAGAGAAATCAAGGTGTTAAGAAATAAGGAGATACCACTTGTAAAAGTGCAATGGGATGAAACGCATCCGGGAGATGCTACGTGGGAATTGGAATCGGAGATGCAGGAATTATATCCTCACCTGTTCATGTAATATTTTATATTCAAGGACAATTTCTATTTAAGGGGGAGGATGTAATACCCCGTAAATTAATTTTAGTGCTATGGATAATATTAATTGATATTAATAATTTCTCGGATTACTCTAAGAAATTTTAACATAAATAAATAGAGTAATCAGCGGGATATTATTACAATAATTAGTATTAGCTGACTCAGAGGTTTTATTAAATATTGGATTAAGAGACATTTTTGGATACTCCCTAATTGAACCCGTTGGTAGTGAAATGTTATATTTTTATTTAAGACACATGTCTTTTTCTTTTTTGGATAGAAATAGAAATAGAAGAAGAGAGAAAGGAAGAGAAGAAAGAAGAAGAAAAAGTCTTGAAGAGGAAGAAGAAGAAGACTCATAATATTGTGCTTCCACCCATCCATTCTCCATTCAATTTTCTCCAATCTTCTTGCTAGAGGTGGGTTCATAGATAGACACTATTCTCTTTTGGTTTTGTTGAAGCTTTTAGGATTTAAGAGTTTTAGGTCAAATTATGAAAAATTTCGATCGAATCCCCCGTAAAGGCTTGAGGTGGGTATTACATTGAGTCCCACGGGAAGCGAGTGTTAGCTTGAGGTGGGTATTAAATTGAGTCCCACGGGAAGCGAGTGTTAGCTTGAGGTGGGTATTACATTGAGTCCCACGGGAAGCGAGTGTTAGCTTGAGGTGGGTATTACATTGAGTCCCACGGGAAGCATTTGAGTGGCTTGAGATGGGTGTTTCATTGAGTCCCATGGGAAGTCTAGTTGTTTATACTTGAGGTGGGTATTTCACTGAGTCCCACGGGAAGTGTTGCAGGAAACGTTGTTTGAATGTTTTCCGTTTTGCCTTGATTACTTTTGAGAGGAATCTTTCGTATTCGTGGAACCATTAGGTTTGACCCTTAGAGCCGAGAGAACTCTAAGATAGGGAACCCACTGAGATGTTTTATCTCACCCCATGTTGATGTTTTTATTTCACGTACTTTAGGTTCCGTTAAGGGTAAGGATAAGGCGACTTGATTATCCTTACTAGTTGATGACTTTGTCTTCCGCTGTGGATTTTGAGATCTTCGGATATAGTTCTTAGATTTGTGTAGTTTGAACATCTTGTATTATTTTATAGCCTTGTTTTAGTACCTTATGTTGTAGTGGCTATACTTATACAATGTGTTGCTAAGAACTTATTTGTATTTCAGTACCAAAATTTAAATATTTATATATGAAGAATATGATTTATGTATGTGTTTTGTATATGGGTATTACAGAAGGAACTGGATTCTGGGGTCTAGCACTCCATATAATTCTTGAATGCAATCACTCCTGGGCTAGCCCCACGCGACGTGGTTCATTCGCCCTTTCGTTTAAAACACCTTAACAAAGGTCAAACATTTTTTCTCTAAACGAACATTGTTTAAATCTTTCTATCTCGCAAATAAGCTAGCGCTTCAGCCTCCGCCGCGAGTAAAAGCCAATGTTTAGCAGTTAGAAAGCGTTTTAAACAACCGTTCATTAAAACAAAAACATAAACCGTAGTTGCACAAACTACGAAGCTCTGACTTTCCCATTGCACAAGGGAAACGTAGGCACAGGGATTTTAATCCTTCGCGAGCACAATAATAAAAATTAACCATAATCTCCATAATAATAATACTTTCCTTTTTATTAGAACAAACATCTTAACAAACGTTTAGAAGACAAAGACATTAATCAACATTTAATCGCACAGTTAGACTAAGAGGTTCCCGTTGAGTACAACGGACGTGAGGGGTGCTAATACCTTCCCCTTGCGTAACCGACTCCCGAACTTAGAATTTGGTTTCGTTGAACTTTTCTTATCCTTTATTTAGGTTGTATCTATATCTTCCTTTTCTCTCGTAGAATAAATAGAATTAGGTGGCAACTCTATTGTTTCTTTCCGCGTCCCATCGCGAGGATCGTATTTTTTGAGGTACGACAAAGCACAACCATGTTTATATTAATTGCTTCAGTAAGTCGGTTCGGTTTCTTACTCCTGGTGAAGAGGAAGAAGAAGTTGGTTATTTGTCTGCTCGAGAGTTGAAAGAGCTTATGGACAATAAAGCGCAAGTTTTGGCGCTGTTTGCTTCATTCTCGGTGGAGAATGATGTGGCAATAAGTGAATTTCAAGTGGTGAGGGATTTCCCGGAAGTGTTTCCAGAGGATGTTATGGATATACCGCCAGAGAGAGAGAGAGGTGGAATTTAGTATTGATCTTGTGCCAGGAACGAGACCTATTTCCATGGCACCGTATTGTATGTCGGCTTTCGAGTTATCTGAGTTGAAGAAACAGTTAGAGGAATTATTAGAAAATAAATTTGTGAGACCGAGTGTATCATCGTGGGGAGCACCAATATTGTTGGTAAAGAAGAAGGATGATAGAAGGAGGTTGTGTATTGATTACAAACAACTGAATAAGGTGACGATTAAGAATAAGTATCCACTTCCGAGGATAGACGACCTGATGGATCAGTTGGGTGGTGCTCGCGTGTTCAGTAACATAGATTTGCGATCGGGTTATCATCAGATAAGAGTGTAGGATGAGGATATTCATAAGACTACTTTTAGAACTCAATATGGACACTATAAATATGTAGTGATGCCATTTGGAGTTACTAATGCACCTGGTGTATTCATGGAATATATGAATCGGATTTTCCATGAGTATTTGGATCAATTTGTTTTTGTGTTTATAGACGACATTCTGATTTACTCTATGTCAAAAGAAGAGCATGTTGAACATTTGAGAATTGTGTTGCAAGTGTTGAAAGAGAAGAAATTGTATGAGAAACTGTCGAAGTGTGAATTCTGGTTGAAAAAAGTGAATTTTCTGGATCATGTGATTTCGGAACAAGGGATTGTTGTGGATCCGTCCAAAGTAGACGCAGTGCTACAATGGGAGACTCCATGGTCAGTGACAGAAATTAGAATATTCTTGGGATTGGCCGGTTATTATCGGAGGTTTATTGAGGGGTTTTTGAAGTTAGCACTTTCGTTGACCCAATTGACTTGTTAGAACAAGGAGTTTGTGTGGGATTCTTAGTGCGGGAAGAGTTTTATTGATCTGAAGAAGAAGCTGACTACTACGCCAGTTTTGATTTTTCCGAAAACGGATGAACCGCTTGTGGTTTATTGCGATGCTTCTTTGATGGGTTTAGTTGGAGTATAGATGAAAGATTGTCAGGTTGTGGCGTATGCTTCACGTCAGTTAAGAGTTAGTGAGAGGAATTATCCTACTCACGATTTGGAGTTAGCAGCTCTGGTTTTTGTCTTAATGATTTGGAGACATTACTTGTATGGTTCGAGGTTTGAAGTTTATAGTGATCATAAGAGTTTGAAATATTTGTTTGATCAGAAAGAGTTGAATATGAGATAGAGATTTTGGTTAGAATTTCTGAAGGATTATGACTTTAGTTTGAATTATCATCCAGGTAAGGCTAATGTTGTAGCTGACGCCTTGAGTCGGAAGACATTACACATGTCGACTATGATAGTTAGGGAGTTGGAGTTTATTGAGCAATTCAGATATATGAGTTTGGTTTAAGAACAGGCACTTCATAGTGTGACATTAGGAATGCTGAAGGTTAATAATGATTTTCTTGATCTTTTTCAAGAGAGTCAGACGTCGGATGTGAATTGGTGGACTTAATGGTTAATGATGAGCGAGTTTGAAATGACGAGTTTTGGGTTGATGAACGGGGAGTACTTAGATTTTGAGATCGTATTTGTATTCCTGATGATCTTGATTTAAAGAGAATGATTCTTGAAGAAGGGCATAAGAGTGGCTTAAGTATTCATCCAGGAGCGACAAAAATGTATCAAGATTTTAAGAAGATATTTTGGTGGCTTGGTATGAAGCGAGATGTGGCTCAATTTGTGTATGCGTGTTTGACTTTTCAGAAGTCGAAAATGGAACATCTGAAACCTTGTATGATGCAATCGTTGGATATACCCGAGTGGAAATGGGATAGCATATCAATGGATTTTGTTACAGGGTTACCTACTACTCCAAGAGGTCATGATGCAATTTGGGTGATTGTTGATTGGTTGACGAAGTCAGCGCATTTTATACCGATTGGTATAACTTATTCCTTGCAGAGATTGGCAGATATATATGTTGGTATAATTGTGAAGTTGCACTGGATACTTTTGAACATTGTGTCGAAAAGAGATTTGTGGTTTACTTCGAGGTTTTGGGAGAGTTTCAAGAGACATTGGGTTCAAAGTTGAAGTTGAGTTCAGCTTATCATCCTCAGACCGATGGACAGATAGAGAGGACGATACAATCTTTGGAAGATCTGTTGTGGGCTTGTGTACTTCAACAAGGAGGTGCTTGGGATAGTCACTTGTCGTTTATTGAGTTTATGTATAACAATAGTTATCATTCCAGTATCGGAATGACACCGTTTGAAGCATTGTATTGTGCAACAGACTACTGAGATGGTGAAGTTGATTCAAGATAAGATGAAGAATTCACAGAGTAGGCAGAAGGGTTACCATGATAAGAAGAGAAAATATCTTGAGTTTCAAGAAGGAGACCATGTAGTTTTTAGGATTACTCCGGTGACCGATGTTGGACGAGATTTGAAGTCGAGAAAGCTTACTCCTAAGTTTATTGGGTCGTATCAGATTTTGGAGAAAGTTGGACTTGTTGCTTATAAAGTGGCGTTGCCACCGAGATTGTCAAATTTGCATGATCTATTCCATGTGTCACAGCTTTGGAAGTATCTCCTGGATCCGTCACATTGATACTAATGGATTAAATTGAGGTAAGAGATAATCTTATAGTTTAAGCATTACTAGAACGAATTGATGATCGGGAGGTGAAGCAGTTGAGAGGCAAGGAGATTGTCCTTGTGCGAGTGGTTTGGGGAGGAGCTGTCGGTGGGCATATGACTTGGGAATTAGAAAGAAGGATGTGAGAATCGTATCCGAATCTTTTTGCTTGAGGTAAGTTTTCAAGGACGAAAACCTTTTAAGTGGGGGAAAGTTGTAACACCCAAAATTTTATTTGAATATTTATTCAGAATGTTGTGTTGTGATGTGTAAAGACTAATATATATTATCGAATATAATTGTGGTTGAAAATTATATTGTGGTGGCTAATTGTATTATTATGTGATAAGTAAAATAAATGGAATAAATAGGAGGTGAGAACAAGGTGGTCAATTAGTAGAAGTAGTAAGGGTAAAAGTGGAAGATCATAAGTTAGATATTAGGGGTTATGTTGGAAATAAGGAGAATGAGAAAACATAATCGTGAAAGGGGAACGTGAAGCAATCGTGAAAGTTGTGAAGAGGAGAAGAAGAGGAAATGGCTTAATCGTGAAGAAGAGTTCGCGAAGAAGAAATTCTCAATAAAACATAAGGTAAGGGTGGGATTCTTCCATCTTAAGGGTTTTATAATAGGAATTGAGTAGGTTGAGAATTAGGGATTGAGGTTGTGGTAGATTGAGGAGGAATTAGGTTGGATTATATGTTGTTGATTGTTATTAGTTGATAATTGTATGCAATAGACGATGAAATTGATGAATACTGAGAATTTTGGTTGTGATTGGTGATGGGTATGATAATTTTTGTAGCAGGTTTGAGTGCTGAGAGCAGAGCTGCGATTTGCAAAATCGTAGAGGTCGCTTAGCGAGCTATAGCTCGCTTAGCAAGGAGAGTCAGGGAGTTCCTCGCTTAGCGAGCAGTGACCCTCACTTAGCGAGCCCTGTAGCATGAAAAATCAATTTTTAAATTCTAGAAAATTCCTTAAAATTACTTAATTAAGTTAGTAATGCTTAGGAATTGTTGTGGAGTAGTTAAAGGTAGTGAAAGAGGAGTATACACTTGATTGTAGGGTTAATTAGTGTAGTTTGAATTTAAACCTAATTGATATGTTTGTTGGATTTGTTGTTGTTGTGATAAGTTACATATGTTTGTTGGTGGTGAATGTATATGTAATTATTGTGATATATGATATTGTTCCGTTTGTGATGGTTGAAGTTTATTTAGGTGGTTGTATGCTAGAAATGCATGATGATAATGATAATTGCGATGTTAATGAATTGTTGTAGGTGGAATGGTGTTGTGATGAGTAGTTGGATATAAGTTTATGTTGTTGTTGTTGATGTTGATATTGTATGATGTAATCGTTGCATTTATGCATGTATGTCATTGATGTTGCATGACATGTTACATAGTTGAAGAACATACCAAGGTGGGGTATGGTCGTTGTTGTGATGTTGGTGTGGTCATGAAATAGGGATCGTATGTGGCCATGAAATAGGGGTCGATGGGTGTGATCATGAAATAGGGATCATATTGGTCCATGAAAGAGGGTCGAGAGTTCCGACGGGAATTGGATCTTGAAATAGAGATCGGATATGGTACTGCATGCATAGAGTAAAGTAGAGTCTCATTGCATGATTATTATTGTTGTTGTATGTGATGTTATGGTAGTGTATGATATTGTTATATATATTTTGTTGTTGTATGTGATGTTGTTGAGGTGTGATAGGTGTTGTTGTAGGTGTTGTTGTCAAATAGTTGTTATTGAGAATTGGTGCCTAGTTTTCTGATACTTGCTTAAATTCTTATTATATTACTCTTTGTGATGTAAGTATCTCACTCCTTCTGTTTGAATGTTACCCTTATGTTGGTAACATGCAAGTGAGCAGGATAAGTCGAGTGGTGGTCAGTGAAGTCGGTACACTTCACGTCTTAGGGTGTCGACCTAAATATGGTCTATGTGATGTTGGAAAACTATGGAAAATAGCTACCTAAATAGCCAAAAAAGTTATAGGGAACTGCTAAAAAATAGTCAAATTTTTTAGAAACATAATAGTACTTTTTACATCGGTTATTAGCAAAATCGATGTATAACACAACATTTCACATTGGGCTACCATCAAAACTGATATAAAAAACATACCCTGACGCGTTTGATATTTATTTGCACTATATTTTACATCGGGTGCATGTTATAGCTTAGGTAAAAAACCATACCCTGACACGTTTGATATTTATTTGCAATACTTTTTACATCGGGTTCATGTTATAACCAATGTAAAAAAACAACCCTTTTACATCGGATGTCATTTAAACCGATGTCATTTAAACCGATGTAAAAACACCCTTTTATATATAAAAAAAATACAATTTTTTTCCACATCAAACTTAAAAAAGTTAACCGATGTGGTTGGTGTATTTTTTACATCGAGCTATAACCCGATGTAAAATGTCTTTGATTTACTACATCGCATGACTTTACATCGGACCCAGACCCAATGTAAAAAGTCATTTTCGTCCGATGTAAAAAGTCATTTATGTACTAGTGTTGTTTTCTCCTCGATTATTATACTAAATTAAGGTAATAATGTTAATCTATTACCTTGGGTTCTCAAAATAATTCACTTCTGAAAATAATAAAAATGTAGAAGTTGAGGATCGAACCGATGTGAAGAACACTTTACCTCTTTGTTATTTTAAAATTGATGGGTAAAATAACAAGTTTTCTTGTTATTTTAAAATTGATGGGTAAAATAACAAGTTTTCACGACGTCTTCGTTATCTTGCATGTGTAAGGGATGTTAAAGTCATTTCGCATCCGAGGTCAAATTCTTTTTTTGTAGTGGTACAACCACCTTACCAAAACGATTAAAGAATTTCCTCAAGGAAGCCGCATAGTACCCATCACACAAATTTGTGAAAACGAAGGAAACAATTTCTTTCAGGCGGGCATGAACAATCTGACAAGCTCTCACCTTGATCACACGAAGAGAGCAGCACAAAGTACTAGAGTAGAGCCGAAAAATGAGATTTAAGCGAAAGAGACCTAGTACTTGATGAATGGAAAATGCAGATGTTATATGAATCCACAAAATAATATGTAGTCAAGTTGGTATACTCGAAAATCAACATAGAAGTGGAAAGAAGGCATAAGGAACTATGGTATCAATATGAAATTCCATAGTAAGCCGAAAATGCAGCTGGAAATGCATGATGTTAGAATGAGTGAGGTGTTTACTGCTTGAAGATTAGCATAGTGTATGGAATGATTGAATAATTGGATAGGGTGCTAATAAAACCAACCTACACCAGTGAAAATGATGATGGATTGATACTATGCATGAGGATGAATAATGTTTGTATCTATGAATGCATGAAGAAAGAGGTCACAGAGAGGTTGGAGCTTCTCTCTCTAAGAGACTATTTATTATATATAACTATATTTCATTTCAGCTTTGATGACAACAACTCTGAAATTTTAATTCAGAATAAACAAGTGTAATTAATCTATTGAAAGAATTAATAAATGAAATTCATATAGAGGAACATGAGAGAAAGATATTTAAGCTAAAACACTCACAGGGCAGCTCTCCTTTGGCAAGTGAATTTCTATAGCTTTAAGTCAAATGAAATAAAACCATAATCACCTGCCAATAGAGAAACGCCCTTTGACTGATTTGCTTATTAAAATATAAACATTACACCCTTTCTCTCATGCTCTCTCTAATGTATCTTTGTTTCATATCAGTGTATGAAACTCCCAACCAATTATATAGGCTAATACTCAATGGTTTTATGCTTTGGATATACTTGTCCATTTTACTTCTAAACAATGGCATATGTGTGAAGGTGAAGGTTCTAGATATGATATATCGTCTTGACATTTCCATTAAGATTCTTTCTTTATTTTCATGTTCAACATTTGGAACAAGAATCCCAATATGTTCCACTACTTAATTTAAAATTGCAGGAGAAACAAGTAATAAAAATATATGCAAATTTTGTAATTAAAAAACTTCATTACTATAAGGACACTAAACTATGTTTTCTTTCTCTTTTATTTCAAAGTAATATAGATTCATTCTCTCTTTAAATATGATTTAAAAATACACTGACTTTGTTCACAGTTTTTGTTTACCATTTCTTTAAAGGACAAAAGAATCTGAAATGGGAGGATGGACAAAAATAATGCTTTATGAGTTGTGACTTTTGGATATTATGAATAGACAAATTAATGAGCATATATCAAAAGTGTGCCAAAGAGAAACAATTGTTTTGGATATCCATGGCATAACCCTCAAGCATATGCGAATGTTTCATCATTTGTTTATTCTATCAATTACTTTGTTATATAGTTTTCTAAAGTTTAACACAAACAAATGGGAATTGAAAGGCATAAACGAGCAGTTATATATTCAATTTGAGCAGTATATGATAACCAAAGCAACAATAGGGCACGTCTCTCTTGGAACGCAAATAGTTTGTATATAACTTACTAAAGAGAGTTTCTTTGTGTCCACTTTAGCTACATGTCTATTTACACTTAAATAGATTATGTGTCAATCGAAATTACTAAAATAGATGATTAATTGATAGGCAAACTCCTCTCAACAAATAATAAGGTTGATAAATATGAACACATTTAAACATGAGTCCCTTGAATCTTTTTTAAGTTTTTTGTGTTTATCATGGTTGTTTAGACTCTAGACTTTAGTCAAAACCATTAACTTGACAATTAGGAATTATTATAATGTTTAATGTTGATAGTATCACTAACTAGAAAGGGGATTCAAGCAATACATGTCTAAATACTCTATTTTTTTACGGATTTACCTGCGGGTTTTGACAAAATTTCCATAGAAAACGTATTACCTGCCATTTTTCCTGTCATTTTTCGTTCCCTCTAAAATCTTTGTGGATAATTAATTTAGCAGTCGCAATAAAGAATCGCACGTAAATGCGCAGGTAATATCCATAGGAATAAACCTCAAATTCGCAGAAAAGATCGCAGGTAAATAAATTTTTCGCAGGATAAGTCGCAACAAATTTAAAATTCGTAGGTAAATCCATAGATAATTTTTTCTCAAATTTTTAATTTAATTAATAAATGTTTTTAATTTATTTTTAAAACATTATAATTAATATTAAATATCGAAGTATCAATAATATACAAATAAAAATCTAAATTAAATAATTCAAAACTAATCACATTCAAATTTTTAGAACAACCAAATTACTAAATATTACTATAGAGTCTATAACAAGTACTTGTAGAGTTATATTTATTAAATATGACACATCTAAACTACTAAGTAATTACTTGTCCAACCAAATTAGGACAAGTTAACAAGAAAAATCAATCCCAATCAAAATTAACTTCTAACGTATTCACTAATGTCTTCATCTGATTCATCAATACCATCTTATTTGGGTGATCAGTTTCATTATTCTCTTGTTCTTATCTTTGCAATGATTCATTGAAAGCATGGACATGACTTCTCAAATCATCAAAACCTCTTCAGAGTATAAATATTTTCACCATCCTCAAAAAACATTTCTAGTTCAGAAAGACTTTTAGCAAAATGTTGGATTGAAGTTTACTTAATTTAGTTTGTTCAAGCGGTTGACTTGCTTTAAGAGCCAAGTGCATCAAGATAATCACAAAATAGGATTCAAATCATAATGTTTTAAAGAAATTAAAAGTATCATACACATAAATGAAATTATCATTAGAATTACTGAAACGTTCTCAATACTAGTTAAAATGTGAACAAAATAGCAAGCGGCGGCGGTAGTAAGTTTAAAGCTTTGATCTACGCCGGTAAGTCCCTCTCCTCTCCCCGATAGGCCATCCCGTATTTTTTTTCTTTCGGAATTGTGTTTTTTTTTCGGAATTGTTGGGGATTTGTTCTAGATGATTTTTCTTCCATCTATTGGGTTTACTCTCTCCCTCCTGAGTGTTTTTCTGCAAGTTCTGCATAAAAACTTCTGTAATACCTTAGCTCTTTTCTTCGGAATTTTCGCTTAAATTCCTAACCCTAGGGTTAGGGGCCTTGGTTTTGGAGGAGTCCTGAGTTGGGTATTGAGGTTGTTTTCTTTTAGTCTTGAGCATTGCTTTGGGAGGCTTTTTACCTGGTTTGGTTGTCCTGTGTTTGTATAGCTGCTATTAAGGGGTGGACGAAGGTGAGGAGGAAGTCGCATCAAATGGAGGTTTTGAGATGGGATTCATATCCTAGAGGCAGAGTCAATGGTATTGATGAAGTTAGCAAGGTGATTTCTATCTTCTTTTCGGAGTTCCCTGATAGGATAAGGGCGAAAGATATTAGTGAACTGTTTGGTTGTGTGGGTGACATTGTTGAGGTAGTCATCCCTCCAAAGAGGAACAAATTCGGTAAATGTTTTGACTTCGTAAGGTTTAGGGAGCCTAAGGAACCTAGATTATTGGCAGTGAAGTTGGATAATATAGTAAGCGACGGAAAAAAGATCCACGCTAATTTACCTCGTTTCGATAGAGGGTCGCTAGCTCCTAAGGTCATTGGGGTTTGGAAGGAGTTAAGCCTCAGACAAATTATATGCTTAGGACACTGTTCCACAAATCTGATTCTGTGGCGGTCAACATATATTATGCGGACACAGTGGCTAATAGTGGAACCATTCGTAAGGATAAACCCGAAAGGAATATTTTAAATTTCGCCTCTAAGGAGAAGGATAGAGCAAGAATGGATAAGGCTTTTGTGGGCAAGGTCTTAATCCTTGGAGCGACGTAAAATTTGCAAACTATCTTGGAGATCGAAGGTATTTTTTTGATAAAAGTTACGCCGTTTGGATGATCACTTTGTTTATTAGAAAATGTGGAAGAATGTTTCATCCAAGACTTGATACCAGAGGGAGAAGTATGGAGGAAAGAATGGTTTCATTTCATCAAACCTTGGGAGGAAGGTAACATTGATGAGGTAAGAGTAATGTGGGTGCGGATTTACGGTGTCCCGACTCATGCGTGGAACTCGGAATTTTTTGAAGCTTTAGGGAATTCCATCAGTTCATTTATCAGTCTTGACGACAATACGATGAAAGGGTTGAATCTTGACATTGGTAGAATCCTTAATAAAATGCCAGTAGCTAGCAAGTTACCCACTGCTTTGTCCATAATAGTAGATGGGAAATTGTTTCCTCTTATGCTGAAAGAGGACACCAACGGCCCCGTACGTATCCTTAAGGAGGCAGCGGGAACCCCTATTGGCAGACCTCGCTCCATCAATTCTATCAACTCGGATGATTCTACAAATAGTTACTCGAATAATACAAAGTCAGTGGATGGACATATTATGGTTGTTGCTAGTTCGGACGAAGACGACATAAACGTTCCTTTGCAACTCCAAGACAAAGGGTCCGAACAGAATGGTGAGCAAGAAGGATTAACTGGGGTTAATCCAAAACCTGATATAATTGACAGGAAGAGGGTTGTGTTAGGTGGTGAGGAGGTTAAAGGCAGAGGTAATGTTTCTCTTGAGGTGGATGATGCTGGAAATTCAGTTCGGTTGAATGCAATAGTAGGAAGTATTGGAATTTTTGATAATGTTGTAGGACGAGTGAAAAATGTTTATAGGCCGGAGTTGACATCCAGTAGCGATCATATTTCGGCTTTTTTCGGGACTAGAATACCCTGCATTAATCCTAATGCCGAGATTAATAGCAGTAGTTTTCTTGAGGAGAATCTCAACCAAAAAGTTAGAACCCCGAAAAGAGTGAAATATCGTCTTTGTTTCGATCCTAATCTTAAACTCAAAAAGAAGTTCAAAAGGAAAGTGGCGAAGAATAAAGGTAGTAAGGTGTGTGGAGAAGTGATGGCATCAAAATTTTGCGAAGGGACAAGTATGGATGTCGAAGATAGTATGGATTCTGTGTGGTTAGGTTGCAAGGAGGGTTCGGTTTTATACGGTGACCAGTCGGAAGATTCCGTTATTTTGAGGAACAATTCAAAGATGTGGGAGAATTTGGATGGTAATGTAGGAAACAGAATATGGAAAGGTATCACTAGCTTGGGGGTGACTAATATTGACCCGAATAAATTCTATAGGATAGACATCATTGAGAAGGAGAGAGATAACAAGTTGAGATTAATGTCGAGGAAGGAGAACTCAAATGGTTTCCAATGATTATCGGATCTTGGAACATTAGAGGTGGCAGTAGTTTGGTGTAAAGAAAGAGGATATGTCATACGATTAAGAAAGGTAATGTGGACATCTTTTTTATCCAAGAATCAAAATTGTCCATAGATCATAGCGGTTTGATCAAGAGTTTGTGGTGCAATAAAGATATTGGTTATTCTTTCTTAGAATCAAACGTTCGATTGTCCTATTTGGATGGCGGTGGATGGAGCGAATTGGGGTCAAAAACCATTTAGAGTGAATAACGAGTGGTTTTCGAATAGAAATTTAATTGGGTTCATTGAAAAGGAGTGGAAGAGCATGAAGGTTTATGGTCGGAGTAACTTTATTTTAAAGGAGAAATCGAAAATTCTTAAAGAGAGGCTTAGATGGTGGAATGAGAAGGTGTTCGATAGATTTGGTTTGGAGATGGAGAACAATGTGAGAGAAATGAATGAAGTTGACAATTGGTTATCTCATAATGATGTAAATGGGATGGAAGATATTCTAGTTAGAAGGAGGGAGGCCACAAATCGTTTTTGGCTTAATTTCTGGATCAAGGAAAACATGTTAATCCAAAAGGAGAGGTTGAAGTGGAACAATGATTGGGATAACAATAGTAGATTCTTCCATAGTATTATGAAGGAGAGAAGGAGAAGGAATCACATTGGCTCAGTCAATCCGGAGAATGGTATGGTGGATTCGGTTAGTAAGGTGAAAACGGAAGTCATGGATCATTTTTCTAGAAAGTTTCATGAAGAAGAGGAAGAGATACCGCTTCTTGATGGTATTCCTTTTAGGTCTCTTAGTATTGGTGATAGAGAGTCTCTTGAGTTACCTTTTTCGGAAGAGGAGATAAAGGGGGCGGTTTGGGAGGGCGATGGATCCAAAAGTCTGGGGCCCGATGGTTACTCTTTATTGTTCTTTCGCAAATGTTGGTATTTCTTAAAGGAAGACATCATTAATTTTTTTAATGGTTTTCACTCGGGGACGGTCCTATCGAAAACGGTTACTTCTATTTTCTTGACTCTTGTTCCTAAGGTGGATAACCCCCTGATTTTAGATTATTATAGACTTATTTGTCTTGTGCTTTTGTCCATACTATCATCTCTCCATGCCAAAGTGCTTTTGTCCCTGGTAGGCAACTTCTAGACGGTGTTCTTGTGGCTAATGAGTTGGTTTACTATTGCAAAAAGGTGGGAAATCCTTGCACTCTCTTTAAAGTCTATTTCGAGAAAGCTTATGACAAGGTTAATTGGAATTTCCTTAGATACATGATGAGGAGGATGGGTTTTAGGGAGAGTTGGAGGAGGTGGATGGATTTATTAGTATTCAATAGTACCATGTCGGTTCTTGTGAATGGTAATCCTACTAAGGATTTTAAGGTGGAGAAAGGGTTGAGACAAGGAGATCCCTTATCACCTTTTCTTTTCTTTATAGTAGCGAAAGCATTGGCAGGGTTGGTCAAGAAAGTTGTGGCTATATGGGTTTATGAAGGTGTTCTGGTGAATAGGAGGTGTTCGGTTGATATTCTCCAATTTGCGGGTGATACTTTACTAGTTGGAGGAAGTAATTGGAATCAAATGTGGGCAATTAAAGCGGTCCTCGGAAGCTTTGAGATTTTATCGGGTTTGGGAATTAATTATCATAAAAGAAAACTAATTGAAATTAATTCAAATCTGGTGTTTTTAGAAGCGACGACTTGTTTTCTTGAGTGTAAGAGGGAGGAAAGTAGTTTTAATTTTCTTGGTATTCCGATTGGTTCTAGTCCGAGAAGGGTTTCGCTATGGAGTGTTTTAGTGAATAAGATTAGAAAGAGATTGTCTTCGTGGAAATGCTGCTTGCTTAGTTTTGGAGGTCGAATAACATTATTGAAATCGATGATTTGCTCTCTAGCTATCTTCATGTTATCGTTTTATAGAATTCCGATAAAAATTGCGAAAGAAATATCTTCTTTGCAAAGCAATTTTTTATGGGGAGGCACGGAAGGAAAGAAAAAAGTTCATTGGATTGCTTGAAGGGGTGTTTGTACACCTTTGGTCAAGGGAGGGCTAGGAGTGAGAAGCATATAAGATTTTAATATGGCTCTCATCCTTAAATGGAGGCGGAGGATTATGGAGGGATCAGATTCCCTATGGTATAATATATTAAGGGCTCATTACGGAGATATTTATATGCGGATGTACAAGAGATTAGAGAATGGTGAGACTAAGATCAACGGCTCAGATTGGTGGAAGGATTTAAGGAACATTGATAAAAAATGGAAAGATGACATATTTGTGAGGAATTGTAGGATGGAAGTTTGTAATGGTCACAATACTTCTTTTTGGTTGGCGAATTGGGAGGGTAACTTTTGCTTGAAGGATAAATTCTTGGGTTTGTTAGATGTCTCGAGACTCATTTCGGTTTTGGTAGCGGGAATGGGAGGTTGGGTGGAAGGGGGCTGGAGTAAGGACGATTTTGGTGTTGGCGTTACCACGAATCCTTTTATAGAATCTAGTCATATTTCATTTTCGACTTTATTGGATCACAAGGGTCCGATTAGCGTAGAGAGGGATAAGATCTTTTGGTCTCCATACGAAGTAGGAGGCTTTTCAGTAAGTTCGATGGTTTCGACGTTAGAAGTGTGTAGAAGTTCGGTTTTAGATGGCCATGTTGGTCGTAACTCAGCTGGTGTTTCTGTCAATTCTGTTATGGAGGCAACTGGTTTTGAGGAACATTCTGCCTCTGTTACAGCTGCCTCCCTGCAGCGTAATTCATTTATTTTTGTTTCTCATATTGATGTAGGTATGAAAACTTTGGGATCTTCTGCTGCGAGCAGATCTGTTATTGGAGCTATGCTGGAATTGTCCTCAGAGACAACTCATTTTCACGCTCAGATCTTAACAGATAGGGTTTTGGACTCCTTACATGTTTAAGATTCTGCTGTTATGGACTCGGTCTTATCAAGGAATAGGCATCAACATTTAAACTTAATCATCAATTATGAGACATTTGCGGATGTTGTCGTCATGGTCCCAGCATCTCGTCAAACAGCGGATTTTCATAGTCCTAATAATGCAGATTTCAGAGCTCACACTAGTTCGGATTCGAGTACAATTGATTCGAACTTCTCCGTTCAGTGTTTACCCCCTAAAATTGGTAAACAACCGCTGATCCTTTGAAGATACCAAAAATACCCTTAGTTACTCGCAGGATCGACCAGATTTATCCTAGGACATGTGCTAAATTGAAGAGGATTGTGATTTTGATATATCACGTTTTTTGGGAAAAGAAAAGGTCTTGAATCTCTCAACGAGACTCAAATTTGGTTTTAAAAGAAAAATAAAGTAAATTTTGAGGAGGCTTTGTCTGATGAAACCTTGAATCCCTTTGAGCAAATGAGAATCTTGTGAATATTAGGAGACCTCCTGAGACACATTGTCTTGAATATGGGAGGGAAAATGTTTGGGTACAACACCACCCTTAGACCTGAAACTACTATGGACCCTAGATGTAGAGTCAAGTACTTTATTATTGATCAAACATTATTCGTAACTGGATGATTATAAAGACAGTTTATGGGTACTTCATAAAACATGATCAGGGACATGAGTAGCCAAGATGGAATTTGCCCATTCTGCATAACATGATAAATGTCTAAGGGCCCAATATTGAACTGGACAAGGATGACACGTTATATGCTTTGTGTTCAATATAGACATAAGGGAAAAAGGGTAATTGTACACAAATACTATCACAAAAGGTTTTGTCAGATCACATGACAATTTTGTGACTTGGATAGCAGTGATATGTTGCTAGATACCGCTCACTGTTCATTATGTTAATACATGATTTAATATAATTGCCAACGTCGCAAAATCCTACAGGATCACACACACAAGGACAGTTAGAGAAAAGGTGAAATAAATAAGGTACACCGTAAGGTATGGTACACTAGAATGGAATACGGAATATGGTAAGGTATCATATGATATAATAATAATATTTATTATTAATTTTATAATAGTTACAAAATATAATAATAATATAATTATGGTTATTCTAATAATAGTTATTATAATAATATAATAATAGTTATTATAATAATATTATTATTGAGTTGGGCTTTTAGGTTAAAGTCTACACAAGTAGTTATATAAATAGAACCCTTGTGAAGAAGCTCATAAGTTGTTGTTTTTGAAACCCTGGCCGTATTCCTTTTTCCTCTCCTTTCTCTATATACCTTCATTTGTAACCAGCTAGCACTGTGATTGAAGGAAGTTGTTTGTGTGGACTGAGTAGAGGCATTGTTCGTCGTACAACGCTCGTGATCAAATCGGAATCAAAGGTTTCAAGCACCACAAGAGGTAAATATTGTATCACATATCATGCCCTTTCGTAAGGATCTCTAAAGGGAAATTTTTGTTTTCTGTTGCATTTATAATAGTGATTTCGCTTCAGTAGTATCAGAGCCACTTACGAAACCATGAATCTGATAATGGTTTACTTTTTGTCAATTTTGTTTTAATTGGATTAAAACACGTAAAATTGTAAATTTTGTTTTAATTGGATTAAAACACATAAACAAAAATTAAATCAAATCCGGATATTAAATTTCGGCATCAGATTGTGTACGGTTTGGATGGTTGATATTGACTATGCTTCGATATCCGACAATAGTATGGTGAAGCAGCGATATGTCAATTGTCCATAAGTTACACATATATGATCGATCTAATTCATATATGATATGAATAACTTTGATGCAAAGATGGTATATTGGGTATACTATTTTATTTCATCAAGTTCAATTAGAGTAATGATTATCATTCGGTTGTGCGATCTGTGGTTATATGCTTCGGAATCCGACTTTAGTATGGTGAAGCAATAACATACAGATCAATCATATTGAATTGTTGATCATGATGCGTTGACGGTATGCAATTTTGCATTGGAGAGTGGTGACATAATGGTTGTGCCGTCTGCAATTAAAATCACGTTGTGACGGTCACCGTTGAGAATGTGACGGTCGTCAAAGGTTTGAGAATGTGACGTTCGTCATGCAAGGTGTGACGGTCGTCACATGAAAAAAGGTCATGGACATTTGACGGCGTAAGGGTTGCGTCAATAATGTCTGCACTAATAATAAAAGGGTTTATTATTATTTTTTCAAAATTTAATTTGATTTGTTTTATTAACCAGACTTAAATTAATAATAATAATAATAATAATAATAATAATAAAATTGTTTTATTAATTTTTATGTGTGGTGATCAGTTATGGCCTTAGTTTATTTTTGTTTTGTTTTTTGGATTTTATAAATACGACTTGCGTGTCGTGCCTCTCTCCTATTCTCTTCATGTAATTTATTTTCTCATCTCACTCCCTCGTATGTAAAACGAGTTTCTTTAATATAATGAATTATTATGAAGAAAGATAAGACTACAAAATAAAGAAGGACAACCTTGGAGATCTGGCTTGGTGAAGTGAAGATCGTTATTAGGTTTTGCTTAGTTCTCTCATTGGCATGGGAGAACAATTGCACTATGGGCCATAACTGTTTCATTTGTTTGTATGTTGATATAAATATTGTATGTATGTTGATGCATCTGTGAGGAACGATTTATATGATAAGTAAGTCGTGAGATCAAATTAATTAAAATTCTCTCAAAACTAAATATTAAGTTTTTGCTTTCCAAATTTTAGAACTTATCAAGACTAGTATCGAATTATGTAGGTTTTGCCTAACGCGGGGTGCGTATTCTACATTGGTAAGATGCGATGGGATAAATGTAATATCCAATTTCTAAAATAATGGGTCAAACTTAACTAAACAAAATATAATAAGATTATATACATTTAGAAGCAAGAGTTGGGAATGATCCATATGATGGATTGGAATAAGGAGTTATTCACCCAACTGAAATATTCGAGAATTGTATTGGATGCAATTGGAAGGAGTTCCTACCTAAATAGCCAAGTTTTGTGTAATCAACCTAACATTGACTTAAAACAAAGCGAAATATGGATCTCGATCAACTAGAAAATCTTCCAACAGGATTTTCCGAATCAAATGATGAGGGTCATTTGTTTTGAGTAAAATAGTGGGAGCATATTTAATTAAAGGCCTAATTGAATATGTTTAATTATAATAATATATCCACCATC
This sequence comes from Lathyrus aphaca, assembly GCA_963966055.1. NCBI lineage: Eukaryota > Viridiplantae > Streptophyta > Magnoliopsida > Fabales > Fabaceae > Lathyrus > Lathyrus aphaca. The sequence goes on from OZ014519.1 coordinate 266,752,572, forward strand.
TTTTAATGTAGATTACCATGATAAACAACACATCTAATAATATTTTGCGAACAATCATGGATAAGGAAAAATTGTCTGGGACAAATTTTCTAAATTGGCACCGAAACCTGAGGATTGTCCTCAAACATGACAAAAAGTTGTATGTCTTAGAGCCACTTGTTCCTGATGCGGAACCTCCTAGTTCTGCTCCTAAGGCTGAAAGAGATGCTTATAAGAAGCATGTCGATGATGCCAATTCCACTCTGATTGTCAGTAATGGAAAGAAACATAACAAAAGGCCAACCAAGCAGGGTGGTAAATGGAAAGGCAAGGAAGTTGCCAAACCTAAACATACTGCACCTGCTTTGAAGCCTAATGGAGGCATAGTTAAGGATGACACTTGCTTCTATTGCGGTAAGACCGGACAATGGAAGAGAAACTGCCCAAAGTACCTAGAAGATGAGAAGAATGGAATGGAGACTTCAACTTCAGGTATTTTTGTTATAGAAATTAATTTATCTACTTTTGCATCATGGGTATTAGATACTGGATGTGGTTCTCACATTTGTACTAATGTGCAGGGACTAAAAAGGAGTAGAGTTTTGGCAAAAGGTGAAGTTAACCTAGAAGTTGGTAATGGAGAAAAGGTTAATGATTTAGCTGTAGGAATTTATAATTTGACTTTACCTAGTGGTTTAATAATTCAGTTAGAGAACTGTTATTATGTACCTGCAATTAGTAGGAATATTATTTTCGTTTCTTGTTTGGACAAGTTTGGTTTTTCATTTATAATAAAGAACAATTATTGCTCTATTTATTTTAAAGATATATTCTATGCTACTGCACAAATGAACAATGGATTATATATCCTTGATCTTGAAATGTCAATTTATAACATTAATACTAAAAGGATGAAACCTAATGAGTTAAATCCAAGTTACCTTTGGCATTGTCGCTTAGGCCATATAAATGTGAAACGCATTTCCAAACTCCATAAAGATGGACTATTGGACTATTTTGATTAAGAATCATATGATACATGCATATCTTGTTTAATTGGAAAGATGACAAAGATCCCATTCACAGGGAAAGGTGAAAGGGCAAATGATCTTTTGGCCCTCATACATATTGATGTATGTGGACCACTAAACATACCAGTCAGAGGAGGTTTTCAATATTTCATCACATTTACTGATGATTTCAGTAGATATGGTTATGTGTATTGATGAAACACAAATCTGAATCCTTTGAAAAGTTCAAAGAATTCAAGAATGAAGTACAAAACCAATTAGGTAAGAATATTAAAACACTTCGATCAGATCGAAGAGGTGAATATTTAAGCCTAGAGTTTGATGACCATCTAAACGAGTGTGGATTCTATCCCAACTCACTCCTCCTGGAACACCACAATGGAATGTTGTATCTGAGAGAAGAAATCGAACTTTGTTAGACATGGTCTGATCCATGATGAGTCACGCCGATCTTCCAAACTCCTTTTGGGGACATGCACTACTGACAACAGCTTACACACTTAACCGTGTTCCATCCAAAAAGGTAGAAAAGACACCATATGAGATAAGTAGTGGTAAGAAACCACATATGTCTTACATGAAGTTTTGGGGTTGTGAAGTTTATATGAAACGACAAGTTTCAACTAAGCTTGAGCCCAAATCTGACAAATGCTTATTTGTAGGATATCCTAAAGAAACAAGAGGATATTGTAGATGTTTAAGAATTGGCAGAATTTTTGACCAAACAAGAAATGTTAAATTCAGTTCAGAATGTCCTATCAGATGTTGGGACATTATCAAACAGAGTATATGAAATTATTTCAGGATGTCTCATCAGATGTTGGGACATTGTGTAAATAACTTCAGTTCAGTTTTTCAGGATGTCCCAACAGATGTTGAGACATCTCAGACCTGCTACCAGAATTAATTAATGATTAACTGATCAGAGATATTTAAGGAGAGTTATCTGGAATTAATTAATGATGGTTAAAAACAGAACAAGGCGCATCTGTAGGGAGTTTTATATTGAAGATTCAGATTAAAACAGAAGACCTAAAGCACCTAGAATCTAGGAGGTAACAAACCCTAATTCAAGGTGGAAGCTGCTGCGCATTAGGGCTGGATCATTCTACAGAAAGCCCAAAATTCAGATACCTATTTAATCAACAGAAACTCATAGAATTGAGTACGAATTTCAGAAGACCAAATAGGGTGTCTAGTGTTTTAATAGCAGGTTGTTTTAATTGTACCACTTTATGAGCTTTTAAGCAAAAGTGCATTTGTGACTTGATTGAAACTGTTAAGTAAGATCAAGCTGTATTGTTTGAAGGATGTCTTCAATTTTTGTAAACTTGTAAACTTGATCACTGTGTGATTGAGGGGGAGTGAGTAGGGTACTCTTATCTAAGGTGTGTCTTAGGTAGAAATTGCATTGGGTAGTTATTAAGTGATAGATTAAACAGGGTGGTTTAAGTCTAGAATTAATAATACTTATAGTGGATTTCCTCCTGGCTTGGTAGCCTCCAGATGTAGGTGTGGTTATACACTGAACTGGGTTAACAAACTTCTGTGTTGTTTACTTTTCTTGCTATTTAAGTTTTGGTTAAATTTGTCAAGTGTCCTATCAAGTGTTGGGACATCTCTTAGGACATCTCATACCTGATCACAGAATTTCAATTGGTATCAGAGCAGGCACCCTGCCTGTTTATACTGGGTGAGATCTAGGGAATACAAATTCTGTAACATGGACAGAGATTTAGGGTCAGTAAATAGACCACCTATACTGGATGGATCTAATTATGACTACTGGAAGCCAAGAATGATTGCATTCTTAAGGTCACTTGACAACAGGGCATGGAGAGCAGTCAATGTTGGATGGGATCATCCTGTCCAAGACACCAAAGATGGATCAAAAGTGCTGAAACCTGAAGAAGAATGGAGTAAGGAGGAAGAAGACTCAGCACTAGGCAACTCAAAAGCCTTAAATGCTTTATTCAATAGCATTGATAGGAACATTTTCAGACTTGTGCATCATTGTGAGCTGGCCAAAGATGTTTGGGATACTCTCAAAACAACTCATGAAGGAACATCAAAAGTAAAAATGTCAAGACTTCAACTTCTCACCACCAAGTTTGAAAACTTGAGAATGAAGGAAGATGAATCAATTCATGAGTTCTATATGAACATCTTGGATATAGCCAATACTTCTGGAGCTTTGGGAGAAAAGATGACTGATGAAAAGCTTGTAAGAAAGATTCTCAGATCTTTGCCAAAAAGATTTGACATGAAAGTCACTGCAATAGAAGAAGCTCAAGACATATGCTCCATGAAAGTTGAAGAACTCATTGGTTCCCTTCAAACTTTTGAGATGGGAATGAATGACACAAATGTCAAAAAGAACAAAAGCATAGCCTTGGTGTCAAATACAGATGAAGAAGAAGATGATGAATCAGCAAATGATAAAAGCTTATCAGAAAACCTTGCCTTGCTTGGAAGACAATTCAAACAGATTCTCAGAGGAATGGAAGGCAAATCCAAACCTAGTGGAAGAAACACAAACTCTGAGAACAGAAGACCTTATGATGCTAACAAAAGATTAAAGTATGCTGAAAAGACCAGTCAAGATAAAGGAGTCAAATGCCATGAATGTGAAGGATATGGACACATCAAGATTGAATGTCCCACCTACTTAAAGAGGCAAAAGAAAGGACTCTCTGTGACCTGGTCTGATGAAGACTCAGGAGATTCAGAAGAAGAATCAGCTAAGCATATTACTGCTTTAGCTGGACTGTGTGAATATGATAGTGATTCCAGTTGTGGAGAACTTACTTATGAAGAACTTGAGCAAGCATTCAAAGATCTATACAAAAGAAGCTCTGAAATATGCAGTGAAGTTATAAAGCTAAAGAAGCAGAATGAGACATTAGAAGATGACAAAGCAAATGATCAGGAGATCATTGACACCTTAAAAAGTGAAGTAAGCCTTCTCAACTCTAAGTTGGAACATATGTCCAAATCTGTTAGAATGTTGAACAGCAGCTCAAACACACTGGATGTTATTCTCAGCAATAATAAACATTCAGGGGACAAAAGTGGACTGGGATATAACAGAGATGAAGCCAGCTCTAGCAAAACTACTTCAAAAACTATACAGTCAAACAAGATGTCCCAACAGATGCTTCAACATCAGAACACAAAGACAAACATAATGTTCCAACAGATGTCTCAACATTCTGGAAAGAACAAAATGAAGAAGAAGTATCAAAGATGGAGATGCCATCACTGTGGAAGATTTGGGCATATCAAACCTCACTGTTATAAGCTACATGGATATCCAAATCAGATGTATCAGCAACCTTCCAAGCAGAAAGTAGAAGGTACCAAGAAAGTGCTGCATAGACATCAAATAAATCAGCAACCTCCTAAGCAGAAGACAGAGGTCATCAAGAAGGTTTGGAGACCAAAAGCTGACACTCAGACTGATCAAAGCCACATACCCAAGAACAAGATCAACAATCAAGCTTGGAGATCAGCTGAACAACACACAGGGCAGAGGCATCAAAAGAAATCTCAACTCATCTGGTCAAAGAAAAGTACTGCATACATAGCACATACATCACTGAGAGTATCAGCTAAAGAAGACTGGTACTTTGACAGTGGATGCTCAAGACACATGACTGGATTGAAAAATTTGCTAGTAAACTTAAAATCACATTCATCCAGGTATGTTACCTTTGGAGATGGAGCTAAAGGAGAAATCAAGGGAGTTGGAACCTTGGATTGTCAAGATGTTCCAAGACTAGATGATGTGCTGCTAGTTAAAGGTTTAACTGCTAACCTGATCAGCATAAGTCAACTATGTGATCAAGGATACAGTGTAAACTTTACCAAATCTGAATGTATAGTGACTAACAAAGAACAAGAGGTTGTCATGAAAGGAGCCAGATCTAAAGACAACTGTTACATGTGGGAATCCCAAAATCTCAGTCTCACTTCAACCTGCTCTCTAGCTAAAGAAGAAGAAGTGAAACTGTGGCATCAAAGACTAGGTCATCTTCATTTCAGAGGCATAAAGAAGATCATATCTATGGATGCTGTAAGAGGTATTCCTAAACTGAAGATTGATGATGGCAAAATATGTGGTGAATGTCAAATAGGCAAGCAAACCAAGATGTCCCATCCAAAGCTCCAACATCTGACAACTTCCAAAGTTTTGGAACTTCTACATATGGATCTTATGGGACCTATGCAGGTTGAAAGTCTTGGTGGTAAGAGGTATGCCTATGTTGTGGTTGATGATTTTTCAAGATATACATGGATAAACTTCATCAAAGAAAAGTCAGATGTATTTGATGTATTCAGAGAATTATGTCAAAGATTGCAAAGGGAAAAATCCAGCTGTGTGATCAGAATAAGAAGTGATCATGGAAAAGAATTTGAGAATCAAAAGTTCTTAGATTTCTGCTCTTCAGAAGGAATCAATCATGAGTATTCTTCACCTATCACTCCTCAACAGAATGGGATTGTTGAAAGGAAGAATAGAACCATTCAAGAATCAGCAAGAGCTATGATCCATGCTAAAAAGTTACCTCTATACTTTTGGGCTGAAGCTATGAACACTGCCTGTTACATCCATAACAGAGTTACTTTAAGGAAAGGAACTTTGTCCACAATATATGAAGTCTGGAAGGGCAGAAAACCCACAGTTAAGTACTTCCATGTTTTTGGAAGTATCTGTTATATTCTGGCAGATAGGGAGCAAAGAAGAAAAATGGATCCTAAAAGTGATGAAGGGATTTTCCTTGGATACTCCATAAACAGCAGAGCATATAGAGTATTTAATTCTACAACCAAGGTTATCATGGAATCCATAAATGTGATAATTGATGATGCTCCTACAGATGTCCCAGAAGATGTTGGAACATCTGCTGATATCAAGATTGAAGCTGAAGAAAAGAATGATCAATATAACTTCACTCAAACTGATACAAGGACAGAAGAATCAAGCAAACCTCCTTCCATCAGAATACAAAAGGATCATCCCAAAGATTTGATAATTGGTGATCCCAACAGAGGTGTGAGCACTAGATCAAGAGAAGTGATTTCAGGTTCTTGTTTTGTTTCCAAAATAGAACCTAAAAATATCAAGGAAGCTCTCACTGATGAATACTAGATTTGTGCTATGCAAGAGGAATTAGGTCAATTCACAAGGAATGAAGTGTGGAATCTTGTTCCTAGACCTGATGACATAAATGTGATTGGTACAAAATGGGTGTATAAGAACAAGTCAAATGAACAAGGAGTTGTTACAAAGAACAAAGCTAGACTTGTGGCTCAAGGATACACTCAAATTGAAGGGGTAGACTTTGATGAAACCTTTGCACCAGTAGCAAGGCTTGAATCAATAAGACTACTGTTGGGAATTGCTTGTATCTTGAAGTTCAAGCTATTTCAAATGGATGTGAAAAGTGCCTTTTTAAATGGCTACCTTAATGAAGAAGTATATGTAGAACAGCCTAAAGGATTTGTTGATCCAAACTGTCCAAATCATGTATACAAACTAAAGAAGGCACTTTATGGTTTGAAGCAAGCTCCAAGGGCATGGTATGAAAGACTGACCACATTTCTTATCAAGCAAGGATACAGAAAAGGTGGAATTGATAAAACCCTGTTTGTTAAAGATGAAGAAGGAAATGTCATGATTGCACAAATATATGTTGATGACATTGTCTTTGGTGGGATGTCTGACAGGATGGTCAAACATTTTGTCAAGCAAATGGAATCTGAATTTGAAATGAGTCTAGTAGGAGAATTAACCTACTTTCTTGGTCTGCAAATAAAGCAAATGGAAGACTCAATGTTCATCTCACAAAGCAAGTATTCCAAGAACATAGTCAAGAAATTTGGAATGGAAAATGCTGCTCACAAGAGAACTCCTGCCCCCACACATTTAAAGATGACTAAAGATGAAAAGGGTGAGAATGTAGATCAAAGCTTATACAGAAGCATGATTGGAAGCTTGTTATACTTGACTGCTAGCAGACCAGACATTGCTTTTGCAGTAGGAGTTTGTGCAAGATATCAAGCTGATCCAAAAGTCAGTCATCTCAATCAAGTCAAGAGAATCCTTAAATATGTTAATGGTACTTGTGACTATGGCATAATGTACTTTCATGGTTGCAAACCAATTCTCACTGGCTTCTGTGATGCTGATTGGGCAGGAAGTGCTGATGACAGAAAAAGCACTTCAGGAGGATGCTTCTTTCTAGGAAACAATCTGATTTCTTGGTTCAGTAAGAAACAGAATTGTGTATCCTTATCTACAGCTGAAGCTGAGTATATAGCAGCAGGTAGCAGTTGTTCTCAGTTGGTTTGGATGAAGCAGATGCTCACTGAGTACAATGTCCCACAGGATGTCATGACATTGTACTGTGACAACTTAAGTGCAATCAACATATCAAAGAATCCTATCCAACATAGCAGGACAAAGCATATTGATATCAGACATCATTTCATCAGAGATCTTGTAGAAGAAAAGGTGATTTCATTGGAGCATGTAGCTACAAATCTGCAGTTAGCTGATATCTTTACCAAAGCATTGGATGCTACACAATTTGAGAACTTAAGGGGCAAACTTGGAATCTGTTTATGTGATATCTAGTAGTTAATGAGATGTGCCAACATGTCATATGACATTGTATGGCATAAGGTCCAGATGGCAAAACTAATCTGGACAAGATCCTTGGGAATTCCAGCTCTAATCATTTGCACTGTAACGGCTACTTATTTAGTAACTGCTTATAATCAGCTATCAAGATTCCCATCATACTATCACAAGCGAATCACATTAACCAGCTATTCTCCAGAAATTAAAAACCCTAAAGCTTTCCATCCATCTTCCTCAACAATGTCTCAAAACCCTAACTCAACTGAAGAAGTTCTCAATCAAGAAGACGTAGTTCATGCCACTCCCATTTCTGTGGTACCAATGCAATCAACCCCATTGGATGAACTCAGGGGAAGCGCTTCTCACACTAAAAAGGCAAGAACTCCAAAGAGAGGTAAAGATCAAGTCAGAAGCAAAGCTAAAGGCACTCCCTCTCCTGCTAACATGCCCCCTAAATCTTCACAATATGTGGATGATTCAATCAAGGAGATTGTCACTCAAATTCTGTTTGAACAAAGAAAGGTGAGTGGAATCTCTGTTCCTCTGAACACAATGCCTGCACCTCAAGAAGAACCAGCTCAAACTGCAAAGGACACTCCTGCAGAACAAGATGTCCCAATAGATGTTGGAACATCTGCAGATGAGAAAGAAAATTCATCTGATGCTGATACTGAACAGACTGAGGACCAGAAAAAGGCCTCAAGTGAAAGTGATAAAGAAAACTCTGAGGATCAGATCAAAGCCTCAAATGAAGATCAAATCCCTGCTGATCAAAGAGCTGAAGAGGAGACTGCTCAATCTCCTCCAGTGGTCAATCTGGAGCAGGACTCTGATGCAGAAATCATAGCATCTGTTAAACCCAGCATAGCCAAAAGGCTAAGGTCCAGGAAAGGCAAGATGCAAGCTGAAGCAGCAATTCCTGAGAAGAAGAAAGCCTCTCCAAAGAAAGGCAAAGCTAAAGCCACTTTTGGGCCATCAAAACAATGGAGTAAAGTCCAAACTCAGAAAAGGAAAGCTGTCACCCCATCTGACTCAGATGTTGAATCAGATGTCCCAACATCTCCTCCCAAGAAGAGACCAGCCCCATCTAGGGCTTCAACAGCCGTTCCAGAAGCTCCATTAGACAACATATCTTTCCACCATGTCTCTAGTGTGAACAAGTGGAAGTTTGTGTACCAAAGAAGAGTTGCCCTAGAAAGAGAACTGAGCAGCAATGCACTTGAGTGCACTGAACTGATTGACCTCATCTCTGCTGCAGGACTATTCAAGACAGTCTCAGATTTCTCTCCCTGCTATGAACTTCTTGTCAAAGAGTTCATTGTGAATCTTCAGGAGGATTGCTCAAATGGTAAGTCCTCTGAGTTCAGAAAAGTGTTTGTGAGAGGTAAGTGTGTTGAGTTCTCTCCTCAAATCATAAATCAATACCTAGGAAGAGAAACAGATGGACCCAATGAGCTAGGCAAGACAGATAATCAAATCTGTAAGGTGATCACTGCAAACCAGGTCAAGGCATGGCCTGTGAAGGGAAAGCTCTCTGTGAGCATGCTTACCAGAAAGTATGCCATGCTGAACAGGATTGGTACTGCTAACTGGGTGCCTACCAATCACACTTCTTCAATCTCAACTGGTCTGGCCAGGTTCATCTATGCTGTGGGAACTCAAACCAAGATGGACTATGGAGCTTACATTTTTGATCAGACTATGAAGCATGCCATTTCTTCTGCAACAAAGCTTCCAATAGCTTTTCCATCATTGCTGTGTGGTATAGTGCTCAATCAATACCCTGGAATTCTCACTGACAAGGATACAGCCTGCAAAAGAGAAAGCCCCCTGGCTTTTCACTACAAGTTATTCCTCAGTCATCATGCAGCAGATGTTGAAGCACCTTCTGGGACATCTGCAGGTCCTTCAACTGTTAAGAATCCAATCTCCAAGAAGGCTTTAATTGCTGAACTCAAAAGCACCTGCAAAGAGCTTGAAGCTAGAAAGCAGAAGCTGGAGGAAATCATTCAAAGATTGGAGAGTGAAGAAGACCAGAATGCTGCCCCTGATGAAGACAGTGAAGCTGATGAAGAAAGTGAAGCTGATGAAGAAACAGAAGCTGATGAAGAAACTGAGAGTGATGAATCTGAGTGATCAATGTATGTGAGGCAAATGTAATGACAGCACTGCTTTGTAATTTTGGACTAGTATCTTTGGCCCCCATAATTTGTGTCTAACAAGGGGGAGAACAACAAAATGTACTGCTGTTTTGTTTTTGAATGAAAAATTTTGTTTGTTTCTGTCTGAACTGAATCAGTGTGATTTGATGAATACTTCTGTTGCAACAAGACTGGACACATATATGTTTGAGGGGGAGTAATCTCAAATAAGAATCAACAGAAAAGTAATGCTATACTCTGATAAAAAGAACTTCTGCTGCACTCTGAAAACCAGAAAAGATGTTAGCCAAAAATTAGCCAAAGGGGGAGTTTGTAGATGTTTAAGAATTGGCAGAATTTTTGACCAAACAAGAAATGTTAAATTCAGTTCAGAATGTCCTATCAGATGTTGGGACATTATCAAACAGAGTATATGAAATTATTTCAGGATGTCTCATCAGATGTTGGGACATTGTGTAAATAACTTCAGTTCAGTTTTTCAGGATGTCCCAACAGATGTTGAGACATCTCAGACCTACTACCAGAATTAATTAATGATTAACTGATCAGAGATATTTAAGGAGAGTTATCTGGAATTAATTAATGATGGTTAAAAACAGAACAAGGCGCATCTGTAGGGAGTTTTATATTGAAGATTCAGATTAAAACAGAAGACCTAAAGCACCTAGAATCTAGGAGGTAACAAACCCTAATTCAAGGTGGAAGCTGCTGCGCATTAGGGCTGGATCATTCTACAGAAAGCCCAAAATTCAGATACCTATTTAATCAACAGAAACTCATAGAATTGAGTACGAATTTCAGAAGACCAAATAGGGTGTCTAGTGTTTTAATAGCAGGTTGTTTTAATTGTACCACTTTATGAGCTTTTAAGCAAAAGTGCATTTGTGACTTGATTGAAACTGTTAAGTAAGATCAAGCTGTATTGTTTGAAGGATGTCTTCAATTTTTGTAAACTTGTAAACTTGATCACTGTGTGATTGAGGGGGAGTGAGTAGGGTACTCTTATCTAAGGTGTGTCTTAGGTAGAAATTGCATTGGGTAGTTATTAAGTGATAGATTAAACAGGGTGGTTTAAGTCTAGAATTAATAATACTTATAGTGGATTTCCTCCTGGCTTGGTAGCCTCCAGATGTAGGTGTGGTTATACACTGAACTGGGTTAACAAACTTCTGTGTTGTTTACTTTTCTTGCTATTTAAGTTTTGGTTAAATTTGTCAAGTGTCCTATCAAGTGTTGGGACATCTCTTAGGACATCTCATACCTGATCACAGAATTTCAGATATTACTTCTACAATCCTTCTGAGGGCAAAATGTTTGTCGCTCGAACTGGAGTCTTCTTGGAAAAGGATTTTATTTCCAAAGGAATCAGTGGGATGAAAGTAGAGCTTGAAGAAATTCAAGAATCACAAAGCATTGATGTACCTATGGAGGAATTAGAGCAGGAATCACAAACAGTTGTGGATGAGCAACCTGCTCAAGTATAACAAAATCAACGTAGGTCAAGCAGGATACATCACCAACCAGAAAGATATGAATATCTCATAACTGATCAAGGTGATGTATTACTCATGGATCAAGATGAGCCTGTAACCTATCAAGAGGCCATAAATGATCCTGAGTCTGAGAAGTGGCTAGAAGCCATGAAATCTGAAATGGATTCCATGTACACAAACCAAGTTTGGACCTTGGTAGAACCTCCTGTAGGAATTAATCCTATAGGATGCAAGTGGACCTTCAAAAAGAAGATTGACATGGATGTTAAAGTACATACCTATAAGGCAAAAATGATTGCTAAAGGCTATAAACAAATTCATGGGATAGACTACAATGAAACTTTTTCACCAGTTGCAATGCTTAAATCTGTTCGGATTTTACTTGCTATCGCTGCATATCATGATTATGAAATATGGCAGATGAATATCAAGACTACTTTCCTTAATGGGAATCTTCTTGATAATTTGTACATGACACAACCTGAAGGATTTGACATACATTGTGTTTTTATGTAATCCATAGGTGAACCTCTAAAAAGTGGCTCTAAATCATTAAAACTATTTTGTTTTCTCAAGTGTGATTCTTTAATAAATTATTTATGATATATTTTGACTTGAATTACTTATGTTCATATCATTATATAGATGTAGACCACTATTTCCTACCGTCGCTCATTTATCGCATTCACGTATAAATTTTTTGTCTGAATTAATATGAAATGGTTAAAATTTTAAGCTAAATACTCTTGACTTAATATAAATTAAAAATAGTATTTAAATATTAACTATTTGATCTTGATATAACTATCGAACATTGTTGGTAGATTTGAACAATTTTGAATCAACATATTGAAACCGATCGATTTATTGAATTTTTTTTCATAAATGGGTTGAATCGGATTGAATATCGGATTGATTTGATTACTTAATTTGAATAGTATAAGATTGTTTCAATCGGATTCAAATATTTATTTTAAATCTGACAAAAAATCGAAATCGACTGAACTTAATTAATATATATTTTATTTATTTTTGTTACTACATGACTGATTCATTATAAAAATGAGCTTTATAATATTACAAGATATTATTATTATTTTTAATTTAATGAAGATATCGTGTATTTTCAAAAATATAAAACATATAATAATAATTTAATTTATGGTTTAAAATATAATAATGACTAAAATTAATGTTTAATATTGAAAATATTATTATGTACCATTAATAAAAATAATTCATAATATAAAAATAATTCTATTCTAAAAACTTATATTTTTTCTAATAAATTTTAAGAAATAATTATTTTTATTGGATTATTCTAATAAATATTAAACCAATTAAATTGATCCGACTTATCAATTTAATCAAATTCTACGAAAATCAAAATTTTATCAGTCGAAATCGGACCATAAAAATGAAACTATAACTTGCGTCAGATTTAAATTTTTGGTGTGAAACCGACCTATTGTCCATAACTTCATTTTATGAGCACTAGTGGGTATAGGTGTTCAAAACCAAATCAACCAAATAGAAAACCGCAAACCAAACCAAACCAAACCGAAACCGCAAAAAAACCGCACTTGTTTCGGATCTATTTGAACCATTTTTTAACAAAACCGCACAGTTCGATTCAGTTTACGGTTTGTATTTTGCAAACCGAACTAAACCAAATCAAACCGCATTATGTTACAACCCAAACTTCACTTATCCCACATCCAACCAAAAACTCAAACTTATTATACCTTAACCATACAAATATTCTCTTAGTCACACTTAGGGTTTTAGTTTCAACGTTCTCAAATCTCTTCGAGTAATATCGTACATTTTTTTCATTATATTTACTATGTACATCTCATCTCTTCTACTTTAATCTCTCTTATCTTATGTTCTTTCTTTTTCATATTCATCTTCTCCTTTTTTTTTTATATTATTGTTTTCTCTTCCAATTACATTTTTATGCACCTTTCTTCTATAATATCTCATATCTTATGATCATTCTTTTTCATTTTCTCTAATCTTTCCTCTCCTCCGTTTTGTTAATGTAATATTTTTGATATTGTTTTATACTACTATTTTATGTTTTTTATTCCACTTTGGTCTAATCTTATTTTTGTATATTGAATGATAATTTATGGTCTAAATATGATGAATTTTGTTGCTATTTGATGATGTATGAATGACTTAATACAAAATTATGTTGTTCTCTATAGATGTATGTATGATTCAATAAAAATATTGTACAAAGCCGAACCAACCGAAACAATCCAAACCAATCCAAACCGTATTGGTTTGGTTTGGTTCAGTTCAGTTTTATTTCTTAAAGGCAATCGAACCAAACCAAACTGCATATTTTTTTCTCTTACTGTTCGAATGATTTTTGTGTGTGAAAATCGCTTAAACCGCACCGCGAACACCCCTGTTAGTAGTATCATAGTTGGCATGATTTGTTTATGATAAATGACTAAACACGTTTGAATCACTATCAGAAGATTTTACCCCGCACCCCCCCATCTATACCTGTACCCCCACATTTTTTTAAAAATGCCCATTTTAACCTTAGATTATTTTATTGTATTATTATTTTATTATTTATTTTTTTTACCATTTGTGTCAGACCGTCAGATAAAAGTAAAAATTTGTCAAAAATTACACGTTCCGGAAGACTTTTGGAATGAGTTCCGGTACGTAAATTTACATACCGGAAGACTTTATGTAAGTCTTCCGGTATTATGATGATTGTACACCGGAAGACTTAATAAAAGTGTTCCGGTACGGAAGACTTTTATTAACTCTTCCGGTAGGAATGAATATGTGTACCGGAAGACTTTATGTAAGTGTTCCGGTATTGTAAGAGTACAATACCGGAAGACTTGCATAAAGTCTTCCGGTTTGAATTTTTTTTTATATTATTTAATTTTTTTTAATTCATTTTTTTAAAAAATATTTTTATTTTGTAGGTGCAGTACCTTTACACGAAAAAGAACCGATATGTGTGAATACATCAGATGTATTTACAACGACAGAGATATTTGGTACACGAGAAGAGGTGATAAGATGGGTCAAAGACACCGGATTACGAAATAAAGTGACAGTCGTCATCACTCGTTCAGATACACAAACAGGCAAGAGAGGAAGAAAGAACAAAATAATATTTGGTTGCGATAAAGGTGGGAAATACAAGGATATTCGTAGTGGAATAGAAAGTGCGACGAAAAAATGTGGATGTCCATTTAAGATCAGGTCGATTCCGACAAAAGATGGATCTGGATGGAAGATTGATGTAAAATGCGGCGTTCATAACCATGATTTACCCGATAGATTAGAAGGTCACTCATTTGTTGGTAGGTTGACAGCGGATCAGAAGCAACATGTTGCTGATTTAACAAAGAGAAAGGTTGCACCCAGAAATATATTGCATTCCTTGTACGAGATTGATCCAGATTGTGTCACTCGTATCACACAAATATACAAGCAAAAGAGTATGATGGAAAAAGAGATAAGAGGTCCTAGAAGTGAGATACAACATTTGTTTAAGCTTATCGAGGCTGCAGGTTATGTTTTTTGGAGTAGAAAAAGAGATGACTCTGAAGTTATTAAAGATATATTTTGGGCACATCCAGATTCAGTTAAGTTGTTGAATATGTTTCCTATTGTGTTAGTTATGGATAGCACTTATAAGACAAACAAATACAGACAACCTTTGTTTGAAATTGTTGGAATGACATCTACCGAGTTGACTTTTGCTGTCGCATTTGCGTATATTGAGTCTGAGCAGACTGAGACTTTTTGTTGGGTGTTAGATAAGCTTAAAAAATTGTTTGTGAAAAAAGATTTATTTCCACAAGTTATGATGACAGATAGAGATCTTGCTTTGATGAAAGCCATTGAAACTGTGTTTCCGAAGACAAATAATTTGCTATGTCAGTTTCACATTAACAAAAATGTTGGTGCAAAAAGGAAACTATTAGTGGATCCTGATAAGCAGGAGTCAATTGGCAAATTATGGACGGATGTTGTATGGGCTAGTGATGAGGTTGAGTATGCACAACATTTAAAAGAACTTGAGCAAGAGTGTGTTGATTGTCCTAAATTTTTTGAGTACGTGAACGACACATGGTTGACACCACATAGACAAAGGTTTGTTTGCGCATGGATTAATCGAGTCCTACATATGGGTAACACGACGACTAATCGGTATGTTTTGTTTTAGATCCCAAAATATACTTTTTGTGAATTTTTTATTTTTCTTACTTAGTTTAAATATGTATTATTATAGGGTTGAGTCTGCTCATTGGAAGTTAAAGCAGATGTTGGGTAACAGTATTGGTGACATGGTAAAATGTTGGGAGGCCATGAATGACAACTTAAAGATACAAATTAGCAACATTCGAGCTTCTTTTCAAAAGAGTGTGTATGAAGTTGCACATGTCCATTCAAGTCCATTTTACACATATTTACGTACTTCAGTGTCGCGAGCTGCATTGAGGCGCGTTGCTGAAGAGTTAAAGAGAGTTGATTATATTGGAACTAACAAAGACAGATGCCGATGTACTCTTAGATCCACCTATGGATTACCTTGCGCGTATGAGTTGGCAGGGTATAGAATTAGTGGTATTCCGATACCAATTGAGGCTGTGCATGTACATTGGAGGAAACTAAGTATGGAAATTAAGTTGGAAGAAGACTTAGATGAGGAATCAGAAGTGGGTATGAAATCTGCAATGGATGAGTTATGGAAAAGGTATAGGTCACAAGATGTTGTTGGAAGAAGGGCATTACATAGTAGGGTTTATGAACTTGCATTTCCCACAACGACTTCTTTGTTAGCACCACCTGAAAAAATAAAGACAAAAGGTGGAGTCAAGAAAAAAGGCAAAAAACCTGAAGGGTATGATGTTTACAGGGATCCTTCGTATCATGAATATGTTGATCAAGCATCACAATCTTCACAACGACAATCTCAACCATCACAAAATTCAAAAAAGAAATCTCAACCATCTCAACCATCACAACCTGTGAAAAAGAAGTTAAAATTAACACAAACTTCACAGTCATCTAAACGGTTCATCCTTCAATTTCCTTATCATATTAGGTCATTCATTGATGACGTTGTCAACGTAATGTCAGATGGTAATTGTGGATTTAGAGTGATTGCTTCATTGCGGGGTTATGCCGAAGATGGTTGGCCAATGGTTCGTCGGGAATTAGAATTGGAAATTATACATAATGAAAGATCAGCTTTATATGCCAATTTATTTGCTGATCGGTTAGCTGAAGTGAGAGATTCTTTGAAGATAGAGGGAAGTGGTTCTCAACCAATAGAGAAATGGTTGACTCTACCAGATATGGGTTACGTGATTGCGAATCGGTATAACGTGGTACTTGTCTGTCTAGGAGTCGAATGTTTGACTTTCTTCCCTATGACAACTACATTCTCACCCAATGTCTCATTTTATTGCATTGGATTTGTAAACTCCAATCATTGGATTCAGGTAAACATTGTTATAATTTGATATTATTAGTAAATTATTTGAGTAACATTAAATAATGTATTGTTTAATTTTGAATATAGGTTAACATGAAAGAAGGATTTCCATTGCCACCAGTGACAACAGATTGGAGGAACTTTCGTTCTCCAGCAGCAACATCATGGATGGTAGGATTTGCTGCGCGTCTACAACATTGGCAACAACTTACGCCTATATTACAAACTCATTATAAATTATAAACTATGTTATTCATTTTTATTCATGAATTATATTATATGTTTTAATTTCATTATGTTTTTCATTTTTATTTTCACTTAAATAACATATAACATAAATTGGATTCAGGTAATCGAAAAACTATAAATAACATATAACATAAATATCAGTTCAAATGTCAATATATTAACAAACAAAGTCTAAGAAATAATATGACATAAACATAACTATACATCACTGTGAACGAGCAATACGTAAAGCTGCAAACAGATCAGCAAAATGTGGATCATCCTCTTCAGCTGCATTCTGCTGAAGGTAGCGATGAATCAAGGTGGACACAGAACCCCATGCAGGATCAGATGGTCCCGCATCGTACTCAGGAATAGATGCAACTGGCGGCTCATCATAGGTAGGAGGTACCAATCGAGGATGCGAAACACGATAATACCACTCTAGGTATCCATCCTCTACCTCAAATGGGATAGTCGCCCGTGTAGCAGAACGAATCACCTGGCCAGCGCTCTGGGTGTAACTAATCCACTCAACATCAATGTCACCAGCCATCCTAGGATCAATGGGTGCAGGTGGAATGGACTGACGGTATCCAAACTGTCGAAGACACCTGTCAGGCATGTATGGAACAATAGTATCTCCCCACCTCAAACAACCCCTGAATAGAGAAATCTCATCAAAACGACGATGAACTCTATGATCCTCGAACGGCCTCCATATGACATCAGTCGGTGTCAGCTCATCCATAATGGGTCGCAACTCATCCACCTTTAACGCCCCCTGTTTGTACGTCCACCTCATCGCACGCGGGAGTCCACAGTTCTGAGCAGGTATCCAATTCTCTCCTTTTTTCCCAAGTGTAGGAAAATACTCGTGAATCCAGCACTGTTAAAAAAACAATAACATAATAATTAAATAGAACATAATGAACTTAATAAAATTAAAATTAGAATTAAAAGAAAATCAATAAACTAAATTTAATATATAACTTTAACATAATAAACTGAATTTAAATATATACCTGTAGGAGAGTCGGATAACCACCAAGCTGTTTGCAGCTAAACATATATGCATCTCCAAGAAACCTATACAGTGTCACCAATGCAGCTGTTGCCCAACTATAGGTGGACAACGCATCCAGGTCCCTAAATAATGCCAAGTATCGCGCCTCCACGAGTGTAAATGACTTATCCGCAAAGATGGTGCAGCCCACTATCACCATCAAATAACATCGGGTCGCAAATGCCCAACGTGAAGCTGCTCGATGCTCTACGAATCGATCATATAACCACTCTATCTTGAAGTACGATCCTCTGCACTCACGAACCTGGAAAAGTGCCGCTCTCGATGTCACTCCAAGATAGTCAACAGCCCACTCAATGGCTAACTCCTCACTGATGGGTTGAGGGTTCCAGAATACCCCCCTAATAGGCAAATGAAGCAGACATGCCACATCATCGAGAGTAATCGTCATTTCACCGAACGGCAGGTGAAATGAAGATGTCTCTATATGCCATCTCTCCACAAATGCAGAAACCAAGTTTGCATCAATCTTCTTCAAACTCGATCTCTGTAAGGAAGCTAAACCGGATCTAAATATGATACCCTCAATCTCCGGTGGAAGCTGCTGTGGAACCATCTGGGTCAACTTCAAACCATGTCCAGCCACCTTCAGTTCCTTCTTCGCCCCCCTCTCCTGAAATCAAATAAAATTAAACAAATTAGATAAACAAATTATATAATTTCGGTTATTATTCAAAACTAAATAATTATAATTTCATTACCTCGCCAAACCATACACGGCTCGCCACGTGATGCTCGTACGAAACCAAAAGCCTGGTATCGTACGGACCACCAGGATACCCCACAGGGTCAGCTGCAGCTGCAGATGTACCAGCATCATCTGCGCGTGATCTACTCGTCTCGCCCCGTCCCATCGATCGCACTGGAATCCTCCCATCTCTGCCGCGTGATCGAACCACTGAAAAAAAACAGAAAAACAATTATTTAATAAAAAAAAAAAATAAATAAATAAATTTCCGGAAGACTTTCTTCAAGTCTTCCGGTACACACGAAAGCATTCCGGATGACTTCAACAAAGTCTTTCGGTAGGCATTTTTTTAAAAAACTTTCCGGAAGACTTTGATGAAGTGTTCCGGTAGTCATCCAAACCATACCGGAAGACTTTATGAAAGTCTTCCGGTACCGGAAGACTTTCACAAACTCTTCCGGTACATTATTTTTCATTCCGGAAGACTTACTTGTAGTCTTCCGGTAAACACGTGCGAAAATCAAAAATTTTTTTCTCTCTGTAACTTTTGGACGGACGGTAAAAATGGAAAGTGAATTGGAATTAGTAACTATTTATATGAGGGCATTTTGGTCAAAAAAATTATTTTGGGGGGGTACAGGTATAATTGGGGGGGTGCGGGGTAAACTCTTCTCACTATCACTCAGCATGTGTCTAAAAACCCATTAGCTACACTAGCCGAGAGGGATGGAAAGGATAAGCACAACTAAATATTATGGATGAGAAATCAACCAAATAAATAAAAAATGATTATGGATGAAAAGTGATAACGAACAGCCCAATATTTTTTATCACACAAAGCCTCTCGTGTATTTGATATTTAGGTTAAAAATTAGATTTTGAATTTGGGGTTTCAGAGAGTTATTAAGAAAAATGGGTAAAGGGGGAATGTCAATTGATGATCATGTTGAACAACAGAATATGGCTGCTTGGCTTGTTGGTTTAAACACTCTCAAGATTCAACCTTTCAACCTTCCAACTCTTGGTATTCATCTAAATTTCATTTTACTATTGTTATTGTTGTTGTTTATACTACTGATTAAGATCATTGTTAAATTTAGGGATTTGGGTATTCTGTAAATGAAAAATTAGAAAGCAAATTAGAAGTTTGGATGGATGTTTAAATTGGATTCAAAATTCAAACATGAAACTTGTCCTGCTTTGGATTTAGTTTATAGTTGAAGATTAGGGATTTTAATTTTCAGTAGTTGAAAAATGATGATTTTTATAGGTAAAGCAAATCAGAGCTATGGATTGATTAATTAATTAATTAGATTCAAAATTCAATCTTGAAATGTGGGCATGATTCATATTAAGTTCATTGTTGAAGTTTTGGGATTAGGGTTCCATGTAGTTGGAAAATGACAGATTACACAGTTAAGTAACTTGGAACTTTGGATCGATTGATAAATTGGATTCAAAGTTCAAATTTGAAATGTGGGCATGGTTTAGATTTAGTTAATTATTAGAGAGAATGTTGATGTATCACCTATAGTAGAGAAAAGTTGGTGGAAAATAAATTTATGTGGTTTGGGCATATAAAGGGAGAAGACCCGTAGCGTTTATGGTAAGGTAAGTATATCTGATGGAGGGAAGTAAAACGACTTGAGGTAGAGGAAGATCTAGAAAAATTATAAGATAAGTTATTAAGAAAGATCTCGAGATTAACGATTGGATAGAAGCATGGTACTGGATAGAGCTTTATGGCGAAAATTGATCGATGTAGTCAATCCCACTAGTGGGATAAGGCTTAGGTGTTGTTATAGTTGAAAGGTGACAATGTTTACACAGTCAAACAATCCCGGTCTTTGTCTCGATTAATAAATTGGATTCAAAATTGAAATATGGCATGTTTTGGATTGCTCGATTGTGGCAACATTGTTGTTAATTGAGTGAGTAGAATTCAAGTCTCATTACTAAATTTGGCGTACTTCATTTTTTATGTTTGAAGGACCTCGTGATGTCAGAATTAGAATGAAAGCTGTTGGAATCTGTGGGAGTGATGTTCACTACCTCAAGGTAACTAAAACTATTATTATTGTTACATGTAATTTGATGAGTTTGAAAATCTTTATTTGCAAGTGATTTTCTACATAATTTGCAGCACTTATCTTTGTTTATTCTCGTAAAAATTTCCAATTTTTATTGATTATTTTATTACTCTCAGACAATGAGATGTGCCGATTTTATTGTTAAAGAACCAATGGTTATTGGTCATGAGTGTGCTGGTATCATAGAAGAAGTTGGTAGTGAGGTCAAGACTTTGGCGTCTGGTGACCGTGTCGCGATCGAGCCTGGGATTAGTTGTTGGCGTTGCAACCATTGCAAACTTGGTCGATATAATCTATGCCCTGATATGAAGTTTTTTGCTACTCCACCAGTTCATGGATCCCTTGCTAATCAGGTTTGTTGAAAGAATTCATAGTTTCACAAAGTACAGTTCTTTGTTGTGTCCAACTAGAATTTCAAATATTCTAAAAATAAGAATTTTAGTTGTCGAATAGTGGCTATAGCGTGACGGAATTTGAACAAATCGCTATTGTTCTTCGATACAGTATTTAGTATAATATTTTGTCAAACAGCAGGTATAGTCGCGCTATTGGACTCTAGACCAGTAGAATTTAAACAATGACAATATGTAGACAAAATCGTATTGCCTCCATGAACTTGTTGTGATTTCAAACATGCACTAGATGATCATTGATCATCTCAAATGAAACCCGTGTTTGAGTTACACTCTTGTCTCTTCAGATAGTTCATCCAGCAGACCTATGTTTTAAACTACCTGACAACGTGAGCTTGGAGGAAGGGGCAATGTGTGAACCCTTAAGTGTCGGCGTTCATGCTTGTAGGCGAGCTAATATCGGACCGGAAACAAATGTGTTGATTATGGGAGCAGGACCTATTGGACTTGTTACAATGCTTTCGGCTCGTGCTTTTGGTGCACCTAGGATTATAGTTGTGGATGTAGATGACCATCGTTTATCTGTTGCAAAAAGTCTTGGCGCAGACGATATTGTTAAAGTTTCAACAAACATTCAGGTATATTGAATCAGAAGTTTCAACAAACAGATTTAAATTTCCATTTTAATAAACACATTTATAACTAATTTTCGAATACACTGATTCACAGGATGTAGCTGAAGAAGTTAAGCAAATAGATAATGTTATGGGAGCTGGCATAGATGTTACCTTTGATTGTGCTGGTTTTAACAAAACCATGACTACAGCATTGACTGCTACTCAACCAGGTGGCAAAGTTTGTCTCGTGGGAATGGGTCATTCAGAAATGACTGTGCCACTCACACCAGCTGCTGCAAGGTAAATCAATCATACTTAATATGAGTAATTATCAATCATTCTCAAACTGGACCTAAACGATACACTTAAATATACTCTTGGTCTCCTTGTTTTTAACTAATTCGTAATTTTCGTCCACTTATTTCTAAATCCATAAATACATTCTCCAGTTTACTAGCTATGAAGCACGGACTCTGACACACGACACCCCCTACATATGACACTCCGACACCGATAATGTTAAAAACATAAGACATCGACACCCCCTACATATATGATAGGGTTTGAGCTTCATTTATGTATCTATCATTAAAAGAGTTAAAATTATTTTAATCAAAATTAACGACTTTAATTATATTATTCTTTAATAGCATTGCTTCGTTACATGCTTAACCCTGTTAGATATGTGTCAGATTTGTCAAAAAAAAATACATAAGGTGTGCTGCAAAGAAAGAAACAAATTTTTTTGAAACATTTGTCTGAACTGTCTAACGCGTGTTGTGTTGTATGAGTGTTTTATGGGTGTCGTCGGACACCGATTAAAAGAGCATCGATGCAAAGAAAAAAAATCGTTTTTTTGGGACACATCACTTTTTCAGATACTCATCTAACTTTTTCTTCGTTCATGCAATACAGGGAAGTTGATGTTGTTGGCATTTTCCGCTATAAGAATACATGGCCTCTTTGCCTGGAGTTTCTAAGGAGTGGGAAAATTGATGTAAAACCACTTATAACTCATAGGTTTGGATTCTCGCAAAAGGAAGTGGAAGAAGCCTTTGAAACAAGTGCCCGCGGTGGTAATGCTATTAAGGTCATGTTCAATCTTTAGATAATATATATATATATATATATATATATATATATATATATATTTCATACTTTGAACGAAAGTTTGTTTATACTGTTCAATGTATATTTATAATCTGGATAGTGAATAAAATGATTTCAATAAGAAAAAGGCATCATACGGAGAAGCCTAAGAAACTTAAATTTCTTATTCTCTCTGATTTAGAGTTGTATGTATCCTATATGTGTTTAAATTTTTTATTCTGTCTTGAGAGATATCATTACTTGAAACATGTTTTCAAACTTGTATCTAGTCCAGAAGTGAAAAACTGAGAATTTCTCAAAGACTAAACATAATAAAGTTTGAAAAGTATATTATGATATACTTTTTCTTTAAATAAAAAAGTTAAAATGTAGCATTGAAAAATAAAAAGCTTGTAGGTCAAAACCTAAGAAAAATTGTTAAGAGTCTCACATCGGACAATATATGATCTGAACTTGTGTATATAAGTAGGATAACCCTCACCCTACTAACTGGTTTTGTAAGGTTGAAGTTAGGTCTAATCATATTTCTTAACCTATATATATATATATATATATATATATATATTAGAAAACGATGAAGAGAGAGTTTTAATCTTCAATGATTTGCAATAATGGGTATACAATTATGCTTTTATAAGTAGAGATAAATGGCTTGCAATGGGTATTCTTCCGACGTGACCAGAACTAGTTACGATAGTTAAATCTTTCTATATTTGATTCAAGAACATTGTATTTATACTTGATTTAAATTCTGATCAGATAGATTTCAAAGAAAACAATCGATCTTAAAGCATTATCTATTTTTTTCTTTAATATAATTATTTTGATTTTTTTTAAACAAAAAAATGTAATTGTTGTATTTAAAAAATAACTATAATAACTTAAGAATAAATTTTGAAAGATTAACCCATAATTTTATAATTTTATGACAATGGGAAATAATTAATAGTAATAAAAAAACAAAATTAAGAGTTAAATAAAGAATTTGAGATATGAGAATAGTAAAAGTTCAAATAAAGTACAAGATATTTTAAAAAAAAAAATACAAATGTATTTTATTTGAAAAGAATTTAATATAATTTTTTATTTTATTATTTCTAATATTTTGGTCTTTCCTTTGCTTATGTGTATTTTATTGGAATATGTAAAATCATTTTATACTATAATCCAATTAAAATCGCAAACATGGAAAATGAGAGAAAAAAAGTGGGAGAATCAGTTATTAAATAATTAATTATAATATATTATTTTTATTTTTAATTCATATTTCAAAAAGATTAATTTTAATTGTATCAAAATTTAAATTGAACAATTTCAATTAATCTCTTCTAATAATATAATGCTTTTCCAATTTTTTTTAATACTTTTTTGTTTAAAATTTTATCTCATAGAAAAATAATTGTTATAAACATAAATTTGATTCTCGTAAATATAAGTTTATTTTGGACAAAATTTAATATAATCTCAGTAATATATTTGAACTATTATAAAATTAAATATTTATATCATTTGTAAATTGAATATTAAAGTATATACTGCAATTATAACTAGCTAAGTTTTTCAATATTGTTAAATTGATAAATAAAAAATTGCAATTTGGTCAAAACTAATGTTATATATTAACCTTCAAAAAGTCTCGTATGTTATGAAATGCAATAGGAGATTTACTTATGCTAAATGAGAATATATAATGCATCTATATAATAACTCAAGAACCAATAAAAAATGAAAATATAATGTACATCATGATTTATAAAAAAGACTTGAGATTTTCTAAAACTAGCATAATCCACTTTATAAATAAGAAACTCACCTTTTGATTAATATGTGATGTCCAATTCATTTAACGTAAATACGTAAAATCCAATGTCATGATCCCTGGACACTCTCATGATCCAACAGCAAAGTCATGCATAAGGTAAAACTCAAATCCTTCAAATATCATGATCATTAATCCGCCTAAATTGTTCTATAACTACTTATGGTTAAGTAGAAATTGTATTAATTTAATATATATATATATATATATATATATATATATATATATATACACACGTCTGTAGGTGAGATATGATTTTGGACACGTATTTGTTTCCGGTCTTTGATAGTAATAAATACAGAAGATGAAAGTTAAACAACAATATCAATAATAATACAATGGGTCTTGCTAACGCGTGCTCTCAGGACACTCCTTAAGGATTTTATATTAAAAAATTATTCTTTAAAAATTCAAACAATTCAATTTCCAATGCAATGATTGCACATTATTGTCCATACTTTTATAAAAACTTATTATTTAAGGTTTCTAAAAAATTTCTTGAGTACGCTCGTTAACATTTCCCTAATATGATTAAAACAAATTATTGAAACTTGTATTAGATAAATTAATCGTTTAATTTTTTTTAACAAATAAGATAATTATGTTATAAGAGATAATACAATGGTCGATACATTTTTATTATTCAGTATTTGGATCAGTAGTAAAGTTATTCCGTTTAAGAATAGTATATATTTTCGTATATAAAAATATTTTAATCAACGGTGTATTTGTTTCCCGTATATAAATATTATTTTTGTTTTGAAATTATTTATAAAGATATTTTAATAAACAGTAAAATTGTTTCGTTAATATAAAAATTTAAATCAATAAAATATATTATGACAATATTTATAAAAGTATTTGAATCAATAAAATTATTTTCGTTTATAACAATAATATTTTCTCCTCTATATAAATATATTTTTATCAATAATGTAATTTTTTCCGTGTATAAATATTAATTTTGTTTTGACACTACTTATAAAAAAAATTGAATCAACAGTAAAGTTGTTCATGTATATAAAAATATTTGAATAAAAAGTAAAGTTGTACATGTTTATAACAATAATATTTTTTTCGTATATAAAAATATTTGAATTAAAAATATATTTTTTCATGTATATAAATATTATTTTTAATTTGACATTATTTATAAAAATATTTAAATCAATATTAAAGTTGTTCCCATATATATAAATATTTGAATCAAAATATTATTTTTGTTATAATAATATCTATAAAAATATTTGAATCAATAATAAAGTTGTTCCCGTTTATAACAGTAGTATTTTATTTTCTATATAAAAATAGTTTTATCAACAATGTATTTATTCTCGTATATAAATATTAATTTTGTGTGATCTTGAAATGTATTTTCCTCCCTCGTTTTTTGACATAATGGTTTATCTAGTTGTTCATCTGGTGAAAGAGACACAATTGTGTGGACCGACTTATATGAGATAGATGTACCCTGCTGAACGTTATATGAAAATATTAAAAGGGTATGTGAAAAACCGAAGTCGACCAGAGGGTTGTATTGCCGAACGATACATTGTTGAAGAAGCGATTGAGTTTTGTACTGAATATTTGTCCAATGTACAATCAATTGGACTCCCTAAATCTCATATTTTCGAGAAGAAAAAAAGCAGGAAAAAATTAATTGGAAATGAAGTTGTGACGGTATCAAGGGTCGAACGGGATCAAGTGCATTTGTATGTTCTGCACAATAAGAATGAGGTTGAGTCGTATGTTGAAATGCACAAGGATGTTCTCTGAGGTTTAAATCCAAATAGAAATGTGAATTGGATAGTACGAGAGCACAATCGAAGTTTCATACCTTGGTTTAAGGATCACATTTTCTCAAAGTATTATTCAGATCCTGCTTCAATAACAGAAAGATTGAGATGTTTAACATATGATCCAAGTTTGGTTGTGTTTTTTTATAGCGCATACAGAATTAATGAATACACATTTTATACCAAAGAACAAGATGATAAAAGTACTACGCAAAATAATGGTGTCACCGTGGTAGCTGAAGCAATGCACATATCAAGTGTGAAAGACTTAAACCCCAAATTTACAAATCTGTCATATTTTGGGGTTATCGAGCGCATTTGAGTGTTTGATAATGAGAAATTTTAGATTCCTATATTTTGTTGCAAGTGGATTGAAAACAATAATGACGTACGAATGGATAAGTCAGGATTTTTGCAAGTAGATCTTAATAGGGTGGGGTACAAAGATGAGCCTTTTATTCTAGCCTCTCAAGCTAAACAAGTGTTCTATGTCACTGATCCGACAAGTACAAAATGTTCTATAGTGCTTTTATCTAACAAAGTAATTGATGAAAACATTAATGAAGATCAAGGTGATATTGAATCATTTACTAGAAATGATCAAGATGAAAATATTATAGTGAATGCATCATATACTAGAAATGATCATAATGAGGGTATTTGGATCAATCCAACCGTCTGTGTTGTTAATAGCCATGTAGAGCATATTCTAACAAAGAAAAGAAAGAGACGTGCCTAGAAAAGGTATTGGTTATAAATAGATTATGAATTTTTATATTTTTCATGTTATATCATTCAATGGATTATAGATTATGTATTTTTATAATTTGTCATTTAATTTTTATTTTTTCTTTCTTACAGGTCTAATGGCTAGTAATGAGGAAGACACACACGAGACACATGATACAAATGAAGCTCATAATGACGCTTCGACGGTAGAAAGTGAAATAAATTGTGGAATAACAATTATGAAGTCAATCTTTGTGCTAGAGATAAATGGATGAAATTTGATGTACATTGGAGTGAGGAGAACCAACTAATTGAGCCTAACGATTCAATGTTGTCTTCATATATTGGTTCCCTTGTCCGCCAACATATTTCAATTACCAGTGATAATTGAAGGAATCCATTGTTGAAAGTTGGTAAAGATGAGATATGGAGTGAGATACAGGTATTTACCAAACATGATTGATGTGTTATTAGATTTTTTTTATTTATAGTAACACACTTATACTACCACACTTTATGTTTATATGTGTATGTTTTTTTTGTAGAGGTCCTTTAATATTGATGAAAGTCGGCGGAAGTATTATCTCCAATTGGTCGGAAAGAGACATAGAGGGTTTCGAGCCTTATTATCAAACAAATATCTAAGGGATGAGGAATTTTTTTTGTTGAAGTAGAACTTCTACACTTGTATGTAGATTTGGTTACAACGAAAGAATGAGGCACTTTTGTAGCCAAACGAAAAACCGAAAAATTCAATGTAATGTTATCTTTTCATGTCTATTAATAGTATTATATACTTGTTGCATTAGCTTCTTCTGATATGACTTAAACTTGTTTATACAGGATTTAAGTGCCATTAATCGCCAAAGAGCATCAAAACCCGCATATCCATACAGAAAATGGCGTTTGGGATATGTACGCTTACAACAACAAATGATAACTATATATAAATGACATGATCTTATTAATTATCTCAATATGTTATAATTGATGATCTTATTATTTATCTCAATGTGTAGTTAGAAGAGGAGAAAAATGAAGAAACATTTCTTCCAGGACATGTTTTGTGGAAGGCTGCTCGTGTGGGCAAGGATGGAGTTGTTAATGAAGATGTTCAACATGTTTATGATGAATGTGTAAGTATATCATTATGTCTTTAAGTTAATCAAAATTTAATTAAAATATAATTAATTTTTAATCCCCACTAATAATTTTCGATTTTTCTATGAATTTTAGGATATTCTATCTAAATTCTTAACCACCGGTGAGGAGGATTGCATGAGCATTCTTAGTCGAGTACTAAATATTTATGAGTATTTTGGTCGGGTGAGGGGTAAAGGATTTGGTGTGACTCCATCTTCCTTGTATAAGAAAACAAAGATAAAAAATCCTAGCAATCAAGAAGTGATGCAATCATTGGAGGAACTAAAAGCGCAAGTCCGTGAAATACAAAAGGATAAAGAGAGATATGAGGCAGAAAAGCGCGGTTCCGGGTTGAAAGATACTAGTGACAAAGCTAGTATCAATTGTGAAAATAACATTCTCGAGATAATTAGCGCAAATTTATTTTAATTAAATTAACACAATTATTTTAATTGACCTTTATACACATTAACAGTTATGCATTCATTATTGCTTAAGGGTATTTCATCTTGTCGGCTGTATTTGTTGTTACCGACTTATCACATGGTTGGCAAGGGAAAATGAATAACAAAATGGGAGAGTTACTTCACCATAACCCGCTCCCTCATGGATATCTGAAAGTGTCAGTAGATACCCTTTTAGATACAGATGCAGTACTACCTATGTCTGACTCAGTTTCAGAGGTTACATTGCTACAAGATGCCATATAGGTTTGTATGTTGCATGGTCGTTAGACCTCATTTCCACAGATGATGAGGTATGTCGAAAACCATTACAAATATCTTAGTATTCAAATGTCAATTCTGAACCATTATGAAAATCATTCTGAACCATTACGTATATTTTTTTACATGGTAATGTTAAACTCCTACAAAAACCCGCATCTAAGGATAAAGGGATTTTTCCGGTAAAGAGTTTGTTGTATCACAAAGAGAGGTACATTTAAAGTGTTATTCTATGATCCGAATTCAAAAGTTTCATGATTTTCTACTTTACCTAACTTATATGATTGTCAGGTTCCTGCTCAAGCTTCACAACAGGTCATCAGCAAGAAAAAGGTTCCTGCAAGGACCATGCAGGCAAAAAGAGCTCCTGCAAATCGCTTTCGGTTGTGTCTTGAGACACTTGTGGAAATATCAGATGTGATGTAAGGTTGTATTCGCCAAAACTTTTCAATCCATCTTTTGTTGCAAGTTTTCCATGACAAGTCAACCATAAACAAAATACAACTCTAGGTCTATATTTATTCATCTTTATGATATTCCTCCAAATGACCTTCGGCAAATCTCCCAACAGGTGATGGTAAAACAACTTTGTTCTGAAAACTTGTTTTGTGATAGCTTCTATCCAACACTGTTGCATTTGTTAGAAAAACTTTGACTTTAATCTTATATCATAGTTTTGATGATAACAATACTTTCCTAAGAGAATAGAAGTTCTAATATGTGTTGCAACTAACTTGTGGTTAATGTGCATTATAGAAGCCGTAGAAGTTCTTATAATGAAAGCATCTTCTAAAAGGAACAGGCTAGCGCTCATTTGTAGAAGATTTGCTGTCAAAGAGAAGCTCTCATTGAAGACAATTTTAATGTTGCGTATTCATTTATGATACTCTAATTGGCGCTTAGAAGATTATGATATTTTCATTAAAGACTATTTAAATAAAATCAGAATAATGGATGGGAACAAGAATCTCTTTATTTGGAAGGATTTTATGGCAATTAACAACTATCCAAATCAAGCTCCAGATGTTCCCAACGGCTAGATAATTCAAACCACTATATAAAGGAATCTACCTGAAGATTTGAAGCTCTAGTTCTCACGTTATATCTATTACACGCTCAAAATATTATCTTGCTCTCAAATATCTTGTAACAAATCACTTAGTGATTATAGCTTGTTAGAAGCATTATTAAGTTACATTGTTAATCTTTGTAAAAGATAATTTGATTTTCATTGAGTGACTAGTTTAAGTCAGTAGAATAAAGAAGACTTTGACAATAAGTCATTATGATTGTATTCAAATTTGATTAGTGGATTAAGACCTCGTTGATAGAGGAAAAATCACCTTGGCAGGTGGACTGAATGTAGTTTGAGTTCAAACGAACCAGGATAAATCAAAGTGTTTTTTAAAGTCTTGTTTTTTTTAAAAACCCAATTCCAACCCCCCTTCCTTGTGTTTTTACGCTCCTTCAATTGGCATCAGAGCTCTAGGTTCTGAGATATACACTTAACCGTGTCAGTAAGAGATCCAGAAGATAAAACACAACGGCAGATGTAGTCAACAACAACAATGACTATCAAAATGACAAGATCAACGGAAAACCTCAAGTGTTCAATGGTGACAATTTTGACTACTATAAGGATGTTCTGGAAAGTTTCTTTCTGTCTCTAGATGGAGACCTTTGGGATATGGTGACAGATGGATACACACATCCTGTTGGAGAAGATGGTCAGAAGATTGAAAGAAAGAACATGACAGCTCAATAGAAGAAGGAATTCATAAACCATCACAAGGCCAGAACCATACTTCTGAGTGTTATAGCCTATACAGAATATGAGAAGATCACAAACAAAGAATCAGCCAAACACATGTTTGATTCCCTAAGAATGACACATGAAGGCAACACTCAAGTCAATGAGGCAAAAGCTCTGGCTCTAATCCAGAAGCATGAAGCATTCAAGATGGAAGAAGATGAAACAATTTCAAGGTTTCAAATTCTGGTTGCTGGACTGAAAGTTCTGGACAAAGGCTACTCAATAGCAAATCATGTGAAGAAAATCATCAGAAGATTGCCAAAGGCTTAGAGACCCATGGTCATTTCTTTGAAGCTATCAAAGAATCTGAACGAGATATCTCTGGAAGAACTGATCAGCTCTCTGAGAAGTCATGAGATAGAACTAGAAGAAGATGAACCCCAGAAGAAAGGTAAGTTTGTTTCTCTTAAATCTAACAAATATGATTCTAAAGCTTTGTAGGCAGAAGAAGAAGAAAGCTCTGGAGGCTCATTAGAAGAAGATGAACTATCTCTTCTATCCAGAAAAGTTCAACAACTCTGGAAGCATCATCAGAAGAAGTTCAGAAATCCCAGAAGATCAAGCAATCACTATGAAGCATCCTCTGGTCACAGGAAACCCAGAAGCAAAGAAGTAGTGTGCTACGAATGCAAAGAACCTGGACACTACAAGAGTGACTGTCCAAAACTCCAGAAAGAGAAACCTAGAAAGAAATTCAACAGAGAAAAGAAAAAGAGTCTCATGGCAACATGGGATGATTCAGAATCATCTGAAGCAGATTTAGACTCAGAAGATGATCATGCAAACATTGCATTAATGGAAAAAATACCAGAAGATGTTCACTCATCAGAATTAGAGTCAGATTCTGACACAGAAGAGGTATTCTCTAAACTTTCTAGATCTCAATTAGAAGATAGCCTCTCAGAAATTCTTAGAAAATATTAGAAGCTTCAATTCAAATACAAAGACATGAAACAAAGTCTAGTATCTGAATTGGAAGAAGTTAGAAAACATAAGTAAAAAAACTCTGAGCTAAAAGAAAATATTTTTGAATGTAAAAATTCTTTTGAAAAACTTAAAGCTTAGAAGAAATCTGAATCAGAAGTTCTACATAGCTCTGATAGTATCATAGAGTTATATGATTACAATTTTCAAAACTTTCTAGCTAAAAAACATAGACAGAAGCAAAATTGCCTCTATGGTCTATGGAGTTAGCAGAAATGGTAGAAGAGGTATAGGCTATGTGAAAACTAAAGGAGAGGAAACTCTGAAGTTTAAAAAGGTTGATGACATGGTCATAAAAGTTAATACTCCTTTAAGTTCTCATTTTACCTATGGTCATAATCATGATCTAAAATATACTAGTGAGTCATCTTGTTCTACAAGTTCTGATGTGAAACTTAAAATCAATCAGAAGTTTGTAAGAACTAACAAACAAGGACCCAGAAAGATATGGGTACCCAAAGATAAAATTGTGTATGTTACAAATGTCTTTAACAGCCAAACTGAAACACCAATCTTGGTACCTGGACTCTGGATGCTCACGACACATGACGGGAAGAAAGCATATGTTCCAAAGTCTTGAGCTGAAAGTTGGAGGCTACGTAGGTTTCAGAGGCAATCAAAAAGGAAAGATTATTGGCTCTGAGACTATTGGTAATGGCACACTTCCCTCTATCTCTAATGTTCTGTTAGTGGAAGAATTAATGCATAATCTATTATCCATAAGTGATAATGGTTATGACATAGTCTTCAATCAAAAGTTCTATAAAGTTGTTAGTTAGAAAGATGGAACAATCCTATTTAGTGGAAAGAGAAAGAACAACATATATAAAATAAAACTTTCTGAAGTGAAAAATCAGAACGTAAAATGTCTAATGTCTGTGGAAACTGAGCAATAGGTCTGGCACAGAAGATTGGGACATGTTAATATAAGAAGATTGTCTCAAATTAACAAACTCAATCTGGCCAGAGGACTTCAGAACTTGAAGTTCAACTCAGAAGCTCTGTGTGAAGCATGTCAGAAAGGCAAATTTTCAAAACCTGCTTTTAAATCTAAAAATGTTGTATCTTCCTCTAGACCATTAGAACTTCAGCACATTAACTTGTTTGGACCAGTGAAAACTACTTCAGTCAGTGGCAAGAAGTATGGATTAGTGATCGTAGATGACTATAGCAGATGGACATGGGTAAATTTTCTTAGACACAAGGATGAGTCAATTGCTATATTCTCTAACTTCTGCAAACAAGTTCAAAATGAAAAAGAGATTAGAATTGTTAAAGTCAGAAGTGATCATGGTGGGGAATTTGAAAACAAAAAATTGGAATCATTTTTTAATGAAAATGACATCTCTCACAATTTCTCTTTTCCTAGAACTCCACAACAAAATGGGGTTGTAGAACGTAAGAACAAAACATTGCAAGAGATGGCCAGAACCATGATCAATGAGACTAACATGGCTAAACACTTTTGGGCATAAGCAGTAAATACATCATGCTACATTCAGAATAGAATCTCTATAAGATCTATTCTGGAGAAGACTCCTTATGAATTGTGGAAGAATAGAAAGCCCAACATTTCATATTTTCATCCCTTTGGATGCACTTGTTTTATTCTCAATACTAATGATCCTCTGAACAAGTTTGATTCTAAAGCACAAAAGTATTACATGTTAGGATACTCTGAACGTTCAAAAGGATACAGAGTATACAACACAGAAACACGAATTGTGATAGAATCTATCTATGTCAGATTTGATGATAAGCTTGGTTCTGAAAAACCAAAGCAGAATGAATCTCTTACAGATATAGAAGTTGAAATCACTAAAGACAAAACATCTAAAGATCAATCATCTACAGAACAAGACAAGACAACCACTTCAACAAGTTCTGAAGAACCCACTCAGAATAAACAATCCAGAAGCACGTTGAATCATCCAAAAGATAAGATCTTGGGAAAGAAGGGTGATCCAATCAGAACAAGGTCATCATTCAGAAATTCTGAAGAATCTCTAATGGGACTAGTCTCTCTGATTGAACCAACTTCTGTAGAAGAAGCTCTCTCAGAAAATGATTGGATACTTGCAATGCAAGATGAACTCAATCAATTAACCAGAAATGATGTGTGGGACTTAGTGCTTAAACCTAAAGGATTCAACATTATTGGCACCAATTGGGTATTCAGATAAAAACTAAATGAACAAGGAGAAGTTGTCAGAAACAAGGCACGACTGGTAGCACAAGGTTATAGTCAACAAGAAGGAATAAACTATACATAAATCTTTGTACCAGTCGCCAGATTAGAATCGATCAGACTCTTAATCTCATTTGTTATCAATCATGACATCATTCTCTATCAAATAGATGTTAAGAGTGCATTTTTAAATGGTTACATTGATGAAGAAGTGTATGTGCACCAACCCTCTGATTTTGAAAATACAAAATTTTCAGAACATGTTTTTAAACTTAAAAAATCTTTATATGGTTTGAAACAAGCTCCTAGAGCTTGGTATGAAAGATTAAGCAATTTTCTCCTGGAAAATAATTTTATTAGAGGGAAAGTTGATACAACTCTTTTCAGTAAAACCATTAAAAATGATATTCTTATTTGCCAAATCTATGTAGATGATATTATATTTGGTTATACTAAAAGTGCCTTGGGAAAGGAATTTGATGAGTCTATGCAGGAAGAATTTGAGATGAGCATGATGGGAGAATTAAAGTTCTTTCTGGGAATCCAAATCAATCAAACATCAGAAGGAACATACATACATCAAAGCAAATATGTCAAACAACTTTTGAAGAAATTTGACTTATCAGATAGTAAGATCTCTAAGACTCTTATGCATCCCACGTGTATTTTGGAGAAGGAAGAGATAAGTAAGAAAGTAGATCAGAAGATCTACAGAGGTATGATTGGCTCTCTCCTCTATCTAACTGCATCTAGACCAGATATTCTATACAGCGTATGTTTATGTGCCAGATTCCAATCAGATCCTAGAGAAACTCACTTAAAAGCAGTTAAGAGAATCGTTAGATATCTGAAAAGGTACTATTAATCTTGGTATATGCTACAGAAGGTCCAAAGAGTATAAGCTTATAGGATATTATGATGCTGATTTTGCTGGAGACAGAACAAAAAGAAAAAGTACTTCTGGAAGTTGTCAATTTTTGGGAGACAATTTAATTTCTTGGTCTAGAAAAAGGCAGTCAACCATAGCATTATCAACTGCAGAAGCTGAATACATTGCAGCAGCTAGATGCAGCACTCAGATGCTCTGGATGAAAAATCAGCTTGAGGACTTCAATATTTATGAGAGTAACATTCCCATCCTCTGTGATAATACTTCTGCTATTTTTCTTTCTAAAAATCCTATTTTACACTTTAGAGCTAAACTCATAGAAGTTAAACATCATTTCATTAGGGACTATACTCAGAAGGGGATTTTATTTTTAAAATTCATAGATACTAATCACCAATGGGCTGATATTTTTACAAAACCCTTGCTGAAGATAAATTTAATTTCATTCTGACTAATCTTAGTATGAAATTATGTCCAGAATGAAAATGTTTAATTATATGCTTTTAATTCTCAGAAGTTCTGAATTTTTTTTATTCATTCAGAAGTTATTTTTAATGATCTGACTGTTTATCTCTGAGAACTTCTGTATCAAAAGAATAACATGCAGATCTTGATATCAACACGTGTCAATAATGCTCTGAGGAATCCTAGAAGAACCAGAATATGTGTTCAAACTCTGAAGCAGGACATAACACGCAATCAGACAACTGTCCTCTGCAGAAGGACACGCGTTCAAGTTCTGGGAAACTGAAAAGGCTGAATAGACACAATTAAGGCGCAAATCTCTTTGGTAACTGTTCCAAGATCTTTACGTCATCCCCTTATCAGATCTCATTTATTGTTTCTTAATCATGATGTTTTGTGCATTTATGAATTCACTAATTGTGTTTTTTCCTTAAATGCTCCTTATTTCTATATAAACTCGTATTTCACTTCTCACTTTTTACTTTTCACCTTCACGTTTTCACTCCTCACTCTCTCTTTTCACTTTCATCTTCGTTGTTCTCTGCAATTTTTTTTAAAAACCCTAAACCCCTTTATCTTGGTAACTATGGCTTCCTCTTCTCAACCATCAAAGGATCCATCGTCAGAAGTGCTTCACATCTCACCAGTCAGAACTCTTCTCACTCCAGCAGACAAATTAGAAGTTTTGTGTGAATTGTTTATGGACTTTGACAGTTTAAGAGAAAATGAATTTGATCTTCTTCATGCTGTTAAAGCATAAGGTTGGGAGAAATACTTTGATCGTTTAATGGGACCAGTTTTCCCTAAACTTGTCATGGAATTATGGGTTTTTGCTAGCGCATCAAACTCTCATGTGACCTCTTATGTTCTGGGGAAGAGGATCATAATTTCTGAAGATCACATTGCTAAGCTGATTCAATCTGATGGAAATTGGATTAAATGCAATGAGATGGAAAAGCTCTCAGATGCTAAGTTAGTGGCTAGATAAATATTCTCACATGGGCAACCCTCAAACAAGATCAAGGATCTGAAGGATCATCTAAAAATCTGGGCTAAGATCATTCTGGGAAGCATCAGCCATAGAAAAGCTACAAACTCTCCTGACTACATCAACATGGATCAGCAGTTTCTTATGTACTTCATCTCTAAGAAAAAGAAGGTCAACCTTGATCATTCCTTGTTCAATAATTTGAAGAACAACTTCAAGGAAACAAGAGAGGGAGAGAAGACAAAGAGGGAATGGATACCTTTGGGAAGGTTAATTTCTGATATTCTTACTGAAAACAAGCTGGTGGATCATCTGATTGAGACACAACAAATTAAAATTCTAGAAACAGATGTTGGAAAGCCTCTAAATGCCAATAACCTCAAGAAGATGAAGTTCATTGATTCAATCAAGAAAGACCCAGTTCTTCACTCCAGAGAAGTTATCACAACAAGGAAAATGCCTCTGCAGAATTTTCCTTTGTTTTCTTCTGATACACCTTCAGAGGTTGTAGTCAGATACTTAGAATCTTGCAAGCTGGATGGTGTGGATCCCATGTTTAATCTTGAAGAACTCAGAAGACCAGCACCAGAAGTTGTTTTGAAGAAGAACAAGAAGAGAAAGGCTGCTGAAGGAATTTCTCAGAAGGCTCCTAAACTAATCAGAAAGAAAGGTAATTCTTCATCTTCTCAATCTGATTTAGTTTCTGTGGTAGAATCTGTAACAGTGGTCACATCTAAAATCCCTGTTGAAACCACTCCTTCTGTCATTCCTTCATCTGAATCCATTCCTTCATCTGAACCCATTCCTTTTGTCATACCCACAACTTCTGATGTACCTTCTGATATACCACCCCTATTCACTCAACCAGAAAATACACCCACTCAACCACAAACTCTAGATGACTTTGACATTCCAATATACCCAACACCTCCATCTGATTTGAACACACCCAAATTTGTTAAAACTCACTCAGAACTTCAACATGTTCTATCTGACATTGACGCCTTTCAACCCTTTGAATCTAAACAAAATAATCCACCTCAATCATCTGAAGTCCAACCACCTAGCACCTACCATCCTCTGAACTCTGAATTTCATAAACTTGTCTTTGATTTATCTCCTATTCGTAAAAATTCCCTATCCTCTTATGAATCTACTCCACCAAACACCCCCACCTATATCACAATACCAGACACTCCCACTTCAAACTCTGAACCAGAAAACCCTCTGAGAACATCCATAGACATATATACTCTACACAAACTATCCTCTATAACCAACAAAACAACTATTTATGTACTAAAACCAAAACCAACAAAATCAGACATTGACTCACTATTACTAGCATTTGAGGCAGACATGAAAATCAGGTTAGAGAATCTGAAGGTTGCTTGCTCAGAACTTCCTGATCCTACAGCTTCTGATTTCCTCTGGGTCTCATTCAGAAAATGGTTCAATAATGAGACCAAAAAGCTGAAAGATATCTACTATGATATCGTTCATCAGAACTTCTGCGAGAACCTCAAAGAAGTGGTCATAAGCATTGAAAAGAAGAAAACTCATCTTCTAGATGATAAGCCATGGAGTGAACCAGAACCTAAGGAATCATATTCTGATCTTCAGATGGTTTTAGTTCCTTCTGAGGAAGTCAAGGGAAATGATACTGTTGAAGTACCTTCTGCTGAACGAACTTTTGAAGAACCAACTACTCAAGCTGCTGCAACTGTTGAAGATTCGCTACCAACTTCTCTTGTGTTGAAGACTCTGGAAGAGCTTAAGAAAGAGAATGAAATGGTTAAGCAGAGGTTGAATAAACAAGATGAAACTAATGCTGAGTTGAATACTATGATTGGTAAACAAGTGGAATCGTCTTCTCAGATCAAGTCACTTCTAGAAGGATTAGTTACCAAGATGAACCCCCAACCCTGATTTTGTTTTATGTTCCTTTGTTTATTTGCTTTTCTTGAATTTGTCCTATGTTTTTGGTTCTGCTTCTGATTAATGAAAATGTTTATGTTTTGACTCTATTTAATATTTGTTTTACTTCTGCACTTTTAATCTTTTTGAGTAATGACAAAAAGGGGGAGAAACGTAAAATATTTTGATCTATAATAGTTTATCAAGATTAGCCTCTAACATTTTAATATTCTAATTAAATTGTCTAAGTTGTGATTATAAAAAGGAAGCAGGTTAAGTAATCAACTCAGGGGGAGCCAAGTCAAAGAACTTCTTATGAAAGAATTAAAATGCTAAAAGAACTTCTAATGGAAAACTCTGAAAGAATATATCTCATCAATTAAAGGGAGTTTTTTTTTCTAACTTTTAATTTTTGTTCTTGAATCAAAATAAATGTTTTGTCATCATCAAAAAGGGGAAGATTGTTAAAACAACTTTGACTCTAATATTCTATCATAGTTTTGATAATAACAATACTTTCCTAAGAGAATAAAAGTTCTAATATGTGTTGCAACTAACTTGTGGTTAATATGCATTATAGAAGCATTAGAAGTTCTTATAATGAAAGCATCTTCTAAAAGGAACAGGCTAGCGCTCATTTGTAGAAGATATGTTGTCAAAGAGAAGCTCTCTTTGAAGACGTTTTTAATGTTGCGTATTCATTTATGATACTCTGATTGGTGCTTAGAAGATTCTGATATTTTCATTAAAGACTATTTAAAGAAAATCAGAATAATGGTTGGGAACAAGTATCTCTTTATTTGGAAGGATTTTATGGCAATTAACAACTATCCAAATCAAGCTCCAGATGTTCCCAACGGCCAGATAATTCAAACCACTATATAAAGGAATCTACCTGAAGATTTGAAGCTTTGGTTCTCACGTTATATCTATTACACGCTCAAAATATTATCTTGCTCTCAAATATCTTGTAACAAATCACTTAGTGATTATAGCTTGTTATAAGCATTATTAAGTTACATTGTTAATCTTTGTAAAATATAATTTGATTTTCCTTGAGTGACTAGTTTAAGTCAATAGACTCAAGAAGACTTTGACAGTAGGTCATTGTGATTGTATTCAAATTTGATTAGTGGATTAAGACCTCGTTGATAGAGGCAAAATCACCTTGGCGGGTGGACTGGATGTAGTTTGAGTTCAAACGAACCAGGATAAATCAAAGTGTTTTTTAAAGTCTTGTTTGTTTTTGAAAACCCAATTCCAACCCCCCTTCCTTGTGTTTTTATGCTCCTTCAGCATTGGCCTTATATGCTCCCTTAGTTTCATCATATCCTTCATGATCCAAGAATGTTGTGGATTGACTTCAAAGTTCATTACATCCCTACCTTTCAAGTAGTATGAATGCATCCATTGGACCCAAAGGGTGTCAGTTTTTCTGCAGATATTCCAAAGATTTCTCTGGTCCTGCACATGTTGTTCCAAGCTACCAAACTTTTTCTGCTCACATCAGTACCACATGTCCCATATGAAACTTCTACACACAACATCAATTTTATGAATCACAAATTTTGGAATAGGAAACACTTGCATCCAGTAATTTGCAATTGCACACAATATACTGTGCACAAGTTGTACCCTGCCTGCATAACTCAAAATTTTGGTAGACCAATGCTGAATTCTAGCAACCATTTTTTCTATCAGAGGCAAATAATTTGCAATGTGCAACCTTTTACTAGATAATGGAACTCCCGGATATTTAATAGGTAGCTTTCCTTCTTGAAACCCTGTTACCTGTTTCAGTAAGTCTTTTGAAGTAGAATCAATGCCAGCAAAGAAAATTCTGCATTTTCTTGGGTTGACACTAAGACCAGTTGAATCAGCATATTGTTGAAATGCTACCATAAGTAACTCAATTGAGACTTTATCCCCTCTACAAAACAGTAAAACACCATCAAAAAAAGTCAGGTTTGTGAGAAAAAGCTTCTCACATTTGATGTGGTAATTAAAATATGCGTTCCTCTGCATCTTAAGTAAAGTCCTATGCAAATAATCCATATCATGACAAATAGAAAATGTGATATGGGGTCACCTTGCCTAATCCCCCTCTTAGCTTGCAGAAAATCAGTCATCTCACCATTTATGTTGAACTTATAGGATACAGTTTTCACACTCACCATTATCCAACTGATGAACCTACTAGGTATGCCCAACTCCATCAAAATACAAGTAAGAGCATCCCAATTCACCATATCATAAGCTTTTTGCAGATCAAGTTGTAACATGGTTCTGGGAGTTCCATTCTTCCTCCCATAACCCTTTAATAGCTCACAAGCCAAAAGTATGTGATTCTGGATTTACTGGCCAAGAATGAAGTCATCCTGATTTCTACTAATGATGCTTTGCAGAACAATCCCCAATCTTGTAGTCAAAATTCTAGAAATTATTTTATACACAGTTGTACAACCAGCTATAGGTCTATAATCTTTGATACTTGTTGCACTATCAAACTTTGGTATTAAAGTTACCACAGTACTATTGAAAGGTTTGTAAAGCCTACCTTGTTCAAAAAATTATTTTATAGCCTTGATCACACATTCTTTTATGATTTTCCAAGCTGCTTTGAAAAATCTAGCCCCATATCCATCAATCCCAAGACTCTTCACATCACCAATCCTATTTAAAGCTTCCTGAATTTCTTTTTTAGTCACCTCATAAATCAGGTTTGCTTTTTGATCCATGTTTAAGTGAGGCCCCATCCTCATAGCTTATAGGTCAATATGGCTAGTGGTGTTCACCTTTGTTCCCATAAGGTTGCCATAATAGTCCAGGATTTCTCTTTCAATGTTAGTTTTTCTCTGCACAATTGTACCATCCTCCTTTTTCAGATGGCTCATGTACTTGCTGTTATGCTTTGCTTTAATGTTAGAATAGAAGAAAGCATTATTGCCATCCCCACTTCTGATCCACTATATTTTAGCTTTTTGAATAAGGATCTTTTCATCCATTTCATTGAGGGACATCACATCATCAGTGCACTGCTTTACTCTCTCAGTCAGATAACTATCCATTATGTTCTTAGCAAGTTCCAGTTGTGCTATCTTTAGCTTGTCTCTAGCTTCAATAAGTCTCTACTTCAACTAGGATATAGGCTTGCTGAACCTCTTTAAAACTTTTTGGAGTCTCATCAGCTTTTTCCACAGGATGCTCATAGGACTCCCCATAGCAGGTAGAACCCAATTGCTTTTGACCACATCCAGAAATCCTGGAAGCTCAGCAACATAGTTTATAAATTTGAATTGACCCTTGCCTCTTCTAGTATTATTCTTATCGGCCACATAGAGAACTGCATGATCAGACACATTAGGAGGGAGGATTTGAAATGTAGTCTCCTAATAGGCTTGGAACCAATCAACATTTTCCAGTAATCTATCTATCCTAGAGTAGATAGTCCATACTGCTTGTTTATTAGACCGTGTGTAATAGTCACCCAAACTTTCCCTATCACTCAGACCAGTCACACTCATCATCTGTTGGAGGTCTTCATATTCTTTTTCAGTCACTATATTTCCCCCAATTCTATCTTGAGCTTTTGCCATATTATTGAAGTCCCCTATGACACACCAAGGGCCCTGCAAGTTACCATATAAGTATTCTATCTCCTTCCACAAAATCTTTTTTTTTGTCAATTTGGTTATGAGCATAAATGGCAGTTAACTAGTACATAAACTTCCCCATTATGTCACAGACACCACAATTGATATAATGACTAGTACTCTTCATCTTTCTAACATCAATTCTACGCTTCTCCCATCCCAACCACAATCTACCATTTGCACGATCCTTGTAGTTGTCAAGATAGCTATCAAAATGGAGCTTTTCCTGAACATTTTTTTCTTTATTCTCCTTAACCATTGTTTCTCTCAGAACAGCTATAGCTGGCTTCAGCTCTAGGAGATGGGAGCTAATCTCCCTAAGCTTGCCACACTTATTTAGCCCCCTCAAGTTCCAGGATACTAACATATCCCACTACATGTGGGCATATTGAGATCATTCAAAACCTCAAGAGCCTCAAAACCATTATTTACATTCACCTCATTATTTATTTCAGTAGATATGCTCTTACCTTTATCCCTTTTGTTATTCTTTACTATAGTCCAAGGTCTTGCTTCAACATTTGGCTCATCATCTTCTCTTGCATCATCTGGTTTTTGCTGCTTGGGAGTTACTCTTACTTCATCTGGTGGTTTCTGATTTGGCCTCCATTGCTTCCCCCTTATTGGATCACCACATTTATGACCTAGTTTCTGGAATTTCTCACAAAATTGTGGCCTCCACTCATATTCCACACTTTGTTTCACTATTCCTCCCTCCCTGTTTCTGATCACAATTTCTTTTACCAAATCTTGTGTAACATCAACAAGGATTCTTGCATAAGAAACTCTATATTACCTGTTGTACATTCATCAGTCACCATAGGAGTACCGATTGCGCTTCCAATCTTATTCAAACTCTTTATTCCCCACAGGTGAAGAGGAAGTTGTGGAAGTTTTACCCAAATTGGAAGAGTACGCAAAAGATCTTTCTTCAGATTAAAATCAGGCCTCCATTCTTTCAAAATCATAGGGATGTTCCATATGGTATATGGTCCCTTCATCATCACAGCTTATTTGTCTTCATGTGAATTGAATCTAAGCAGAAAATACCCTTCATCATGGTAATAAAGGTCTGGCATCTTCACAAAGTTCCAAGTCTTATGCATAAAGTTTTTCACCGCATTCATACTCAGTTCGTCTCCCATAACATACAAAATCAGTGCATTATCCCATAATCTCACCTCCGATTCAATGTCCTCCGGCTCATTTAGGTTTTCCACTTCACCATTTAAGAGAGTTGGTGCAACATACTCCATTGATAAACCCTTAGCAGGATTCCGATTATCATTCAGAACATCAACCCACAACTTACGATTCTCCTTTGTTTCAATTTCTTCATCAATTAGGGTTTCCAGTATTCTTTGATTCCTAATCGATCCAACAAGTGTTGATACCACAGTTTTCGACGAGTCCTTCTCTTCAGCATTTCCTTCTGATCCTATCGGTGTTGTCTCCGGTGAGATATGGTGTTCTGATGACGGCGAGATTTAAATATATTTTTATTTTGACATTATTTATAAATATATTTAAATCAATAGTAAAGTTATTTCCGTTTATGAATAATAATGATCAATTATTTGTTGCAATATCAAGAATGAAAATAAAAAGGGTTTTAAGATATTAATCCATGATAAAGAATATCAAGTATTGCAATCTATCACCAATGTTGTTTTTAAAGAAGTATTTGAAAACTTATAATTTGTAATTTTTTCTGTTTCTATCTACATACATGTATCTGATTGTGTGGACAAACCATATATTTTACATTCGATGAAAAATCATTATAAAATTTAAGTTTATTTTCAAATTTAACTTATAAGTGTTTTTTTTCTTTGAAATTGATAACTGCAGTCCTATCATCCGTTTATGAAGATGAAGTAAAAGATAAAAAAACATGATGCAGAGAATGAATTGTTTGGGACTTTAGAAATATTATTTTTTTCTTCGTAAAAACACTATAAGTTAAAAACATTATAAGTTGAAATTATTATCAATGATGATCTATTTTTATTTTTATTTTTAAAATTATTTTGACAGTTAAGAATAT
This sequence comes from Lathyrus aphaca, assembly GCA_963966055.1. NCBI lineage: Eukaryota > Viridiplantae > Streptophyta > Magnoliopsida > Fabales > Fabaceae > Lathyrus > Lathyrus aphaca. The sequence continues at coordinate 266,796,700 of OZ014519.1, forward strand.
CTCTCTTTCATAGACATATTTAACACTAATACTATTTATTTGATTTTAATTTTATATTTTACTTATATATCGAATGAGATTCTATAATCTATTTAATTTTCGTTTACTTTCAAATTTAAAATAATATGAATAATTATTAATTTCAGATTATCATATATATAATAAAGGCCAATTACTAATTACCTTTGTCATTGTTCTTTTTTATTTTCTTATCAAACCAAACAAACAATATCTCCCTTTTATATCAATTACCTGGACCAAATGCTTGTGCAGTGTTATCATAGGTATGAGGTATTTGTTTATCACTTTTTAACACACACTTCAGATTTTTTTTAAAGTAAATATCTCTATTTTTTAAAAATATTTCTCAAACAATTTTTCAATCTACCCCATTTTAGACAATTTAAGAGAAGTCGTCAATCCAATTGGCGATCATGTACAAAATTAAAGAGGTGTCTTCAAGGAAGTGTCGCCAATTGGTTTGGCGATTGCTCTTTAACTTTGTACATGGTCGCCAATTGGATTGACTTCTCCTCCTAAATTTGTTTAAAAGTGGGGTAGATTGGGAAATTGTTTGAAACGTGAGTTATTTGGAGAATATTTTTGAAAAATAGGAGTATTTACATAAAAAAAAATCCCCACTTGATTCTTCATTATAATTGTTCACATTTTTTGTCAAAAAATCAGATTTTGGATGCTTCCCCAAGCAAAATTATTAGACCAACTTAAGTTGAATAACTTATGAAGTCATCTATTCCCCAAGCAAAATTATAACCTTACTTTACACTATCTCTTTGAACATAATAGGGTGGCTGACATGACAATGTAGTCGGATCTGAGTATTAGTATTTTAGTAATGCAAAAGAAATACAAATTGATGGAAATTGTGTGCACCTTTTTTTTATGTCTTTACTAAAATCTAGTAAAACCATATCTCTAGGTGGATTCTTCAACTAAAGTTATAATCTTTTTCTATGTCTTAACTAAAATCTAGTAAAAAAGTTTCAATCTTTTTTGTTTTCTCTTCTCATCTCTAGGACCCTTCAACATGGGAAGAACAATTTTTCTTCCATATAAAGATGAAACCTTTACGCCTCATTAGCACAACCACCTTATTCTTTTCATTTTCATCCTAACCCATCACCATTTCCACCTATCCCTTTTTCCTCTCTTGATTTGATGATTTCAGTCCAAATGATAAATCCTTGAAGGTTATAGACCATCAAAGTTTTCTATTGTTTCATCCTCACTACTTTCTTATGTTGATGCAGTCAAGAAATACTTCGCCTAAAAGTAAAAAAAAAAAAACAGTCTCGATGGATCGAAAATCCAAAAGGGCGATCCAGGAAAAAATTAAAGATATTCAAGATTATATATATCCCGCTAGAGAAATCTAGGCAAAATGTTAGTGATTCATGGCAAGTAACTGCATCCAACCAGATTGGATTACCAGAAGAAAGTCAATCGTCGAAGTCATCATCAACAGAAGCTCTGAAGATTCCTAACTCAGAATTAGTAGAAGGATAAGGATCATTATGTTTTAATTTAGCCAATTTCCCAATAAATTACCATTTTCTACTTTGTAAATACTCTTTGGAATCACGCCTTCGGCTGATTATCGCCCTATATATGAAAATTTGAGCATTTGCCCAGTTGTCTGCAATTATTATTTGTTTATTTGCTTTACAAAATGATATTTCAAAAAAAAGATGTGTTGTTTTCTTGAAATTAAAGTGGATTTTCCTTGGTATGTGAACGTAAAAGGAAATCATTTAGTTGCTCCAAAAGTAACCTACTTCTGGAATATTCCATGAAGAACTTATCTCATTATCTTCCTAAGCAATGTACGCCTTCTTGTTCTTGACTTCCTTCTTGCCTTTGAATCCTCCTTTCTTTGCAAGTTTCAGGCAATCCAGTTTTATGTGACCTTGCTTTCCACATTCATAATAAGTAACATCTTGCATTGATGTGGGTGCTTCCTTTTTCCTGAAATGTCTATTCTTTTTAGCATAAAGGGATTTTTTTTATTGAAAAACTTACCAAGCTTTTTCACAAGAAGCATGAAATTCTCATCTTCCGATGTCTCATCATCTTTATCGTCTTTTGATTCAACCTTCAAGGCAATTCTTTTAGACTTCTTTTCTTGACTTTCATGTTTCTCAAGCCTTCCAAGTTCCAACTCATGTTCTTGAAGTTTTCCAAATAGAGATGCGGATTTCATCATTGAGAGACTCTTCGTTTCAGAGATAGCGGTCACTTTCGGTTGCCATTCTCTTGTCAAGGATCTTAAGACTTTGAGGTTTATATCATCATTTGTAAAGGTTTTTCCGAGAGCAATCATACGATTTGTTAGATGAACAAGTCTCTTATGTAGTGCAACTATGGATTCACCGGGCTGCATTCGGAACATTTCATACTTTTGACTTAATGTGTTTAACCTTGATCTCTTCACTTCGGCGGTTCCTTCATGAGTTTCTACCAAAGTGTCCCAAATTTCCTTTGCCGATTTACATTGAGATATGTGAAAGAACTCATCTATACTAAGAGAACTTTATAGAATATTGATTTCCTTCTTTTCATTTAAAATCCTTTTCTTATCATCTTCGTCATATGTACTTTTTAACTTTGTGGTTCCTACGCCATTTACGACATTCATCAGATTATGTGGACCATTTTCAACTGTTTTCCATATGCCTTCTCCTTGGACTTTTAGATGTGCCTTCATTCTTTTTTTTCCAAAAGTCGAAATATTCTCCGGAGAAGAGTGGGGGCTTGTTACTACTTCCACCGTCTTTGAAAACCGGGTTTGTACTTGCGGAAGCCATGCTGGATCTTTAGGAATAAGTTACCTATAACTTGCTCTGATACCAAATGTAAGTATACGAGTGCGCCTAATAAGAGGTGAATTAGGTGTTAGATAATTTTTTATTTTGACGGTTGATGATTTTTACTTTTCTAATATTTCTCGGTGATGGAAAAGGTAAAAATGCGGAAAGTAGAATGGACACAACAATATATAGTGGTTCCCCTCACAATCCGAGAGTACTCCACTCCCCTTTCAACAAGAAAGAAAATTTACTATAGTTTTGGACAATACAAGACTCTTCCTAGTCTTTCTATACAAGTCACTAAACTATGATCACCAAGAATAATCCTCTTGGATGTTTCCACTAAGTCCTATTGAGAACAATCCTCTCAATAACGGACCTCTTGTATCCACAATCCTGGAAAAATAAGATTTGACAAGATACATTAATTCTGTATTTTGTATAAGAGTAGAAAGTTGAATCTTTGATACTTTATCAATATAAAAATTGATCTTCTCTTTCACTAACAATAATTCATAAACACTTAAAGTGTTAGATTTCTCAAGAATTTTCTAGTTAGATGATATGAAAGAATACAGAAAAATTCTTGTATGAAAGTTCAAGAGTTTGATATGTGAATTTTTGAATATGAAGATTTTTATTGAAAGAGGTGAAAAAAATTGATATGAAAATATTAAGAATTTATATGCACATAACACCCTTATGAAACAAGGTAAAAACTGTAAAAAAATTCATGAACAAATGCTAATGCATAATGAAAAGGTTCCATGAAAAGATACACGGAGAGGTGTTATGAAAAATAGAGATTTTTCAATTTTGTGCAGGTTGCAATCGATTGCATAAACATGTAAATCGATTGCACAAGCCAACATTCTAAGAAATTTCAAAAATAAGCAGCATGCAATCGATTACATGCATATGTAAATCGATTGCACTAAGAAGAACAGTGAAAAAAAAAGCTTTAAATAGCAGATGTAAATCGATTGCACTATATGTGTAAATTGATTTACATTATCTTGAAACTGAAAAATACAAGTTTTAAGCATGCCATGGTTAAGAACTAACTATGCAATGGTGTTTGTTTTGATTGAGCATCTAAGAATTTAGTATTTGTTTAGAATTGTTATTATACCTTCATGAAAAGTCTTCTTGAATACTAAGTCTTGAACATGATGCTTTTTAACTTGAAAAACTATCTTTGCCTTCTTGTCATATTTTGCTACTAAGAGATTTGTCTTCATCAATACAATTGTTAACCATAGAGAAGCTTGACTTCACAGAGCCATGTCTCTAGAAATCAGCAATAGCAGGAGCTCCCCTCTACAATGAGCAATTTAGCCAAGCCACAATAATATTCCATCCTCTGATCGACCCAGTATTATTTGTTTTGTATTGTCAACTTTGTATGTCGTGTTTTTTTTGTCAGCATACGTGTTCATTCATACATTCATAATTATGTTTGCATTTACATTTGCATAATCATATTGCATTTATCCCACATGATAAAAGGTTTTCTCTCCAGATCTTCCCTGTATAGAACGCCAGTTCTCAAGTTTGGATAACTTGAACCTCTATAGCAATGCTGTAACCAAATCTTTGCAACCTCAAGATCGCCGAAAGGATGAACAACCTGGCATCTTAGGATCAAAATTTCGGGTCTCCTAAGGTATTTAATCCTCTTGTACCTCGAATCTTCTAATTCTTTCACCATTCACATCTTCAGGTCTAATAAGATTAAATAGGGGCATCTATCATACTCTAAATTTTGACCTTAAGATATGCACATCATCAGAAGAAATCCACTGGCCAAAGGAATGTGCCAAACTGGTTTGAACAGTATCCCCATAATGAATCATGATTCCTGAGTTCCTTAGAGGATTCAGGAAAAGGAGAAATCATCAATAAAAAATATTTTCAAACTTTCAATCACCAATAAAAGGATTAATAAATCTCAAGTGATGTAAAATATTTCAAGAACTATACAAAAGTTTTAGTGATATGAACCCCGAGTTATCACAATCACCAATTAGGGTTTCAGTCATCTGAGTCCTCCAGATGAAAATTTTCCTGGGAAAAAGGATCCAAGGCCTCCACATATCATCAAGAGTGTTGACATGACCATGACATACCATTTACATGTATAAAAGGTGCAGAGATCAAAGACTGCAAGATTAGGGTTTCATAGTGCCCAAATTAGGGTTTCTGACTAATCGGGGGACCAAAAGTCAAGATTTTCATCTAGACAAGAGCTTATACCATATGGAATGGTTTAAATATATCATATACATCATAGAAGTCCATTCACAAGGACAAAATACCTCAGAGGATGTCCAGTTAAAAAAAATCAAAAATCCAGGGGTATCTAGTGTAATTTCCATCTGGACCAAAACGTCAAAGTTTGACTTTTTCACCAAAAATGATCCTCATGACCTATGTTTCAAGAATATATGGTCTATGAATGCATTTGATAAAAAAATCATAAATTTGAAGATAAATTGTAAAAGGGGCAACCTTTGAAACTTAGAAAATTTTCAAAGTTATGGAAAAAAGTGTTCAAGTACCCTACTTCCAAGCATCATAACTTGTGATCCAAGCATAAGATTTTGGTGAACCAAAGCTCAAATGAAATATCTTGAAACAAAATACAAATTATTCAACTAGTAGAAACTCCAATTACTTATGGATTTCAAATTGAGGATGGATCAAAACTTGCGGGGATTTTACACCAAGTTCCAAGATGATTCATATCCTTTTCTAAACACCAATGTTGTTTAAAATGTTACCAACAATTCCAAGAACCAATTGGCATGAAAAAATCTTGCTTGTACATGAAGAAATCATGGATCAAAGTGACCATCCAAAACTTCTTTGTAAAAATAGATTTTTCACAAACTATTGAAATCTGATTTTTTTAGTCAAAGTACATTTTCAAGTGGATTTAAGCCTATAAACAATGATTACAAGCCTGATCAAACTTGGAAACTCATGATTGCATCATGAGATTCACCAAAATGACATTCATAGAATTCAACATTATTCATTTTGATCCAAGGGCCACAAAGCTTCCAAAATGCATATTCTTGGATCTCTTGTTCAACAAGTAATATGTGGACACAATCCAAGCATCAAACTTCTAAGGAATGTGAATTTTGCTACTGCATAGCTGAGCTATTTCACAATTTCATCATTTAACATTTAAGAGATATATTTCATAAACCATGACTCACCATTGTGATATTTTCACTTCAAATCTTGGAGGCCAAGTTTGTTCAACATGTTTTCCTATAAATAGAGACTCCATTCCATCATAAAAATTACACCAAAGCCTCTGATCACTATGCTTTCTCTTCTTTGCTCTCAAAGACTCAAAACTAAATATTTTGAGAAATCACTTCTGATTTTTGAGTTTGAGCTAGCACAAGCTCAAACCAATTGCTCACACACATCACATATGATGTTTATGAGGTGTTCAAACACTTAGATCACCTATGAAACACCTCCAACCCAGAATCACTCATCAAAACCTCAAAAAGTCCTTGTTTCTGCAACTTGAAGGCTACAACTTGATCCAACCATTTGCAATCAAGTCCAAGTGTTCAAATACACTCCATATGGTGTAGGGAAGCTGTCAAAATCATCACAACATCTTTGTAACACCTCCAGCTCGAAATCACAACTCCAGCTTCAACTCCAAGTTCAGGTAAGCCTCAAACTAGGCCAAATCATAATCCATGCATATTTCCTCACACTATCTTTTTGCCACATGTGTGTAATCATATTCTAAGAGATTTCCTTCAATCAATTTCATAAAATCATCATCATGTAGAATTTCATGAGGTTCATGCCAAATTAGGGTTCTTTAGTGTTCATCACTGACTTCTCACTCCACACATAAAATAAATGAAATTAATTGGTACCATTGGGTTTGTGGGATCAAAACAAGTGATTTGATGTTTAAATAATCTCAAATGGATGCTTATTCCATGAGATACGATCCACTTTGCAAATTATGGGCAAGACAGCCACGACGCATGTTCTTGGCGCCCCTTTTCAAATATTTGAATATTTGAATTTTATTCAATTTGTTTAATTGATTCAAGAATTAATAACTTTCTGATTCTTTTGAGTTTTTAAATGATTATTTATTCATTAATTCTAAAAAATGTTTAAATATTTTATTCCATGAAAAAATATCAAAAATATATATATTTAATATATATTATTTTCTTAGAATTAATTTTATTTTTTTCTAAACATTTTAAAATTCAATTCTTTCACTTGATTTTTCAAACATAAATGATATTCAAGTTATCTCATGGATAAAATATAATTTTTCAAACATTGATCCAAGGTTTCAACTTGTTTTTCACTTGTGTTTGAAATTTATCAAATATTTTAATATTTTAATTCAAATAAATATGCAAAATATTTCAAAATTAGGGTTTTGAATTTTATACCCTCAATTTGACTTTTGTCACACTCTTGGGCCTCTATTATAGTGTAAGACCCACCCATTTTTGAAAAATGAACCATTAGGGTTCATCTGCTCCATTTTCAAAAACTCGGCGCGATCGCCTTTTTTCACCGTATTAAGTTTTCATATGTGAATCTTTTTATGTGATTATCTTTACACATAACCATTTATTTTCTAAAATTAGTTGTCAAAACGTGTCATGAGGAATCCTTTATGTTTAAGACTCATTCTTTTTGTTTTAAACTTTCTCCGATCTATTTTAAAAACTCCGCCAGGCTTCCGTATAAGTCCTAAACCCACCAACTGGTTGTTAAACAATTTTCAATCTCTTATACAGATATTATGAGCATTTGCTTACAAATCTCATCTCATTTTCTTTTTTTTTATCTTTATGGGTAAAAATCTAAATCACCAGCAACTAGACTGAGCTTCACTCCGGTGAACTGCTTTCTAGGCTGTAGGCAGCTTTTCAGCACCAAAGTCTTACTCTGTGTATGAAATCATCATATAATTAATCAAAAAAAAATTCCACAGGCATCCTTATGTTTAATCCCTATTATTGGCTTTTGAGCCATCTTTTTCTCTTTCTAACTTCTCGTTGTTTTCTTAAACTGTTGTGCTTGCTTAGAATAGAACTATTTGCCAAAATTATCTTTCTTCATCTCATACTAAAGCAAAGATAATAAAAAACTTCTTAATGACAAAGAGAATACAATGTATAAAACACATTTGTAATCTTTCTCCCTCGGGGTTTTGGGCCTCTGCTTCCCAGTGTAACACCCATCTTCATTCTTAATAAAACAACTTAAGAATCTTTGTTCAACACATTCACTGACACTTTTATTTATCTGCATGCATCTTTACTGTTTATATATGCATCTTTGTTAGAATTTAGAAATCGGGTTACTGTCACCAGACCTAACCTCTGAATAACTAGGTCTTCATTCAAGGACCCTCAGGCCTCTTAAAGGTGCCTTCTCTCTGGCTTAGATGTTACTCATACTTCTCCAGACTCCTCTTGAGCTTTATCCAAGGACTCATAGGCCTCATACAGGTAACCTAGCCTCCTCTTGGGCTTAAACACAAGGACCCTCAAAGGCTTCCTAAAAGCATAGGATCAAATCCTTAAAATCAAACACATTCAATAGTCTCCCTCTCCCCGATGGATGACCAAGATAGCTTCCTCTTGGGCTTTGTACAATTGAATCCTTCCCAGACAAAGGAATGTCTGACGACCCTTAAAACATTTATCAAACCAACAGACCAAACACTCTTATTACAGAGTCAGTCTTCAACAACTTTTCATCCTCCCATCTTAGGCTTCATATAATATACATATAAATCAAGAGTCAGTCTCTCATAAATAAACTTCACACCCGGACTTCCAAATCAGGACACTGATAAAACTTTCCAACATAGTCAGTTTTCATTCTTAAGCTTCAACCTTGGGATTCGATCAAGGCACATATAAAATAAATCTTATCTCTTTAGAGATGACAAATTCTCTCTACTGAGCTCCTTAGATTCAACTTTGGGCTTCAATCAAGGCACTTACAGTTAAACACTATACAGTCACTCAAAATCAGTCATAGCCTTGGACTTTAACTAATCTAACACCAGTCATAGCCTTGGACTTTAACTAAGCTAATTCTTTCATTACAATCATAGTCTTGGAATTTAACTAAGTTAATTCATTCCCAACAATCATAGTCCTGGACTTTAACTAAGTTAAATTCCCACAACAACAATCATAGTCTTGGACTTTATCTAATCTAAACATCCAACCTTCCTTGAGCTATGCAATTCAAGATAACACATTCAACTGTCCTAAGCTATGGAATTCAGGTCAACCATTCATTCCTCCTTGAGCTATGCAATTAAGGGTACCCATTCATCCTTTATTGAGCCATATAAATCAAGATACCATTCAGTTTATGCCTTCAATCATGGGATTTAATCAGGAAACAAATAGACTTTTTTGCTTCAATCTTAGGATTTTATCAAGACACAAATCAAACTTTTGAGCATCAACATCATGTGCTTTAACCAGGATAGAAATTAACCCCTTTCCTCCTAGCTCTAGCCTTTTAGGAGGAACTACGATGCTCTGATCCCTCAATTCTCTTTTTGGGGGTACGTAGACAAAAGGTCGTAAGATCTTTGCGAGCACACCAAACAAAAACAACAATTAGGTTTCTAAACCTAAGAAAAACATCAGAAAATTATGATAATAGAAAAACACAAAAATATGAACATTACCTATCAATAAACACTCATCTCATACCCAAACTCATACCATAGAACCCCCATTAATATCAAAAATAACAAATATTGCATTAATCCAAGAGATGAAATAAGCTAAAGAAGAACCCAAAACCATGTGGGCATTTGTTAAATAATAGTATGTAAAGTAGGGTGAGTTTAAGATATCTTTTCCCTTCCATAACCAGCTTCACCAGGAAAAAATAAGAAATCAGAAAGTAGCAAAAATGTGATAGTGATTAAAGACCACAAAAGTTGAGCTACCGGAAAATGGCGCCGTCTGTGGGAACTTCTTACTTTTTTTAAGTTATAATTTTATTTTAAACCTTTTTTAGTTTGAAAAAACCCTAGGTTTAGGAATATGTATACATACAACTTTTATATTGCTTTTATACTGCTTTATGTTTATGTTTCCGCAACATATCTATTCAAATGACATCCGTTGGGGTGGTTTGTAAAAAAAATGGGAATGCGATTAATCCGCATCTGGGTGAGATTGAGTGCACTTTAAGATTGTTAGGGCTTAATTGAGATATCTTGTTGGGAGTCCAATCCTGATCAAGTGAAACCTCAAAAGTCCATGAATCAGTTTAGGTATCCAGTGTGAAATTAATGTTTATAGCATACTCCGCGAAAACTCGGCGATTTCCAATTGGATACTCATAACGCTGAGGATTTAGTAAACATTTACCCCTTTGGCCTTGACTTACATGATATACAGGTACAAAAATCTTTATTGTAGTAGAAACCTTTGGGAATGGGTAGAGCTCTGGCCTCATGACACCAAACCCTTGAACCCATGTTTTCACCGTGTTTTTGTGTATTGAATTCATGCATTCATCAAAAGAAAACATTTTTCAAAAAAATTCATCATTATTTTTCTCTAAGAGAACTGGACGAACATCTGTTTTATATTATCAATGTTTCAAAAATAGACTTTGGGCAACGTAAAACCCACAAGTTTACATTCAAGAGTCTGAGATTGGATGATCTCAGAAATCTAGGAAAGCTTGTCACAGATAAGTAATCATATAGGGTAAATTTTGGAGAACTTTTGTCCTTACTAAAAGTCAGCATGGTAGAAGGTATTCTTCCTACACTAGTCCAATTCTACGATCCAGTGTACCATTGCTTCATATTTCCAGATTATCAGCTCTGCCTAACATTGGAAGAGTATTCTCAGTTGTTAGGAATCCCTATTAATGAGCGAATACCGTTCTCCGGATTGGAAGGAATGCCGAGAAAATTAACAATTGCCAGGAATCTTGCTTTGGAATAGTTAAAAGTGAAGGCTCATTGGACTACCAAAGGAGGAATCGAGGGTCTACCCTCCAAATTTATGATTGAGAGAGCATTATACTTTGCCAGTATCAGAAATTCTATTGCATTCAAAGTCATCTTCACATCTCTCATCTATGGGATATTCTTATTTTCCAATGTAGAAAACTTTGTCGACATCAATACGATAAAAATCTTTCTCATCAGAAATCCAGTTCCTACACTGTTTGTAGATGCTATCCACTTAGTCCACCTAAGGAATTTACGCGGTGGAGGAATGATTACTTTTTGTGTACCACTTCTTTACAAATGGTTCACTTCCCACTTACCCAAGTCATCAGCATTTTGGGAAACTAAAAGTGGAATCCACTGGTCTTAGAAGATTATGTCTTTAACTAATTCAGACATCAGTTGGTCTAATCCAGTCTACGACGGAATCAGAATCATCACCAGCTATGGTAATTTCCCCAAAGTACCTCTCATTTGTACCAAGGGAGGTATTAATTTTCACCTAAAGTTAGCTCGACGATAGATAGGATACCCGGTGAGAGATATACCCGTTAATGCTCAAAATGAAGGACATTTCTTTAGAGAAGGAGAAGACTATCAGAGGAGAAATTGTGCATGCTTGGAAACATGTTCACAAGAAAGGAATATAATCTCTTGGAAAACCAATCTATGTCTCCTTGGATCCTTACCTCCAATAGGTACAAGCCAGAGCATTGAAACTGAGGATGCCTTACCCTCGACAAGGGGTGCTTCCATTGAAGGAAACTATTCTCTACTTCATGAATGATACAGTGAAGCTTCAGATAACTTTCAACAAAATGCAGAGGGAGAGAGACTCTTGGAAAAATAAACACCAGATTCTCAGGCTAGAGAATGTCAAAATTTAGAGTCTCATAAAGGAAAAGGATGATCTCATTGAGATACTTGAGTACCAAATCTCAGAGAAGGAGGAACAACTACCTGTTCAAGGCAACGCCGGAACCTTCTACACCTGGAAAAGAGCTGAAGATATGGAAGAAGTCCCACTCAAGAGACAGAAAACAGATTTCCAAGAAACTGAAGTCCCAACAAAGAGAGCTTTAGAGTTTTAAACTTTCTTTCCACCATTTTAATATTGTATCGTGGATGTAACTTGTTTCATTTCAATAAAACTTTATGTATGATACTTTGCAACAGTTTTCTCAATCGGTTCTTACTTTAATAAAGGAGAAAATTAATAAATATTATTTTTAATCATTGCATTATCATTCATCATTCACATCATTTGCATTACTCTTTTATCAAGTCTTATTTTTTACTTCTTTTAAAGTCAAACTCTCTCATTCATACAATATTCGGGTTGGTTGCCAGAAAAGAATGGAAGACCTCGAGGAAGAGATAGAAAGCTGAAAGAGGAGCTCTCTAATGTGAATTCAACTATGGAAAGGCTCAAAGAAATGGTCGAAGCTCTGAATCTAGCTCAGAATCTTTACCAAAGAACAATGATCTCCAAATTCGTGTCTGCACCGATTGAAGAGATACCGTAGAAGGATCCAAGGTATGAAATGCCAAAGGATTGACCATGGGGAATGCCATCAAGATTTATACCGGAAGGATATGATCCCCGTCTGATTGAAGAATTAAGGAACGCCACAGGACCTTCTTAGTTTTAAGGTTAAAAACTTCAAACTCTTCAATATACACTAGCAAAGAATGCCATACCAGGAGGTTACAAACTCCTGGTATCTGAAGTTCCGACTGCAGTACAAGTTGTACCATCTCCACTGGTACATATCACCTCGGAAGACCGAAGGTACTCTCCTACTGCAAGTGAAGGGGGAGGAATCAAAAAAAGGATGGACGAATTCTAGAAACAATTTGCAGCCATGGAACAGGAATTGCAGTCTCTCAGAGGACAAGTTATTTGGAAACAACACAGCTGATCTATGTTTAGTCCCAAATGTTTAAATACTGCACAAATTCAAAGTGCCGGATTTTGAGAAATACAAGGGTGATTCTTTCCCTCAAAGTCATTTAATAATGTACGCCCAGAAGATGTCCACTTAAATGGAAAATCCAAAGTTAGTGATTCACTACTTTCATGATAGCTTGACTGGGGAAGTGCTTCGTTGGTACATGAAACTCAACCATATAAATATCAACAGCTTCCGAGATCTCGGTGATGCTTTCATTGAAAAATATAAATTCAATTTGGATATGGCTCCCAATCGAGACCAGCTCAGAGCAATGTCTCAGAAAGGTAATGAAACATTCAAAGAGTATGCGCAAAGATGGCGTGAAATTGATGCTCAAATTTCTCCTCCTCTCGGAAAGAAAGAAATGACAAAAAAATTCCTCAAGAAATTGAGTTCATTTTACTATGAACGGATGGTTACAAGCGCGCCCAATGATTTCACCGAGATGGTAAACATGGGAGTACAATTAGAAGATAAAGTTAGAGAAGGACGTTTAGCCAAAGACGTTGAACCTTCAAAGATATGGAAGTTACTTTCTGAAGATGAAGGAATAGGATTAGTAACATATATCTAGGTAAACAGCGACAAATATTTACACCTCGTTAAGCGACGAAGGTATCTCATGTTATTACCTCAGTAGTAGCTCTGATGTATCAACCTCAGATTGCTTAGAACTCTCCTAGTCAACAACAGTATCAGTAAAGGCATCAGCCTCCTCAATAGCCTCGTCCATAATTTAACAACAATAGGTATCCAAGGGCTCCTACAATTGACCCTATACCTACAATGTATGTTGATTTGTTTCCACTACTACAAAGCAAGGGGCATATTCAAACAAGGACTCCTGTTGCAATTCCTACTGATCCCCCTCCAGGGCATAAAGCAGATCAATCATGTCCTCTTCACCAAGGAGGAAAAGGGCATAACATTGAAAATTTCCTAGCTTTCAAGTACGACGTACAGAGACTCGTCAGGAACGGAGCTTTATCTTTCAGAGATACTAATCCAAATGTTCAAACAAATATGTTACCACACTATGAGAAAGCGTCAGTCAACTGGATTCAAGATTAGAAAATTCGAGGAGTCAATTTACTTAATGACCCTCCAAGAATTATTCAAAACTTTGACATTCGGGCAATGAATGTCAATCTGATTGCAATGCATTCTAGATAAATTTTACATCATAATCTACCACGACACGACTACCAAAGTTGCTCCGTCTGTTTAACAAATAATCAAGGATGCTCCTTTGTACAGGAAGCCCTTCAACGACAAATGGATTTAGGATGAATTCAAGATTACCGTGAAGAAAATGATCCTCAGATCAACATGGTTCAGATCTTCGACATTTTCATAATGAATACCAGTTTATTCAAATTTCACTCCAAGCACGTCAGACTTGGATTTTTATCATTGCACGATTATCAGAACTACATAGGTTGTTCTGAAGGTAATCAAGGGTGTGTAACAGTGCATAGATATCTCCAAGCTTTATTGGACCATTTGTGGCTTCCAATTTACATGGACGAAGAGACTGGTCAGATTAGTCTTAACAATGGTACATCGGCTAGAAGAAAAACTTTCGATGCCAGAATACAAAACTCAGTCATAGTTAAGATGCATCGTATACAAAGTGGATACGATCTTTTTCCACCTCACAATTATGAAAATTGCGAGGTCTGCTTAACGAATAAGTAAGGATGTATCATAGTTCGCATGGATCTCCAAGACCAAATGGAACAAGGTGTTACTCGTCTGCAAGAATCACAACAGATTAACATGATACATGAAGTTCTAATAGTTGAACTTATGGATTGTGAAACCAACGAAAGGATTCTCAATTTAATCCCTTTGGTCGAATAAAATAAATGCTTGGAAGTTCCCTTTGACAACGGAAAAATTCACAAGCCAACACAGATAGAGGTTACTTTCAACAGTCAAAAGGCTCGTCTAACCCCTTTTGTCATCTATTTTCCAGGCTCAGTGCCTTATACTTCGGAGAAAGAAATTTCATATAAGTATGAACTAATAATCATGGAAGGATGGAAAGAAGTACCCCTACCATCTCTTGTCAGCGTCGCTGATATCAGTCGAGTCACTAGAAGTGGACGAGTATTCAACCGAGGAGTTGAAGAAACTGCAAAGGGAAAGGAACCTGAAGCTGAGGCCATCAACCCACTAGTAGGTCAGACAAGTAATCCAAAGCCTACAACAAAGGATAAAAATGAAATCCTTAGGCTCATCCAGAGAAGTGAGTATAACATTATGGATCAATTACTACAAACTCCTTCTAGAATATCAGTGATATCTCTTCTGCTCAGCTCAGAAGTTCAACAAGAAGAATTACAAAAGGTTTTGGAGTAAGCCTTTGTAGAACCAGACGTAACCGTGAACCAATTTGATGGTCTGGTCTCCAGCATTACTAATTTCAACAATTTGGGATTTAATGATGATGATCTTCCAGAAGAAGGCAGGAATCACAATATGGCATTAAACATTACTATCAACTGCAGTGACAATGCTCTAGCCATCGTACTCGTAGACACAGGTTCATCTTTGAACGTAATGCCAAGGTTCACTCTCACAAGACTGACTATTCAAGGTCCTCTCATGAGAAAAGAGGTTATCGACGAAGTAGATCTTCCTATAACCATCGAATCTCACACCTTCCAAATTACATTTCAAGTCATGGACATCCGTGCGGAATATAATTGTTTACTTAGCCGACCATGGATTCATGAAGCAGGGGCAGTGACCTCCACACTTCATCAAAAATTAAAGTTTGTAAAGAACAACAAATTGGTAAGAGTCTTCGGGGAAAGAGCCTTGATTATTAGTAACTTATCCTTATTATCGTATTTGGAACCAGAAGACATCATTGGGACTCAGTTCCAAGCTCTCTCTGTAAGCAACAAGGATCAGTCGAAAATAGGATTGTCAATCACTTCCTACAAATATGCTCTCCAAGCCCTGGAAAGCAACAATATCAAAGGCTGGGGTCAAATCGTAATTCCTTTGCTGTAGGTTTAGTTGCTGCTGGGGTCATTGGGACTCTGTTGACGTCGCAAACAACGTTCACATTCCAAAGTAATTGCTTAGTTTTATTTTGACCTTTCATCTCGCCTGGATGCCGAGGAATGTTTTATAGGGCTTACTTGCTGTAAATTATCCTCGTCACTTAGACCAAAGTGACAGAGCTTTATTTTATAGGGTTGTGTATTTCAAGAATCGACCAATCATAAATAAAATGTTATTTTGTACTTCTGCACTTGTTGTTGTTTTCTCTTTTTGCTTTTTCAGAAAATGGTAATCCCTAAAAACAACCGAAAATAAAAACAAATGTTTTTCAAAACTAATATGCATAAGCTTTCTTTTACATTCTCTAAATGTGTTTTCTCGATATCATCATTATTCAGATTAACTGTTTTAAACCCCATTGAAACACGTGATCCAATGCCTTCTCCCAACTTTGAGTTCCCGGTATTCGAAGCTGAAGAGGAAGATGAAGAAGAAATTCTATAAGAGATCTCCAGACTGCTCAGAAACAAGGAGAATTCCATTTAACCTTACAAATAATCATTGGAAACAGTTAACTTGGGTTCAAAATAGGAAAGGAAGGAAGTCAAGATCGGCGCACTACTCATTTCGACTGAAAGGAGAAGCATGATCTCACTACTCAAATCATTTCCCAATGTATTTGCTTGGTCCTATGAAGACATGCCAGGGTTGGATACCAACATCGTGGAACATCATTTACCATTGAAGCCAGAATGCTCGTCAGTCAAGCAGAGATTAAGAAAAACTCATCCAGATATGGCTATCAAAATCAAGGAAGAGGTACATAAGCAAATCGACATAGGATTTCTCGCCACTTCAATTTACCCTCAATGATTTGAAAACATTGTGCCAGTACCAAAGAATGATGGAATTGTCAGAATATGTGTAGAATACAGGGATCTCAACGAAGCAAGTCCAAAGGACAACTTTCCCTTACCGCATATTGACATGCTGGTAGACAACACATCAATGTAGACAATATTTTCTTTCATGGATGGATTTTCGGGCTACAAACCAGATAAAATGGCACCTGAAGACATGGAGAAAACATCTATCATTACGTCATGGGGCACCTTCTATTACAAAGTAATATTGTTCAAAATAAAGAACATTGGTGCTACCTATCAAAGGGCAATGACAACTCTCTTTCATGACATGATGCATAAAGAGATCGAAGTGTACGTTGACGACATGATCGCCAAGTCGAAGACCGAAGAGGAACATGTTGAACATATGCATAAATTGTTCCAACGTTTGAGAAAATATAAAATACGATTGAATCCTAACAAGCTCACCTTTGGTGTCTGATCAAGAAAGCTCCTGGAATTTATCTTCAATCAGAAAGGAATAGAAGTCAATCCTGAAAAAGTCAAGGCTATTCAAGAAATGCTTGCTCCAAAAATGGAGAAGCAATTATGATGATTCCTGGGACGTCTCAATTACATCTCAAGGTTTATATTCCTTATGACCACGACATGCACGACAATATTCAAACATCTTCGGAAGAATCAAAGTCATTACTGGACAACAAACTTCCAGGAAGCCTTTGAAAATATCAAAGAATACTTGTTGACACCACCAATTTTGACTCCTCCAATTGAAAGCAAAAAATTGATCATGTACCTCACCGTTTTTGAAGACTCCATGGGATGTGTACTTGGCCAACAAGAAAAAATGAAAAGAAAAGAACATGTTATTTACTATCTGAGCAAGAAATTGACCGCTTGCGAAACTCGATACATAATGCTCGAGAAATCTTATTGCGCTCTAGCTTGGGTAAGAGAAGGACCATAATCAGGATCCCTTTGGGGACTTATCTTCGATGGAGCAGTTAATTCTTATGGAAACGGGATTGGGGAAATCATTGTCACTTCAAGCGGAACCCACATTCCATTCACCGCCAGATTAACATTCAAATGTACAAACAACGAGGCCGAGTATGAAGCTTGCATCATGGGTCTCGAGGAAGCAATGGATCTCAGGATCAAGAATTTACACATGTACGGAGATTCTGCCTTGGCGATCAATCGGATCAAAGGATAATGGGAAACACAACAACAGAGATTGATCCCTTACCGAGATTACGTAAGGAGATTGCTGCCATTTTCAACAGAGTTGAATTCCATCACATCCCTCGTGAGGAAAATCACTTGGCTGATGCACTTTCTACTCTCTTTTCCATGATCACAGTTGATCGATGGAATAACATCCCAAGAATTGAGATTATGCGCCTAGATAGACCAACATACATCTTTTCCATAGAAACTACTACTGATGGCAAACCTTGGTATCACGACATTCAATAATTCCTACAGAAAAGGGAATACACATTTAGATCGTCAAGAAAAGACAAGAAGACCATCCGAAGACTGGAAGGCAACTTTTTCCTCTTCCAAGATGTACTTTACTAGAGAAACATCGACATGGTTCTACTCAGATGTGTAGACGAGCGCGAAGCAGGTTTACTCATGAAAGAAATTCATGAAGGATCTTTTGGTACTCATACCAACGGACATACAATGGCAAGAAAATGCTCCGAGCAGGATATTAGTGGCTCACAATGGATGCAGATTACCGGAAACATGCGAGGAGATGTTATAAATGCCAAATTTATGTTGATAAAATTCATACGCCTTCGACACTTCTCAAGGCTCTCTCTTCATCATGACCATTTTCAATATGGGGAATCGAAATGATTGGAATGATCAAACCCAAATCTTCAAACGAACATTGATTCATTCAGGTAGCTATTGATTACTTCACCAAATGGGTCGAATCAGTATCATACGCCAATGTAACACGACAAGTGTTCATTCGATTTATCAAAACAATATCATCTGCCACTACGGTATTCCAAGTCAATTCATTACTAACAATGATTCAAAATTGAACAACAAAATGATGAAGGAATTATGCGTAGAGTTCAAAATTGAACACCATAATTCTTCTCCTTATCGGCCAAAGATGAACGGAACAACGGAAGCCACCAATAAAAATATCATGAAAATTGTCCAGAAGATGATCATAACATACAAGGACTGGCACGAGATGCTCCCTTACGCGCTTCATGGATATAGAACTTCTGTTCACACTTCAATAGGGGCAACCCTTTTCTCACAAGTATATGGCATGGAAGCAGTGCTCCCCATAGAAGTTGAGACCCCATCCTTAAGAATATTGATGGAGGCCAAACTCATAGAAGCTGAGTGGTGTCAAAGAATATTCGACGAGCTCAATCTAATCGAAAAAAGAGAATGACTACCCTCTATCATGGCCAATATATCAGCAACAGATGAAGAGAGCATTTGACAAGAAAGTTAAACCCCGTGTTTTCAAAGAAGTAGATATCGTGCTCAAGAAAATCCAATCATTTATCACCGACTCTCGGGGAAAATGGACTACGAATTATGATGCCCTTATATGGTCAAGACAACCTTCTCGGGAGATGCCCTGATACTCGCAACAATGGATGGTAAGGAATTCACTTATCCTACAAATGTTGATGCAGTTAAGACATACTTCTCCTAAAAGTAAATACAAAAAAACCAGACTCGGGGGATCGAAAACCCAAAAGGGAGATCCAGGCTAAAATTAGAGACATTAAAATATATATATATATATATATATATATATATATATATGTATATATATATATGTATATATATATATATATATATATATATATATATATATATGTATATGTATATATATATATGTATATGTATATGTGTGTATATATATATATATATATATATATATATATATATATATATATATATGTATGTATATATGTATATATATATATATGTATGTATATATGTATGTATATATATATATATATATATATATATATATATATATATGTATGTACATATATATATATATATGTATGTACATATATATATATATATGTATATATATATATATATATATATATATATATATATATATATATATATATATATATATCCCGCTAGATAAATCTAGGCAAAATCTTAGGGATTCATGGCAAGTAATTGCAAACCAACCAGATTGGATTAACAAAAGAAAGCCACTTGTCGAAGTCATCTTCAGCAGAACCTCCGAAGACTTCGAACTCAGAATTGGTAGAAGGATAAGGATTATTATGTTTCAATGTATCCCTTTTCCCAATAAATTACCATTTTCTACTTTGTAAATACTCTGTGGAATCACGCCTTTGGCTGATTACCGCTTTATATATATGAAAGTTTGAGCCTTTGCCCAATTGTTTGCAATTCTTATTTGTTTATTTACTTTATAAAATGACGTTTCAAAAGAATGATTTGTTGTTTTCTTGAAATTAAAGTGTATTTTACTTCACTTTTATTTTTCAAAATAAAAATTTACAATTTTCCTTGGTATGTGATCGTAAAAGGAAATCATTCAATTGCTTCAAAATCAACTCACATCTGGAATATCCCATGAGAATGAACTTGTGTCTCCCTGCAAAGCCATGTCTTCAGAAATCAACAATAGCAGGAGCTCCCCTCTATAATGAGCAATTCAGCCAAGCCATAGTAATATTCCATCTTCGGATCGGCCTAGTATTATCTGTTTGCTCTTATCAACTTTGTATGTCGTGTTTGTTTTGTCAGCATACACATTCACTCATACATTCATAATTATGTTTGAATTTACATTTGCATTATCATATAGCATTTATCCTACATGATAAAGAGTCTTCTCTCCAGCTCTTCCCTAGATAGAATGTCAGTTCTCAAATTTGGATAACTTGAACCTCTACAACAACACTGTAACCAAACTTTTGCAACCTCAAGATCGTCGACAAGATGAACAACTTGACATCTTAGGATCAAAATTTTGGGCATTCTAAGGTATTTAATCTTCTTGTACCTCGAATCTCCTAATGCTTTCACCATTCAAATCTTCGGTTCCAAGAATATTAAATATGGACATCTGTCATACCCTAAATTTTGACCCTAAGATATGTACATCATAAAAAGAAATCCACGGGCCAAAGGATTGTGCCAAACTGGTTTGAGTAATATCCCAACAATGAATCTGGATTCCTGAGTTCCATAGAGGATTCACACAAAGGACCAATCATCAATACATAATATTTCCAACCTTTCAATCACCAATCAAAGGATTAAGGAATCTCAAGTGATGGAAAATCTTTCAAGAACTTTACAAAAGTTTCAGTGATATGGGGCTAGAGCCATCACAATCAACAATTAGGGTTTCAGTCATCTGAGCCCTCATATGAAAATTTTCATAGGAAAAGGAGCCAAGGTCTCCAAATATCATCAATAATGTTGACATGACCATGACATGCGATTTACAATTCCAAAGGTGCAGAGATCAAAGACTGCAAGATTAGGGTTTCACAGTGCCCAAATAAGGGTTTCTGACTAATCGGGGGACCAAAAGTCAAGATTTTCATTTAGACAAGAGCCTATACCATAGAGAATGGTTTAAATATCTCATATACATCATATAAGTCCATTCACAAGGACAAAATACCTCAGAGGATGTCCAGTTAAAAAAGTGAAAGTTTGAGTTTTTCACCCAAAATGATCCTCATGACCTATATTTCAAGAATATATGGTCTATGAATGTATTTGATGACAACAAAATTAGAAATTTGAAGATAACTTGTAAAAGGGGCAACCTTTCAAAATTTTCAAAGTTATAGAAAAAGTGTTCAAGTACCATACTTCCAAGCATCAAAACTTGTGATCCAAACATCAGATTTGGTGAACAAAAGCTCAAATGAAAGATCTTACAACAAACTACAAATCATTCAACTAGGAGAAACTCCAATTCCTTATGGATTTCAAGTTGAGGATGGAACAAAATCAAGAAAAATACTGATTTTCAACACTTAGAGGGATTTTACACCAAGTTCCAATATAAATCAAATCCTTTTCTAAACACCAATGTTGTTGCAAATATTTCTAACAATTGAAAGAACCAATTGGCATGAAAATCTCTTGCTTGTACATGAAGAAACATGGATCAAAGTGACCATTCAAAACTGTTTTGTAAAAACAGATTTTTCACAAACTTGTGAAATCTGATTTTTTGAGTCAAAGTGCATTATCAAGTGGATTTAAGCATCTAAACAATGATTACGAGCTTGATCAAACCTGCAAAATCATGATTGCACCATGGAATTCATCAAAATGACATTCATAGAATTCAACATTATGGATTTTGATCCAAGGGCCTCAAAGCTTCCAAAAGGAATATTTTTGGATCTCTTGTTCAACAAGCAATAGGTGGACACAATCAAAGCATCAAACTTATGAAGAATGTGAATTTTGTTCCTGCATAGCTGAGCTATTTCACAATTTCATCATTTCACATGTAAGAGATATTTTTCATAAACCATGACTCACCATTGTGATATTTTCACTTCAAATCTTGGAGGCCAAGTTTGTTCAGTTTGCCTATAAATCTTGGGGTCATAGCTTTTTGATGAATGTTTTCGACCTTGGTGGTCATTTTGTGATTTATGTAGTGTTTTTGTTTTTACGTATGACTGCCCGTCCGTCGGAGGACTTTTATTTTAAATGTATTTTCAATTTTTTCGCTAAGTATTTTGCGTTCGTCTGGCGCAAGGAATATGATATAGTGGTCGACTAGGGGTGAATGCTCGTAAGAAAATGTGATTTGTCGGTTTGGGGGACCGGTCAGATGTATGGGGGTTGGCTCTGGGTAGGTACCCAGGTCAAGATCATGGCTCGGATTCTGTGGCTTGAACGTCCCATCGCGAGCTGGGGTTCTGCCTGGTCATGGTACTTAGGCGACGTTGGACTCGTTTGAGTATTCGTTCGTGCGACAGTTGCCTTCCTCTTCGTGAGGGGGGATTCTGTTGATCAAACATTTTGGGCTGCAATGCTTGTACCTGGGCATGCAGGTTTGGCCGGACTATCTGCTCCTCGTACTGGAGCATGGCGACCTTCATACTAGTTGTAGTATTGCTTGAGTTTCTCGGTGTTCCATGGTTGTGCGAGCTCTTCCCCTTGAAGATTTTTTAAGTAATAGGCCTTGTTTTCGGTATTTGCTCGGACGCGGTATGGGCCCTCCCAATTTGGTGCGAGCTTCCCTTCTCGGGAGTCTTTGTGATTTCTCCTCAAGACGAGACTTCCGACTTTGAATGCTCGTTTAATAACCTTGGCGTTATGTCGAGCTACAATTTTTTGTTTGAGCGTAGCTTCTCGAAGATCTGCTCCTGATCGGATTTCTTCGTCTAAGTAGAGCTATTCTCTCAACGTTTCAGAGTTGGTATCTTGGTCCATGGGTGATTCTGTTCACATGTACGGTATGTGCATTTCTATGGGGATGACTGCTTCAGTCCCGTATGCTAGCCAGAACGGGGATTCCCCGGTAGTCGAGTGAGGTGTGGTTTACGCCCAAAGAACGCTGTGTAGCTCTTCGACCCAACGTTTTTTGTGCTCGTCCAACCTTCTCTTATGGCCTCTTAAGATTACCCTGTTAGCAGCGTCCGCTTTCCCCTTAGTTTGGGGGTGCTCGATAGAAGCGAAGTGTTGTTTGGTTCCATCTGAGGTTACGAATTCTTGGAAATGTTTGTCAGTGAACTGGGTTCCATTGTCTGTTACGATGGCGAGCAGTACCCCGAATCGGGCGAGGATATTCCGCTTGAAGAAGCGTAAGATGTTTAATGCAGTGATTTTGGCTAAGGCCTCTGCTTCGATCTATTTAGTGAAAAAATCGACGCCCATAATGAGGTACTTGTTTTGGCCGGTGCCAATGGCGAAGGGTCCCAATATGTCTAGTCTCCACCAGGCAAACGGCCACGGGGAAGATAGTGATTTCAACTCGGTAGGAGGTACCACGTGTATGTCACCATGCTGTTGGCATTTGTCACATTTTTTAACGTGCTCCTTCGCATCGTTCTGCATCGTTTGCCAGTAGTATCCTGCTCGTAGGATTTTGCGAGCGAGCGATCGTCCACATGGATATTGTGTGTTGATTCCTTCGTGGACTTCCCTCAATACGTGTGGAATGTTTTCTTCCTCGACGCATCTGAGGAGTGGCATGGAGAAAAAAATCAATTTTATCTATTATAATATATTAATTTTAATATACGCAATATTTGATTCATAATTCATTTTATTTCATGCCAAATAATTTTTTATATGGAATCTATCAAAATACAACATGGAATTCTTATTCTCTCAATATTTTCATTCTTCTTTTATTTTACTAATCCATAAAAATTCAATTATTTAACGGTTGCTAAATCTCATTTATTCATCTTAAAAAGAAAAAGCAGTAAATCTCATAATATATCGACCATAATGCATAGCTCATTATATTTTGTCTTTCCTCAATATCATCTATTATAATATATTATTTTGAGATGCACAATCTTTTATTGACTATTCATTCTATCATAATATATTAATTCTAAAATATATAATCTTTGATTGACAACCCAATCTTTTGTATGTCAAGTAACATGATTTTAACCACTTCAAATAGTTTCTTATGTCTCATCTTTTAAAACCTAACATGGCTTTTCTATTCTGACAATATTTCTATTCTGACCATCCCATATTAAACTTCATATTATTTAATAGTGGCTAAATCTCATTTATTCATCTTAAAAAGAAAAATCAGTAAATCTCATATAACATATATAGCAACCATAATGCATAGTTCATCATACTTTGTCATTCCTCAATTTATATGATATCATGTATTATAATATATTAATTTTGAGATATATAATTTTTGATTGACAACTTATTCTCTTGTATGTCACGTAATATGATTTTAGCCACATAAAATAATTTCTAATGTCTCATCTTGCAAAACATAACATGACTTTCTTATTCTCATAATATTTCCGTTCTAACCAGTCTCATCTTAAACTTCATATTATTTAATAATGATTAAATCTCATTTATCTATCTTAAAAAAAACAAAACAAAAAACAAAACATTAACTCTCATATAATATAACTACCATAAACTGTAGCTCTCCGTATTTTGTCATTCCTCAATTTATAGAGACAGTTCAGAGACGATCTAAACGAATATCTAGTGTTGATACTTAGTGCAGGATATTATTCCAAAAGCAAATCAGAGATAATCGAAACGAAGATTTAGTTTTGATGCTTAATTCAAGATATTGTCCTTGAGACAGTTCAGAGACGATCTAAACGAAGATCTAGTGCTGATACTTAGTGCAAGATATTTTTCCAAAAGCAATTCAGAGATAATCGAAACGAAGATTTAGTTCTGATGCTTAATTCAAGATATTATCCTTGAGACAGTTCAGAGACGATCTAAACGAAGATCTAGTGTTGATATTTAGTTCAGGATATTTTCCAGAGGCAATTCAGAGATAATCGAAACGAAGATTTAGTTCTAATGCTTAATTCAAGATATTTTCCTAGAGACAATTCAGAGACGATCGAGACGAAGATCTAGTGCTGATACTTAGTTCAGGGTATCTTTTTTTCCCCAGAGACAGTATAGAGACGATCGAAATGAAGATCTAGTGTTGATACTTAGTTCAGGATATATTACAGAAACAATTCAGCGATGGTCGAGACGAAGATCTAATTCTGATACTTAGTGCAATAACAACATTCAGATAAAGTCAAACGTAGACACATTCTAAAAGATTTTGACCCTCAAAATCGCAAATTCCTCTTTTTTCTATTTTATTTGATTTATTTTCTATTTTCATATTCTCAAAAAAATCTGAAAAAAATTGTGCGCTCTTTATTTGATTTTATTAGATTTTTAGCATCGTTTTAATATTTTTTAGATTTTATTTTAATCGCTTTTCTTAATTTTCATTATTTTAAAATCTGCAATAATTTTATCTGACTCTGGTTTTTTTTTATTCTTCTAATAGCACGATAAAGAAAAATATCCTCCTCTCATATCAAAGACTCAATATTCTTATGATCTTTTCATTTCGATTATTTTACGATTTCTAAATATAATGTAACTGCTAAAACCTTGTAATAGTTTAGGTTTATTTTCCGCACTTTACATTTTCTGTCAGGATTTTTTATATTTATGTATCTCTCCCAAAGCCATATAATAGTTTAAACTAGGATTTTATTTTCCACACTATAAATTGTTAGATGTATGCTTAATAGGATGGAACTAATAATCATGGAAGGATGGAAAGAAGTACCCCTACCATCTCTTGTCAGCGTCGCTGATATCAGTCGAGTCACTAGAAGTGGACGAGTATTCAACCGAGGAGTTGAAGAAACTGCAAAGGGAAAGGAACCTGAAGCTGAGGCCATCAACCCACTAGTAGGTCAGACAAGTAATCCAAAGCCTACAACAAAGGATAAAAATGAAATCCTTAGGCTCATCCAGAGAAGTGAGTATAACATTATGGATCAATTACTACAAACTCCTTCTAGAATATCAGTGATATCTCTTCTGCTCAGCTCAGAAGTTCAACAAGAAGAATTACAAAAGGTTTTGGAGTAAGCCTTTGTAGAACCAGACGTAACCGTGAACCAATTTGATGGTCTGGTCTCCAGCATTACTAATTTCAACAATTTGGGATTTAATGATGATGATCTTCCCGAAGAAGGCAGGAATCACAATATGGCATTAAACATTACTATCAACTGCAGTGACAATGCTCTAGCCATCGTACTCGTAGACACAGGTTCATCTTTGAACGTAATGCCAAGGTTCACTCTCACAAGACTGACTATTCAAGGTCCTCTCATGAGAAAAGAGGTTATCGACGAAGTAGATCTTCCTATAACCATCGAATCTCACACCTTCCAAATTACATTTCAAGTCATGGACATCCGTGCGGAATATAATTGTTTACTTAGCCGACCATGGATTCATGAAGCAGGGGCAGTGACCTCCACACTTCATCAAAAATTAAAGTTTGTAAAGAACAACAAATTGGTAAGAGTCTTCGGGGAAAGAGCCTTGATTATTAGTAACTTATCCTTATTATCGTATTTGGAACCAGAAGACATCATTGGGACTCAGTTCCAAGCTCTCTCTGTAAGCAACAAGGATCAGTCGAAAATAGGATTGTCAATCACTTCCTACAAATATGCTCTCCAAGCCCTGGAAAGCAACAATATCAAAGGCTGGGGTCAAATCGTAATTCCTTTGCTGTAGGTTTAGTTGCTGCTGGGGTCATTGGGACTCTGTTGACGTCGCAAACAACGTTCACATTCCAAAGTAATTGCTTAGTTTTATTTTGACCTTTCATCTCGCCTGGATGCCGAGGAATGTTTTATAGGGCTTACTTGCTGTAAATTATCCTCGTCACTTAGACCAAAGTGACAGAGCTTTATTTTATAGGGTTGTGTATTTCAAGAATCGACCAATCATAAATAAAATGTTATTTTGTACTTCTGCACTTGTTGTTGTTTTCTCTTTTTGCTTTTTCAGAAAATGGTAATCCCTAAAAACAACCGAAAATAAAAACAAATGTTTTTCAAAACTAATATGCATAAGCTTTCTTTTACATTCTCTAAATGTGTTTTCTCGATATCATCATTATTCAGATTAACTGTTTTAAACCCCATTGAAACACGTGATCCAATGCCTTCTCCCAACTTTGAGTTCCCGGTATTCGAAGCTGAAGAGGAAGATGAAGAAGAAATTCTATAAGAGATCTCCAGACTGCTCAGAAACAAGGAGAATTCCATTTAACCTTACAAATAATCATTGGAAACAGTTAACTTGGGTTCAAAATAGGAAAGGAAGGAAGTCAAGATCGGCGCACTACTCATTTCGACTGAAAGGAGAAGCATGATCTCACTACTCAAATCATTTCCCAATGTATTTGCTTGGTCCTATGAAGACATGCCAGGGTTGGATACCAACATCGTGGAACATCATTTACCATTGAAGCCAGAATGCTCGTCAGTCAAGCAGAGATTAAGAAAAACTCATCCAGATATGGCTATCAAAATCAAGGAAGAGGTACATAAGCAAATCGACATAGGATTTCTCGCCACTTCAATTTACCCTCAATGATTTGAAAACATTGTGCCAGTACCAAAGAATGATGGAATTGTCAGAATATGTGTAGAATACAGGGATCTCAACGAAGCAAGTCCAAAGGACAACTTTCCCTTACCGCATATTGACATGCTGGTAGACAACACATCAATGTAGACAATATTTTCTTTCATGGATGGATTTTCGGGCTACAAACCAGATAAAATGGCACCTGAAGACATGGAGAAAACATCTATCATTACGTCATGGGGCACCTTCTATTACAAAGTAATATTGTTCAAAATAAAGAACATTGGTGCTACCTATCAAAGGGCAATGACAACTCTCTTTCATGACATGATGCATAAAGAGATCGAAGTGTACGTTGACGACATGATCGCCAAGTCGAAGACCGAAGAGGAACATGTTGAACATATGCATAAATTGTTCCAACGTTTGAGAAAATATAAAATACGATTGAATCCTAACAAGTTCACCTTTGGTGTCTGATCAAGAAAGCTCCTGGAATTTATCTTCAATCAGAAAGGAATAGAAGTCAATCCTGAAAAAGTCAAGGCTATTCAAGAAATGCTTGCTCCAAAAATGGAGAAGCAATTATGATGATTCCTGGGACGTCTCAATTACATCTCAAGGTTTATATTCCTTATGACCACGACATGCACGACAATATTCAAACATCTTCGGAAGAATCAAAGTCATTACTGGACAACAAACTTCCAGGAAGCCTTTGAAAATATCAAAGAATACTTGTTGACACCACCAATTTTGACTCCTCCAATTGAAAGCAAAAAATTGATCATGTACCTCACCGTTTTTGAAGACTCCATGGGATGTGTACTTGGCCAACAAGAAAAAATGAAAAGAAAAGAACATGTTATTTACTATCTGAGCAAGAAATTGACCGCTTGCGAAACTCGATACATAATGCTCGAGAAATCTTATTGCGCTCTAGCTTGGGCAAGAGAAGGACCATAATCAGGATCCCTTTGGGGACTTATCTTCGATGGAGCAGTTAATTCTTATGGAAACGGGATTGGGGAAATCATTGTCACTTCAAGCGGAACCCACATTCCATTCACCGCCAGATTAACATTCAAATGTACAAACAACGAGGCCGAGTATGAAGCTTGCATCATGGGTCTCGAGGAAGCAATGGATCTCAGGATCAAGAATTTACACATGTACGGAGATTCTGCCTTGGCGATCAATCGGATCAAAGGATAATGGGAAACACAACAACAGAGATTGATCCCTTACCGAGATTACGTAAGGAGATTGCTGCCATTTTCAACAGAGTTGAATTCCATCACATCCCTCGTGAGGAAAATCACTTGGCTGATGCACTTTCTACTCTCTTTTCCATGATCACAGTTGATCGATGGAATAACATCCCAAGAATTGAGATTATGCGCCTAGATAGACCAACATACATCTTTTCCATAGAAACTACTACTGATGGCAAACCTTGGTATCACGACATTCAATAATTCCTACAGAAAAGGGAATACACATTTAGATCGTCAAGAAAAGACAAGAAGACCATCCGAAGACTGGAAGGCAACTTTTTCCTCTTCCAAGATGTACTTTACTAGAGAAACATCGACATGGTTCTACTCAGATGTGTAGACGAGCGCGAAGCAGGTTTACTCATGAAAGAAATTCATGAAGGATCTTTTGGTACTCATACCAACGGACATACAATGGCAAGAAAATGCTCCGAGCAGGATATTAGTGGCTCACAATGGATGCAGATTACCGGAAACATGCGAGGAGATGTCATAAATGCCAAATTTATGTTGATAAAATTCATACGCCTTCGACACTTCTCAAGGCTCTCTCTTCATCATGACCATTTTCAATATGGGGAATCGAAATGATTGGAATGATCAAACCCAAATCTTCAAACGAACATTGATTCATTCAGGTAGCTATTGATTACTTCACCAAATGGGTCGAATCAGTATCATACGCCAATGTAACACGACAAGTGTTCATTCGATTTATCAAAACAATATCATCTGCCACTACGGTATTCCAAGTCAATTCATTACTAACAATGATTCAAAATTGAACAACAAAATGATGAAGGAATTATGCGTAGAGTTCAAAATTGAACACCATAATTCTTCTCCTTATCGGCCAAAGATGAACGGAACAACGGAAGCCACCAATAAAAATATCATGAAAATTGTCCAGAAGATGATCATAACATACAAGGACTGGCACGAGATGCTCCCTTACGCGCTTCATGGATATAGAACTTCTGTTCACACTTCAATAGGGGCAACCCTTTTCTCACAAGTATATGGCATGGAAGCAGTGCTCCCCATAGAAGTTGAGACCCCATCCTTAAGAATATTGATGGAGGCCAAACTCATAGAAGCTGAGTGGTGTCAAAGAATATTCGACGAGCTCAATCTAATCGAAAAAAGAGAATGACTACCCTCTATCATGGCCAATATATCAGCAACAGATGAAGAGAGCATTTGACAAGAAAGTTAAACCCCGTGTTTTCAAAGAAGTAGATATCGTGCTCAAGAAAATCCAATCATTTATCACCGACTCTCGGGGAAAATGGACTACGAATTATGATGCCCTTATATGGTCAAGACAACCTTCTCGGGAGATGCCCTGATACTCGCAACAATGGATGGTAAGGAATTCACTTATCCTACAAATGTTGATGCAGTTAAGACATACTTCTCCTAAAAGTAAATACAAAAAAACCAGACTCGGGGGATCGAAAACCCAAAAGGGAGATCCAGGCTAAAATTAGAGACATTAAAATATATATATATATATATATATATATATATATATATATGTATATATATATGTATATATATATATATATATATATATATATATATATGTATATGTATATATATATATATGTATATGTATATGTGTATATATATATATATATATATATATATATATATATATATATATATATGTATGTATATATGTATATATATATATATGTATGTATATATGTATGTATATATATATATATATATATATATATATATATATATATATATGTATGTACATATATATATATGTATGTACATATATATATATGTATATATATATATATATATATATATATATATATATATATATATATATATATATATATATATATATATATATATATCCCGCTAGATAAATCTAGGCAAAATCTTAGGGATTCATGGCAAGTAATTGCAAACCAACCAGATTGGATTAACAAAAGAAAGCCACTTGTCGAAGTCATCTTCAGCAGAACCTCCGAAGACTTCGAACTCAGAATTGGTAGAAGGATAAGGATTATTATGTTTCAATGTATCCCTTTTCCCAATAAATTACCATTTTCTACTTTGTAAATACTCTGTGGAATCACGCCTTTGGCTGATTACCGCTTTATATATATGAAAGTTTGAGCCTTTGCCCAATTGTTTGCAATTCTTATTTGTTTATTTACTTTATAAAATGACGTTTCAAAAGAATGATTTGTTGTTTTCTTGAAATTAAAGTGTATTTTACTTCACTTTTATTTTTCAAAATAAAAATTTACAATTTTCCTTGGTATGTGATCGTAAAAGGAAATCATTCAATTGCTTCAAAATCAACTCACATCTGGAATATCCCATGAGAATGAACTTGTGTCTCCCTGCAAAGCCATGTCTTCAGAAATCAACAATAGCAGGAGCTCCCCTCTATAATGAGCAATTCAGCCAAGCCATAGTAATATTCCATCTTCGGATCGGCCTAGTATTATCTGTTTGCTCTTATCAACTTTGTATGTCGTGTTTGTTTTGTCAGCATACACATTCACTCATACATTCATAATTATGTTTGAATTTACATTTGCATTATCATATAGCATTTATCCTACATGATAAAGAGTCTTCTCTCCAGCTCTTCCCTAGATAGAATGTCAGTTCTCAAATTTGGATAACTTGAACCTCTACAACAACACTGTAACCAAACTTTTGCAACCTCAAGATCGTCGACAAGATGAACAACTTGACATCTTAGGATCAAAATTTTGGGCATTCTAAGGTATTTAATCTTCTTGTACCTCGAATCTCCTAATGCTTTCACCATTCAAATCTTCGGTTCCAAGAATATTAAATATGGACATCTGTCATACCCTAAATTTTGACCCTAAGATATGTACATCATAAAAAGAAATCCACGGGCCAAAGGATTGTGCCAAACTGGTTTGAGTAATATCCCAACAATGAATCTGGATTCCTGAGTTCCATAGAGGATTCACACAAAGGACCAATCATCAATACATAATATTTCCAACCTTTCAATCACCAATCAAAGGATTAAGGAATCTCAAGTGATGGAAAATCTTTCAAGAACTTTACAAAAGTTTCAGTGATATGGGGCTAGAGCCATCACAATCAACAATTAGGGTTTCAGTCATCTGAGCCCTCATATGAAAATTTTCATAGGAAAAGGAGCCAAGGTCTCCAAATATCATCAATAATGTTGACATGACCATGACATGCGATTTACAAGTACAAAAGGTGCAGAGATCAAAGACTGCAAGATTAGGGTTTCACAGTGCCCAAATAAGGGTTTCTGACTAATCGGGGGACCAAAAGTCAAGATTTTCATTTAGACAAGAGCCTATACCATAGAGAATGGTTTAAATATCTCATATACATCATATAAGTCCATTCACAAGGACAAAATACCTCAGAGGATGTCCAGTTAAAAAAGTGAAAGTTTGAGTTTTTCACCCAAAATGATCCTCATGACCTATATTTCAAGAATATATGGTTTATGAATGTATTTGATGACAACAAAATTAGAAATTTGAAGATAACTTGTAAAAGGGGCAACCTTTCAAAATTTTCAAAGTTATAGAAAAAGTGTTCAAGTACCATACTTCCAAGCATCAAAACTTGTGATCCAAACATCAGATTTGGTGAACAAAAGCTCAAATGAAAGATCTTACAACAAACTACAAATCATTCAACTAGGAGAAACTCCAATTCCTTATGGATTTCAAGTTGAGGATGGAACAAAATCAAGAAAAATACTGATTTTCAACACTTAGAGGGATTTTACACCAAGTTCCAATATAAATCAAATCCTTTTCTAAACACCAATGTTGTTGCAAATATTTCTAACAATTGAAAGAACCAATTGGCATGAAAATCTCTTGCTTGTACATGAAGAAACATGGATCAAAGTGACCATTCAAAACTGTTTTGTAAAAACAGATTTTTCACAAACTTGTGAAATCTGATTTTTTGAGTCAAAGTGCATTATCAAGTGGATTTAAGCATCTAAACAATGATTACGAGCTTGATCAAACCTGCAAAATCATGATTGCACCATGGAATTCATCAAAATGACATTCATAGAATTCAACATTATGGATTTTGATCCAAGGGCCTCAAAGCTTCCAAAAGGAATATTTTTGGATCTCTTGTTCAACAAGCAATAGGTGGACACAATCAAAGCATCAAACTTATGAAGAATGTGAATTTTGTTCCTGCATAGCTGAGCTATTTCACAATTTCATCATTTCACATGTAAGAGATATTTTTCATAAACCATGACTCACCATTGTGATATTTTCACTTCAAATCTTGGAGGCCAAGTTTGTTCAACATGTTTGCCTATAAATCTTGGGGTCATAGCTTTTTGATGAATGTTTTCGACCTTGGTGGTCATTTTGTGATTTATGTAGTGTTTTTGTTTTTACGTATGACTGCCCGTCCGTCGGAGGACTTTTATTTTAAATGTATTTTCAATTTTTTCGCTAAGTATTTTGCGTTCGTCTGGCGCAAGGAATATGATATAGTGGTCGACTAGGGGTGAATGCTCGTAAGAAAATGTGATTTGTCGGTTTGGGGGACCGGTCAGATGTATGGGGGTTGGCTCTGGGTAGGTACCCAGGTCAAGATCATGGCTCGGATTCTGTGGCTTGAACGTCCCATCGCGAGCTGGGGTTCTGCCTGGTCATGGTACTTAGGCGACGTTGGACTCGTTTGAGTATTCGTTCGTGCGACAGTTGCCTTCCTCTTCGTGAGGGGGGATTCTGTTGATCAAACATTTTGGGCTGCAATGCTTGTACCTGGGCATGCAGGTTTGGCCGGACTATCTGCTCCTCGTACTGGAGCATGGCGACCTTCATACTAGTTGTAGTATTGCTTGAGTTTCTCGGTGTTCCATGGTTGTGCGAGCTCTTCCCCTTGAAGATTTTTTAAGTAATAGGCCTTGTTTTCGGTATTTGCTCGGACGCGGTATGGGCCCTCCCAATTTGGTGCGAGCTTCCCTTCTCGGGAGTCTTTGTGATTTCTCCTCAAGACGAGACTTCCGACTTTGAATGCTCGTTTAATAACCTTGGCGTTATGTCGAGCTACAATTTTTTGTTTGAGCGTAGCTTCTCGAAGATCTGCTCCTGATCGGATTTCTTCGTCTAAGTAGAGCTATTCTCTCAACGTTTCAGAGTTGGTATCTTGGTCCATGGGTGATTCTGTTCACATGTACGGTATGTGCATTTCTATGGGGATGACTGCTTCAGTCCCGTATGCTAGCCAGAACGGGGATTCCCCGGTAGTCGAGTGAGGTGTGGTTTACGCCCAAAGAACGCTGTGTAGCTCTTCGACCCAACGTTTTTTGTGCTCGTCCAACCTTCTCTTATGGCCTCTTAAGATTACCCTGTTAGCAGCGTCCGCTTTCCCCTTAGTTTGGGGGTGCTCGATAGAAGCGAAGTGTTGTTTGGTTCCATCTGAGGTTACGAATTCTTGGAAATGTTTGTCAGTGAACTGGGTTCCATTGTCTGTTACGATGGCGAGCAGTACCCCGAATCGGGCGAGGATATTCCGCTTGAAGAAGCGTAAGATGTTTAATGCAGTGATTTTGGCTAAGGCCTCTGCTTCGATCTATTTAGTGAAAAAATCGACGCCCATAATGAGGTACTTGTTTTGGCCGGTGCCAATGGCGAAGGGTCCCAATATGTCTAGTCTCCACCAGGCAAACGGCCACGGGGAAGATAGTGATTTCAACTCGGTAGGAGGTACCACGTGTATGTCACCATGCTGTTGGCATTTGTCACATTTTTTAACGTGCTCCTTCGCATCGTTCTGCATCGTTTGCCAGTAGTATCCTGCTCGTAGGATTTTGCGAGCGAGCGATCGTCCACATGGATATTGTGTGTTGATTCCTTCGTGGACTTCCCTCAATACGTGTGGAATGTTTTCTTCCTCGACGCATCTGAGGAGTGGCATGGAGAAAAAAATCAATTTTATCTATTATAATATATTAATTTTAATATACGCAATATTTGATTCATAATTCATTTTATTTCATGCCAAATAATTTTTTATATGGAATCTATCAAAATACAACATGGAATTCTTATTCTCTCAATATTTTCATTCTTCTTTTATTTTACTAATCCATAAAAATTCAATTATTTAACGGTTGCTAAATCTCATTTATTCATCTTAAAAAGAAAAAGCAGTAAATCTCATAATATATCGACCATAATGCATAGCTCATTATATTTTGTCTTTCCTCAATATCATCTATTATAAATATTATTTTGAGATGCACAATCTTTTATTGACTATTCATTCTATCATAATATATTAATTCTAAAATATATAATCTTTGATTGACAACCCAATCTTTTGTATGTCAAGTAACATGATTTTAACCACTTCAAATAGTTTCTTATGTCTCATCTTTTAAAACCTAACATGGCTTTTCTATTCTGACAATATTTCTATTCTGACCATCCCATATTAAACTTCATATTATTTAATAGTGGCTAAATCTCATTTATTCATCTTAAAAAGAAAAATCAGTAAATCTCATATAACATATATAGCAACCATAATGCATAGTTCATCATACTTTGTCATTCCTCAATTTATATGATATCATGTATTATAATATATTAATTTTGAGATATATAATTTTTGATTGACAACTTATTCTCTTGTATGTCACGTAATATGATTTTAGCCACATAAAATAATTTCTAATGTCTCATCTTGCAAAACATAACATGACTTTCTTATTCTCATAATATTTCCGTTCTAACCAGTCTCATCTTAAACTTCATATTATTTAATAATGATTAAATCTCATTTATCTATCTTAAAAAAAACAAAACAAAAAACAAAACATTAACTCTCATATAATATAACTACCATAAACTGTAGCTCTCCGTATTTTGTCATTCCTCAATTTATAGAGACAGTTCAGAGACGATCTAAACGAATATCTAGTGTTGATACTTAGTGCAGGATATTATTCCAAAAGCAAATCAGAGATAATCGAAACGAAGATTTAGTTTTGATGCTTAATTCAAGATATTGTCCTTGAGACAGTTCAGAGACGATCTAAACGAAGATCTAGTGCTGATACTTAGTGCAAGATATTTTTCCAAAAGCAATTCAGAGATAATCGAAACGAAGATTTAGTTCTGATGCTTAATTCAAGATATTATCCTTGAGACAGTTCAGAGACGATCTAAACGAAGATCTAGTGTTGATATTTAGTTCAGGATATTTTCCAGAGGCAATTCAGAGATAATCGAAACGAAGATTTAGTTCTAATGCTTAATTCAAGATATTTTCCTAGAGACAATTCAGAGACGATCGAGACGAAGATCTAGTGCTGATACTTAGTTCAGGGTATCTTTTTTTCCCCAGAGACAGTATAGAGACGATCGAAATGAAGATCTAGTGTTGATACTTAGTTCAGGATATATTACAGAAACAATTCAGCGATGGTCGAGACGAAGATCTAATTCTGATACTTAGTGCAATAACAACATTCAGATAAAGTCAAACGTAGACACATTCTAAAAGATTTTGACCCTCAAAATCGCAAATTCCTCTTTTTTCTATTTTATTTGATTTATTTTCTATTTTCATATTCTCAAAAAAATCTGAAAAAAATTGTGCGCTCTTTATTTGATTTTATTAGATTTTTAGCATCGTTTTAATATTTTTTAGATTTTATTTTAATCGCTTTTCTTAATTTTCATTATTTTAAAATCTGCAATAATTTTATCTGACTCTGGTTTTTTTTTATTCTTCTAATAGCACGATAAAGAAAAATATCCTCCTCTCATATCAAAGACTCAATATTCTTATGATCTTTTCATTTCGATTATTTTACGATTTCTAAATATAATGTAACTGCTAAAACCTTGTAATAGTTTAGGTTTATTTTCCGCACTTTACATTTTCTGTCAGGATTTTTTATATTTATGTATCTCTCCCAAAGCCATATAATAGTTTAAACTAGGATTTTATTTTCCACACTATAAATTGTTAGATGTATGCTTAATAGGATGGAACTAATAATCATGGAAGGATGGAAAGAAGTACCCCTACCATCTCTTGTCAGCGTCGCTGATATCAGTCGAGTCACTAGAAGTGGACGAGTATTCAACCGAGGAGTTGAAGAAACTGCAAAGGGAAAGGAACCTGAAGCTGAGGCCATCAACCCACTAGTAGGTCAGACAAGTAATCCAAAGCCTACAACAAAGGATAAAAATGAAATCCTTAGGCTCATCCAGAGAAGTGAGTATAACATTATGGATCAATTACTACAAACTCCTTCTAGAATATCAGTGATATCTCTTCTGCTCAGCTCAGAAGTTCAACAAGAAGAATTACAAAAGGTTTTGGAGTAAGCCTTTGTAGAACCAGACGTAACCGTGAACCAATTTGATGGTCTGGTCTCCAGCATTACTAATTTCAACAATTTGGGATTTAATGATGATGATCTTCCCGAAGAAGGCAGGAATCACAATATGGCATTAAACATTACTATCAACTGCAGTGACAATGCTCTAGCCATCGTACTCGTAGACACAGGTTCATCTTTGAACGTAATGCCAAGGTTCACTCTCACAAGACTGACTATTCAAGGTCCTCTCATGAGAAAAGAGGTTATCGACGAAGTAGATCTTCCTATAACCATCGAATCTCACACCTTCCAAATTACATTTCAAGTCATGGACATCCGTGCGGAATATAATTGTTTACTTAGCCGACCATGGATTCATGAAGCAGGGGCAGTGACCTCCACACTTCATCAAAAATTAAAGTTTGTAAAGAACAACAAATTGGTAAGAGTCTTCGGGGAAAGAGCCTTGATTATTAGTAACTTATCCTTATTATCGTATTTGGAACCAGAAGACATCATTGGGACTTGTCGCGGTGAGAATCGGATACCAAGCTATTGATTGAGCTTGAATCACAAAACATTTATGTTCACCACCGACTTTAATTTAATCCAAAGGGAAAAGGGAAAAAGATCGTAAAAACCCTAAATGAGGAGAAACTAGGTTCGGGGGTTGATTATACCTAGGGAAGGTGTTAGCATCCTAAGCATCCGCAGTATCCTACGGGAACCTCTTGTTAATATTTGTATTATTGTTGTTTATTGCTTGTTAAAATTATGGGAACCTAAGGTTTTATTTCTAATGGTGCTCGCACAACATCGCATCGATGCCTACGTATCGGGTATAGAATCAGAGCACTCGTAGTTCTCCTAAGGATTAACGAACACTTGGTTACGCTCAAGGTTCGCGGGGAAGGTAAGTGTTATGGCAAACACTCACGTGACTTTAAGAAAGTCACAAAAAGTTGTAAAATAAAAAGCTAAGGACCTAATGGCTAAGGACCTAAGGATAGGAGACCTAATTGCTAAGGTCAAAAATGGAACCAGGGATTGCTAAACTTCCTATGACATTGAGTCAACTGCAGGAGTTCTTTCCCTTTTGGATCGAAAAACATAAGCAAATATAAACAAAGGTGCAAGCTCCTAAGACTAGGCAAAGGCTGCTACTTGCAAAAATAACACGAATAAAGTAAATGGAATGCAAGATAAAGGGTTTAGTAACCGGGATATGGCTCGATATATGGATCGAGAATGCTGGGGTGGAAGACAAGCGCAGTGCGACAAATTGCTTAAGTTAAAAAGGCTGTGCAGTGTAAGGAACTGTGCAGATGGCGATCGTAAACGACCGACTTACGTGTGTGAGTGTATGTGAAGTGAAGTTCACTTGGCGTTGGACCAAGAAATCATTATTTTTGAAATTAAATTAAATGGTGTGAAATGCGATAAATAAATAATAAATAATAAATAAATTGAAATAAATTGAAATATAATGAATTAAATAAGTTAAATTAAATAAAATAAATTAAATGGAATAGAATAAAGATAAAAAAAATGAATGTAATAGAAAAAGTAAATGCATGGCCTCATACGGGTCACGATTAATCGGAGGCGATTTTATCGTGACCTTTGTCATATCATCGGCCCAAATAAATATTAATCTAGAAAATAAATCTAAAAGTAATGAAAATAAACTATTTTAAAAAGAAAGTATTTTTGAGTTGGGTTTTTTGCTTGAATAATAGAAAGAATTCTAATTAAAAAAAAACTATGACAAAACCTAAGCAAATAAGAAATACTCTAATAAATTTTTTTTGAATATTTTCATGATGTGAAGAAATTAAAACTTATTCTAATATTTTGAAATTTTATAAATTTGTTTTTTTTATATTTTTCTAAAATAAATAGATAGTAAAACTTAATAATAAAATTTAAATTAAACACAACTTTTTAGAGATTCCTTTTAAACAAATAAAATATTATATACATATATATTTTTTTTAAGGTTTTTTGTTAAACAAATAATATAAAAAACAGTTAAAGTTAATTAAAGATTTAATTAAAAAAAAAAAAAATGACAAATTGACACAAAAGGCTGAGAGCTAGCAACAGGCCCATGGGGCGATCCGTGTACACAAGGAAGCAAGCGGGTCAAACCCGACCCGGTCCAGCAGAAAAAAAAAAAAAGAAATGCCCTAGGCCAAAACGCAGTGTTTCATTCTCACCCTCAACCTCCTCACACGAACAGAAAGAAGCAAAATCGTTATCTCAACACCATCTCTCTCGCGTCTCTGTCTCTCATTCTCAATCTCAGTCACGGTTTCCATGGCCTCCGTCTCTCAGCTCGCTCTCATCTCACTCTCAGTCAATCTCGCTCTCAACGATCCTCTCACAGTGATGATTCTCACACTCACCTCCCTCACAGTTGCGATCGCTCATCTCTCTCACAGGATCTCTCCTCACTCAGTTTGCTCTCGGTCTACTCTTGCTCTCACGATCGCATGTCTCTCTCTCAGTCTTCGCCGGCTCAAATGTCTCTCTCTCTCGCGAGATACTCTCTTGACTTCATCTCAAACTCTCTCTCGCGGCGGATATGGGTTTGAAAGGTAGTGGCCGGTGGCTATGGGGTTAAGGGTTTCTTTGCTTGATGCGTTTTGGGATTTCGGACGGTGACGGTGATGAGGGATTAAGGGTTTGGCTCAGAAGAGGGTTTTGGAAGGAGGGGGGAAACGGTTGAGAGGCCGTGGCTTGTGGTTTTGTTGTGCTCACTGTGGTGCTCCGTCTCTTAAGGGTTCATGGCGGATTCGGTTCTTGGTTGGATGAAGGTGATGGCTTTGGTTGGGGTTAACGCTGGTTTGAGGTGATGATGATTGAAATGGAGGTGAGCTTACGGTTTTGCTGACAAATGGGGTTCAAAGGGTTGTTACGGGTTGCAGGCAAGGTTGTCGGTTTGGTGGGTGATTGCTCGAAATCGGCGGAAGTGGCTTGCTTCGAAAGTGAACGGATCGTGTTTATACGAGAAGGTTGGAAATGTATTGGCCGCGGCTTGGTTCCTGGTGTATGGAATGGTGGATTGTCACGGTGATTTTCAAGCTCTGAGAATTTCGGTTATGGTGGCTTTGGGTGAAAGGGGTTGAGCGTCTGATTCAGTTCGTTTCAACGGGTCTGGTGTGATGAGTTTTGGTTTGTGTTACCGGCGAGTTTGTGTCGGTGATTTGAGTGAGGATTGGTTTGACGATTTGCAGGTTGTTGCTCAAAAAAGAATTTAAGAACATAGCAGTTTTTTTTGTTTTTTTTTTTCGAAGCAGGTCCTACTGTGTTTGGATTTTTTCAGGTTTGGCTCGTGAAGGGTGGCTTTAGGTGAAACGGTTCACGGAAGAGTTGGAGGTTCGGTACGGTGATGTTCGCAGTGGTGAGGCTCGGCTAATGATTTGGAAGGATAAAAAGGTTTACGGCGGCTTTGACGATTTCTGGGTAAGGTTTGAAAATGGTTTCAAGTTCTGAGTTTCCGCAATTGTTCTACGGTAAGATTTGTCTTGCGGTTTGGTTTTTGTTTGTAACAGCTTTGGCTCTGTGGTAGTTTGAAACTCAAAGATCCGATTTTTGATTTCCTGGCTTTCTTTTGGTTTGCATCTTTTGGTGTATGTTTCTTTTTTGAGGATTTTTTATTGAAATGAAAGATGTTTGAGGTTGAGTAGTGGATGGTTTCAGTGTGTTGTTGATTTAATGGAAGTTATGTGAATGTGTGTTTACTTTGAAGGATGAAGGTGAGGAAAGTTTTGTATGCGTTTCACTGTAATGAAAGGTTTTTGTGTTTTCTTTGTTTTTTTTTTGGTTTTGGTTTTGAATTAAAAGAAGAGGTAATGTAGAAGAAAATGGAGAGGTGTTTGTGTGGTGTTCTGGTTCTGGTAACAGGGCTGTTGTTTGGTGAGAAAAAAAAATTTGAAATTCTTATATAACTTTATTTTGATATGTGCAGGTTTGAAATGAAACAAAAAAAGAAAATAAATATGGACAAGATGCTAAAAGAAAATGAAGGAAAGGAAAAGAGAAAGATTACCGCCCGAACGTTATCGGGGTGAAGATCCACAAGTGGTAAACTCCCTTTGCACTTCCTCCTTCTGCTCAGCTTCTTCTTTGTTTAAATTGGCTGGATTTTGTGTGTTTAGGAACTGGTTTTGTAACTGTTTATGGGGCTGCTCTTGTGTTGTATTTTTAGACTGTTTGTAGTGTGTTTGGGAGCTGGTTTGTAACTGTTTATGGGGCTGCTCTTGTGTTGTATTTTTAGACTGTTTGTAGTGTGTTTGGGAGCTGGTTTGTAGTATGTTTTGAATGTAACAGTGGTATTATATAAAACTTGGTTTAGGGTTTTCTTATGAATTTGAAATCTGTACTATGAAACTTGTAGGTGAAGGGTTGGAGGCAAGGGGACAAGTGCTGAATTTTGCAGCAGTGGGTGGAGCAGAATTTGCAGCTTGTTGGTGGCTGCAGGCTGAGTTTTTTGGGATTGTTTTGGAGCTGTTGGATTTGTAATGTAGTGCAGAATTTTGTAACATTTTTCCTTGTAATTTTTTTTTGTATATGTAATATAAACAAAATATATTTGGAATAAAGAAAAGTTTTTTTACATTATGATTACCAATTGAAATTGAAAAGAGAAACTCTAAATTAGAACCTAAATAAAAAATTTAAATTAGAAATGAATTAACAAGAAATAAATTTAAAATTGGAGATAAACTCATAAACTTAAATAAATAAACCTGGAATTAAAATTATTTTAGAATCTTGAGAACTAAATTGGAATTTAGAAAATAAAAATGTAGATATGAATCAAAAATGGAATAAATGGTTAAAAATTAAAATTTGAATTAGAAAATGAATAAAAGAGGAATTAAACTTAAAATTGAAATAACTTAGAAACTTAAATAATTGAAATTAAAAATTAAACTTTAAAATTTGAGAAATGATTTTGGAATTTAGAAAATAAAAAGTGAATTGAAATTGATATTAGATTTAGGAATAACAACTTGAAAAAATGGAATAAAATTAAAAATTGAAGAAAAGGAAATAAATTCAAAAATAGAACTTGAAAATGAAATAAAAATTAATTTAAAAATGCGAACTTGAAAATGAAAAGAAATAACAAATACATTTAGAAAAATTGAAAATTGAACTAAAAAATTAGAAATAGAAATTGAAATAAAATTTTAAAAATAGGAATTTACAAATAGAACGAAAATAGAAATTAAAATTAAAAATACGAAAATGAATTAAAAAGGTCATAAATAAGAAAAAGGAATTTAAATTAAAAGGGGAGCCAGAAAATGAGAGAAAAACAACAGAAAAAATAAATCGGGAAAAATCCCTGCTAAATGCGATGAATGTATGATGCGAACAGTTAGGGGTAAAATTTGGGGTGTGACAGTTGCCCCTATTTAAATAACTTTACCAGATGGCGTGAATGACGATAGGCACTCATGAAATCATGGTGAAAGGTATTTAAATACAGAAATAACCGAAAATTTTGCCCCTAAATGCAATGTTATGCTGGACTACAAAACTAATCTAACTCTGCAACTCTTATGCAATGAAAAGATGATTATGGTATGAAATGATGAGAATGAGAATGAATCGACGACCACGAGCCAAGACTCACTGGGGATGACAAACACCGGGGACGACAGACACTGGGGATAAATAAACGAAAACGGGAAAATATTCAAAGTGATAAATCAACAGGTTCAAGTGTAACTGTTGACACTAAGAACGACAAAAGACGGGAACAAAAGGAAATCCAAAGCGTTGGATCAACGAACACAGACAAAACAAAATAAAGTCCAAAGTGACTGCACAGTGGCATGATGCGACCAACTGACACCAAGAATACAAATAAGACAAGGAAATAAGTTGAAGTGGTTGACCAATGGCTCTATGCGACCAAATGATTTGAGAAATAAAAAGCAACAACATATTCAAAGTGAATGCGCAGCGGCACAATGCGACCAACTGACACTAAGAATACAAACAATGCAAGGAAATAAATCGAAATGGTAGATCAATGGCCCTATGCGACCAATTGACTTTGAGAAATAAAAAGCAACAACATATTCGAAGTGAATGCGCAGCGGCTCGATGCGACCAACTGACACTAAGAATACAACAAAATAACATTCAAAGAAGTGTGCAGCGGCTCTATGCGACCTGCTAGCACTGGAAAATAGAAACGACACAATATTCGAAGTGAATGCGCAGCGGCTCGATGCGACCAACTGACACTAAGAATAACAGAAAGCTTATTCAAGGTGAATGCGCAGCGGCTCGATGCGACCAACTGACACCATGAATAGAAATAGGACACAAAATTCAAAGAGAAAGTGCAGCGGCTCGATGCGACCAACTGTCAC
This sequence comes from Lathyrus aphaca, assembly GCA_963966055.1. NCBI lineage: Eukaryota > Viridiplantae > Streptophyta > Magnoliopsida > Fabales > Fabaceae > Lathyrus > Lathyrus aphaca. The sequence continues at coordinate 266,840,614 of OZ014519.1, forward strand.
TAAGGATGACAACAAACTTATTCAAGGTGAATGCGCAGCGGCTCAATGCGACCAACTGACACCAAGAATAACAAAAATAAATATTCAACAAGAAAATGCAGTGGCTTGATGCGACCACTGTCACTGAGAATAACAAAAGGCCTATTCAAGGTGAATGCGCAGCGGCTCGATGCGACCAACTGACACCAAGAATAGCAATAGGACTCAAAAATCAAAGAGAATGTGCAGTGGATCGATGCGACCAACTGTCACTGGAAATGATAAACATAATATTCGAAGTGAATGCGCAGCGGCTCTATGCGACCAACTGACACTAAGAATACAACAATTAGGTCATCCTAAAAGAATGTGCAGTGGCTCAATGCGACCAACTGTCACGGGAAATAGGAATGGCACAAAAATCAAGGTGAATGCGCAGCGGCTCGATGCGACCAACTGACACCAATGAATAACAACAAAAATAAACGTTCAAAAGGAAAAGTGCAGCGGCCCGATGCGACCAACCGTCACTGAGAATAATCAACAAAAATAAACATTCAAAGTGAATGCACAGCGGCTCGATGCGACCAACTGTCACTGAGAATAATCAACAAAAATAAACATTCAAAGTGAATGCCCAGTGGCTCGATGCGACCAACTGGCACTGGGAATGACAACAAGCTCATTCAAGGTGAATGCGCAGCGGCTCAATGCGACCAACTGACACCAAGAATACAACAAAATAATCGAAATGGAAGCGCCATAGGTTCGAAACCTATTGACACTACAAAAGAAAGCCAAGATACACTCAAAGTGAATGCGCAACAAGTTGAAAAAACCGGTTGACACTAAGAATGATAAAAACAAAGTAGTCAAATTATTCAAAATGGTAAATTAGCAGGTTCGAATGTAACTGCCAACACTGAGGATAGGGAAAGAAAATCACAGCGATTTAGTAGTGGCTCTATGCGACCAACTAACATTGGGGATAGAATGGAGATCACCCAAGAATGAATCAACGGCTCTAGGCGACCGGCTAACGCAAAGAAATAACAGCAAAATATGTTGGAGTTTTCAAATAAGATAAAACACCCAACCTCTGGAAATTCCTTCAGGAACCATCAGGAGAAAGGTACAAGTATGTACAAAATCAAATGGACTTGGATTTTAAGTAAACAGGTTTCAGGACTTGCTTAGAAGATTTGTGCCAATGACAATTGGACTTCAAGGAGACATTGGTGGTCATAAAGACAAATATCAATCACAATTAGAATTCCAACGGGGAACACCAGCAATTACTGGGGACAAACAAATGGTAAACCACCTCGAGTACCAACAACGATGAATTCTCACTAACGATATCTGGACTGGGAGTTAGACAGACGACAACTGGGTAAAGACAAATGCTAATGTCAAATGCGCATGATTGAGCATGATGCGAATGATCATGATATGCAAATGTTGACTCAAAAGAGACAAAGAGTTTCGACAAGACTCAAAGAGGAGTAGGCTCTCAACACCAATACTCAGGCGAGCCATATGAAAAACACTGAGGAGATGTCATCGAACTTGGAAATCATGCTTGGTCCAAGGATCCATCCAAGAGTGTTATCAGTTTTGAACTGCTATGGAGATTTCTGTAGTAATAGCATAATGGTATTGTTGCAAACCAGGACTTCTTGGGGAAACAGAAGGTTTTTCAATTTTTCCAAAGTCAAAGAAACTTAAAAGTTTTTCAGTGTGTTTTCAAAAACATTTTCCTTAAAAAAAAAGACTTGTCATTTTCAGAGTTAAATTGTAATCAAGTGATGGCATTTTGCATAACAAAGGAAAATAAGAGATTGAACAACAAAATTCATAGGCAAAGTTGGTATTTTATTCAGGGATGGTAGTTTGCCAATGGCAAAAACTCCATGGGAAATTACAATTTGAAAATGGCAATGGGGAAGGGTCTACATTGAATCCAACGACCACTACAATCCCTAATAACTAAGACTGCCCGACACCTTGCTTCTGACAAGAGCAAATGGATCGATCTTTCATCATGATTCTTCTGTAATGGTAAACACCATCTGATACAGTCAAATGCCTTTGTCCCTAACTTTTGCCTGGACCGCCCTTTCGGGTTTTCAATCCACCGGGACGCTCTTTTTTGCCTAAGCCGCCCTTTCGGGTTTTCAACTTAGCGAGCTCTTATTTTTTTCATTTTTATCCCTAACTTTTGCCTGGATCTCCTTCATAGGTTTTGATCCACCGGGATGCCCTTTTTTTGCTTAGGTCGCCATTTCTGGTTTTCGACCTATCGGGTTTTATTTAGGCATAATATTTTTTGACTGCATCAGAATTCACCGGGTGTTTCAGCTGTTCACCATCCATAGTTGTAAGGATTAAGGAACCTCCGGAGAATGCCATCTTCACAACATATGGGCCTTCATAGTTAGGACTCCATTTTCCACGCATGTCCTTGTGGACTGGCAAGATTTTCTTGAGTACAAGATCTCCTTCTTTGAATTCTCGGATGCGGACTTTCTTGTCAAATGCTCTCTTGATGCGCTTCTGGTACAACTGGCCATGGCACATGGCAGTCATTCTCTTCTCATCAATGAGGTTCAGCTGGTCATATCTGCTCTGGACCCACTCAGCTTCCTCCAGTTTGGTTTCCATCAAGATTCTCAAAGATGGTATCTCTACTTCAATAGGGAGAACTACATCCATCCCATACACCAGAGAGAAAGGGGTTGCCCCTGTTGAAGTGCGAACTGATGTTCTGTATCCGTGTAAAGCATACGGTAACATCTCGTGCCAATCTTTGTAAGTTTTTACCATCTTCTGCAGAATCTTTTTGATGTTCTTGTTTGCAGCTTCAACAGCTCCATTCATCTTCGGGCGATACGGAGAAGAGTTATGATGTTCAATCTTGAATGTCTCACACAGCTCTTTCATTGTTTTGTTGTTCAAATTGGTCCCATTATCTGTGATGATTCGGCTTGGGATTCCATATCGGCAGATAATTTGATTCTTGATGAAACGGGCAACCACTTGCTTTGTCACATTGGCGTAGGAAGCTGCTTCTACCCATTTGGTGAAATAATCAATTGCAACCAAGATAAACCGATGACCATTGGAAGCTTTAGGCTCAATTGCCCCTATCATGTCAATGCCCCACATTGAGAAAGGCCAAGGCGATGACAGAACATTCAAAAGTGTTGGAGGTACGTGCACCTTGTCAGCATAAATCTGGCATTTATGACACTTTCTGGCATACTTGAAACAATCTGATTCCATGGTCAACCAGAAGTATCCAGCTCTCAAAATCTTCCTGGACATGGCATGTCCATTGGCATGTGTTCCAAATGATCCTTCATGGATTTCCCTGATCAATAGGTCTGCTTCGCGCTTGTCCACACATCTGAGCAGAACCATATCATGATTTCTCTTGTAAAGCACATTGTTGCTGAGGAAGAACTTGGATGCCAATCTTCTTAAAGTCTTCTTGTCTAAGTTTGTTGCATCAGCTGGGTACTCCTGATTCTGCAAATAGTTCTTGATGTCATAGAACCACGGTTTCTCATCAGTTTCTTCTTCGACCAGTAGACAGTAGGCTGGTGCAGTTCTTCGCTCGATTGTAATGAGTGGAGCTTCATTAAGAAATCTGACTTGAAACATAGAGGCCAACATAGCCAAAGCATCTGCAATTTGATTCTCTGCCCTCGGAACGTGATGGAAGGTGACTTCATCAAAGTATTTGATCAATTCCACAATGCGGGCACGGTATGGGATCAACTTCTCATCACGGGTCTCCCATTCACCTTTAACTTGGTAGATTACCAAAGCTGAGTCTCCATATACATCAAGAATCTTGATTCTGGTATCGATTGCAGCTTCGATACCCAAAATACATGCTTCATACTCTGCGATGTTGTTTGTACATTCGAAACATAATCTGGCTGTGAAGGGAGTATAACCACCATCGGGATTCATCAAAACAACTCCTACACCATGCTCCATGTAGTTAGAGGAACCATCAAACATCATCTTCCAACGAGAACCTGGCTCGGGACCTTCATCTGGACCTGGAACTTCATAGTCCTTTATCAACATAATATCTTCGTCCGAGAAATCGAATTTCAAAGGTTCATAGTCTTCGACAGGATGATCAGCAAGGTATTCCGACAAAACACTGCCTTTGATAGACTTCTGGGTTACATATTGGATGTCGTACTCGGATAACAACATGTGCCAACGGGCGAGTCTTCCTGTCAAGGCAGGCTTCTCAAAGATGTATTTTATTGGATCCATTTTTGAGATCAACAAAGTAGTATGACAAATCATGTACTGCCTGAGGCGTCTGGCCGCCCATGCCAAAGCACAACAAGTCTTCTCTAAAAGTGAGTATCTGCTCTCACAATCTGTGAACTTCTTGCTTAAGTAATAAATGGCGTGCTCCTTACGACCGGTTTCGTCTTGTTGGCCCAATACGCAACCCATAGATCCTTCGAGCACAGTTAGATACATGAAAAGAGGCTTCCCTGGAGTAGGTGGGATCAAGATAGGAGGTTCTTGCAGATAAACCTTAATCTTCTCAAAAGCCAGTTGACAATCAGGACTCCACTCAATCGCTTGATTCTTCCGGAGTAGCTTGAATAAAGGCTCACAAGTAGCAGTCATGTTGGAGATGAATCTGGAGATGTAGTTCAATCTTCCGAGGAAACCCCTGACTTGCTTTTCTGTCTTGGGAGCTGGCATCTCTTGAATTGCTCTGACCTTGTCCGGATCTACTTCAATACCTTGCTGACTAACAATAAAACCAAGTAACTTCCCTGATCGGACACCAAAAGTACACTTAGCTGGATTCAGTCGCAGTTGGAACTTTCTGAGGCGCTCAAATAACTTCAAAAGATGATTCAAATGATCCTCCTCACTCTGTGATTTGGCAATCATATCATCCACATAAACTTCTATCTCTTTATGCATCATATCATGGAAAAGGGTGACCATTGCCCTCTGATAAGTGGCTCCTGCATTTCTGAGACCAAATGGCATAACCTTGTAACAATAAGTGCCCCATGGTGTGATGAATGTAGTCTTTTCCATATCGTCAGGATCCATCTTGATCTGGTTGTATCCTGAAAACCCATCCATGAAGGAGAAAACAGCAAATTTAGCAGTGTTGTCAACCAAAGTATCAATATGCGGAAGAGGGAAATCGTCCTTCGGACTGGCTTTGTTCAAATCCCTATAGTCCACACACATTCTGACTTTGCCATCCTTTTTAGGGACTGGCACAATATTAGCTACCCACTCAGGGTACTTTGCAACTGCGAGGAATCCAGCATCAAACTGTCTTTTGACCTCTTCTCGAATCTTCAGAGCCATGTCTGGTCTTGTTCTTCGAAGCTTTTGCTTGACTGGAGGACAATCTGGTCGAAGAGGTAACTTGTGGACCACTATGTCTGTGTCTAAGCCGGGCATATCCTGATATGACCATGCAAACACATCTACATATTCTCTGAGAAGCTTGACCAATCTTTCTCTGACATCTGCCCCAAGTGTTGTACCAATTTTGACTTCTTTTGTATCTTCCTCGGTGCCAAGGTTGATGGTCTCAACCTGCTCCTTGTGTGGCTGAAGATCTGTGTGCTCATTCTCAACCAATCTTGCCAGTTCTTCGGGAATGTGACAATCTTCCTCATTTTCATCTTCCGCTTGGTATATGGGCGAATCAAAGTTAGGAGAGAATGTAGAGTCATTGGATTCAACAGGGTTTTCGTTTATTCTGCATATGATAATGATTTGCTTTTATTAAAAGTGGAAAATAGAGAAATGCAAGAGAAAAAGCTTTTTATTGGTTTTGAAAAATTGCCATTTTCTTTTTAAAAGTGAAAAGAGAGAAACAGTAAATGATCAAAATAAGAGTTCAACAAAATGCCTTCATTGATAATAACTTTAAAAATGAGAAAGGGGCCCTACAAAATACTCCCATAACCTTGGGCAGAGCTAGGGAACTTTGAAAACATTGAAAAAACAACAAATTACTTTGACAATGGAAAAAACTCTGGGATCTCGACTGCCTCCCAATTGTCCAAGGCTTCTTCACACTAATACACCAGATGATTCACATCCTCAATTTCAGAAACTCCATCAATTGCGTTGACCTGATAACCAGCACTGGAAAACACTTCTTGGATGGTCTTCGGACGTCCTTTAACGGAGGTTGACGCTCCTTCCTTCACATGAGTTGGTTTGTAACCCAACCCGCAGCGATCTAGCTTCTGCTTGACTTCGATGACATCACCCCAACCTTCATAGCTTCTTTCTTCGATGGTGGAAATGGTACTCTTCAGCGATGCAAAAGATGGGATACCCTTCCCTTTTGGTTCCTCAACTTCCAAAAGGACAGCATTGGCTATCTCAAGAGCTTGGAAAGAAGTTTCCAAAGCATCTTCATCAGCCTCAATATAGGTAAAGGATGAAAGGTTGCTAACCATTAGATCTTCTTCCCCAGACACGGTCACCAGCTTGTTATCAACTACGAACTTCATCTTTTGATGTAGGGTAGAGGTGACTGCCCCAGCAGCATGGATCCAAGGTCTTCCCAGCAAGCAACTGTAGTTAGGATTGATGTCCATAACCTGGAAAGTGATTTTGAAGACCTGTGGCCCTATCAAGATTGGTAAGTCTACTTCTCCAATAACAGTTCTTCTTGACCCATCAAATGCTTTCACAATCAGTGCGCTGGGTCTCATCTCTGCCCCTTGATAAGATAACTTTGCAAGTGTCCTTTTCGGCAAAACATTCAGTGAAGATCCTGTATCTACAAGAACTCTTGCTAAAGTATCCTCTTGGCATTTCACTGATATGTGGAGCGCACGGTTGTGGTCCAAGCCCTCCTTCGGAAGATCCTCCGTGCTGAAACTGAGGTTGTTACACGCAGTGATATTGGCAATGACACCATCAAACTGGTTCACTGTTATATCATGCGTAACATGTGCTTGAGCTAGCAACTTTTGAAGCGCACTTCGATGAGCCGGAGAATGCATAAGCAGTGATAGGATAGATATTTTGGAAGGCGTTTGATGCAGCTGATCAATCACCTTATAATCGCTCTTCTTTATGATTCTGAGAAATTCGGCATCTTCTTCCCCCGAGACTACCTCTTTATCTTTGTTGACAACAGCTGGAATGACTTCGTTAGGCGGAGCCGTATTGGCTTGCTGGGTATATACACGACCACTACGGGTCAAACGACCTGCACCCGCTATATCAGTACTTGCAACTTTTGAACCTTCCTTCTGACCAGCTTTATCAATCTTCTGATGAACTTTCCCTGTATCGTACTTCCAAGGAACTGCTTTAGTGTCTCCGTAACGGAAAAAGTTACTCCTTTGTTCTAATCTTGGCTCAGGTATATTGAAGATTGGCACCACAGATTCTGGAGTATTGAAGATAGGTTGAGCTCCTGAAGATTCAGGCCGATTGAACACTGGCGCCCAAGTAGAATTAGATTCCGGCAAGTTGAAAATTGGTTCAATTACTGCCACTTCATTCCTCTTCATATGACCACTCACTTGTAAGACACCTTCATCAATCAAATCTTGAACATCTTTTAAGACCGATTCACATCCCTTCGGACTATCAACACAACCTTCACAATTCTGATGACAACTCTTTAGTATACCCGCCTCTACTAACTTCGCATGGAAGTCTCTGAGCGGGGTCTTGATCTCGGTGGCATTGAACACCAAACCTTCTTCGGACTCATCAACGATAGCATTTATAGACCCATGCTTGGGTAAAGGATTATCCTTGACATTCGGACCAGTATTCCCAAATGACAGAATGTTCTTCTCCATCAAATCTTTCACGATGTACTTCAAAGCATAACAACCCTCCAAATCGTGCCCCGGGGCACCTTCATGGAATAAACAGTGAGCATTTGGGTCGTAATTTGGTGGGAGCGGATTTGGTGGAGGACCCAAAGGCCTTGGAGTAACCAAACCCTTCTTCAGCAGTGAAGGATATAACTCAGTATAAGTTATAGGGATTCGAGGATTAGGAGGCCTTCCACCTGTTCTTCTGTTCTGAAAATTGGGATTTGGATGAGGAGCTGGAGTCCTCTGCTGGTAGGCTGAAGCATTGGGTGCTTGTTGATAGCCTGGATTGTTGATCATTGGTTGATAAGGTTGAATCATTGGAGCCGCTTGTTGGTACATCGGTGCTGCTTGAGCTGGCCGATACATGGGGACTTGTGGATTAAATGCTGGTTGAACCGCCGCTACATAAGGATGTTGGGCATACTGTTGTTGATGAGCATACTGCTGTTGGCGAGCATATTGCTGTTGAGCCATAGGTGAAGGTCTCTGCCAAAGCGGACTCCTTCTTTGACCTGCCATTATCGCATTTGTCTCACCTTCCTTCTTCTTGTGAAAATTGCCGGTAAATTTCTTACCAATATTTCCACTGCCAGTGCTAGAACTGCCAGATGCACTACTCATCTTTCCACTTTTCAAACCGAGTTCTACCTTGATTCCCACAGCCACTAAATCAGAGAAACTAGCAGTTATGCTCCCCACCATTCTCTCATAGAATTCTGGTCGCACAGTGTCAACAAACCAGTCAGCTAATTCTTTTTCAGTCAATGGGGGCTCTACTTGAGAAGCGGTCCCTCTCCACCTCTGAGCATACTCTTTAAAAGATTCAGACTCTTTCTGGGACATGCTTAGCAATTGCCTCCTATCGGGAGCGAGGTCCATGTTGTATTTATATTGCTGGATGAAAGCATCTGCCAAGTCCTGGAAACTGCGAATCTTTGACTGGTCAAGCGTCAAATACCATTTAGAGGAGATTCCCTTCAGGCTGTCTTGAAAGCAGTGGATCATTAACTTATCATTGTCAACCTGAGCAGCCATTCTTCGATAGTACATCAGGAGATGGTTTTTGGGACAAGTTGCACCCTCATACATATCAAACGTGGGTATCTTGAACTTCGGAGGTATTACCAATCCAGACACCAGGCACATTTCTCTGGCAGCAGCACCAAAGATCTGGTCACCTTCAATCGCTCTTAATCTTTTTTCAAGGGTATCAAAATTCTCCTGCATCTTCACGTGCTTCTCATCTCCGTTTTCAGACATATCTGGCGCTTCATACCCCTGATGGTCATTAAAATACGGTTGGGCACGGGTGTGCACAATGTCCTGCGTAAAATTAGCAACTGCATGATTTTCTTCATTAGTCACAGGAACAGTTTGTTGAGCAGCAAATCCCTGAGGAGGAGGCACAAAACCTTGGAAAGGAAATGCCATACCCTGAGAGGGAGGTGCGAAACTTTGAGAAGCTAAACCTTGGGACGAAGGAAAGAAACCCTGAGCAGCAAATCCTTGGGAAGGAGGAATAAAACTTTGAGTAGCAAAACCTTGAGAAGGAGGGAAGAAACCCTGAGCAGTAAGTCCTTGGGAAGGAGGAATAAAACTTTGAGTAGCAAACCCTTGTGAAGGAGGTATAAAACTCTGAGCAGCAAACCCTGAAGAAGAAGGAATAAAACTTTGAGAAGCAAAACCATGAGGAGGAGGGACGAATCCATGAGGAAGTCCAAAAGGAGGCCAGGTCACAGGGGTAATGACTGATGATGTAGGCTGGGTCGTTGCAGTGACAACTTCAGTCGTTGCAGTAACAATTTCTGACACCACAGTCCGTTGGGTATCCATCTTCGCTCGAATGACTTGCAACATTTCCATCATCTGACCCATATCTCCACGAATATCAGAAAGCTCTTCGTTAACTCTGTCCATCTCTACGTCTCTTTCAGCCATCCTCTTTCTGGCTTGAGCTCGAGTGTAGTATTTGCGTGAGAGCCTCAGTGTGAAAGCTAAATTGAGAGCAGATGACGGGAATGAGTTTCATGAAAAAAAATGCAAATGCAATGCCAAATGTATGAGTGCAATGCAAAAATGAAATTTTATTCAAGGAACTTAAGAAACAATTTGCAAATACCAAGGAACACATAATAATCAAGGGATATGATTTCATTAAATTCAAAAAGTGATACAAAGTCTTGAGTACACTTTCAAAAATCCCGAACAAAGTTTAATAAAGATAAAGACAAAGTCCTAAGGAGATTCTCCTAAAAGCCTCAAGTTGAGCTTCTCGATTTGTGCCTTCATCTGAGCCCTTTCAAGCATGAGTTGATCCACGATCGACTTCCAAGAAGTGTCCTCTTGAGTGCTGGAGGAAAATAAATCCTCTTGCGCTTTCCTTTTCTTGTTGGAGAGCTCTTCTTCTTCCTTCATCTTCAGTTGTCTTCTAAGTTCCTCATTCTCACTGCTGATGATCTGATGTCGATTCTTCCATGCATTCTTCTCTCGAATCTCTTTCTCCAAATCAATCTTCAGCTTCTCTGCATCATCCATAAAGATCAGAATGGGTTTCTTGAAAGTCATAGGATCCTGGCGAGGGTAAGGCATCTTCAGACTGATTGCCCTATCTCGTACCCATTGGAGATAGGGTTCCATAGAAACACAATTCGGCTTTCCCAAGCTACTCCTCCCCTTCCTATGGATGCACTTCCAAGCTTGCATAATCTGTTTCTTGAGTTCTGGTTCTTCGTCATCCTTAAAGAAAATTCCTTCCACTTCAACACTCTTAGGCTTGTCCTTCAACGGATATCCGAGTTGGCGGCGAGCCAAAACCGGATTATAGCTGATTCCTCCCTTAGTGCCAAGAAGAGGCACATTAGCAAAATCACCACAGCTATCAATAATCAATATTCCATCATAAGCACGATTGTACCAGCTAATGTCAGAGTGGGTAAGAGACATGATCCTTTGTGACCACCACAAACCATCTTTAAGGTTCCAAAATGAAGATGACTTAGGCAAGTGCGAAATAAACCACTCGTACAACAATGATGCACAACAAGTAATCATCCCTCCCTTATGGTGATTCCTCAGATGGATGGAATGATAAGTGTCTCCGAGCAAAGTAGGGACCGGGTTCTTCTTCAGAAAGATCTTGATGGCGTTCAGGTCGACAAAGTCTTCAAAGCTTGGGAAGAGCAGCACTCCATATATCAGCAGAATAAAAGTCGCCTCAAAAGCTTTCATATCCTTCACATCAACAAAATTCTTGGCCCTTTCTATCAGAAACTTTGTAGGGAATCCAAAAATCTTTCCTTTATAGGTCATATTTGCCTTGACCTCAGGAACACTCAAATATGTCGCCTTTGCAATCTCCGCTTCTTCAGGGTCCTTCTCTAGAACAGGGAATGGAAACTCATCCTTAACACGTGATCCCACCAGAACTGAATACTCTTCCAAAGTAGGCGCCAATTGGTAATCAGGGAACGTAAAACAGTGGTAGAGAGGATCATAAAACTGGAGCATCACAGAGAGCAACCTTCCATCCCAATCAGTCTTAAGCAAAGCTAAAAGTCTCCTATGCTTCTTCATGAAGGCATCTTGATCCAGAACCAAGTCTCTTAATTTCCTTAGGTCTTCGAGTTTGGGAGTTTTGAATGTGTACTTGACAGTCTTTCTTCTTCCAAAGTCCATGATGATACCTATGATATTTGCAAAGATAGAGTTTCTGAGTTCCTTGAATAAATGGTAAAAATGATGCTTCATGATGCGTGAATGCAACAAACACAAACAAGGCTTAGGTTCAAAGCTTGCACGAGGTCAAAGGTTCAACCCTCCCAAAAGGTATGTACTATGGGTTTATTTGTACCTGTACAACGGGTTCTAAAAGTTCCCAGAATCACTGTCCCATCTTTCGGATATTACCGACTTCCCAACTCGACTTGGTAATCAGTAATATTCTCAAGAGAGTCTCATCCGAGTGCAGTATCGCGTATCAACTATTTTGGATTTGCATCCTCATAGTCATCGCACTACATCCCTAAAAAAGCCAAGTGGGGGTAAATGTTCTACGGTCCTCAGCATTAATGGCTCTCAAGTCGAATATAGTAATGTTTTCACGACTGAACTCGATCAACAAAACTACATCCGAGGAGGCCTCCGCTGAGTGGTGGTGTCTCAAGTCAACTTGGTCGGGACTCAACTCCCTACAAGCCTTCTTGAATATACCACCGTCCTAACTTATTTGCACTCAAGTCCGGGTTAGGACTTATCTCACCACACATGGAACACCCAAAAAATCCAAAAATAAAAACAAGCAATACAACAACAAATATACAAATATACAAGGTGGGCTTAACCCTCAAAAAATAGTCTCCCCAGTGAAGTCGCCATTTCTGTCGCGGTGAGAATCGGATACCAAGCTATTGATTGAGCTTGAATCACAAAACATTTATGTTCACCACCGACTTTAATTTAATCCAAAGGGAAAAGGGAAAAAGATCGTAAAAACCCTAAATGAGGAGAAACTAGGTTCGGGGGTTGATTATACCTAGGGAAGGTGTTAGCATCCTAAGCATCCGCAGTATCCTACGGGAACCTCTTGTTAATATTTGTATTATTGTTGTTTATTGCTTGTTAAAATTATGGGAACCTAAGGTTTTATTTCTAATGGTGCTCGCACAACATCGCATCGATGCCTACGTATCGGGTATAGAATCAGAGCACTCGTAGTTCTCCTAAGGATTAACGAACACTTGGTTACGCTCAAGGTTCGCGGGGAAGGTAAGTGTTATGGCAAACACTCACGTGACTTTAAGAAAGTCACAAAAAGTTGTAAAATAAAAAGCTAAGGACCTAATGGCTAAGGACCTAAGGATAGGAGACCTAATTGCTAAGGTCAAAAATGGAACCAGGGATTGCTAAACTTCCTATGACATTGAGTCAACTGCAGGAGTTCTTTCCCTTTTGGATCGAAAAACATAAGCAAATATAAACAAAGGTGCAAGCTCCTAAGACTAGGCAAAGGCTGCTACTTGCAAAAATAACACGAATAAAGTAAATGGAATGCAAGATAAAGGGTTTAGTAACCGGGATATGGCTCGATATATGGATCGAGAATGCTGGGGTGGAAGACAAGCGCAGTGCGACAAATTGCTTAAGTTAAAAAGGCTGTGCAGTGTAAGGAACTGTGCAGATGGCGATCGTAAACGACCGACTTACGTGTGTGAGTGTATGTGAAGTGAAGTTCACTTGGCGTTGGACCAAGAAATCATTATTTTTGAAATTAAATTAAATGGTGTGAAATGCGATAAATAAATAATAAATAATAAATAAATTGAAATAAATTGAAATATAATGAATTAAATAAGTTAAATTAAATAAAATAAATTAAATGGAATAGAATAAAGATAAAAAAAATGAATGTAATAGAAAAAGTAAATGCATGGCCTCATACGGGTCACGATTAATCGGAGGCGATTTTATCGTGACCTTTGTCATATCATCGGCCCAAATAAATATTAATCTAGAAAATAAATCTAAAAGTAATGAAAATAAACTATTTTAAAAAGAAAGTATTTTTGAGTTGGGTTTTTTGCTTGAATAATAGAAAGAATTCTAATTAAAAAAAAACTATGACAAAACCTAAGCAAATAAGAAATACTCTAATAAATTTTTTTTGAATATTTTCATGATGTGAAGAAATTAAAACTTATTCTAATATTTTGAAATTTTATAAATTTGTTTTTTTTATATTTTTCTAAAATAAATAGATAGTAAAACTTAATAATAAAATTTAAATTAAACACAACTTTTTAGAGATTCCTTTTAAACAAATAAAATATTATATACATATATATTTTTTTTAAGGTTTTTTGTTAAACAAATAATATAAAAAACAGTTAAAGTTAATTAAAGATTTAATTAAAAAAAAAAAAAATGACAAATTGACACAAAAGGCTGAGAGCTAGCAACAGGCCCATGGGGCGATCCGTGTACACAAGGAAGCAAGCGGGTCAAACCCGACCCGGTCCAGCAGAAAAAAAAAAAAAGAAATGCCCTAGGCCAAAACGCAGTGTTTCATTCTCACCCTCAACCTCCTCACACGAACAGAAAGAAGCAAAATCGTTATCTCAACACCATCTCTCTCGCGTCTCTGTCTCTCATTCTCAATCTCAGTCACGGTTTCCATGGCCTCCGTCTCTCAGCTCGCTCTCATCTCACTCTCAGTCAATCTCGCTCTCAACGATCCTCTCACAGTGATGATTCTCACACTCACCTCCCTCACAGTTGCGATCGCTCATCTCTCTCACAGGATCTCTCCTCACTCAGTTTGCTCTCGGTCTACTCTTGCTCTCACGATCGCATGTCTCTCTCTCAGTCTTCGCCGGCTCAAATGTCTCTCTCTCTCGCGAGATACTCTCTTGACTTCATCTCAAACTCTCTCTCGCGGCGGATATGGGTTTGAAAGGTAGTGGCCGGTGGCTATGGGGTTAAGGGTTTCTTTGCTTGATGCGTTTTGGGATTTCGGACGGTGACGGTGATGAGGGATTAAGGGTTTGGCTCAGAAGAGGGTTTTGGAAGGAGGGGGGAAACGGTTGAGAGGCCGTGGCTTGTGGTTTTGTTGTGCTCACTGTGGTGCTCCGTCTCTTAAGGGTTCATGGCGGATTCGGTTCTTGGTTGGATGAAGGTGATGGCTTTGGTTGGGGTTAACGCTGGTTTGAGGTGATGATGATTGAAATGGAGGTGAGCTTACGGTTTTGCTGACAAATGGGGTTCAAAGGGTTGTTACGGGTTGCAGGCAAGGTTGTCGGTTTGGTGGGTGATTGCTCGAAATCGGCGGAAGTGGCTTGCTTCGAAAGTGAACGGATCGTGTTTATACGAGAAGGTTGGAAATGTATTGGCCGCGGCTTGGTTCCTGGTGTATGGAATGGTGGATTGTCACGGTGATTTTCAAGCTCTGAGAATTTCGGTTATGGTGGCTTTGGGTGAAAGGGGTTGAGCGTCTGATTCAGTTCGTTTCAACGGGTCTGGTGTGATGAGTTTTGGTTTGTGTTACCGGCGAGTTTGTGTCGGTGATTTGAGTGAGGATTGGTTTGACGATTTGCAGGTTGTTGCTCAAAAAAGAATTTAAGAACATAGCAGTTTTTTTTGTTTTTTTTTTTCGAAGCAGGTCCTACTGTGTTTGGATTTTTTCAGGTTTGGCTCGTGAAGGGTGGCTTTAGGTGAAACGGTTCACGGAAGAGTTGGAGGTTCGGTACGGTGATGTTCGCAGTGGTGAGGCTCGGCTAATGATTTGGAAGGATAAAAAGGTTTACGGCGGCTTTGACGATTTCTGGGTAAGGTTTGAAAATGGTTTCAAGTTCTGAGTTTCCGCAATTGTTCTACGGTAAGATTTGTCTTGCGGTTTGGTTTTTGTTTGTAACAGCTTTGGCTCTGTGGTAGTTTGAAACTCAAAGATCCGATTTTTGATTTCCTGGCTTTCTTTTGGTTTGCATCTTTTGGTGTATGTTTCTTTTTTGAGGATTTTTTATTGAAATGAAAGATGTTTGAGGTTGAGTAGTGGATGGTTTCAGTGTGTTGTTGATTTAATGGAAGTTATGTGAATGTGTGTTTACTTTGAAGGATGAAGGTGAGGAAAGTTTTGTATGCGTTTCACTGTAATGAAAGGTTTTTGTGTTTTCTTTGTTTTTTTTTTGGTTTTGGTTTTGAATTAAAAGAAGAGGTAATGTAGAAGAAAATGGAGAGGTGTTTGTGTGGTGTTCTGGTTCTGGTAACAGGGCTGTTGTTTGGTGAGAAAAAAAAATTTGAAATTCTTATATAACTTTATTTTGATATGTGCAGGTTTGAAATGAAACAAAAAAAGAAAATAAATATGGACAAGATGCTAAAAGAAAATGAAGGAAAGGAAAAGAGAAAGATTACCGCCCGAACGTTATCGGGGTGAAGATCCACAAGTGGTAAACTCCCTTTGCACTTCCTCCTTCTGCTCAGCTTCTTCTTTGTTTAAATTGGCTGGATTTTGTGTGTTTAGGAACTGGTTTTGTAACTGTTTATGGGGCTGCTCTTGTGTTGTATTTTTAGACTGTTTGTAGTGTGTTTGGGAGCTGGTTTGTAACTGTTTATGGGGCTGCTCTTGTGTTGTATTTTTAGACTGTTTGTAGTGTGTTTGGGAGCTGGTTTGTAGTATGTTTTGAATGTAACAGTGGTATTATATAAAACTTGGTTTAGGGTTTTCTTATGAATTTGAAATCTGTACTATGAAACTTGTAGGTGAAGGGTTGGAGGCAAGGGGACAAGTGCTGAATTTTGCAGCAGTGGGTGGAGCAGAATTTGCAGCTTGTTGGTGGCTGCAGGCTGAGTTTTTTGGGATTGTTTTGGAGCTGTTGGATTTGTAATGTAGTGCAGAATTTTGTAACATTTTTCCTTGTAATTTTTTTTTGTATATGTAATATAAACAAAATATATTTGGAATAAAGAAAAGTTTTTTTACATTATGATTACCAATTGAAATTGAAAAGAGAAACTCTAAATTAGAACCTAAATAAAAAATTTAAATTAGAAATGAATTAACAAGAAATAAATTTAAAATTGGAGATAAACTCATAAACTTAAATAAATAAACCTGGAATTAAAATTATTTTAGAATCTTGAGAACTAAATTGGAATTTAGAAAATAAAAATGTAGATATGAATCAAAAATGGAATAAATGGTTAAAAATTAAAATTTGAATTAGAAAATGAATAAAAGAGGAATTAAACTTAAAATTGAAATAACTTAGAAACTTAAATAATTGAAATTAAAAATTAAACTTTAAAATTTGAGAAATGATTTTGGAATTTAGAAAATAAAAAGTGAATTGAAATTGATATTAGATTTAGGAATAACAACTTGAAAAAATGGAATAAAATTAAAAATTGAAGAAAAGGAAATAAATTCAAAAATAGAACTTGAAAATGAAATAAAAATTAATTTAAAAATGCGAACTTGAAAATGAAAAGAAATAACAAATACATTTAGAAAAATTGAAAATTGAACTAAAAAATTAGAAATAGAAATTGAAATAAAATTTTAAAAATAGGAATTTACAAATAGAACGAAAATAGAAATTAAAATTAAAAATACGAAAATGAATTAAAAAGGTCATAAATAAGAAAAAGGAATTTAAATTAAAAGGGGAGCCAGAAAATGAGAGAAAAACAACAGAAAAAATAAATCGGGAAAAATCCCTGCTAAATGCGATGAATGTATGATGCGAACAGTTAGGGGTAAAATTTGGGGTGTGACAGGACTCAGTTCCAAGCTCTCTCTGTAAGCAACAAGGATCAGTCGAAAATAGGATTGTCAATCACTTCCTACAAATATGCTCTTCAAGCCCTGGAAAGCAACAATATCAAAGGATGGGGTCAAATCGTAATTCCTTTGCTGTAGGTTTAGTTGCTGCTGGGGTCATTGGGACTCTGTTGACGTCGCAAACAACGTTCACATTCCAAAGTAATTGCTTAGTTTTATTTTGACCTTTCATCTCGCCTGGATGCCGAGGAATGTTTTATAGGGCTTACTTGCTGTAAATTATCCTCGTCACTTAGACCAAAGTGACAGAGCTTTATTTTATAGGGTTGTGTATTTCAAGAATCGACCAATCATAAATAAAATGTTATTTTGTACTTCTGCACTTGTTGTTGTTTTCTCTTTTTGCTTTTTCAGAAAATGGTAATCCCTAAAAACAACCGAAAATAAAAACAAATGTTTTTCAAAACTAATATGCATAAGCTTTCTTTTACATTCTCTAAATGTGTTTTCTCGATATCATCATTATTCAGATTAACTGTTTTAAACCCCATTGAAACACGTGATCCAATGCCTTCTCCCAACTTTGAGTTCCCGGTATTCGAAGCTGAAGAGGAAGATGAAGAAGAAATTCTATAAGAGATCTCCAGACTGCTCAGAAACAAGGAGAATTCCATTTAACCTTACAAATAATCATTGGAAACAGTTAACTTGGGTTCAAAATAGGAAAGGAAGGAAGTCAAGATCGGCGCACTACTCATTTCGACTGAAAGGAGAAGCATGATCTCACTACTCAAATCATTTCCCAATGTATTTGCTTGGTCCTATGAAGACATGCCAGGGTTGGATACCAACATCGTGGAACATCATTTACCATTGAAGCCAGAATGCTCGTCAGTCAAGCAGAGATTAAGAAAAACTCATCCAGATATGGCTATCAAAATCAAGGAAGAGGTACATAAGCAAATCGACATAGGATTTCTCGCCACTTCAATTTACCCTCAATGATTTGAAAACATTGTGCCAGTACCAAAGAATGATGGAATTGTCAGAATATGTGTAGAATACAGGGATCTCAACGAAGCAAGTCCAAAGGACAAATTTCCCTTACCGCATATTGACATGCTGGTAGACAACACATCAATGTAGACAATATTTTCTTTCATGGATGGATTTTCGGGCTACAAACCAGATAAAATGGCACCTGAAGACATGGAGAAAACATCTATCATTACGTCATGGGGCACCTTCTATTACAAAGTAATATTGTTCAAAATAAAGAACATTGGTGCTACCTATCAAAGGGCAATGACAACTCTCTTTCATGACATGATGCATAAAGAGATCGAAGTGTACGTTGACGACATGATCGCCAAGTCGAAGACCGAAGAGGAACATGTTGAACATATGCATAAATTGTTCCAACGTTTGAGAAAATATAAAATACGATTGAATCCTAACAAGTTCACCTTTGGTGTCTGATCAAGAAAGCTCCTGGAATTTATCTTCAATCAGAAAGGAATAGAAGTCAATCCTGAAAAAGTCAAGGCTATTCAAGAAATGCTTGCTCCAAAAATGGAGAAGCAATTATGATGATTCCTGGGACGTCTCAATTACATCTCAAGGTTTATATTCCTTATGACCACGACATGCACGACAATATTCAAACATCTTCGGAAGAATCAAAGTCATTACTGGACAACAAACTTCCAGGAAGCCTTTGAAAATATCAAAGAATACTTGTTGACACCACCAATTTTGACTCCTCCAATTGAAAGCAAAAAATTGATCATGTACCTCACCGTTTTTGAAGACTCCATGGGATGTGTACTTGGCCAACAAGAAAAAATGAAAAGAAAAGAACATGTTATTTACTATCTGAGCAAGAAATTGACCGCTTGCGAAACTCGATACATAATGCTCGAGAAATCTTATTGCGCTCTAGCTTGGGCAAGAGAAGGACCATAATCAGGATCCCTTTGGGGACTTATCTTCGATGGAGCAGTTAATTCTTATGGAAACGGGATTGGGGAAATCATTGTCACTTCAAGCGGAACCCACATTCCATTCACCGCCAGATTAACATTCAAATGTACAAACAACGAGGCCGAGTATGAAGCTTGCATCATGGGTCTCGAGGAAGCAATGGATCTCAGGATCAAGAATTTACACATGTACGGAGATTCTGCCTTGGCGATCAATCGGATCAAAGGATAATGGGAAACACAACAACAGAGATTGATCCCTTACCGAGATTACGTAAGGAGATTGCTGCCATTTTCAACAGAGTTGAATTCCATCACATCCCTCGTGAGGAAAATCACTTGGCTGATGCACTTTCTACTCTCTTTTCCATGATCACAGTTGATCGATGGAATAACATCCCAAGAATTGAGATTATGCGCCTAGATAGACCAACATACATCTTTTCCATAGAAACTACTACTGATGGCAAACCTTGGTATCACGACATTCAATAATTCCTACAGAAAAGGGAATACACATTTAGATCGTCAAGAAAAGACAAGAAGACCATCCGAAGACTGGAAGGCAACTTTTTCCTCTTCCAAGATGTACTTTACTAGAGAAACATCGACATGGTTCTACTCAGATGTGTAGACGAGCGCGAAGCAGGTTTACTCATGAAAGAAATTCATGAAGGATCTTTTGGTACTCATACCAACGGACATACAATGGCAAGAAAATGCTCCGAGCAGGATATTAGTGGCTCACAATGGATGCAGATTACCGGAAACATGCGAGGAGATGTCATAAATGCCAAATTTATGTTGATAAAATTCATACGCCTTCGACACTTCTCAAGGCTCTCTCTTCATCATGACCATTTTCAATATGGGGAATCGAAATGATTGGAATGATCAAACCCAAATCTTCAAACGAACATTGATTCATTCAGGTAGCTATTGATTACTTCACCAAATGGGTCGAATCAGTATCATACGCCAATGTAACACGACAAGTGTTCATTCGATTTATCAAAACAATATCATCTGCCACTACGGTATTCCAAGTCAATTCATTACTAACAATGATTCAAAATTGAACAACAAAATGATGAAGGAATTATGCGTAGAGTTCAAAATTGAACACCATAATTCTTCTCCTTATCGGCCAAAGATGAACGGAACAACGGAAGCCACCAATAAAAATATCATGAAAATTGTCCAGAAGATGATCATAACATACAAGGACTGGCACGAGATGCTCCCTTACGCGCTTCATGGATATAGAACTTCTGTTCACACTTCAATAGGGGCAACCCTTTTCTCACAAGTATATGGCATGGAAGCAGTGCTCCCCATAGAAGTTGAGACCCCATCCTTAAGAATATTGATGGAGGCCAAACTCATAGAAGCTGAGTGGTGTCAAAGAATATTCGACGAGCTCAATCTAATCGAAAAAAGAGAATGACTACCCTCTATCATGGCCAATATATCAGCAACAGATGAAGAGAGCATTTGACAAGAAAGTTAAACCCCGTGTTTTCAAAGAAGTAGATATCGTGCTCAAGAAAATCCAATCATTTATCACCGACTCTCGGGGAAAATGGACTACGAATTATGATGCCCTTATATGGTCAAGACAACCTTCTCGGGAGATGCCCTGATACTCGCAACAATGGATGGTAAGGAATTCACTTATCCTACAAATGTTGATGCAGTTAAGACATACTTCTCCTAAAAGTAAATACAAAAAAACCAGACTCGGGGGATCGAAAACCCAAAAGGGAGATCCAGGCTAAAATTAGAGACATTAAAATATATATATATATATATATATATATATATATATATATATATATATGTATATATATATATGTATATATATATATATATATATATATATATATGTATATGTATATATATATATATGTATATGTATATGTGTATATATATATATATATATATATATATATATATATATATATATATATGTATGTATATATGTATATATATATATATGTATGTATATATGTATGTATATATATATATATATATATATATATATATATATATATGTATGTACATATATATATATGTATATATATATATATATATATATATATATATATATATATATATATATATATATATATCCCGCTAGATAAATCTAGGCAAAATCTTAGGGATTCATGGCAAGTAATTGCAAACCAACCAGATTGGATTAACAAAAGAAAGCCACTTGTCGAAGTCATCTTCAGCAGAACCTCCGAAGACTTCGAACTCAGAATTGGTAGAAGGATAAGGATTATTATGTTTCAATGTATCCCTTTTCCCAATAAATTACCATTTTCTACTTTGTAAATACTCTGTGGAATCACGCCTTTGGCTGATTACCGCTTTATATATATGAAAGTTTGAGCCTTTGCCCAATTGTTTGCAATTCTTATTTGTTTATTTACTTTATAAAATGACGTTTCAAAAGAATGATTTGTTGTTTTCTTGAAATTAAAGTGTATTTTACTTCACTTTTATTTTTCAAAATAAAAATTTACAATTTTCCTTGGTATGTGATCGTAAAAGGAAATCATTCAATTGCTTCAAAATCAACTCACATCTGGAATATCCCATGAGAATGAACTTGTGTCTCCCTGCAAAGCCATGTCTTCAGAAATCAACAATAGCAGGAGCTCCCCTCTATAATGAGCAATTCAGCCAAGCCATAGTAATATTCCATCTTCGGATCGGCCTAGTATTATCTGTTTGCTCTTATCAACTTTGTATGTCGTGTTTGTTTTGTCAGCATACACATTCACTCATACATTCATAATTATGTTTGAATTTACATTTGCATTATCATATAGCATTTATCCTACATGATAAAGAGTCTTCTCTCCAGCTCTTCCCTAGATAGAATGTCAGTTCTCAAATTTGGATAACTTGAACCTCTACAACAACACTGTAACCAAACTTTTGCAACCTCAAGATCGTCGACAAGATGAACAACTTGACATCTTAGGATCAAAATTTTGGGCATTCTAAGGTATTTAATCTTCTTGTACCTCGAATCTCCTAATGCTTTCACCATTCAAATCTTCGGTTCCAAGAATATTAAATATGGACATCTGTCATACCCTAAATTTTGACCCTAAGATATGTACATCATAAAAAGAAATCCACGGGCCAAAGGATTGTGCCAAACTGGTTTGAGTAATATCCCAACAATGAATCTGGATTCCTGAGTTCCATAGAGGATTCACACAAAGGACCAATCATCAATACATAATATTTCCAACCTTTCAATCACCAATCAAAGGATTAAGGAATCTCAAGTGATGGAAAATCTTTCAAGAACTTTACAAAAGTTTCAGTGATATGGGGCTAGAGCCATCACAATCAACAATTAGGGTTTCAGTCATCTGAGCCCTCATATGAAAATTTTCATAGGAAAAGGAGCCAAGGTCTCCAAATATCATCAATAATGTTGACATGACCATGACATGCGATTTACAAGTACAAAAGGTGCAGAGATCAAAGACTGCAAGATTAGGGTTTCACAGTGCCCAAATAAGGGTTTCTGACTAATCGGGGGACCAAAAGTCAAGATTTTCATTTAGACAAGAGCCTATACCATAGAGAATGGTTTAAATATCTCATATACATCATATAAGTCCATTCACAAGGACAAAATACCTCAGAGGATGTCCAGTTAAAAAAGTGAAAGTTTGAGTTTTTCACCCAAAATGATCCTCATGACCTATATTTCAAGAATATATGGTCTATGAATGTATTTGATGACAACAAAATTAGAAATTTGAAGATAACTTGTAAAAGGGGCAACCTTTCAAAATTTTCAAAGTTATAGAAAAAGTGTTCAAGTACCATACTTCCAAGCATCAAAACTTGTGATCCAAACATCAGATTTGGTGAACAAAAGCTCAAATGAAAGATCTTACAACAAACTACAAATCATTCAACTAGGAGAAACTCCAATTCCTTATGGATTTCAAGTTGAGGATGGAACAAAATCAAGAAAAATACTGATTTTCAACACTTAGAGGGATTTTACACCAAGTTCCAATATAAATCAAATCCTTTTCTAAACACCAATGTTGTTGCAAATATTTCTAACAATTGAAAGAACCAATTGGCATGAAAATCTCTTGCTTGTACATGAAGAAACATGGATCAAAGTGACCATTCAAAACTGTTTTGTAAAAATAGATTTTTCACAAACTTGTGAAATCTGATTTTTTGAGTCAAAGTGCATTATCAAGTGGATTTAAGCATCTAAACAATGATTACGAGCTTGATCAAACCTGCAAAATCATGATTGCACCATGGAATTCATCAAAATGACATTCATAGAATTCAACATTATGGATTTTGATCCAAGGGCCTCAAAGCTTCCAAAAGGAATATTTTTGGATCTCTTGTTCAACAAGCAATAGGTGGACACAATCAAAGCATCAAACTTATGAAGAATGTGAATTTTGTTCCTGCATAGCTGAGCTATTTCACAATTTCATCATTTCACATGTAAGAGATATTTTTCATAAACCATGACTCACCATTGTGATATTTTCACTTCAAATCTTGGAGGCCAAGTTTGTTCAACATGTTTGCCTATAAATCTTGGGGTCATAGCTTTTTGATGAATGTTTTCGACCTTGGTGGTCATTTTGTGATTTATGTAGTGTTTTTGTTTTTACGTATGACTGCCCGTCCGTCGGAGGACTTTTATTTTAAATGTATTTTCAATTTTTTCGCTAAGTATTTTGCGTTCGTCTGGCGCAAGGAATATGATATAGTGGTCGACTAGGGGTGAATGCTCGTAAGAAAATGTGATTTGTCGGTTTGGGGGACCGGTCAGATGTATGGGGGTTGGCTCTGGGTAGGTACCCAGGTCAAGATCATGGCTCGGATTCTGTGGCTTGAACGTCCCATCGCGAGCTGGGGTTCTGCCTGGTCATGGTACTTAGGCGACGTTGGACTCGTTTGAGTATTCGTTCGTGCGACAGTTGCCTTCCTCTTCGTGAGGGGGGATTCTGTTGATCAAACATTTTGGGCTGCAATGCTTGTACCTGGGCATGCAGGTTTGGCCGGACTATCTGCTCCTCGTACTGGAGCATGGCGACCTTCATACTAGTTGTAGTATTGCTTGAGTTTCTCGGTGTTCCATGGTTGTGCGAGCTCTTCCCCTTGAAGATTTTTTAAGTAATAGGCCTTGTTTTCGGTATTTGCTCGGACGCGGTATGGGCCCTCCCAATTTGGTGCGAGCTTCCCTTCTCGGGAGTCTTTGTGATTTCTCCTCAAGACGAGACTTCCGACTTTGAATGCTCGTTTAATAACCTTGGCGTTATGTCGAGCTACAATTTTTTGTTTGAGCGTAGCTTCTCGAAGATCTGCTCCTGATCGGATTTCTTCGTCTAAGTAGAGCTATTCTCTCAACGTTTCAGAGTTGGTATCTTGGTCCATGGGTGATTCTGTTCACATGTACGGTATGTGCATTTCTATGGGGATGACTGCTTCAGTCCCGTATGCTAGCCAGAACGGGGATTCCCCGGTAGTCGAGTGAGGTGTGGTTTACGCCCAAAGAACGCTGTGTAGCTCTTCGACCCAACGTTTTTTGTGCTCGTCCAACCTTCTCTTATGGCCTCTTAAGATTACCCTGTTAGCAGCGTCCGCTTTCCCCTTAGTTTGGGGGTGCTCGATAGAAGCGAAGTGTTGTTTGGTTCCATCTGAGGTTACGAATTCTTGGAAATGTTTGTCAGTGAACTGGGTTCCATTGTCTGTTACGATGGCGAGCAGTACCCCGAATCGGGCGAGGATATTCCGCTTGAAGAAGCGTAAGATGTTTAATGCAGTGATTTTGGCTAAGGCCTCTGCTTCGATCTATTTAGTGAAAAAATCGACGCCCATAATGAGGTACTTGTTTTGGCCGGTGCCAATGGCGAAGGGTCCCAATATGTCTAGTCTCCACCAGGCAAACGGCCACGGGGAAGATAGTGATTTCAACTCGGTAGGAGGTACCACGTGTATGTCACCATGCTGTTGGCATTTGTCACATTTTTTAACGTGCTCCTTCGCATCGTTCTGCATCGTTTGCCAGTAGTATCCTGCTCGTAGGATTTTGCGAGCGAGCGATCGTCCACATGGATATTGTGTGTTGATTCCTTCGTGGACTTCCCTCAATACGTGTGGAATGTTTTCTTCCTCGACGCATCTGAGGAGTGGCATGGAGAAAAAAATCAATTTTATCTATTATAATATATTAATTTTAATATACGCAATATTTGATTCATAATTCATTTTATTTCATGCCAAATAATTTTTTATATGGAATCTATCAAAATACAACATGGAATTCTTATTCTCTCAATATTTTCATTCTTCTTTTATTTTACTAATCCATAAAAATTCAATTATTTAACGGTTGCTAAATCTCATTTATTCATCTTAAAAAGAAAAAGCAGTAAATCTCATAATATATCGACCATAATGCATAGCTCATTATATTTTGTCTTTCCTCAATATCATCTATTATAATATATTATTTTGAGATGCACAATCTTTTATTGACTATTCATTCTATCATAATATATTAATTCTAAAATATATAATCTTTGATTGACAACCCAATCTTTTGTATGTCAAGTAACATGATTTTAACCACTTCAAATAGTTTCTTATGTCTCATCTTTTAAAACCTAACATGGCTTTTCTATTCTGACAATATTTCTATTCTGACCATCCCATATTAAACTTCATATTATTTAATAGTGGCTAAATCTCATTTATTCATCTTAAAAAGAAAAATCAGTAAATCTCATATAACATATATAGCAACCATAATGCATAGTTCATCATACTTTGTCATTCCTCAATTTATATGATATCATGTATTATAATATATTAATTTTGAGATATATAATTTTTGATTGACAACTTATTCTCTTGTATGTCACGTAATATGATTTTAGCCACATAAAATAATTTCTAATGTCTCATCTTGCAAAACATAACATGACTTTCTTATTCTCATAATATTTCCGTTCTAACCAGTCTCATCTTAAACTTCATATTATTTAATAATGATTAAATCTCATTTATCTATCTTAAAAAAAACAAAACAAAAAACAAAACATTAACTCTCATATAATATAACTACCATAAACTGTAGCTCTCCGTATTTTGTCATTCCTCAATTTATAGAGACAGTTCAGAGACGATCTAAACGAATATCTAGTGTTGATACTTAGTGCAGGATATTATTCCAAAAGCAAATCAGAGATAATCGAAACGAAGATTTAGTTTTGATGCTTAATTCAAGATATTGTCCTTGAGACAGTTCAGAGACGATCTAAACGAAGATCTAGTGCTGATACTTAGTGCAAGATATTTTTCCAAAAGCAATTCAGAGATAATCGAAACGAAGATTTAGTTCTGATGCTTAATTCAAGATATTATCCTTGAGACAGTTCAGAGACGATCTAAACGAAGATCTAGTGTTGATATTTAGTTCAGGATATTTTCCAGAGGCAATTCAGAGATAATCGAAACGAAGATTTAGTTCTAATGCTTAATTCAAGATATTTTCCTAGAGACAATTCAGAGACGATCGAGACGAAGATCTAGTGCTGATACTTAGTTCAGGGTATCTTTTTTTCCCCAGAGACAGTATAGAGACGATCGAAATGAAGATCTAGTGTTGATACTTAGTTCAGGATATATTACAGAAACAATTCAGCGATGGTCGAGACGAAGATCTAATTCTGATACTTAGTGCAATAACAACATTCAGATAAAGTCAAACGTAGACACATTCTAAAAGATTTTGACCCTCAAAATCGCAAATTCCTCTTTTTTCTATTTTATTTGATTTATTTTCTATTTTCATATTCTCAAAAAAATCTGAAAAAAATTGTGCGCTCTTTATTTGATTTTATTAGATTTTTAGCATCGTTTTAATATTTTTTAGATTTTATTTTAATCGCTTTTCTTAATTTTCATTATTTTAAAATCTGCAATAATTTTATCTGACTCTGGTTTTTTTTTATTCTTCTAATAGCACGATAAAGAAAAATATCCTCCTCTCATATCAAAGACTCAATATTCTTATGATCTTTTCATTTCGATTATTTTACGATTTCTAAATATAATGTAACTGCTAAAACCTTGTAATAGTTTAGGTTTATTTTCCGCACTTTACATTTTCTGTCAGGATTTTTTATATTTATGTATCTCTCCCAAAGCCATATAATAGTTTAAACTAGGATTTTATTTTCCACACTATAAATTGTTAGATGTATGCTTAATAGGATTATATGGCAAGACTAAAATCAACCGTTAGCTAACCCTAATTCACAAGATTAAAATAACTGAACAAAACACACTTTTCACACATGAACCTCTAGGGTATCCTCTTCTTGTTGCCTTACGAAAATGGTCAAGTCCTTCGAACGTGGGGGTATCTTAGTAAAAGCTGCCTAAGAACAAGAATCATCAAGTCCCTTCAAAATAAAAGATCATTGTCCCTTCGAGTTGCCTACGAATAAATGATCTCGTCCCTCGATGACCCCACGAAAATGATGATCGTCCCTTCGAATTACTAAGATACCCCTACAAGGTTGCCTTCTTTGACCATACGATAATCCTACGTTTGTCCCTTTAAACATCCAAGGTAAAGACTACTTGCTCACTAATAGTAAGGACAGTCTTACCCCTAAAGGAAATAAATAACAAGAAAGACCTTACAAACTTAAGGTAAGTAGTTCTTAAGTACTTGCTCACTTCTTTTCAAAACACTCTTTACACCTCACTTTTCAAAATACTTTCAAACTAAACACTTTGTATATATCCATACGAGGATCATTGCAAAGTTAAAGACTTATGAAAATATTTTCTAAACACACACTACACTCTTTTTCAAATAAAAGTAAAGTGAGCTAAGTAATTAAGAGCCCATAGATAACCATGGATACAAAGGGTGCTAACACTTTCCCTTTGTATAACCTACCCCCCGAACTCAAATCTTTCAAAGGTCTTTCCTGTTCTTTTATTCCTTTTCCTTATTGGATAAAATAAAAGTCGGTGGTGACTCTTGCTATCCGCAACATAGTTTTTGGAAACAAAAACGCCGAAGTCAGTTCTCCCACCGTGTTACAGAACCAGCGACTCTGCTGGGGAGTACTAATTAAAAGAGGGGTTACCTTAGGATTAGATCACTATACTTGTTTGAATTGTTTGCTTTATCTTTAATGGCTTATTTGTTGGGCTACTGTGTGAAATATCCTAACCTGGATCTAGTGTACCTTAGGTAAGTAGCAATAGATCAATGAAATTGTACGGCGTATACCGATATGGTTGATTTGGTGGCTACAATAAGTGTGACTTCTTGGTTGATTCTGATGTTCCTTAAGTCAGTTGAGGATAACATGAGGCCGCCATATGTTGTCATTAACACTAACTACCCTTTAGAACCCTAATTGACCCATCTTGGCCTTTAGAAAGTAATGAGATAACTGGCTTTGGTGCAGTCTAAAGTTGGTTGATACTCGATGCTACGCTCATTGAGATTATAATCTTGGGATGTTTTGGTTGGCAAGTCAGTTACCATACTTAACAACATCCTTTGAAAAGAACCAGTGATATTGAGATCCCTTAGAAACCGGTTACTATTGCTAGGACAGGTTGAACCAACTAACTTCAGTGGGGAGGGTACTTACCTATGAACTTCATGCAAGCCTTTAAACCTAAGGCCATTGTGTAACTTGTTTATGTTTGCCATCTGCTTGTTTGAACATGGCATCATAACATCATGACATTATAACATAACATTTTCACTAACCATTTCAAGGACCAAAGGATTTATCTTTGTTCTTTGTTGCAGGTTATGGCTTCCGCTCATAGGAATACTATCTGAGTTAATTTTGTAAGGATACTTTCCAGGCTTAAGGAATTGGTCTCAAAACTTTCTGAACGCTCGCAGTTCATCAAAAAGCATGGTCATATACTTGATTTGTTTACTTCAAGATTTGATGAAGATATGACAAGTGTTTTGTTCTAGTTATTTGATCATAAACATCACTGCTTCACATTTCCTGATTATCAGTTGGTGTCCACAATGGAAGAATTCTTCAAATTACTTGGTAAGCATATCCTTGATCAGAAACCTTTCACAGGCTTAGAGAAAGAGCCTAAACCTAAAGTTATTGCAGCAACCTTGCATCTGAAGAAATCATACATTATACTGGAAACCAGAAATGGAACTAAGGGTATTCTTGCTAAGGTATTGATAGAGAAGGCTCAGTTGTTCTTAGATGTTATGAGTTACGATGCTTTTGAGGAGATCATAGCCTTGTTGATTTATGGTTTGGTATTGTTCCCTAATCCATACTAATTCATAGATGTACATGCCATCAACATATTTCTGACTCACAATCTGGTGCCTACCTTGCTTGGAGATATCTTGCACTCTCTTCACACTCGTACTAAGAAGGCACAGGGAACTCTGATGTGTTGCATACCTCCACTATCAAGGTGGTTTATTTCACACCTTCCTCGATTTGTGATAAAGAATGAACAATGTTGGAGGCGGTTGTTGCACCCCAAAATTTGCCCTCACAATACAAGATTTTGTGTGCTAAAAAGGTGCACAAGATTCACAACACTTACAAGATCTTTCATGAGGTTCATGAAGTCTACAAGTCACTTTATGAGGTTCACAAGGTTCACAAGATTCACAATGCTTTCAAGACCTTTCATGAGGTTCATGAAGTCTACAAGTCACTTTATGAGGTTCACAAGGTTCACAATACCTCCCATGAGATTCACAAGACATTTTATGATGGTTCACAAGGTTCACAAAGTTCACAATTGGCCATAAAAGTTGACAATTCCCTCAGACAATGCACCTCCTAAGCAGTGCATCCAAAACTAGGGTTTTGACTTTAATCAGGCTAAATGAACTTCCAAGACTTCAAGTGAGCTTCATAACATCTTATATGTGGGTAAGAACCCCCATGTCAAGTTTCAAGACTTTTCTCAGAAGTTTGCTCAGTCAGATGATCAGATAAGTCAAAATCAGTCAATGCAGTTAAAAAGTCAAACTGAGGTCAACTGTGGTCAAACCAAAGTCAAACTTCATGATTTTTTGTCAACATCAAGTATATGAAGTAAAATTCATCATTTTATCAAGGGTTGATCATGATTCATCAAGAAGATTCCAGATCATCAAGAATCAAGAGTTTCTAAATTAGGGTTTCCTCAGTAAAAGTCAACAGAACTTTGACCAGCCATAACTTTCACATACTTCATCACCAAGTCTCCACTCAAAGCTCATTTTGAAGGAAATTGAATTCTCTACAACTTTGATCTTGCAAGTCAAGCCCAAAAATGCTTCATTTGGAAGATATGAGCTAAGACATTATAGGTCATTTCAAAAGTCAACAAAAAGTCAACAACTTCAAAAGAGCATAACTTGAGATTGGTAAATTATATGGACATGAAACCAATGGGGTTGTTTAGAGGACTCTTCAAGATTTCCAAAATGTCCAAGAACACCCTCATACCATTAAAATTGAGAGAGATGTGCCCTTGCAAAGTTGGGAAATTTTATGATGGTTTATGTTGAAAATGGAGGTTTAAAACCAATTTCTTCCAAATGGGCTTGCCAAATTGTGATCCAATCCATACCATATCATCATGCACGACCCAAAGGATTAAAAATCAGAATTTTTATTATTTTATTTTTATTTATTTTGATTTAATTCATAAAAAATCATTTTAAATAAATATAAAATATGAAAATACAATATTTGATGAAGATTGAGCTTCTAGAATCTCATCAATACTGATTTGAATTGAAAGGGAAGGAAATCATGAGATTGGTACAAAAATAGCAAGCCTTCATGAACAAATATTTGAATTTTAAACCATGATCTTTTTCAATCTTCAAATATCAAAATTTCCACACAACAATTCAATTTTCTTAACCTAATTCATTCACATATAAGTACTAAACTCATTGCCATTGCCCAAGGACGATTTTGCTGCCTCTAAGTGTAAGTTCAAAACCTCAAAAATCCATCCAAAATTCATATTCGGATTTGGAGTTTCAGGGCTTTAGAAGGTAAAAGAAGGACATGGCAAGCTTCATTAGACATCACTGATCATAAACCATCAATCATATGCATCAATACCATCTCATATGGCTCTACCCGAATCAAACTTTGTCTTGAATTTCAATTTTTCGAATCCATTAATATATGCATTATGAATTGTTTTTGATGACTGATATGTGTTTATCTTGATGCCTAGAACGATTTTGGACCAATGGATTGAAGCTTCCTTGCCTAAAATAGATTCGGCCATAGTTAGGGTTTTGACCTTCAAAATGGGGTCTTTTGATTCACTAAACCTAAACGAATTCTAAGAACATAGGAATGTTCTATGAATCACAAGGATCATAAAACATTAACTAATTTAATGAATCAATGTTGTTTTGTGAGTGTTTGGATTTCGCAGGTTTGAACAATGAAGAACATGTAGCAAAATTCGCAGGAAAACTCGTGGCTAATTTCGTAGGTAAAAACGCAGGTATGAGGAAGAAGATGAAGCTGATGGCGCGCCCAGGAAATATTCAAATTTTGTTTAAAATATTTTATCTTGTTTTATTGGTTTGTTATCACAGCTTGCTGCGTGGCCCAGTGGAAAGGCTTGTGTGTGTTTGACAAAAGGGGAGGGGATCGAATCCTGCCTCCAGCCCAGTTTTTAACATTTTTTCATTTAAATTGCATTCTTAATATATTATTGTTTGTAGTTGTTTTGTAAGCAGATGGGCTCTTCCAGCCAGGTGGTCATGCGTGCAAGCTTGTAATCAAAAGGTTCTGGGTTCAATCCTCCCCCAGGCCTTTTTGTTTCTATTATTTTTCTTATTTTTTCCAAGCAAGGCATAAAACTAATTCTCTCCCACTGTTTGCTACCTGCACGCTGATGGTTGAGTGGTGTGACTTGTTGTTGGTAACCAGAGCCTCCTGGGTTCAAATCCCAGCCAGGTTTGTTTTAGCATTTTATTCTTTTTTTTTTGTTTTATTCAATTTTATTTAATTTAAGTTTTGTCTATAATCATATATTATAAAAAATAATTTTATAAAATGTTATTTCAATATTTTCTAAATGTTCATAAATTATTTTGTAATTCAAAATTTTTTTTTTTTATTATTATGTATGTAAATGTAATATATGTATAATTAAATTAAAAACCCTAAAAAATATTTTCTAACAAAACCCTAATTTTGTGAAAAACCTAATTTTATTTTCTAAATAATTTTTACTTTCTAATTCTTTATATAATTATAATATATATATTTATTTAATATAATTTTTGTAAATGTAATAATTAATAAAAATTAAATTTTGTAAATGTGATTAATTTTTGTAAATATGATATTTAAAACCTATTTTCTTCCCATAATGTATAAATATCTTTTAGTAAATAATTGTTTAGAAATAAATTGAATTTATAATAATTAAACTTTGTAATTATA
This sequence comes from Lathyrus aphaca, assembly GCA_963966055.1. Classification (NCBI taxonomy): domain Eukaryota; kingdom Viridiplantae; phylum Streptophyta; class Magnoliopsida; order Fabales; family Fabaceae; genus Lathyrus; species Lathyrus aphaca. The sequence goes on from OZ014519.1 coordinate 266,873,249, forward strand.
ATACATTTAAAAATAATTTGTAAATATAATTGCCTATATTAAAAAATTGTTAATTTTTTATTCTTATAATATTTTGGCTAATTTTATTTATTTTAATTATTGTTACTAACCATGTTATTATTTATTATTTTTGCTTCATTAATCTTATATATTTTATTATTATTTCACTAATGTTATTTAATTTTTCATTATTATTTTAACTAACCCTATTTTTAATTCTTATTATTACTAACCCCTATTTATTTATTTATTGCTTATTTATTATTTTTGCTTATTATTTATATTTTGCTTTTATATTTTGCTATTTATTTTTAATTTGCTTATTATTATAATTATGTAATTGCTCCTTGGTGTAATTTTGTAAATATTAAATTTATTTAATTTTTATGCTATGGTTAGTAACTTAGGGAGTGCAAAAACATGTATTCTATTTAAAAATTAACTTAGATCATTTTAATTAAAGATAAATAATATGGAACACTCACACACGTAAGTCGATTTTTAATCGCCATCTCACATTCCTAAGGTTATCCCTCAATGTTGCATACTAATAAGGTCAAGTGGGGTGTATAAAGCAAGTCCCTAAAAAGAAAAAATCATCAAGTCCCTAATGGTTGCCTTTAAAGATCAAGTCCCTTTTCGAATAATGATGATAGTCCCTCCTAAATGCTTAATACACCTCACAGTTGCCTTCATAAACAGATGTCCCTCACATGTCCCTTACATCCAAGGTAATGACTACCTACTCCTTAATAGTAGGGATAGTCTTACCAATTAAAGGATAAAGAACAAGAAAGACTTAAAATTTTAGGGTAGGTACCTCCTAGTTGCTTGCTCACTCCATTTTTCAAACACTTAACAAATTTCAAACAAATTTTCAAACACAAGTTTTTACGCATCCGTACATGGATCATTATTAACTATTATGAAAATTTTTACACTACACTTTTCAAAAACAATTCAAAAGTGAGCTAAGTAACTAAGAGCCCATGGATAACCATGGATGTAAAGGGTGCTAACACCTTCCCTTTACATAACCTACCCCCCGGACCCAAAAATATCTCTTAAGGTCTTTCCTGTTCTTTTATGCCTTTCCTTTGGATAAAATAAAAGTCGGTGGCGACTCTTGCTATCCGCAACATAACTAAAAGTCAGTTCTCCCACCGTGTTACAGAACTGGCGACTCTGCTGGGGATTTAATTAAAGAGGGGTACCCTTAGGAATTAGATCACTTTAAATTGTTTGTTTTGTTTGCTTTATATTACTTGTTGGGCTCTTATGTGTGAAAGATCCTAACCCGGATCTAGTGTACCTTAGGTAAATGGCAATAGACCAAGGAAACTGTACGACGTATATCGATACGGTTGATCTGGTGGCCATAGTTAGTGTGACTTCTTGGTTGGTGCTTATGTTCCTTAAGTCAAGTTGAGGATAATATGAGGCTGCCATATGTTGTCAATGCACTAACTAACTTTTAGAACCCTAGTTAACTCATCTTGGCCTTTAGAAAGTAGTGAGGTAACCGGCTTTGGTGCAGACTGAAGTTGGTTGACACTCGATACTACACTCATTGAGATCTTAAACTTGGAGGGTTTTGGTTGGCAAGTAAGTTGCCTTCTGATCAACCACCCTTGTGAAGGATCAATGATATTGAGATCCCTTAGAACCTGGTTACTTTTTTAGGACAGGATGAACCATCTAACTTCAGGGGAGGGTACTTACCTTTGAACTTCATGCAAGCCTTTAAACCTAGGGCTATGGTGTGACTTGTTTGTGTGTGCCACATGTTTGTGATTGAGCATAACATCATGACATCATCATGCATCATAAGCATAGCATTTTCCCTAACCATCTCAAGGACCAAAGGATTTATCTTTGTTCTTTGTTGCAGGTCATGGCTTTAGCTCGTAGAAACACCATCAGGATCAACTTTGTAGGGATACCTCCCAAGCTTAAAGAGTTGGTTTCTCAAGTGTCTGATCATTCCCAGTTCATCAAGAGACATGGTCACCTATTGGATCTAGTCACTTCAGGGTTCAATGAAGACATGATGAGTGTTTTGTTTCAGTTCTTTGATCCTAAGCACCACTGCTTCACATTCCCCGACTATCAGTTGGTTCCTACAATGGAGGAGTTCTCTAAACTTCTAGGTATACCTGTTCTTGATCAAAGACCCTTCACAGGCTTGGAGAAGGAGCTTAAACCTAAAGTTATTACTGCAGCTCTACATCTGAAAAAGTCTGATATTGTTCTAGAAACGAGAAGTGGAGTCAAGGGTATTCTAGCTAAGGTGTTGATAGAGAAGGCTCAAATGTTCTTGAAGGCTATGAGTCATGATGCTTTTGAGGAGATCTTAGCCTTGCTGATATATGGCTTAGTATTGTTCCCCAATCCAGATCAGTTCATAGATGTTCATGCCATCAACATTTTTCTGAGTCACAATCCAGTGCCTACATTGCTTGGAGACATACTACACTCTCTTCATACCCGTACTACAAGGGCAAGGGGAACTTTGATGTGTTGCATACCTTTGCTATCTAGGTGGTTTATTTCTCACTTTCCTCGCTCAGTAATGAAGAATGAGCAAAGGTTCAGATGGTCTAAGAGGATCATGTCACTTTCTCACTCAGATATCCATTGGTGCTCCAGATCTATGGAGAATGTCACCATCATTGACCGTTGTGGGGAGTTTCCTAATGTGCCACTTCTAGGCATAAGAGGAGGCATCACCTACAACCCCTCTCTAGCTTTACGACAGTTTGGTTACGCTCGAAGTGATGGTCCACATGACATGTTGATTCAGGGCATTGTGTTTGATTACGACAACGATCTTCAGGGTTACCGTCAGAGATTCATACGAGCTTGGGGAAAAGTAAACAGGGTTGACAGCAAGACACTGGAACCTAAGTACACTATTCCTATGGAAGCTTATCTCAGATGGGTACGATCTCGTGCTCAGACTCTCATGATGCCATATCCTGCCGTCCTGCCAGTTACCATGGAACCTGTTGCTGAAGGAGATACAGCTTATACCATCCTTCACCCAGACATGCCTACTGATATGGAAGACTTGCAGAGATCATGGATCCAACTGAAGGAGCAAAGGGATACTTTCGAGGCTCATTACAAAGCTAGCCAAGAAAGAATCCTAGAACTAACAAAGCAACTTCACGAGGAGCGGAATCTCAACTCATACCTCAATACAAAGAGAAAACGTCCATGGGAGACTTAAAACCCCATCTTTTGTACTTATTTCATTTCATGTTTTTGTAAGCCCAAGAGGAAAAACAAAGTTATTACTAATAAAAGTTTACCTTCTTATTTGTCTAAGCAAATTTAAATCATGCGGTCCTTGAAAACATTGCATATACATTCCCATATCATTTCATTGCATCACAGGTTTATTTGTGCACAGGTTTCTCATCTTCTCGCTGTTTATTTCAGCAATGGCTCTTGAACAATCAGTTAAGGATCTTCAGGCACAGAATGCACAGTTCCAAGAGCTGATCCTGAACCTATCCAAGGGGCAGGATGAATTGAAGATACTGCTGGCCAAGAAGACTAAGAAGACTAGAAGGTCAGGTGGCCTGCTCAACATGGGAAGAAGGTTCAGAGGTCCTGTCAAGACCAAAGAACAGGTTGAAGACTATGAATCTGAAGGGTCTGAGCAAGAGATAGGCAGTCTCCACCATACAATGGGGGACTCTGATTCTGAGGCCAATTACTACCATGATCCTAATGAAGACAAATTCAAGATGCTGGTGGATAGGATGGATGCTATGGAATTGCAGAAATCTTCTGGGCTGGATTTTGAAGATTTGAGTCTGATATCTGGGGTTGTCATACCCGTTGGTTTCAAGGTTCCTACCTTTGTTGTTTATGATGGGGTCTCCTGTCCCAAGCTGCATTTGAGGTCTTATGTTAGAAGAATTCAACCTCACACTGCTGACAAGAAGTTGTGGATCCACTTTTTCCAAGAAAGCTTATCTGGAGCTCAGTTGGAGTGGTATTATCAATTGGAGAGTGTTAACATCAGAGACTGGAATGATCTTGCTGAAGCTTTCTATAAGCAATATCAATACAATGCTGACTTAGCCCCCACTCGCATGCAGCTTCAGAGCATGTCTATGGGTGCCAAGGAAAGTTTCAAAGAGTATGCTCAAAAGTGGAGAGATTTAGCCGGAAGAGTTCAACCCCCTTTGACTGATAGGGAATTGGTTGACATGTTCATGTGTACGCTGAATGGTCCGTTTTACAGTCATCTCATTGGAAGCTCATCATCTGGCTTCACTGAGTTGATTATGACAGGAGAGCGAGTAGAGAATGGTATAAAGAATGGTAAGATCCAGGTGGGCACTTCTTCATCAGGTGCTGCAAAGAAGCCTCCCACTGGGAAGAAAGAATCCAATGCTGTTTATGGTCAACTTGATCGTAATAGAAGGCATCAGTCTGTTAGTGTAGTTCATATTTCAAATCCAACTCCTGCAACAACAGAACAGACACAGGGCAACCAACAGAGGGCTAGAAGACAGTTCACGAAGATCAACATGTCAATGGCTCAGGCATTGCAACATTTGTTGAAGGCTGAACTTATCACTTTGGCTCAGGCTCCTCAGAATCCCAATGTTACCTCTCCCAGGTACAATCCCAATGCACGATGTGCATATCATTCAAATTGCCAGGGACATGATACTAATAACTGCTGGATCTTGAAGAACAAAATTCAAGATATGATTGATGCTGGAGAAATTGAGTTTGATCCTCCAGGTACTCCAAATGTGATTACTGCTCCAATGCCAAATCATGAGAAGACTGTCAATGCCATTGATGAAGATCTTCATATCTATTCAGTTGCGGAGTTGACCACACCATTGTCTGTCATCAGAAAGAAGTTAGTGCAAGCTGGGTTCTTTCCGGGTTGTCGTGAAGATTGTGTTTATTGTGAGTATAATCCAGAGAAGTGCTTCAGGTTGAAGGATGGAATTCAGCGTCTCATGGATAATTACACCATAGTATTTGAAAGGAGGCCATCTTCTGCAGAGAGTATGGTGGAGCATATTACTAGAGGTAAGAAGACTGAAGAGGTTGACATGGTTGACAAAGTACCGGTGAGGATCACTTCAAAAGGTCCTATTAAAATCACCCACCAGGGTCCAATCAAGATTACTGCTGAGGGCCCTGTGAAAGTTGTTGCTGAAGCCAGAGTAGCTCCTGTGGTTATTACTACTCCTGGTCCTATCCCGTATACGTCTGACAAAGCTGTGCCTTGGCACTATGGGTCTGATGTTTACATCCATGGTGTTAAGCAAGATCCTGTAGCGGATGTGCCTGTTGATATTGACAATATTGCTGGATCTAGTAAGATCACACATAGTGGAAGAGTCTTCTCTTCTCCAGTTGTTTCCAAGAAAGCAGTTACTCCTGTTGCTACTTCCACCACTGATACTCGGGGCAAGAGTCCTGTTATTGAGCCTGTATCTACTGATGTGCCAGCTGCTGATGATCTCTCTAAGCAGATGGAAGAAGTATTGAAAATCATTCGCAAGAGTGATTATGACATTGTTGATCAATTGGGGCATACTCCCTCAAAGATTTCTATGTTGTCCTTGTTGCTGTGTTCTGAGGCTCATGCCAAGTCCTTGATCAAGTTTCTGAAGACTGCTCATGTGCCCAATGCCATTTCTGTTGACCAGTTTGAGAATTGTGTTGCCCACTTGACCTATGATAATGGGTTAGGATTTTCTGATGCTGATTTGACCCCTGCCAAGAGGGATCATAACAGGGCCTTGCATATTTCAATTGAATGCAGGGGCACTACCCTGTCACATGTGCTGATAGACAATGGTTCCTCTCTAAATGTGTTGCCTAAGGAAGTCCTGAACAAGCTAAGTCCTAAAGATGCTGTGCTAAAGCCCAGTAATATTGTGGTAAAGGCTTTTGATGGTTCTAGAAGAATAGTGCATGGGGAAATTGATCTTCCAATCAAAGTTGGCTCCCAGGTTTTTACTGCTACATTTTATGTGATGGATATTCGTCCTTCGTACTCTTGTCTGCTTGGTCGTCCCTGGATCCATGGGGCAGGTGCTGTAACCTCTACATTACACCAAAAGTTGAGATATCCGGTGAATGGAAAGGTTGTTACTGTCTATGGAGAAGTAGAATACTTTGTCAGCCATGTAAACACTTTCAAGTATCTGGAAATGGAAGGTGAATACATTGAAACTCCGTGTCAGACATTTGAAGTGGTTCCCTGGGTTGTTAAGGATTATGTAGCTCCTCCTGTTGTGAAGAAAGTTCCTGTGGCCACCAGAAAGCCTCCAACAATGGCAATGGCCTCCCTCAATGATGCTAGAGCTGTGGTGAATGAAGGTGGTTGTACTATTTGGGGTCAGCTTCCTGATATTCCATACAAGTCTGACAAGTTCGGTTTGGGTTTCACTGCAGAGTCCCAGAAGGCTGTTCGTCGTGCTCGTGCTATTCGTGTCACCAATCAAGGGGTTATGAAAGATCAGATCAATGTTGTGGGAGACTATGATGAAGACTATAATTTGGATGCTTGGATTTTTCCTACTGTGGGTGCTGGACTCAGTAATTGGAAAGCTGAAGATGTTATCCCTATCTCCTTTAGTCAGGAGTAAATACTATTACTGTGTTGTTGCTTTTAAGTTTGTAATTTCTTGAACAATAAAACTTTCAAGACATGTGCCTTACCCGGGGCACAATGGTGTGCTTGTTACGGGATGTCATTTCATTTGCATACTTCATTCAATAAAATCAGTGGACGTTTCGTTTTCGTAAATGTTGTGTTCCTTGTCTTTCTTTTCCTTTTATTTTGTTTTATCAGCTATGTGTTCTTACACACACCCACATCACTAAAATGCAGATCCTCATCCACTCTGGATCCTGTTGATAACAGTTCTACTATTGCCAATTATAATTTCGAGAATCCGATCTATCAAACTGAAGACGGAAATGAGGACGATTGTGAAATACCTGTAGAGCTTGCTAGATTGTTACAACAAGAAGAGAAAGCTATACAGCCACATGAAGAGCCAGTCGAAGTTGTGAATTTGGGAACTGAAGAAAACAGAAAAGAGGTCAAGATAGGGGCTGATTTAGAGGACAGTGTCAAAAGCAGGTTGATTCAGATGTTACGTGACTATGTGGAGATTTTTGCTTGGTCTTATGAAGATATGCCAGGGTTGGATACAGACATTGTGGTTCACCGTTTACCAGTGAAAGAAGATTGTCGTCCAAAGAAGCAGAAAGTTCGTCATATGCGTCCTGAGATGTCAGAGAAGATCAAGGCAGAGGTAATGAAACAGTTCAATGCAGGGTTCTTAGCAGTGACTTCTTATCCTCAGTGGGTTGCAAATGTGGTACCAGTTCCTAAGAAAGATGGTAAGGTACGTATGTGTGTGGACTACAGAGATTTGAACAAGGTTAGCCCCAAAGATGACTTTCCACTTCCTCATATTGATATTCTGGTAGACAACACTGCTCAGCATAAGGTATTCTCTTTCATGGATGGTTTCTCTGGTTACAATCAAATCAAGATGGCTCCTGAAGACATGGAGAAGACAACATTTGTGACACAGTGGGGCACCTTTTGCTATAAGGTGATGCCATTTGGTTTGAAGAATGCAGGGGCAACATATCAGCGTGCTATGGTGGCTTTGTTTCATGATATGATTCATCATGAGATAGAGGTATATGTGGATGATATGATAGCTAGGTCCCAGAATGAAGAGCAACATCTTGATCATCTGCACAAGTTGTTTGAGAGGTTGAAGAAGTACAAGTTGAGATTGAACCCAAACAAGTGTACTTTTGGAGTTAGATCTGGAAAGCTCCTGGGTTTCATTGTTAGTGGAAAAGGTATTGAAGTGGATCCTGCAAAAGTGAAAGCTATACGAGAGATGCCAGCTCCCCGTACTGAGAAGGAGGTTAGAGGTTTCTTGGGACGATTGAATTACATTGCAAGATTTATTTCCCAGTTAACTACCATCTGTGAGCCAATCTTCAAGTTGTTGAAGAAAGATCAGGTGATGGAATGGAATGATGAGTGCCAGACTGCCTTTGATGAAATCAAGAGATACCTGTTAGAACCTCCAATTTTGATGCCACCAGTTGATGGAAGACCCTTGATTATGTACTTAACAGTGTTAGACAACTCAATGGGGTGTGTGTTGGGGCAACATGACGAGTCTGGTCGAAAAGAGCAGGCAATATACTACCTTAGCAAAAAGTTTACCGACTGTGAAACAAGATACTCACTGCTCGAGAAAACTTGCTGCGCTTTGGCATGGGCTGCTCTCCGACTAAGACAGTATATATTGACCCATACTACCTTGTTGATTTCAAAGATGGATCCAATCAAGTACATATTTGAGAAACCTGCTCTCTCCGGAAGAATTGCAAGATGGCAAATGATCTTGACAGAATATGACATACAATACACTACTCAGAAGGTCATTAAGGGAAGTGTTGTGGCAAACCATTTGGCTCATCAAGCAGTGGATGATTACCAGTCAATGAGTTTTGAGTTCCCTGATGAAGACATTATGATTATTACCAAAGAACCTGGACAATATGACGGACCTGAACAAGGATCCCGATGGACTATGGTTTTTGATGGTGCCTCTAATGCACTTGGTAATGGTGTTGGTATTGTGATTAGTTCCCCTGAAGGTTGTCATACCCCGATTACTGCCAGACTTTGTTTCTTTTGTACCAATAACATGGCTGAGTATGAGGCATGTATCCTGGGTATTAAAATTGCTATTGATATGAAGATTCAGTTCCTCGATGTGTATGGAGATTCAGCCCTAGTAGTAAGTCAGATTAAAGGAGATTGGGATACCAAGCATGATAATCTCATTCCTTACAGAGAGCATGTGTTGTCTTTGATCCCACATTTTAAAGATATTACCTTTGGACATATTCCACGGAGAGAAAATCAGTTGGCAGATGCATTAGCCACCATGGCATCTATGTTTGAGATCGGTTGGGATGATGAAGCTCCCAAGATTACTATTGATAGATTTGAGAAGCCTGCATACTGCAATGAGATTGATACTGAAGGGGCAGAGGAGAAGCCTTGGTTCTATGAAGTGAAAAGATATCTTGAGTCTCAGGAGTTCCCTGAAGGGGCATCTGTCAAAGATAAGAAGTTTCTGAGAAGGTTTTCTGCTAAGTTCTTCTTGAGTAATGGGATTCTATACAAGCGCAATCATGATTCAACTATGCTTCGTTGTGTGGATAAGAAGGAAGCCACTGAGATTATGGAAGATATGCATGATGGGATCTTTGGCACTCATTCTAGTGGTCATACCATGGCAAAGAAGATATTGAGAGCAGGTTACTATTGGTCTACCATGGAAGCTGATTGCTATCAACACTCCAGAACGTGTCACAAATGTCAAATTTATGCTGATAAAGTACACATACCTCCATCACCATTGAATGTGTTGACTGCTCCTTGGCCCTTTGCCATGTGGGGCATTGATATGATTGGTGAGATCAAGCCTACTGCTTCTAATGGGCATCGTTTCATCCTGGTTGCTATTGATTATTTCACGAAGTGGGTAGAGGCAGCTTCATTTGCATCTGTTACCAAGAATGTTGTGGCTCGATTCATTAAGAATAATCTCATATGTAGGTATGGTATCCCTGAAAGGATTATCACTGACAATGGCTCTAATCTGAACAACACTATGATTACTGATCTCTGCATGCAGTTCAAGATTAAGCATCACAACTCTTCTCCGTATCGTCCGAAGATGAATGGGGCAGTTGAAGCTGCTAATAAGAACATTAAGAAGATTGTACAGAAGATGACTGTTACTTACAAGGATTGGCATGAGATGTTACCATTTGCTCTTCATGGTTATCGTACTACAATACGTACTTCAACAGGGGCAACCCCATTCTCCTTAGTCTATGGTATGGAAGCAGTTCTGCCCATTGAAGTTCAGATTCCCTCCTTAAGAATTATGAAGGATGCAGGCTTGGATGAAGATGAGTGGATTCAGACTCGACTTGACCAGATAAATTTGATTGATGAGAAGAGGTTAGCAGCAGTTTGTCATGGCCAGATGTACCAGAAGCGAATGATCAAAGCTTTTAATAAGAAGGTTAAGCCAAAGGTATATCAGGCTGGTGACTTGGTAATCAAGCGTATTATATTACCACAGGGTGATCCTAGGGGAAAGTGGACTCCAACATATGAAGGTCCATTTGTAGTCAAGACAGTATTCTCAGGAGGTGCCATGATACTGACTACAATGGATGGTGAAGACTTCCCACAGCCTGTAAACGCAGACATAGTTAAAAAATACTACGCATAAAAAGAGACCCGCTAGGTTGACAGGCCTAGGCAAAAATAAGGGCATCCCGGCAAACCAAAAGGGTTTGGGCAAAAATTAGGGATATATATAAAAAAAAGATGTACACCCGGCAAGTCGAAAACCTGAAAAGGCGGTTTGGGCAAAAAAGGGTATCCCGGTGGATTGAAAACCTGAAAGGGCAATCCAGGCAAAAGTTAGGGATTAAAGCGTATGACTATGTCTCGTTTGGATCACCCATGAAACTGCAACCAGTTGTACTACTTACTCGAGCTCGAACAGATAAAGCTCAATCCAATCGTTTCCGTCTCAACGGCAGAAGATGAGATACTTGAAGATAATGGCAATAGTAGAGCTGAAACTCAATAGGATTATTTCCCACATAGCTGATTTTCCTTCTTTGTAAAAACTTTATGGCAAAATCCTCTTACTAGGGTTTATGTCTCCTTGTACAAATTTGCCCGTGTATGGGTCACTTTTTGATATGAATAAATTTCATCTTTTGAATCCAGATTTACTTTTACCCTATTTACATAAAGCGAAATGTCCATTGGTTGTGTTTGAATGTATGAATATGATTAATGTTTACCAGAAATGCATGTATGCTTAATATGATTGATGTTTACCAGAAATGCATGAAAATGCAGTAATAGTATTTACTAAGGACGAACGAGGGAAGGATTTCAACGAAGCTTCGCCGGTTCATCTCTACAAAACAGTTACAAACCCGCAATAGGACAAATCCATCTTCATAAAGTCACATCTCCCCTGGAATTTATATCCATCTCTTTTATCCTCATACGGATATACGGGAAATTACTTTCCAATAAGGGTACGACGAACGAAGACGGGAGGTTATGTCTATCCTTATTATCCCCAGCAGACGGGAGGTTATGTCTATCCTTATTATCCCCAGCAGACGGGAGGTTATGTCTATCCTTACTATCCCCAGCATACGGAAGGTTATGTATACCTCATCATCAAACAAAGCGGGGACAAGTTCCTCATATTCTTCAGCAACAGATCGGGATTTATTTTCCCTGGCCAGCAGTTGTTATACAAAGATATCCAGGCGCTTCAGGCAGCATCATATCATACATACATCATTTACATCATACCATAACATACATATCCATAGATATATAGTACATTACCTAAGTGCATCATATCATACATGCATGCATAAACTAATATTGTTATACAGAATGCTACCTTGTTTTCAGGTTAATTCATCAGCAAATAAACCTATGATCATCAGGACTGCTCTATCCTCCTGAAAGCACATTAATACATCAGGACTGCTCTATCCTCCTGAAGACATGCTGTTACATCAAGATTACTCCAGTCTCCTGAAAGCATATCATCAATCTCTCAAGACTGCTTCATCCTCTTGGAAGTATATTATTACCTCAGGATTGCTCCAGCCTCCTGACAGCTCCTTATACATCAGGATTGCTCTATCCTCCTGACACTTTTATCTCAGGACTGCTCTATCCTCCTAAAGACATGCTGTTACATCAGGATTACTCCAGTCTCCTGAAAGCATATCTTCAATCTCTCAAGACTGCTTCATCCTCTTGGAAGTATATTATTACCTCAGGATTGCTCCAGCCTCCTGACAGCTCCTTATACATCAGGATTGCTTCATCCTCCTGAAAGCATATTATCAAATACCTCAGGGTTGCTTTATCCCCCTGACAGCTTATTACCTCAGGATTGCTTCATCCTCCTGGAAGCATATTGTCAATCAAGACTGCTTCATCCTCTTGGAAGTATATTATTACCTCAGGGTTGCTTTATCCCCCTGACAACTTTTTTACCTCAGGATTGCTCCATCATCCTGACAGCTATCATTATACCTTCATATTTTGGACTGCTTTATCCTCCAAGAAAGTATCTGAAGAGCTTCTCTCCAAGTGGCATCTTTAAGCCCACTCAAACATATTCAACTAGCCATCTGTATTACTCTATGCACTGGTGAGTGCAAATTTTTGGGCTTTTGTGTTTAATCCCCTTCAACCTTCCAGGTCACGACTGGCAAACATACCAATCTAACCCCTCAGGTTTCAGAAAATTGAACAGGGGCAGCTGTTGCACCCCAAAATTTGCCCTCACAATACAAGACTTTGTGTGCTAAAAAGGTGCACAAGATTCACAACACTTACAAGATCTTTCATGAGGTTCATGAAGTCTACAAGTCACTTTATGAGGTTCACAAGGTTCACAAGATTCACAATGCTTTCAAGACCTTTCATGAGGTTCATGAAGTTTACAAGTCACTTTATGAGGTTCACAAGGTTCACAATACCTCCCATGAGATTCACAAGACATTTTATGATGGTTCACAAGGTTCACAAAGTTCACAATTGGCCATAAAAGTTGACAATTCCCTCAGACAATGCACCTCCTAAGCAGTGCATCCAAAACTAGGGTTTTGACTTTAATCAGGCTAAATGAACTTCCAAGACTTCAAGTGAGCTTCATAACATCTTATATGTGGGTAAGAACCCCCATGTCAAGTTTCAAGACTTTTCTCAGAAGTTTGCTCAGTCAGATGATCAGATAAGTCAAAATCAGTCAATGCAGTTAAAAAGTCAAACTGAGGTCAACTGTGGTCAAACCAAAGTCAAACTTCATGATTTTTTGTCAACATCAAGTATATGAAGTAAAATTCATCATTTGATCAAGGGTTGATCATGATTCATCAAGAAGATTCCAGATCATCAAGAATCAAGAGTTTCTAAATTAGGGTTTCCTCAGTAAAAGTCAACAGAACTTTGACCAGCCATAACTTTCACATACTTCATCACCAAGTCTCCACTCAAAGCTCATTTTGAAGGAAATTGAATTCTCTACAACTTTGATCTTGCAAGTCAAGCCCAAAAATGCTTCATTTGGAAGATATGAGCTAAGACATTATAGGTCATTTCAAAAGTCAACAAAAAGTCAACAACTTCAAAAGAGCATAACTTGAGATTGGTAAATGATATGGACATGAAACCAATGGGGTTGTTTAGAGAACTCTTCAAGCTTTCCAAAATGTCCAAGAACACCCTCATACCATTAAAATTGAGAGAGATGTGCCCTTGCAAAGTTGGGAAATTTTATGATGGTTTATGTTGAAAATGGAGGTTTAAAACCAATTTCTTCCAAATGGGCTTGCCAAATTGTGATCCAATCCATACCATATCATCATGCACGACCCAAAGGATTAAAAATCAGAATTTTTATTATTTTATTTTTATTTATTTTGATTTAATTCATAAAAAATCATTTTAAATAAATATAAAATATGAAAATACAATATTTGATGAAGATTGAGCTTCTAGAATCTCATCAATACTGATTTGAATTGAAAGGGAAGGAAATCATGAGATTGGTACAAAAATAGCAAGCCTTCATGAACAAATATTTGAATTTTAAACCATGATCTTTTTCAATCTTCAAATATCAAAATTTCCACACAACAATTCAATTTTCTTAACCTAATTCATTCACATATAAGTACTAAACTCATTGCCATTGCCCAAGGACGATTTTGCTGCCTCTAAGTGTAAGTTCAAAACCTCAAAAATCCATCCAAAATTCATATTCGGATTTGGAGTTTCAGGGCTTTAGAAGGTAAAAGAAGGACATGGCAAGCTTCATTAGACATCACTGATCATAAACCATCAATCATATGCATCAATACCATCTCATATGGCTCTACCCGAATCAAACTTTGTCTTGAATTTCAATTTTTCGAATCCATTAATATATGCATTATGAATTGTTTTTGATGACTGATATGTGTTTATCTTGATGCCTAGAATGATTCTGGACCAATGGATTGAAGCTTCCTTGCCTAAAATAGATTCGGCCATAGTTAGGGTTTTGACCTTCAAAATGGGGTCTTTTGATTCACTAAACCTAAACGAATTCTAAGAACATAGGAATGTTCTATGAATCACAAGGATCATAAAACATTAACTAATTTAATGAATCGATGTTGTTTTGTGAGTGTTTGGATTTCGCAGGTTTGAACAATGAAGAACATGTAGCAAAATTCGCAGGAAAACTCGTGGCTAATTTCGTAGGTAAAAACGCAGGTATGAGGAAGAAGATGAAGCTGATGGCGCGCCCAGGAAATATTCAAATTTTGTTTAAAATATTTTATCTTGTTTTATTGGTTTGTTATCACAGCTTGCTGCGTGGCCCAGTGGAAAGGCTTGTGTGTGTTTGACAAAAGGGGAGGGGATCGAATCCTGCCTCCAGCCCAGTTTTTAACATTTTTTCATTTAAATTGCATTCTTAATATATTATTGTTTGTAGTTGTTTTGTAAGCAGATGGGCTCTTCCAGCCAGGTGGTCATGCGTGCAAGCTTGTAATCAAAAGGTCCTGGGTTCAATCCTCCCCCAGGCCTTTTTGTTTCTATTATTTTTCTTATTTTTTCCAAGCAAGGCATAAAACTAATTCTCTCCCTCTGTTTGCTACCTGCACGCTGATGGTTGAGTGGTGTGACTTGTTGTTGGTAACCAGAGCCTCCTGGGTTCAAATCCCAGCCAGGTTTGTTTTAGCATTTTATTCTATTTTTTTTTTGTTTTATTCAATTTTATTTAATTTAAGTTTTGTCTATAATCATATATTATAAAAAATAATTTTATAAAATGTTATTTCAATATTTTCTAAATGTTCATAAATTATTTTGTAATTCAAAATTTTTTTTATTTTTATTATTATGTATGTAAATGTAATATATGTATAATTAAATTAAAAACCCTAAAAAATATTTTCTAACAAAACCCTAATTTTGTGAAAAACCTAATTTTATTTTCTAAATAATTTTTACTTTCTAATTCTTTATATAATTATAATATATATATTTATTTAATATAATTTTTGTAAATGTAATAATTAATAAAAATTAAATTTTGTAAATGTGATTAATTTTTGTAAATATGATATTTAAAACCTATTTTCTTCCCATAATGTATAAATATCTTTTAGTAAATAATTGTTTAGAAATAAATTGAATTTATAATAATTAAACTTTGTAATTATAATACATTTAAAAATAATTTGTAAATATAATTGCCTATATTAAAAAATTGTTAATTTTTTATTCTTATAATATTTTGGCTAATTTTATTTATTTTAATTATTGTTACTAACCATGTTATTATTTATTATTTTTGCTTCATTAATCTTATATATTTTATTATTATTTCACTAATGTTATTTAATTTTTCATTATTATTTTAACTAACCCTATTTTTAATTCTTATTATTACTAACCCCTATTTATTTATTTATTGCTTATTTATTATTTTTGCTTATTATTTATATTTTGCTATTTATTTTTAATTTGCTTATTATTATAATTATGTAATTGCTCCTTGGTGTAATTTTGTAAATATTAAATTTATTTAATTTTTATGCTATGGTTAGTAACTTAGGGAGTGCAAAAACATGTATTCTATTTAAAAATTAACTTAGATCATTTTAATTAAAGATAAATAATATGGAACACTCACACACGTAAGTCGATTTTTAATCGCCATCTCACATTCCTAAGGTTATCCCTCAATGTTGCATACTAATAAGGTCAAGTGGGGTGTATAAAGCAAGTCCCTAAAAAGAAAAAATCATCAAGTCCCTAATGGTTGCCTTTAAAGATCAAGTCCCTTTTCGAATAATGATGATAGTCCCTCCTAAATGCTTAATACACCTCACAGTTGCCTTCATAAACAGATGTCCCTCACATGTCCCTTACATCCAAGGTAATGACTACCTACTCCTTAATAGTAGGGATAGTCTTACCAATTAAAGGATAAAGAACAAGAAAGACTTAAAATTTTAGGGTAGGTACCTCCTAGTTGCTTGCTCACTCCATTTTTCAAACACTTAACAAATTTCAAACAAATTTTCAAACACAAGTTTTTACGCATCCGTACATGGATCATTATTAACTATTATGAAAATTTTTACACTACACTTTTCAAAAACAATTCAAAAGTGAGCTAAGTAACTAAGAGCCCATGGATAACCATGGATGTAAAGGGTGCTAACACCTTCCCTTTACATAACCTACCCCCCGGACCCAAAAATATCTCTTAAGGTCTTTCCTGTTCTTTTATGCCTTTCCTTTGGATAAAATAAAAGTCGGTGGCGACTCTTGCTATCCGCAACATAACTAAAAGTCAGTTCTCCCACTGTGTTACAGCGGTCTAAAAGGATAACGTCACTCTCTCATTCAGACCTTCATTGGTGTTCCTGATCTATGGATAATATTACTATCATTGACCGTTGTGGGGAGTTCCCTAATGTTCCACTCCTTGGCATAAGAGGGGGCATTACTTACAATCCTTCTTTAGAACTACGTTAGTTTGGTTATGCACTGAGTAATGGTCCTCATGATATGATTATTCAATGCATTGTGTTTGATTATGAGAACGATCTTCAATGTTACCATAATACTATCTTAGACCAAGGTGAACAAGATCAACAATAATACTTTGGAACCAAAACACTCCATCCCTATGGAACCTTACCTGATATGGGTACGATCTCGTGCTCAGACTCTTATAATACATATCCTACTGTTCTATCAGTAATTGTTGAGCCAATTGTTGAAGGAGATGTTCCTTATACCATTCTTCATCCTGACATGCCTACGGATCTGGAAGAGCTGCAGAAATCTTGGATTTAAATGAAGGAGGAAAGGGATAATTTTGAGGCTCAGTTCCATGATTACAAATAGAAAGTGTTGGAGCTAACAAGGAAACTTCACGAAGAGCGGAACCTCAATACATATCTCAACCCAAAGAGAAAGCGTCCATGGGAGACTTGAGTCTCTGATGTTCTTATTTTCTTTGCAACTTTTTGTTTTCTTTCATTGTAATCTCAAGGGGCAATTATATTTTAAACTTGCTAATAGAAGTTTTATTTTTGTTTTCCTTTAACAAATTTAAATTCTACGTGGTCCTTGAAAATATTGCATATGCATTACATGCCATACCATCGCATAACAGGTTTCCGTGACAGGTTTCTTATCTTATCGTTGTTTATTTCAGTTGAGATGGATCTCGAACAGACTATCAAAGATCTCCAAACCCAGAATACTCAATTTCAAGAAGTGATCCTGAATTTGTCCAAGGGGCAAGAAGAGTTGAAAGCCCTCCTCACTAAGGACGCGAAAAAGAAGAATCCTGAAAAACAACAAGGATGATCAGTTGGAACGACTGCAAGCTGAGATGGCAGAGATGAGAATCCAGATGAATGGTCAGGTGACTTTTATCTAAAACTTAGCCCAGGGGCAAGAAGAGCTGAGAGTCTTCGTCAATAAACTTCAAGGTAACGGATTCGAGAATCTAATCATCAGTCAACCTCTGATGAAACAAACTGACTTGGTTGAAAGGAAGATGAGGATAAGAGAAGGAAAGAGACAGGTTACTACTGATAGTTATGCAATTAAAGGAAGAATGTCTTATAGGGTTAATCAGTTTCAACACAAGGAATATAAAAGACAGTTTATCAAAATCAACACGCCAATGTCGCACACTTTGCAATGCTTGTCGGAGATGAAGCTAATTACCTTGAAAGACCCTCCTCTGAATCCCAATACTTCCTCTCCTGGCTATAATCCTAATGCAAGGTGTTCATATCACTCCAATTGTCCTGGACATGACACTAATAACTGTTGGGAATTGAGGAATAAGATTCAAGACCTGGTTGACGAGGGAATCCTCGAGGTTACGCCAGAAGACCAGATTGAATTCTCTTATCATCCATCAAATATCGAAGCTGCCAGACATCCGGAGTGACAAGTTTAGAGGAAGAGGATTTGAGAACATTTGAATTTTCATTTGTAATTTCTTTTGTTTGCTTAAACACTTACTATTATGTCAAACTTTTGTTTTCACGTTAATTTGTTGCATATGTTTGTTTTGAATTAATCCATTTGTTTCACTATATTTAAATTATGCTTCTTACTTCTCTTTTGTGATATTCAACTCTTGATAAAGCTGTAAGCCTTTAGAGGGAGGATGACAAAGACGATACCATGATTTCATATAGTATGCTTTTGAACAGACTATGTTGACGATGTGCAGGCATTGTTTCGATTCCTAAATAATGGAGATATAAGGAAGTTAATGTTGGTGTAAGCCCTAGAGGCCAATACTTTTTTGGTACTTGTATCGGATTATTCGTTTAATAATAAAAGGCATTTCTTTATTATGTTTGTCTTTCAGAATAATAAAGTCCCTAGAATAGTTAGTCTGTTTAATGAAATGTTAAGTGTGACTTAATCATGAGATCCCATTAAACATAAAGACATTATTCTTAAAATATCCGTAGTCAAGCTTTATTGCAAAGTGGGATAACATTAAAGCATTGAGACTATTATGAAGATAGACTGATGATCACATCTCATGGATCATGGATAAAGAGTTATCAAGTCTTGACATAGGTATAAATATTAGGAGTAATATTTATACCGGATTGACCCGCTATGAGAATACTACATAGTATGTTATGCAAAGTGTCATAAGTTATTCTCATGGTGATAATGGTGTATTACCACCCTTCGACCTGAAACCACTATGGACCCTAGATGTAGAGTCGGGTGCTTTATTGCTGATCAAACATTATCCGTAACTGGATGATCATAAAGACAGTTGATGGGCACTCCACGAAGCATGCTGAGGGACATGAGTGTCCTAGATGGAATTTGCCAATCATGCATAACAGGAGAAATGTCTAAGGGCCCAATATTGAACTGGACAAGGATGACACAGTGTATGTCTTGTGTTCAATATAGACATAGGGGCAAAAGGGTAATTGTACAAACATATATTATCACGAAAAAGGTTTTGTCAGATCACATGACATTTTCGTGACTTGGGTAGCAGTGATGTGTTGCTAGATACCGCTCACTGTTTATTATGTTAAATATATAATTTAATATAATTACCAACGTTACGAAATCCTACAGGGTCACACACATAAGGACAGTTTGATGAGAGATAGAGAAATCAAAGGAACACCGTAAGGTACAGTGCACTTAAGTGAAAAATAGAAATTCGGATAATATAATAATAATTATTGTTATTTTATAATGGTTATAAAATAATAATAAAATAAATATATTTATTATAATAATAGTTATTATAATAATATATATAATATTATTATGGATCATGTGAATTGGGCTTTTAGCCCGCAGCCCACAAGAGAGTCTATAAAAGGAACCCTTGTGATAAAGCTTTTACTTGATGCAATTTCGTTTTTGATTCTCACTCAAATAATTCCGTTCGTAAGCAGCTAGCACTGTGACCGGAAGCTGTTCGTGTGGACTGAGTGGAGGCGTTGCACTTCATCAACGCTTGTGATCGCTGCATCAAAGATCTGAATCGCCACAAAGAGGTAACGATTCTATCACTGACCATGCTCATTCGTAAGGATCACTAAAGGAAAATTTTTGTTTTCCGCTGCGTTTAGATCGCAATTTTCCTTCAGTGGTATCAGAGCCACTTACGAAACCATGGATCTGATAGCTGTTAAATTTCCGTTTTTTTCTGTATTTGATTCGATTAAAACACAGAACGAATTTAACAATAAACGATTAATTAAATTTGGCATCTGTTGTGTACGATTTGGATGATTGATGTTGATTATGCTTCAGAAACCGACATTAGTATGGTGAAGTTGTGCGATACATTGATCATCCATAGGTTACACAATTAGATCGATCACTTTTATATAAGATATAAGAAATTCTGATGCAAAGATGGTATATGGGATATACTGTTTTGATTTCATCCATTCAATCACATAATGATTGTAATTCTTTTGAAAGATCATCATTTTCATTCGCTTCGGAATCCGACGTTAGTATGGTGAAGCAATGACATGTTGATCTATCATATTGAGTTATCAATCGAGTTGTGTTTGACGGCATGAAATTGTTGCATTAGGATTAATGGCAGTACAAGTGTTGTATTGCCGCAGACTTTTCCGGTTGGGGTTGTAAATGCACAAAAGTTGTGCAGGAAACGACGTGAAATACAATGAAGTGTTCATAAAATTTTTCATCGGGGCGCTACCCCTAACAACCCCGCAAGGAGGCGCTGCCCCCTTGACCCCCGTCCGCTGAACGGTCAGCGGAACCACCGTCCGCTGACCGGGCAGCGGAACCCCCGGCTAAGTCTGCAAAGTGTGATCAATCAGCCGAAATTTAATTTAGTTTATTTAATTATCGGAATTTTAAACTAATAATAAAAGTGTGTTTATTATTATTTATTTGTGGTGATCAGTTATGGCCTTAGTTTATCCTTTATTATTGTTTTGGGATTTTTAAATACGGCCTGCGAGTCGTGCCTCTCTCTCAATCTCTTTATGTAACTTCTTTTCTCATCTCACTCCCTCGTATGTAAAACGAGTTTTCTTATATGTAATGTAATATTATGTTATGAAGAAAAAGGAAGTATTCAATATTAAAGGAGGATAACCTTGGAGATCATGCTTGGAGAAGCTTAGATCGTTATTAGGTTAGCTTAGGTTCTCTCATTGGCTTGAGAGAACAATTGCGTTAGGGGCCATAATTGTATCTTTTTATATGTATGTTGATGCATGTAATTGTATGTTGATGCATGTGAGAGACGTTTTGCATGTTAAGCCGGTGAGATCAAACTAATAACAAATTCCCTCAAAATTAAATATTAAGTTTATGCTTTCCAATTTTTAGCACTCATCAAGACTAGTATCGAGCATTGTAGGTTTCGCCTACGCGAGGTGCATGTTCTATATTAGTAAGGTGTGATGGGATAATTGTAATATCCAATTGCTAAAACAATGGGTCAAACTTAACTAAACAAATTATAATAAGATTATACATGTTTAGAAGCAAGAATTGGGAATGATTCATGTGATGGATCAGAATAAGGAGTTATTCACCCAATTGAAAATATTCGAGAGTTGTATGAGATACAATTGGAAGGAGTTCCTACCTAAATAACTTAGTTTTGTGTAATCAGCCTAACGCTGACTTAAAACAAAGTGAAACATGGATCTCGACCCACTAGAAAGTCTTCCAACGGGATTTTCCGAATCAAATGATGAGGGTCATTTGTTTTGAATAAAATAGTGGGAGCATATTTGATTAAAGGCCTAATTAAATATGTTGTTTTAATGATACTTATATTTTCATATTTCTCTTGTAGATTACCATGACAACAAACACATCGAACAATATTTTGCGATCCATCCTAGATAAGGAAAAATTGTCTGGGACAAATTTCCTGGATTGGCACCGTAATCTGAGGATTGTCCTCAAGCACGATAAGAAGCTGTATGT
Organism: Lathyrus aphaca; assembly: GCA_963966055.1. Lineage (NCBI taxonomy): Eukaryota > Viridiplantae > Streptophyta > Magnoliopsida > Fabales > Fabaceae > Lathyrus > Lathyrus aphaca. Next base: position 266,894,931 of record OZ014519.1, read on the forward strand.
CTTGGAGACACCAGTTCCTGAGGAGGAACCTCCCAGTTCTGCACCAAAGGCAGAAAGAGATGCTTATAAGAAGCATTTCGATGATGCCAATGAAACCGCTTGCCTCATGCTTGCTACCATGAACTCTGAGCTGCAAAAGCAACACGAGAACATGTCTGCGTTCGATATGATCGGACATCTGAAAATGCTTTATCAAGAGCAAGCAAGAAATGAGAGGTTTCAGGTTTCAAAGTCCCTTTTTAACAGCAAGTTAGCTGAGGGAGCCCCTGTAAGTCCCCATGTACTCAAGATGATTGGGTATGTGGAGAACCTTGACAGATTAGGGTTTCCCCTTGGAAAAGAACTTGCGATTGATCTGATCTTGCAATCGTTGCCAGAGAGCTTCAGTCAGTTTGTCCTGAATTTCAATATGAATGACTTGGACAAAAGTCTTCCAGAACTGCTAGGCATGTTGAGAACTGCTGAGCAGAATATGAAGACAAAAGGGAAATCCATTATGATGGTCAGTAATGGAAAGAAACAGAACAAGAGGCCCATCAAACAGGGTGGTAGAGGGAAAGGCAAGGAAGTTGCCAAACCCAAACCCACTCCTCCTGTTTTGAAGCCTAGTGGAGGAATAGCAAAGGAGGGCACTTACTTCCATTGCGGTAAGACCGGACATTGGAAGAGAAATTGCCCAAAGTACCTGGAAGATAAGAAAAATGGAGTAGAGACTTCAAATTCAGGTATTTTTGTTATTGAAATTAATTTATCTACTTCTGCATCATGGGTATTAGATACTGGATGTGGTTCTCACATTTGTACTAATGTGCAGGGGCTAAAAAGGAGTAGAGATTTGGCAAAAGGTGAAGTTGACCTACGAGTTGGCAATGGAGCAAAGGTTGCTGCTTTAGCTGTAGGAACTTATGTTTTAACTTTACCTAGTGGTTTAATAATTCAGTTAGAGAACTGTTATTATGTACCTGCAATTAGCAGGAATATTATTTCCGTTTCTTGTTTGGACAAGTTTGGTTTTTCATTCATAATAAAGAACAATTGTTGCTCCATTTATTTGAATGATATATTCTATGCTACTGCAAAAATGAATAATGGACTATATGTCCTTGATCTTGAAATGCCAATTTATAACATTAATACTAAAAGGTTGAAACCTAATGAGTTGAATCCAACTTACCTTTGGCACTGTCGATTAGGCCACATAAATGAGAAACGCATTTCCAAACTCCATAAAGATGGACTCTTGGACTCTTTTGATTATGAATCATATGAGACATGCAGATCTTGTTTAATTGGAAAGATGACAAAGTCCCCATTCACAGGAAAAGGTGAAAGGGCTAATGATCTTTTGGCACTCATACATACTGATGTATGTGGACCACTGAACATACCATCCAGAGGAGGTTTTCAGTACTTCATCACTTTCACTGATGACTTCAGTAGATACGGATATGTGTATTTAATGAAACACAAATCTGAGTCCTTTGAAAAGTTTAAGGAATTCAAGAATGAAGTACAAAACCAACTAGGGAAGAATATTAAAGTTCTTCGATCAGATCGAGGCGGTGAATATTTAAGCCTAGAATTTGATGACCATCTAAAAGAGTATGGGATTCTATCCCAACTTACTCCTCCTGGAACACCACAATGGAATGGTGTATCTGAGAGAAGAAATCTAACCTTGTTAGACATGGTCCGATCCATGATGAGTCACGCCGATCTTCCAAACTCCTTTTGGGGACATGCATTATTAACAGCAGCTTACACACTTAACCGTGTTCCATCCAAAAAGGTTGATAAGACACCATATGAGATATGGAGTGGTAAGAAACCACATATGTCTTACATGAAGATTTGGGGTTGCGAAGTTTACGTCAAACGACAAATTTCAACCAAGCTTGAGCCCAAATCTGACAAATGCTTATTTGTGGGGTATCCTAAAGAAACAAGAGGATATTACTTCTACAATCCTTCTGAGGGCAAAGTGTTTGTCGCTCGAACTGGAGTCTTTCTGGAAAGGGATTTTATTTCCAAAGGAAACAGTGGGAGGAAAATAGAGCTTGAAGAAATTCAAGAATCACAAAACATTGAAACACCTATGGAGGAACTAGAGCAGGAAACACAAGTAGTTGTGGAAGAGCAACCTGCTCAAGTAGAACAAGACCAGCGTAGGTCAAGCAGGACACGTCACCAACCTGAGAGATATGGATATCTCATAAGTGATCAGGGTGATGTATTACTCATGGATCAAGATGAGCCTGTGACCTACAAAGAGGCCATAACTGGTCCTGAGTCTGAGAAGTGGCTAGAAGCCATGAAATCTGAAATGGATTCCATGTACACAAACCAGGTTTGGACCTTGGTAGAACCTCCTATAGGAGTTAACCCTATAGGATGCAAGTGGGTCTTCAAGAAGAAGACTGACATGGATGGTAAGGTACATACCTATAAAGCAAGACTGGTTGCAAAAGGCTATAAACAAATTCATGGGGTTGACTATGATGAAACCTTTTCACCAGTTGCAATGCTTAAATCTGTTCGGATTTTACTTGCCATCGCTGCATATCATGATTATGAAATATGGCAGATGGATGTCAAAACTGCTTTCCTTAATGGGAATCTTCTTGAGGATGTGTACATGACACAACCTGAAGGATTTGACATACCACAAGATGCCCAAAAGATATGCAAGTTACAGCGATCAATCTATGGATTGAAGCAAGCTTCCAGAAGCTGGAATCTTCGTTTTGATGAAACCGTAAAACAATATGGATTCATCAAAAATGAAGATGAACCTTGTGTCTACAAGAAGGTTAGTGGGAGCATGATCGTGTTTCTGGTATTATATGTAGATGACATATTACTCATTGGAAACGATGTCCCTACCTTGCAACAAGTGAAGACTTGGTTAGGGAATTGTTTTTCTATGAAAGACCTAGGTGAAGCAGCCTATATATTAGGAATTAGGATCTATAGAGATAGATCACAAAAACTGCTTGGCCTAAGTCAGAGTACATACATAGATAAAGTGTTGAGACGCTTTAATATGCATGATTCCAAGAAAGGATTCATACCTATGCAACATGGTCTGTGTTTATCAAAAACACAATCCCCTTCAACTAAGGAAGAAAGGGATCGCATGAATAAGATTCCATATGCATCTGCAATAGGATCTATCATGTATGCCATGTTATGTACTCGACCAGATGTCTCGTATGCATTAAGTGCAACGAGTAGGTACCAATCTGATCCCGGTGATGCTCACTGGGTAGCTGTCAAGAATATCCTTAAGTACTTGAGAAGGACTAAGGATTCATTCTTGATATATGGAGGTCAGGAAGAGCTTGATGTAATTGGTTACACTGATGCTAGCTTCCAGACAGATAAGGATGATTTTAGATCACAATCTGGTTATGTGTTCTGTCTCAATGGTGGCGCTGTGAGCTGGAAAAGTTCAAAGCAGGAAACAGTTGTTGATTCTACAACTGAGGCCGAGTATATTGCTGCCTCAAATGCAGCAAAGGAAGCTGTTTGGATCAAGAAGTTCATTAGTGAACTTGGCATAGTCCCTAGCATTGTGGATCCCATTGGTTTATATTGTGATAACAATGGTGCTATCGCACAAGCTAAGGAGCCTAGATCTCACCAACGATCCAAACACATACTTAGGCGTTATCACCTCATTCGAGAGATAATCGATCGGGGAGATGTGAAGATATGCAGAGTACCTACACTTGACAATATCGCTGACCCATTAACAAAGCCTCTTGCGCAACAGAAGCATGATGGTCATACTAGATCTATGGGTATTAAGGGTATGCCTAATTGGCTCTAGTGCTAGTGGGAGATTGTTGGTGTAAGCCCTAGAGGCCAATACTTTTTTGGTACTTGTATCGGATTATTCGTTTAATAATAAAAGGCATTTCTTTATTATGTTTGTCTTTCAGAATAATAAAGTCCCTAGAATAGTTAGTCTGTTTAATGAAATGTTAAGTGTGACTTAATCATGAGATCCCATTAAACATAAAGACATTATTCTTAAAATATCCGTAGTCAAGCTTTATTGCAAAGTGGGATAACATTAAAGCATTGAGACTATTATGAAGATAGACTGATGATCACATCTCATGGATCATGGATAAAGAGTTATCAAGTCTTGACATAGGTATAAATATTAGGAGTAATATTTATACCGGATTGACCCGCTATGAGAATACTACATAGTATGTTATGCAAAGTGTCATAAGTTATTCTCATGGTGATAATGGTGTATTACCACCCTTCGACCTGAAACCACTATGGACCCTAGATGTAGAGTCGGGTGCTTTATTGCTGATCAAACATTATCCGTAACTGGATGATCATAAAGACAGTTGATGGGCACTCCACGAAGCATGCTGAGGGACATGAGTGTCCTAGATGGAATTTGCCAATCCTGCATAACAGGAGAAATGTCTAAGGGCCCAATATTGAACTGGACAAGGATGACACAGTGTATGCCTTGTGTTCAATATAGACATAGGGGCAAAAGGGTAATTGTACAAACATATATTATCACGAAAAAGGTTTTGTCAGATCACATGACATTTTCGTGACTTGGGTAGCAGTGATGTGTTGTTAGATACCGCTCACTGTTTATTATGTTAAATATATAATTTAATATAATTACCAACGTTACGAAATCCTACAGGGTCACACACATAAGGACAGTTTGATGAGAGATAGAGAAATCAAAGGAACACCGTAAGGTACGGTGCACTTAAGTGAAAAATAGAAATTCGGATAATATAATAATAATTATTGTTATTTTATAATGGTTATAAAATAATAATAAAATAAATATATTTATTATAATAATAGTTATTATAATAATATATATAATATTATTATGGATCATGTGAATTGGGCTTTTAGCCCGCAGCCCACAAGAGAGTCTATAAAAGGAACCCTTGTGATAAAGCTTTTACTTGATGCAATTTCGTTTTTGATTCTCACTCAAATAATTCCGTTCGTAAGCAGCTAGCACTGTGACCGGAAGCTGTTCGTGTGGACTGAGTGGAGGCGTTGCACTTCATCAACGCTTGTGATCGCTGCATCAAAGATCTGAATCGCCACAAAGAGGTAACGATTCTATCACTGACCATGCTCATTCGTAAGGATCACTAAAGGAAAATTTTTGTTTTCCGCTGCGTTTAGATCGCAATTTTCCTTCAGTTAATCCCTAGTCAACCCTTTTGAGGCTATGAAGTAGGAGTTTTTATTCTCACGCAAATTAAAACCCTTAATTATAACTAGGGCAGGGTAGTTCCTCGGTTAACTCAATTATTCCAGTTGTCATTTTTATACACAATTAATGATGGTTCCTTGTAATCATTAAGTCTGACAGTCAAAGAAAAGTTCACTAAGTCAAAACCTATGAAGGAGACGTGGTAAAAATTGAGACATCCCGCTGACTGTAATCTTGAAATAGTTCAGGCAAAAGGAAGGGATAACAAAGACAAAAGAAAAAGAGGTCACTACAAATCCTTAACAAAAAAAAAGATGACTGACTTTTCAAATAAACTTCTGTCAGTGTTACAATTCCAAACTCTTTTAGAGCCTCAATGCATAAGTTAACCGAACATAGGACTGAAGAACATCGCGAAGAATGGGTTAGGTACAAATAAAATTTGAGCCTTTATCCTTTGTTTCTTAAACAGTGAACCAGGCCATGTTACAAGCCTTTAAAAGTCCTAACTGAAGCATGGTTAGTTCGAAAGCGTATTGCTACAAAAAGGTATTCTGCCTCCTTTAAGGCTTATTATAAATCCGGAGTTAATATCACAGTTTTTACATACATTGTTTTGCTAAAATAATTCTTTTTCAAAACATCAAGATAGACATAAGCGTTGCATTTTGAATATCATTGTTTGCATATAACTAAGTGTTTGACAGCAGAGAAGCTTACATGATGAACATTCAATAAACCAAAGTCCTCTCGACAGACAAAGTTTCTTCCTGGGCCTGACTCAGTTGGATCAAATCCAATGTATACATGGAGCATGGTTATTATCTTCCACTCAAGGGGCATGCCATTTGGGGCAGGCCTCCTCATCTGAATTCCCAGAAGTAACATTACCAAGTTCACGATGCCATGGGCATATTATTGTGGGGAATTTTGTTTATTTCTCTTGAGGTAGCCTTTTTCAAATACTTCCATTCTGGGGAAAATCATCATCGGCTAGGGGCAACGCTCTCTTTTCAAACCAGATCAAAGTTAGTTGCAAGATCCTTAACCATTACCCAAGTCGTACACAATCCACCACAGTCTGAAAACACATTCCTCTAATTACATTGCCTTGATACCGGATTTCAGCAAAAGCCATTGTGGAAATTAATTGTCTGTGTCGATATTATCAGATGGTGTCAGTATCATGTCTTCGAATTCAGTCATGATAATTCCTAGAAAATTACTCGGGGAAGTCGAGAATATCAGAAGTTCTGAATCTATTGGTTACTTTGAATGAATATATGTTTTCAAATAAGATTGATGTTTACCAAAATGCATAAAATTACTATGATAGCATTTACTAAGGACCCTTTGAGGTAGGAATACCCAATAAAGTTCATATCCAACAGATCTTCGCAGGTTCATCCCCACAGAGTAATCTTTACGGATTTATTTCAGCAAATTATTTCAAGTAACCTCTTGTCCATCCAGCTCTACAAATTCCCAGACAGATTTCTCTCAAACCTGATCCTCTGAAGAATTGACACTTGGTCGGGTAAGTCTCTCAGAGGAATGTCTGTCTCTTTTATCCCCAGTCAGGGTTTTTAGGAATTTAATCTTCCAATAAAAAGTATGACGAACGGAAATCGAAAGGTCTTGGGTACAATATTCTGAAACAATACGGGAATGATGCTTTCATATTTATCATCAACAAATCGGGATTTATTTTCCCCGGCAAGCAGTTGTTACATGAAGATGCTAGTGTGCTTCAACTACATAATTCATACATATATCATTTACATCATATCATGCCATACACATCCATAATGCATACGACATTATCACTTATATTATGAACATTATGCATACATCAAATAATCTTGCATAAACTAAATTTTCCTTTTTAGGATAGTTCGCAGTCAGATAAACATTATCAACTCCTTGAGACAGTTCAGAGACGATCTAAACGAAGATCTAGTGATGATGCTTAGTGCATGATGCTTTTCTTTACAGAGACAATTGAGACCATATATACAAAGATCTAGTACTGGTACTTAGTGCTGACACTTTCCTGAGACAGTTCAGAGACAATCTAAATGAAGATCGAGTGCTGATACTTAGTGCAGGATATTTTTTCAAAAGCAATTCAGAGATAATCGAAGCGAAGATTTAGTTTTGATGCCTAATTCAAGATATTTTCCTAGAGATAGTTCAGAGATGATCTAAATGGAGATCTAGTACTGATACTTAGTTCAGGATGTTTTTCTTTCCTAGAGATAGTTCAGAGACGATCTAAACGAAGATCTAGTGTTGATACTTAGTGCGGGATATTTTTCCAAAATCAATTCAGAGATAATAGAAACGAAGATTTAATTATGATGCTTAATTCAAGATATTGTCCTTGAGACAGTTCAGAGACGATCTAAACGAAGATCTAGTGCTGATACTTAGTGCATGATATTTTTCCAAAAGCAATTCAGAGATAATCGAAACGAAGATTTAGTTCTGATGCTTAATTCAAGATATTATCCTTGAGACAATTCAGAGACGATCTAAACGAAGATCTAGTGCTGATATTTAGTTCATGATATTTTCCAGAGGAAATTTAGAGATAATCGAAACGAAGATATAGTTATGATGCTTAATTCAAGATATTTTCCTAGAGACAGTTCAGAGACGATCGAGACGAAGATCTAGTGTTGATACTTAGTTCAGGGTATCTTTTTTTCCCCAGAGACAGTATAGAGACGATCGAAACGAAGATCTAGTGTTGATACTTAGTTAAGGATATGTTTCATAAATAATTCAGAGATGGTCGAGACGAAGATCTAATTCTGATACTTAGTGCAGTAACAACATTCAGATAAAGTCAAACGTAGACACATTCTAATACTCCTACCCATAGATAATTTGGATGGCATCTATAAGCCCATCTCTAGTTACTCCGAATGGCATCTTTAAGTCCATTCAAGCAATACAATCAATCAACAATATTATTTTGCGCACCGGCGACTGCAAATTTTTGGGCTTAAATGTTCAATCCTCCTCCGCCTTTAGGTCACGAATGGCGTACATGTCAATCTAACCCCTCAGGTTTCAGAAAATTGAACAAGTTCAGTTGTTGTACCTCATAATTTTCCCTCACATCTTCAAGATAATATGCCTCAAGAGGTCTCCTAATAGTCACAAGATTCTCAATTGCTTAAAAGGATTCAAAGTTTCATCAAACAAATCCTCCTCCTAAGCAATGGATCTTAAAATAGGGTTTTGAGTTTCCCAAGGTAAATTAGACTTCCAAATACTCAAGTGGACTTCATAGTGTCCCACATACTTCAAATAATTCTCATGTCAAGTTTCAAGGCTTTCCCTACAAGTTTGGTCAGTCAGATGCTCAGATACTTAAAAAATCAATTAACTTGGTCAAAAAGTCAACTGTGGTTATAAAGTCAAACTTCAAGATTTTTTGTAAACATCAAGATTATGAGGTGAAATTCATAATTTGAACAAGGGTTGATCATGATTCATCAAGGAAACCTCATAATCATCAAGAATCAAGAGTTACTAAATCAGGGTTGTGTGCAGGAAAAGTCAATTGTACTTTGACCAACCATAACTTTCATATGCTTAATCAAAAATTTCCCACCCAAATCTCATTTTGAAGGAAATTCAATTCCATACAACTTTGTGTCTCACAAGCCAAAGCAAAAAATGCTTCATTTGAGAGATATGAGCCAAGACCTTACAGGTCCTTTGAAAAGTCAACAAAAAGTCAACTTTTTCAAAAGCTCATAACTTAAAAATGGAAGATCAAATGGACATGGGAACAAAATTAGTAGTTAGAGTACACTCTAAGATTTCTAAAAAGTCCTTGAACATATACATGGGATAAAAATTGAGATAGTTATGCATTGTTGAAGTTGAGCAATTTTGAGGAGGTGTATGAAGCAAAAATGGCCAAAACTCAAGTTTCTTCCAAATGGGCCCATATTTTTCCAATCCAAACTCAATTATAATATCATGCACGACCCATAGATCATAATATCTGATTTTTTTTATTTTTTTTATATTATATTGGATTTATTTCATTTAAATTCAATTTTAATTAAGATAAATATTGAAAAATTAAATATTTGATCCTAGGTCTATTTTGAGATCAAATATTTGATGTTTATGATGATTGTAAGTGTCCAAATTCGTGCAAGACCAAAAGAGTATGATTTCGTCTAATTTTTTGACCAAATTGGAAACATCTTTTCTTCATCCTCAAGTAACCTCTTAATCCATCACAAAAGCCAAAAAAATTGACCTAAATTACACCCTCTATAAATATTTATCATCTCCACAAGTCAAGAAGACGAAATTTTTTATCAAAGAAAGCATACAAAAACTTCAAAAAAACTCGAGTAAGTTGGATTCATTTTTAGGGTTGCAGCCACTCTCAAGGAGGTTTGAAGGTCCAAGAACATTCTTTAGACTCTTCTGAAGGCGTACCAATCATCACATTGCTCCAAAACCTCATAAAACGCCATAACCGAATTTGCTTTTTTGGTTTTTTTTTTCAATTTTTCGATTTCATTTTATATGCATGATACATCTAATCTCTTTGCATATTTTTGTTTTGTATGATATGAGCAAGCTATCTGGGCGATCGAATTGAAGTTTAGGTACAAAAATCGTGACTTGCCATTGTTAGGGCACCAGTGAGAACTAAACTGTTGGTTAATCTGTTGTAATTCGTTTTTGCCGATACTTTGAAGGTTGCGGTAGTGATAAGAATTTTAGTCTGACAAGTAAGTCAGGTAAGTGCTACTGTTTCGATTTACTCCGAATTTTTTCCAGAAGTTCAGAAAACAAATCGAAGAACAATACTCTTTTAGATTAGAATTCTAAAAGACTTCGTCCCTCAAAATCGCAAATTCCTCTTTTTTTCTATTTTATTTGATTTATTTTCTATTACCATATTCTCAAAAAAATCTGAAAAAAAATTATGCGCTCTTTATTTGATTTTATTAGATTTTTAGCATCGTTTTAATATTTTTTAGATTTTATTTTAATCGCTTTTCTTATTTTCCATTATTTTAAAATCTGCAGTGATTTTATCTGACTCTGTTTTTTTTTATTCTTTTAATAGCACGATAAAGAAAAATATCCTCCTCTCATCTCAAAGACTCAATATTCTTCCGATCTTTTCGTTTCGATTATTTTACGATTTCTAAATAAAATGTAACTGCTAAAGCCTTGTAATAGTTTATGTTTATTTTCCGCACTTTACATTTCCTGTCAGGATTTTTTATATTTATGTATCTCTCCCAAAGCCATGTAATAGTTTAAACTGGGGTTTTATTTTCCTCATTATAAATTGTTAGATGTATGCTTAATAGGATTGTATGGCAAGACTAAAATCAACCGTTAACTAACCCTAATTCTCAAGATTAAAATAACTGAACAAAACACACTTTTCACACATGCACCTCTAGGGTATCCCCTTCTTGTTGCATTACGAAAATGGTCAAGTCGCTCGAACATGGGGGTATCTTAGTAAAAGCTACCTACGAACAAGATCATCAAGTCCCTTCAAAATAAAATATCATAGTCCCTTCGAGTTGCCTACGAATAAATGATCTCGTCCCTCGATGACCCTACGAAAATGATGATCGTCCCTTCGAATTACTAAGATACCCCTACAAGGTTGCCTTCTATGACCATGCGATGACCCTACGCTCGTCCCTTTAAACATCCAAGGTAAAGACTACTTTCTCACTAATAATAAGGACAGTCTTACCCCTAAAGGAAATAAATAACAAGAAAGACCTTACAATCTTAGGTTAAGTAGTTCTTAAGTACTTGCTCACTTCTATTCAAAAAACTTTTTACACCTCATTTTTCAAAATACTTTCAAACTAAACACTTTGTATATATCCATACGAGGATCATTGCAAAGTTAAAGACTTATGAAAATATTTTCTAAACACACACTACACTCTTTTTCAAACAAAAATAAAGTGAGCTAAGTAATTAAGAGTGCATGGATAACCATGGATACAAAGGGTGCTAACACCTTCCCTTTGTATAACCTACCCCCCGAACTCAAATCTTTTAAAGGTCTTTCCTGTTCTTTTATTCCTTTTCCTTATTGGATAAAATAAAAGTCGGTGGCGACTCTTGCTATCCACAACATAGTTTTTGGTAACAAAAATGTCCAAGTCAGTTCTCCCACCGTGTTACACCCCCTCTTCGATATACCCTTCAGGTTACCTCATAAGGATTATTTCATCAAGATCACCATACAAGAACACAATCTTTACATCAATCTATTCCAGTTCAAGGTCGAAATGTGCCACCATGGCAAGCAACATTCGAATGGACCTGTGCTTCACAACAGGCGAGAACACATCATTAAAGTCGACACCTTATTTCTGAGTGAACCCCCTTGCAACCAACATTGCCTTATATCTCTTCGACGCCACTCCTTTGATTCCTTCCTTAACATTGAAAATCCATTTACAAATAACTAACCTGGCTCCAACAGGTTTCTTGATCACTTCCCAAGTATTGTTATCATGAAGAGATTTCATCTCATCATCCATGGCCTTCAGCCATTCAGTCTTATTTCGACTCCTCATAACTTCCTTATAGTCTCTAGGTTCTTCGTCTAGAACCTCACTTACAGAGATTAAGGCATATGTTATAAGATCTGCATACTCAAGTCTCTGAGGTGGTTTGATGACTTTTCTCGACCTGTCTCTTGCTAGAAGATAGTCATTATCAGTATCCTCATCTTCGGCAGTAGTTTATGCTTCTTCTTCGACTTCATCTGGGTCATGCAATTCAGCATCAATATGCTCCACCTCAACAGGAATTTCTCCATGTTCCAACTTTTCGACAACATCGTCAGTTTTCTTGAAAGCCATCTCAGCTTCATTGAAAACTACATCTCGACTGGTGATACACCTCCTATGACCTGGCTCTATGAACCATAGCCTATAAGCTTTGACTCCTTAAGGATATCTCATGAACATGCATTTTAGAGCTCTAGGTTCGACCTTGTCTTGCCTAATGTGAGCATAGGCTACACAACCAAATACTCACAGTTTGTCGATATCTGGTGGATGTCCCGACCAAACTTCTTCAGGTGTCTTCATATCTAACGCAGTTGAAAGACATCTGTTTATCAGATATGTTGTTATCGAAACAGCTTCATCCCAAAACACCTTCTTTAATCCAGCACTAACCAACATGCATCTAACCCTTTCTAGGATTATTCGATTGAATCTCTTAGCTAGACCATTTTGCTGAGGATTACCTGCTACAGTCTTATGCCTTGCAATCCCAAACTCGGCACATTAACTATCAAAAGCTTCATTGCAAAATTCAAGGCCATTATCAGTCTCAACCTCTTGACCTTTCTTCCAGTTTGAGTTTCGACCAGAACCTTCTAACTCTTGAAATTCTCAAAAGTTTCATCCTTCGTCTTCTGAATGAATACACATAACTTTCTGGAATAGTCATAAACTATGGATAGAAAATATCTTGCACCTGAATGTAAAGGATTCCTTGCAGGCCCCCAAAGATCATCATGGATGTAATCAAGGGATCCATGTGTTCTTTTTTTTTACCTTTGTTAAACTCCAACCTACACGATTTACCAAATACACAAGATTCACAAAACTCCAACTTCTCGACTTTATCACCACCTAGTAGGTTCTGTTTCTCCAATTCGATCAGGCCTCTCTTGCTGACACGGCCCAATCTCATGTGCTATAATTTTGTCTTCGATAACAGTTTCATGGATGCAACATTTATCGAACCCCTTACAACTTCATCCTCAAGGGTATACAAGCCTTGTTTCTTCACGCCTCTCAAGACTTCCTTCGACCCCTTAATGACTCTTAGAATACTTTTCTCTCCTTGAAAAACATATCCCTTCTTGTCGAATTCACCAAGAGAAATCAAATTTCTCTTTAAGTCAGGTACATATCTAACTTCAGTCAATAGTCTTATTGACTCATCATGGAGCTTGAATCTCACAGATCCAATACCTGCAATTTTGCAAGCTTTGTTGTTTCCCAGCAGCACCGATCCACCATCTTGATAACATAGCTCCTCGAACAAATCTTTGTTTGGAGTCATGTTCCAAGTGCAACCTGAATCCATAATCCACTCTTTTCTTCAGTCGCAGCTCGAAACCACAAGAACATCAGATGAGTCGAAATCATCTTGAACAATAGCAGCATTGCCATTATCATTACCTCCATGATCGTTCAGGCATTCAGGACACACCTTTCAAATGTGACCCTCCTACTTACAATGATAGCATCGAACATCAGATGTTTCACCACTATAAGACTTATGTTGACTTTTTACCTTCTTTTTGTCGAACTTACCATCCTTTCGCAAGAATTTCGCCTTAACGACCAAACCTTCACCAACCGTCGAAGGTTTATGCTCCTTGCATTTGTTTAAGTCCTTATAGTACAAGGCAGGTTGAACATCTTCAAAGGTCAGGGACTCTCTTCCATATAAGAGGGTTTCTTTGAAGTGAGCATGTGTTTTGGGCAAAGCGCATAACAGCAACAACGCTTGATCTTCATCATCGATCTTCACATCAATATTTGTAAGATCAAGAATCATCTTGTTGAACATATCCAACTGCTCAGCCAACACTTTTTCTTCACTCATCTTGAATGAATACAAATCTTACTTTAGGTAGAGTTGATTCACCAACGATTTGGTCATGTACAAACCTTCAAGTTTCAACCATAACCCTGACGCCATCGTCTCCTTTGATACCTGTCGAAGAACCTTATCACCAAGACTCAACAATATTGCACTGTGTGATTTCTCAATCATGGTCGCCTTTTCAGCTGTCGTCAACGCAACATTCATGGCCGTCTCTCCCTTCAACGCTTCCAAACAACCCTGCTGAACAAGTAGGGCTTTCATCTTCAAGCGTCACAGACCAAAATTGTTCACTCCAGTGAACTTTTCAATCTCATACTTTGTTGAAGGCATCTTCTCCACGCTCACCGCACCAATTTGTTGTGAATTATATACCTTAGAAACCAAGTATAATAGGTTTCTTTGTGATTAGTTAGGAAACCCACAAGGGTTAGGGTTAATGGTTACCAAAATAACAACAAGGATTGGTTATAAACTATTATTCTTTCCTTTCTCTTTAAACAAGATTACAAGTATACAAGAATAACAAATAACATTTCTCACTTTTGTCTTAGGGTTTTATCTTCCTATTTTCCCTTATACAAAATATGAGAGACTAGTATGCTATTTATAATAAAACTAACATACTAACCTAATGGGATTTTTAACAATTACCCATTACAAGCTAACTTAAGCAATCAGATCCATAACACAAGTCCCAATTAAACAATAACATGTGAGCAGACTTCGACGGCATGCTATTCGTATTAAAGTTTGTTCCAATATTCCACAATATATATATATATATATATATATATATTAGATCTTTTATTTTATTTACTTTGGTTTCCTAAATCAGGTATACTTACAGGTGGTGGTCAACAAAAAGATCTTATTAATTTTTTTTAATTTTAATCATTAAATTTGTTTTGTGCTAGTCAAAATTTTGGGACTCATTGCTTCATGTCGGCCAGAGATTCAATAGTACGAAATTTAATATTTAGTCTATTCAGTTGCCCCAAGATATAAATACATTCGTAACAAGCTTTAATGTACACAATCTCTAATCTCCACTTTCACTATCATCTATCTTGAACCCTAAACTGATTTGGATGTTTGAGTGTTAATCATGCAAGTACCCTATCCCCCTTAGGTCATCATATCGGAGATAGTTATACACCATTAACAACGTCACATCAACGTCGATACTTCTGATTCAAGAAACATTATGGTCACAACCTTTGATTAATAGTGTCACGTCAACGTAGTGCATCGGAAGCTCCATTCCGCCATAGTTTTTGTAACACCCCATACTACTTTCAGAATTATTGGCTAACCCCACAAACCAACACGGTTCTTTTCAGCATGCTTTGTCGTAACTCACACGTTTTTCAAGAAATTTTACATAAGCTCACCCATCCAAATACTATTCTAAGTCAAGCACGATTAATTATGGAGTTCTTATTTGTTAGACTATCTAAAAAAAGATGCATCTTGTTGGTATAGGTAGTACCAATCAATCCTTATAAGTTTTCCTTCAATATACCTACATAGTCTCAAGATCCTCTCATTCTGATGTAATTCGGGCGACCACTTCCCACCCTCTTCGGTTTTGGGTGTCACAACCACTCCCCGTCCTCTTCGGTCTCATGTGTTACATGTCCACTAGCTTATGTTTGATTTGTCCACAAACCACATCATATAAGAAGATGTATGTTCTCATACCATTTATATAGAGATATTATTAGATAGATCAAGACTACAAAAGAATTTTAAAAAATTATTTGATATTATATAAATCAATTTATCTATACAAATATCAACTACTAAAATTCGTGGACGTTTAAATTGTTAGAATTTTTTTTTATTTTTTGGTAATGATGAGGGACAAAGGTCCAAAGAAAAAATGAAATTATAAAAGCACCCCCTAAAGGTGAAATCTCCCAACTTATCCTCTGCCAACCAATGTTCAATAAAATTATGAGCAATGGAGAAATAAGTCAAATCCAAATTTGACTTACACACAACTTTAGCCAAGGCATCAGCACATTGATTGGCTTCCCTGAAAATATGTGAAACAGAAACCTCATCAAAACGACTTAAAAGACTCTCAATCTTTCGAAGTATCTCTAGTCTGTCACTTCTACTAGATCTTCCTTGATTAATATCTAAAGCAATCTTGGAAGAATCTATATTAACTTCAATTCTCTTGAAGCTTAAATCTAAAGCAAACATTAACCCTTAAAGAATACCCCATAACTCAAGCCATATAGCTACTACAATTCCTCATATTTTTAGAGAAACCTCTCAACCAACAACCCTCTTCATTTCTAATCAAGCCCCCGCCATCAGCAATAACACCTTCAATACAAGAAACCTCTCAACCAACAACCCTCTTCATTTCTAATCAAGCCCCCTTGTCTAACCTCCTTAAATCTACCAATATTGTTTGAAATTTTATATACGTGATTATTGTAACCATAATAATATTAGATAATTTAATGGTTAAATTAATTTAATTCATTATTTACAAGGAGTTATTGATGATATTAATATGGCAAACTGATTATGTGTGCGTATCTCTTGCTTTATAATTGAAAACATGAAGGCTTCAGACGTGGAAGTTTAACAAAAAAACTGTGACTTGATACTTCAATGAAGAAGTTTTAAGAAAATCAACTTATGCAGAAATACTTGTTGGCATAAACCAACTATCATACAACAAATGCTAATTGAATAGGTGCTTAAACACTTGATCCAAACATAGGTAAGCACAATCATTCAAAGAAAATTAATACATATCTTGGTTACTTATAAATAACAAGTAACTTGAAATTATTCAGTTATATATACTCATTAAAAGATCTACAATGAGTGCTAAATAATGTTGTGATTTTTGCAAAATGTTTCAATCCTCAAGCAAGGCTTTGTGCCAAGGATACCTACTTAACATCAAAACCACAGCTCACATTCTAAAATAACAACTAATCCCGCAAACATAGATTACATATTTCCTTTTCCTTTTCGTTCTAGCCCGGATACTCTGCATCACTACAGTCTGTTCAACCATATCTCGGCCGGCTCCAAAGAATCCAGATTTGATTCCAGCACTTATTTTTTACTCTGCAATACCAACCTCACCCCTTCTTGCAGCTAAAAAATTACAAAAAGGAAGATCAAAAAAACTACTCAAACAATTAACTGGAATACATTATAAGAGAGCCTTCCACTTTATTGGATGTTATTGGCTGTGGCTGGTTCCGCTATCCAATTCCACACTCTCACTTGGCCGGTTCCATCACCGGTGAAGAATATGCTACCAGGACCAGTTTGAATTGCCCGCACCTCTTGTTTGTTGAATATCTTGCCTCTCTCTGCAAATCTGTACAAGATATGGGCAGGAAAGTTAAGAACAAGTTCCAAACTCTCAAGAGACCAGAGTTATAAAAGAAAATGGCATAACAAAAACTGACTTTAGAAAATAGAAACTACCACGCTATATTATCAAGAATTTCTTTATAAAATGAATTATTAAAACTTATATTGAGAAACACGCATATCTAAAAGAGCAAGAATATGAAGTTATTCACTTACGATGGCAGATCATAGAGGCGAACAGTGTTATCATTGCAAGAGCACAGCAATATGGGTTTGCCTTGTGAATCATGCATCCCACAGAGAGTGACTATACCCTACAGGAAGATCATAACATCATCAGAAACATAACAACAGAAAGGTTATAAATGGAATTGAATCCCAACAATCATGAAATATCAACAATTCAAATGGAACAAGAAAATTCCTACATAAGGTCAACAATATCAAAGGGGAAAATAATTAAATTCATACATACATGTTCTTCGGTGTGAGTATATGTCACTTCCAAATTTCCACTTTCTGTGGCAAACCATACCTGTATAATAATAAATCATAACAGTCAAGCCAAGAACAAACATAAAAACAAATATCAGCAAATAGTGAGAAACTGACCTTCACTGTTTTGTCTAATGAACAAGATATAAGGAACTGATCCCAGCAAAGGACAGACATCACAACAGATGTGTGCCCTGTTAGTGTCTGTAAACACTGCAAGGTTTCAAGGTTCCAGACCTGAAAAAGAAGCAACCAGTTCAAACAAATAAATTAAAAATTCGAATAAATAAAAACCAACACCAAATTCCACATTGCTCAAGAGGAATGTAAAGAAAATGATTATCAAAGATAGCTTAAGTATACTTACTCTAATTGTATTGTCCATTGAACCAGAATAAAGTCTATTCGCTCCAACAACTAATGAAACAACACCACGGGAATGACCTTTAAGAGATGCAGCTGGCTCGAAACAGTTGGCAGCTACATTAAACTTCCATACCAATATAGCTCCATCCTGAAATAGCAGCAATTCCCTTGAAATTAAAATTTAAGCTGGTCTTCCAAACTCGTGTAGACAAATGTTTCGTGAATTAAACTTTCACTTTCAATAACTTCTAAAAATCCTAAAAAAAAAATCATATTTGTTTGACTATAAGTAAAAATATTACTTAAGATTCTAGGAACATAAACCATAGCTGTCGATCCCAGATAGGGGCGTGCAGTGCAGTGGAGCACAAAACTAGGATACCAAAATAGTGTTTGGCTGGATGGTTGATCGCTATGTGGACATTTTTCCAACAAATAACTCAAAAGTCACAATCACAAGTCTTAAGACTTACAGTAACTAAACATTCTAACTCCCAAGGTGTATAAGACACGCATTGGTGTCTAGGTTGGTGGAAGTTGGCTCGACGACGGCTGCACATGGGTGCTATGTATCAGCAGCGTCTGAGTCTTCATTTTTAGAATAGAATATTGACAGCAGACGAAGTTGCATAAAGAATGAGAATAACAATCCTCGGAGCATCTGGTCTACTAGTGGCGACAAGCTCCTATTCTGGGCAGCACCAGTGCCATCCCAGTGCAAAATGGCGCTATTAACGATGTAGGCATAAAATTGCAAGAGTTGCAAGTTAATGGGTTAAAGGCTTATATATTAGATTACCTAGTCAGTTCTTACTTTTTAATGCTGATGTAAGCAGTATCCAGTCCCTCACATTTCTAAATGTAGAAAGGCTGTCGTAACAAGAGTCTACATAAACTCATGAAACTTAAACTCAAATTGTAGTTATAAGTTTATTTAATATTAAAATAAAGTCCTGGATCCAGTAATTTTAGTCATATTGCCAAGTGAACAACTTAAAATAGGTACACCCAACAGCAAGAATACAGAACCAATCAACTATTAATAAAACACCACCAGCAAGAACACAAAAACAGAACACGGAACAGTAATTAAGAAGAATAAAATCAGAAATGAGCTTTGATTGGACATTCAGTCAGATAGCAATCTACAAAGTTAAATGCATGGAAAACAAACAACACCTGTATTCCATAGGCACAACATAATAATAATATACATCAGAAGTCAGGAGTACTGCCTCAAGAAATAGACTATGACTTGAAAAGAAATGGAAAGGAAAAAAACAAAATATATTGCCAACGGAGGAAAAAAGATTACCTGCGTGCCAGCAAAGAGCATATCATTAATCACAACAAGTGCATAAACTTGACCGACAGGGCCATCTAGACTTAGTTCCATTGAATTTTGTGTGTTCCAAGCCTGACAACCAACGAGACCAACCAAACAGGATATCAGTCAAGATGCTACAAGTGGCAGAAAAACAGTATTTTAAATAAAACATTTCACTAAATATAGAGTTGAGGTACTTGATAAAAAAATATAAAAATGCCCATTTGCTCTTTCTAACCTTAACAAAATTGGGTATGCCAACAAAAAGCCAGGGACCTTCACTGATCATACAACCCACTTCACCACCAAGATTGATCACAGCTATACACTGCACAGGATCATAAACAAAAATATAAGTTCAGTTTTACACCTACTTTAGTTCTTTGGCAAAAGCAACTGACATTCCAAAAAGAGTTGTCTATGTATTTATAACTAAAACAAACAGCAAAACAAAAAAATAGTAGCAACCTGTCCAGACTGGCAGTCCCAAACCCTTACGGTCTCATCAGTACTTCCAGTATAAAGCTTATCCGAACCAGAGGGCATAGCAATTCCACTCACAACCTGTTCATTCAACAAAGCCAAAACTCATCCCATCAGCACATTACCCAAAAACTGCCTTAATTCACATAACTAATTTCAGTGTATTGATTACGAGACGCAGTTCAACATATCCAATTGCCTTGTATCATGAAATTCAGTGATAAACATGTTGGCATCCATAGGTTTCCCTGACAAGCTATTACTAATTTCTAAACTATAATAACACATTCTATAAATTTAATAAACTTTTTTTCTTTACCTTTTTATGTCCTTAAGCTAAGATATTTCTAAATTACAATAACACATCTCTATAAAATTAATAAGCTAAAACTTTTTTCCTTTACCTTTTTATGTCCTTCAAGCTGAGTCAATAAAGAAAAGCCATCCCCTACACTCCAAGAGTGAAGGAACTTACACCTGTCTCCAAAACCACAAGTTCCTTGAATCCAATAAGTGCAAACTCTTTCAACATTCACAACAACTCCCCTACCACCTCCTCCTACACTACCGCGGCCCCCACCGCGACCACGCCCACCACCACGCCCAGGCCCCCACGAATTAAAACTCGAGCCACCACCACGCCGGTTACTAGAGAAACCAGAATTTTCGGCATAAGGCCGTTTTGAAGGAGCACCATTCCCATTAGAAGTAGGCAGCTCACTATGCAGAAACGGACACGGATAACGATTGCACTTCCCCGCTTGCCATTGATAACATACTTTCTGATTCTTTGCGTCACCACCGGTGGACCCACCGAGACGATTATAAACGCGCTTATTACCACCGTCGAAATCCATAGATATAAAGACTGATTTCACCAAAAATTTCGATTTTCCTTTCGAATTTGAATGGGAATCAGAGAATTACGGTCTACAAGACTCTATCTTTTCCTTGGATTAGAAGAAACAACGGTTCGAGAAATTGAATTGAGATGTTGAATCGACCATGCGCAAGGGATAAAGACTGTGTGATAAAGAGAATGAGGGAAGAACAGTGCGATCATTCAGTATGGAGATGAATTGGAATGCGTGGAAAACTCTAATTGTTGAGATTAGGGTTCGAAGGAAGAAGAAAATTGAACCCTAATTTTGAGATGCAGCTTTCGATTCTGTAGTGAGAAATTTTGTTTTTGCAGGTTAGCGAAAGCGTGAGATTAACGACAATAGGAAAGTACGAAAATATCCTAATTGTTATTTATACTGTCGCTTTGAGTTAAAAGAAACCTTTACTAGTGTTGGATTTTGTACCGTTGGTTGTGCAAGTTTTTTATTGGGTAAAAAACTACTTTTCGTAGTAAAACTTTTTATACAAAATATTTTGGTTTAATTACAACTTTGTCCCGTATTTTACTTTTTATTTATTTATTTTCATCCTCTCATTTTAAATTCTTATTTCCAGTTTATTTTTTGAATTTGAAACCAAATTTTACTGACGTGGCATTGAATGTGATGATGTGTCATTATGTAAGTTTTATTATATTTCAGTATCCTTGAATTTAATTGGGTACCGGTACCTTCAACCAATCAAAATCTACTATTCAATGTCACGTTATTTTTTTTATTTTATTTTTTTAAAATAAATTAAAATTTTATCACAATTTGTAATAAAGGTACCGACTGGTACCCAATTTCTTATCATGGGTATCTAAGAATTTGTCTAATAATTATTATTATATTATCTTGTGTTGATCTGCTTTTAAATAGGCATCCGCTAGTGGACAGTGAAATTGGTTCTCTCGAATTAATCGGTCGTAAGGCCGGATACCAAGATTTCAAAAAAAAATATTATATTATTTATTAAAAATAATTTATTATTATTAAAAAATAAAAAATCAATTAAAAATGGCTTCATAATTATTACTATAAAGACAAACATTAATACAGATAATTAAACAATAAATGAGAACATTATATTCCAACATCCAATTTAACTAGTAAGTATATGCTATCTTGGTTTTTTTTAACTCAACAAGACAATAAATATGTCAAAAGTTGAAATTAAACGGAGTCAAATGAAAATCAATAGTTAAGTTAATGTTGGAGATTACATATAGTGATGCTAGTTGAAGTAGTCGGAAGTCAAAGGACAATGTTAAAGTTTGGAGATTTGGTGAGATTTTTTTAGTAGGTTGGTAAGTGTCGCTCCCCGGATTTTCATCCTGGTACAAACGCAAAAGTGGCGCGGAAAAAAGAATAGAGTCGCCAGCCATGCATTTTTATCCCGAAGAAAGGGAATGGTAATGTTGCACAAACCAGAAGAAAGAAGAGGAAGGACACGGGTCCTGCGAACCAAAGAGACTGAGCTCGGGAGTCGGTTACGACCTGGGAAGGTATTAGCACCCAGATCGTTCGCCGTACCCGACGGGATCCACGCTTGCAAAAGAAACTGTTTCAAAGGGTGAGGGGATGAAAGCTGCGGCAAAAGAAAAGGAAATGAAAAGAAACTGGAACTGGAAAAGAACTGAATAAGAAAACAAAGAGAAAAATGTAGGGAAAATAAAGATTGTGCTCGAATGGGCCCTACCCCGCTGCCTACGTACCTCATCAGGACAATGAGGATCAGAGACGCCGTAGTTCCCCTAACTAGGGGTACTAAAAGGAAAATTGCTTGCGAATTAAAGCTTGAACTGCCTATGCCATTGCTCAGGTGTTGCAGACTCGGACGACGAGTGCGTAACCGTCTTGCAAAGTGACAAGTAGGAGCAAGTTCGTGTACGGAGTGAATGAGATGAGAAAAGAATCCCCGAAGGAAAGACGCTTATTGTTTGTTTGTGTTTTTTATGAAGCTTTTTACGAGTGTGTCACAAGGAAGTGAACTCACGCTCTTTTCCATGGAATGTACATTTGTCCCTACATTCCAAGATGGAATAATAGAACAAGCACACTCAAGTAAGGAGAAGATCCCCAAAACTTGAACCCACAGATTAGGGCCTAGGCTCACTAACTTGCTTAATTATTAAGTGTTTTGGGTTACTTACAAATGAAGAAGTGTTTTTTTATGCTTTTCTTTTATGAAGAAGATACCTTGATCAGACTTGTGCATCACAAGGTAAATTTGTACTATCCCAAGATGGGAAGACTACAAGCGTACCTCATGGGATAAGGCTATGGATCAATGCATCCCTTCAAATTTATTAAAGTGTTTTTTATGGTTATGAGATGAGAAGAGAAGAAGAACCAAAAGGATCACAAAGGCAAAATTCTAAAGGGGGACTAAAGAATCCTAAGTGTTATCATGCATGGATGCCCTAAGGTTAGTGTAGTTTCTATCCTAATGAAGAAGGAAAGAAGAAGATAGAAGAAGGGATGAGAAAGGCCTAAGCCCAACTACAAAGGGTTAGCTCAATAAGGAAATAAGAAGAGAAGATTAGAATTGGAGATGTGGAACTCAATTCCCACATCTCACACTTACCATAGCCCCTGCAAGGTTAGCACAATCCAGCAAATGCTCATTAATAAAATCAAGGCAATGACATGCTCAAAGTTCACACCAATCAAGATCACATAATTAGGTCATACATGGCACAAACAAGCATTTGCGTGTCGAAAACATGGAAGCATGCATTGATCAGCAAGAAAATCACTCAAAAAAACATGTTCAATGATCATATAATGATCCATGGTATTTAGGACAAGTATGGAGATCAAACATGCCAAAAATAACTCAAAAGTAGCTCACTGCTTCAGTGTTAACCGGTTAACCAATCCGTTAGCCGGTTAACCATGCCAGAACCTGCGTAAAACAGCAAAAACCAGTTGCATTAACCGGTTAACCAATCCGTTAACCGGTTAACACTGCTAAAACAACAGCAAAAACCTGCAGAAACCAGCTCACAAACAGCTTATTCCAAACAATCTCATACTAGTCCAGCAAGCATTTGAACATGAAAATAGTACATCAATTCACATTAAATGGCATCATGAAGCTTACGAACACTAATACACGGATCCGGTCACAAATCAATCAACCAATTCACTCAATACAAGCAAATACGCAAACACATGGCGGATCTAAAACGCAAGCATGCAAATAAGCTAAAACAGAGATAGACCTGAAATTAACCGACCTACAAAGCCGAGGATTGCTTTGGTAATTGTTGATCGGACTGAAAATGATGGATCTCGCGCAAAGCCTTGAAGATCTGATGCTAAACTTCAAACTCCGTGCAAAATAAATGCAAGAACAAGCTCTTGATACAAAATTTTGGATCCAAAAGCACTTCTAGATCCCAAACCAGATCTGAATCACCACTAAAACCAGCAAAGAGATGTAATGAAGTTATGAATGGAGGTCTAGTTCCAAGATCTACACACCTCAAGACAAGGTTGTGTGATCTTCAAAGAGGAACTTTGAGTGATTTGGAAAATTGGGAGAGAAAAGTGAGAGAATTGTGAGTGAGAAGAGTGAAAATTCAGAAAATGAGAGTGAAAAAAATGAGGGAAGACCCTTTGGCTTGGAAAGAAATGATTAAATATGGTTTAGGTTTAGGGCCCAAAAATTAGGCTTGGGATCCAAAATTATGGTTTGGGTAGTGTGATTAGGATGTAGCAATGGGATTAGGCTTGGACAAGAGCTCTAGATCTTTCCTTTAATTTCCAATTAATTCAAAAATGAAATAAAAATCAGAAAAATGAAAAATGGAGCAAAAATCACACATGTTGAATTGCTGCTGAAAATTCAAAATTCGTGGCCGTTAACCGGTTAACCAATCCGTTAACCGGTTAACGCCAGTGAATTTTGAATTTCCCCCCTTTTGGTGGGAACCTTCAAAAAATAAGCCGGTGCCAACCACTTTGATCTGATTTTGATCCCTGATCTTGCCAAATCTCTTTTAACATTATAAGAACACCCCTTGGCTAGAGAAATGGGGTTGGACCCCTTGAAGTCTCACATTTGACTTTTTCAGGGCTCTGTTGACTTTTTCCTTCATCTGCAATCAACTGAGGCATTGTCTGACTTCCACAGGGAGTTTTCTCATGAAATTTGACACATAGGATCCTCTCAACATATAGAAGACTTGGCCCACAAGAAATGGCCAAAGTTGTGAGGTCTTGGTGATTGAATCCCAAACCCTGATTTGGGTGCACTGCATAGGAGCTTTGCCTTGTCCTGAGATCTCTGATGATCATGCAATCTTCTGAGCTTTTGTCAATGGACTTGATCTTGTAAATGGAGTGTAGACTCACCATAGAACTTGTATACAACCCTTGGGACCCTTGTCATGGCTTGAAAGGCTTCAAGGAACTCCACAGATGACCATATGCTTGATGTTAGGACATGAGGGATGTTATGGTTCACCTTTCCATGATATGATGCTGAGAAAATGATATGAGTATGAGGAATATGATATGATATGATGCTCAAAAAGAAGAGGGCAAATTTGGGGTGTTACAGCTGCCCCTATTCAATCATCAGCTAATCTGAAAAGGACGATAGTACGGGCTATCGACCATTCAAGATAAACTATGGTTGAATACCAAGAAGACTAGAAATTTGCACTCTGACGAAGAATGCAACACCGGGAAATAAACCCAAACAGATGCTCTGGGGATAAGCAGGGGAGAAAGAAGCAGACGAGCTTCTTCCAAGTTGAAACTGATATCTGGAATAAGAATGTGTTGACAGACGAGTCTTCAAACAATCCTATAACGCCAGGAGCTGGACATACGAGTCCTCAAGCACTTCAAACATAACCTGAGACAGACGAGTCTTCAAACAATCCTGTGACGCCAAGAGCTGGACATACGAGTCCTCAAACACTGGAAAACATGAGACAGACGAGTCTCCTTCGGATTTACCTGTACGCCAGGACCGGTAATGCATTTAAGTCTGTGGGATAGACATGCAATCAAGATAGACGAACCTTCTTCATATATTATCCGCGGATATATGGTACAAGACAGACGAGTCTCCTTAACAAACCTGTGACGCCAGGTGCAGCAACAATAAACGGTGCCTGAGACAGACGAGCCTCCTTCGGATTTACCTGTTACGCCAGGAACGGTAACCATTTTGACATTAATTCCCACTGTCAGGATTTGAAACCTCTTCAATACAGACGAGTATTAGATGATCATCAAGATAACACAGACGAGTGCCATAAGTCAATGATACAGACGAGTATCAGACGATGATCCGAGAAACACAGATGAGTGCTTCAGGCAATGATACAGACGAGTACCAGCCACTGGTATATACGAATACCAGAAATTCAAACACAGACGAGCATTTGAAGCAGCAATAGAAGAATATCAGTAAAAACAGCAAATCCTCACAATACAGATATAAGCTAGCACAGACGAGTGTCGGGGATGATATAGACGAGTATCCGAGCTCCAGAACACAGACGACTTCTGGGGAGTAAAAGCAGACGAGCTTCAAACCAACACAGACGAGTGTTGGACAGTTGCAGACGAGCAAAATCAGAAAATACATATCAAAGCACAGACGAGTGCAACAAAGGATCCAACACCAAATACAGATGAGTGTTGGGAAGTTGCAGACGAGCAACAGCAGGTGAGATACCACAACACAGACGAGTGTTGGAGATTTGCAGACGAGCAATAGCAAATATCATATCAGAACACAGACGAGTGCCGGAAATTGCAGACGAGCAAACAGTAACTGATATAACCAAACACAGACGAGTGTTCGAAATTGCAGACGAGCAATATCAAGGCAATCATAAACCACTGCTGGGGAAAGCAAACGAGCAATACCAAAGAGCTAACACTGACGAGTGTTGAGAGATGCAGATGAGCAGCAATGAAGCAGTAACATGCCCCTGCTGGGGAATACCCTGCTTAGGGATAACACAGACGAGTGTTGAGGATTGCGGACGAGCAACAAACAAATGCCTGATTGGCAGCAAGGAACACAACTCTGCAGGGGAAGACAAGTCAAGAGGTCTGGACACTCAACTCTGACTGAGGTAATGAATACCTGGCTGTATCATCAAATACCCAAAAGTATGGCAACTTTGCTGGGAAATATTTCACGGACGAAGTGAACATCAAATGTGAGCTCTGTGGGGACAGGATCACCTTCAGACTAGGCTAGGGAAGCTGCTTGAGCAATACTCTGGCTGGGGAGAGCATCTGATGATTCAAGACTCTGAGGGGATATCAGGCTTTCAGATACACCTACCGGGAAGGACTCTTGCTGAGGATAGAATACTGATGATTCCAACTCTGGTGATGTCAGGCTTTCAGATACCTGCTGGGCATACTCCGCTGGGGAAGAAGAAACTGCTTGGGTCGCTGCCAAGGCTTAGCTGGAGAAAATCTCTGCTGGAGATGTCAGGCTTTCAACTACCTTCCGGGAAAGAAATCTCTGCTTGGGGAGATACTCTATTAGGGAAGAGTAAATTGCTCGAAAGAATGTGACGCCATCCTGCAACCTGCAACAACAGAAAACACAAGTGTGCCCCGGGGATTTGCATGGCATGATCTGTTCATCCATCGTCACCCGACACTCAAAGAGGGTTACAGTTTCCCTGCATGTCAGTTTTCTTTTCAAAATTATCACCATGTTTAGATGCAATGTTATTTTTGCTGAAAGTTCAGGACATTTTGCAAACAAAAATAACACACACAGTTTTTTGACTGAATATTCTTTTTATTGAATGGCCTCTGAATAGGCAAAGATTTT
This sequence comes from Lathyrus aphaca, assembly GCA_963966055.1. NCBI lineage: Eukaryota > Viridiplantae > Streptophyta > Magnoliopsida > Fabales > Fabaceae > Lathyrus > Lathyrus aphaca. The sequence continues at coordinate 266,922,554 of OZ014519.1, forward strand.
ACAACATGAAGCAACCACCTGGAAAGAGGTAGCCACTATAAAATTGAGAAAAAGAAACTATCCTAATGGCAATAGACGACATTCCAAGGAGTTCCATATTTGCTATGACCTGCATGTCTTCGAGACTCTCCATTCTGCTTTGGCTTTCTGAGAGGATGAGGGGATTATTTCCTATCCTTTTGATATTGTCAAGTTGTATGAAACGATGATGTGGTTCAGATAACTCGGATCGCAGTTGTTCGCTTATTCCCTTGTTTTGCATGGACCGCCCTTTCGGGTTTTCAATCCACCGGGATACCCTTTTTTGCCTGAGCTGTCCAATGTGGCTTTTCAACTCAGCGGGTGTACATTTTTTATTTATTTATTTCCCTAACTTTTGCCCGAGCTCTTTATTCTGTTTTTAGCTCACCGGGATGCCCTTTTTTTCCTGGACTTTTATTATGTTTTTGTGTCCAGCGGGTCTCTTTATGCGAAGTATTTTTTAACTGCGTCCGAGTTAACAGGGGACTGGAAGTCATCTCCATCCATAGTGGTGAGCATCAGTGCTCCTCCTGAGAAGACTTTCTTCACTATGAATGGTCCTTCGTAGTTTGGGGTCCACTTGCCCCTGTGATCTGAACCTGGAGGAACGATCCTCTTCAGCACAAGCTCTCCCACTTGATATTCTCGAGTTCGTACTCGTTGATCGAATGCTCGCTTCATTCTCCTCTGATAAAGCTGACCATGACAGATAGCTGCTAATCTCTTTTCCTCAATTAGGCATAGCTGATTATAACGAGCACGCACCCATTCAGCCTCATCCAGCTTGACATCCATCATCACGCGCAGTGAAGGAATCTTTACTTCAACAGGCAGGACTGCTTCCATGCCATACACCAAAGAGAAGGGAGTTGCCCCTGTCGACGTCCTGACCGATGTTCGGTACCCATGCAAGGCGAACGGTAACATCTCATGCCAATCTTTGTAGGTGACAACCATTTTCTGCACAATCTTCTTGATATTCTTGTTAGCTGCCTCCACCACACCATTCATCTTTGGTCGGTAAGGAGAAGAATTGTGATGTTGTATTTTGAAGTCCCGACACAATTCTGCCATCATCTTGTTGTTAAGATTAGAACCATTATCAGTAATGATCCTTTCGGGCATTCCGTATCTGCATATGATATCCTTTTTCAGAAATCTTGCCACCACCTGACGAGTGACGTTGGCATAAGATGATGCTTCTACCCATTTGGTAAAGTAATCAATCGCGACCAAGATAAAGCGATGACCATTTGAAGCAGTTGGCTCGATCTTCCCGATCATGTCAATGCCCCACATAGAAAAGGGCCAAGGAGATGACATGACGTTGAGCGGGCTTGGAGGAACATGCACTTTGTCTGCATATATTTGGCACTTGTGGCACTTACGAGCGAATGAACAATAGTCTGCATCCATTGTCATCCAGTAATACCCCGATCTCAGCAATTTCTTTGCCATAGCATACCCTCCTGCATGGGTACCGAAAGATCCCTCGTGGACTTCCTGCATCAACAGGCTTGCTTCGTGTCTATCCACGCATCTGAGCAAGACCATGTCGAAGTTTCTCTTGTACAAAACCCCGTCTGTGTTCAAGAAAAAGCTAGCAGCAAGTCTCCTCAAGGTCTTCTTGTCATTGGAGGATGCCCCAGTTGGGTACTCTTGCTTTTCCAGGAATAACTTGATATCAAAATACCAAGGTTTCTCGTCAGACCCGGCGTCTACAGAGAAGACATAAGCTGGAGCGTCAAGCCTGGATATATCAATTCTGGGCACATAATTCCAACACAAGACTTTAATTGACGAAGAGAGAGTGGCCAATGCGTCGACAAACTGATTTTCATCACATGGTATGAATTGAAGTTTAACTGTCGTGAAGAACGTCAGCAGTTTTCTAGCATAATCCCTGTATGGAATTAGATGCTCCTGATGCGTATACCACTTGCCGGTAACTTGGTTAATGACGAGGGCTGAATCTCCGAATATGTCGAGGTTCTTAATCCGAAGATCAATTGCCTCCTCTATTCCCATTATACATGCCTCGTATTCCGCTTCATTGTTGGTGCAGCCAAAAGTAATTCTGGCAGCGAAGGGTAAGTGAACACCTTCAGGAGTAATGAGTACGGCACCAACTCCACGACCATTGATATTGACTGCCCCATCAAACATCAACTTCCATTTGGATTCAGGGTCTGGCCCCTCCTCCGGAAGTGGTTCCTCATAATCGTTGGTTTTGAGGTACATGATGTCCTCATCAGGGAAATCAAACCTCATTGGCTGATAATCATCTTCAAGAGGTTGTTGTGCAAGGTAATCCGACAATACACTTCCCTTGATGGCTTTCTGAGAAGTATACTGGATGTCGTATTCAGTTAAAATCATCTGCCACCTAGCAACCCTTCCGGTCAACGCTGGTTTCTCAAAGATGTACTTGACAGGATCCATTTTGGAAATGAGCAGTGTGGTATGAGTCAACATGTACTGCCTCAATCGGCGAGCAGCCCATACCAAAGCGCAGCAAGTTTTCTCGAGCAGTGAATATCGGGATTCACAGTCGGTAAACTTTTTGCTAAGGTAATAAATTGCGTACTCTTTTCGACCAGACTCGTTATGTTGGCCTAGCACACACCCCATTGACCCTTATAGCACGGTCAAGTACATGATTAATGGTCTTCCTTCCACTGGAGGCATTAGAATTGGAGGCTCCTGCAAATATTCCTTTATTTTGTCGAAAGCTCTTTGGCAGTCATCGTTCCACCTGACCGTTTGCTCTTTTCTTAACAGTTTGAAAATTGGTTCGCACGTGGCCGTTAGATGAGATATGAACCGAGAAATGTAGTTCAACCTCCCTAAAAACCCACGCACTTCTTTTTCTGTCCTCGGTGCAGGCAAATCTTGAATAGCTTTTACTTTAGCAGGATCTACCTCAACTCCTCTTTGACTAACAATGAAACCCATCAGTTTTCCGGAACGCACTCCGAAAGTGCACTTGTTCGGATTCAACCTCAGCTTGTACTTGATCAATCTATCAAAAAGCATCTTCAGGTTGACCAAATGCTCCTCTTCGTCTCGGGACTTCGCAATCATATCGTCCACATAACCTCGATCTCCTTGTGGATCATGTCATGGAACAATGTGACCATCGCCCGTTGATAAGTTGCCCCGGCGTTCTTCAAACCAAAGGGCATGACCTTATAGCAGAATGTCCCCCATGGGGTAATGAACGTTGTCTTTTCCATGTCTTCTGGCGCCATCTTTATCTGATTATAACCGGAGAAGCCATCCATGAAGGAGAACACCGAGAATTGAGCTGTATTGTCTACCAACACGTCAATGTGTGGCAACGGAAAATCATCTTTTGGGCTTGCTCTGTTCAAATCTCGATAGTTAACGCACATCCGGACCTTGCCGTCCTTCTTAGGTACAGGAACAATGTTAGCTACCCAAGGTGGGTAACTAGTCACAGCAAGGAACCCGACATCCCACTGCTTCTGAACCTCCTCTTTAATCTTCATCGCCATGTCAGGGCGAGTTCTTCTCAATTTTTGCTTTACAGGTGGACATTCCTCTCTTAGAGGTAGCTTATGCATTACGATGTCGGTATCTAACCCTGGCATATCTTGATATGACCAAGCAAAGATATCCACATACTCTCTCAGCATACTGATCAACTCTTTCTTGACGTCGGCCTGCAGACTGGCCCCAATCTTGATTTCCTTCTTTGCTTCTTCACTGCCAATGTTGATGGTCTCAATCTCCTCTTGATGAGGCTGAATAACTCGTTCCTCTTGTTTCAACAATATGACCAATTCTTCAGGGAGGTCACAGTCTTCCTCAACCCCTTCATCAGCTTGGTAGACTGGATTGTCAAAGTCATGCATAGTCATAGCAGGAACGTTATCCGTGGAATCCGAATGATCAACACTGCACATATGATGTGCTTATTCAGAATCTGCTTATTTTGAAAAAGAGACGCTAACACAAAAGCAAAAAGAAAAACACATTGCCATTTTTATATTTTTGTGAAAAAGTTTAAAAACAAAGACAGGGAACACAGTTTGTCTGAAAATGTCCTTTTATTTCATAGCAAAATAACGATGCAATACAAAACATGGTGGCCCAATACAATGGATCCAAGCATCTTGGGCAGAATGCTGAATTTGACAATGCAGTATGCTAATAAAAGGAAACAAAATAATTACTCTGAGAGCCAGGTGACTTGAACAATGTCTTCTGCAGACCAATTTCCTAGCTCCTCACCGGGCGTGCACGGGTGGATCCAATTGTTGTCCCAATCTCCGTCACTATCCCCATCTTGACTTGCTGTACAGATCTGATCGTGTTTGAGCAACCTAGCACTTGTGAACGTGATAGCCTTACCACTTGAAGTAGAACCACCAGGCTGATACCCTAAGCCGAACTTATCATCTTTCTTTTCCAGCTCCAACAGCTTGCCCTAGCCCTGGGCACTGCCTGATTGAACAACTTCTCTTGCCTCCCTGTAGGAATGGATGGATGTGCCCTCCTTCTCAACGCTCTTCTCGGCAGGAGTCAGGATACTGACGTCTGCTTCAAAAGCTTGGCATAAAGTCTCATGGATTTCCCCATCCATTTCTACGTACTTAAATGTCGACAAATGGCTGACGAATATATCCTCTTCCCCACAAACTGTGATGACCTGGCTGTCCACCACATATTTAAGCTTCTGATGCAGGGTTGAAGTGACGGCTCCAGCAACATGTATCCACGGCCTGCCCAACAAACAGCTATATGCGGGCTGGATGTCCATAACATAGAAAACACTTTTGAAGACTTGAGAGCCTATCTTGACGGGCAGCTCGACCTCTCCAAAAACTGATCTCCTCGATCCATCGAAAGCTTTAACAACCAGATCACTTAGCGTCAGGACAATCCCATCAATATTAAGCTTCATCAGTGCCTTCTTCGGAAGCACATTAAAGGAAGAGCCCGTGTCTACAAGAACATGAGACAACATAGCGCCCTTGCATTCCATCATGATGTGTAGTGCTTTGTTGTGGTTTCTGCCCTCCGAAGTGAGGTCTCTGTCAGTAAAGCCTAAGCCATGGCTTGCGTTAACACTTCCAACAACAGCTTCTAGTTGGTTGACAGTAATCTCCTGAGGAACTTAGGCCATTTGGAGTACTTTCAGTAGGGCCTCTCGGTGTGCGGGAGAGCACATCAGCAGTGACAAGATAGAAATCTTTGAAGGCGTTTGGTTTAGTTGATCAACCACCTTGTAGTCACTCCTTTTGATAATCCTCATGAATTCCTCTACCTCTTTTTCAAACGTCCCCTGCCCAGCCACAGGAGTAGTTGACTCATCGTTCGCAGTCTGTTTTCCTTTGGCTTTGGACGAAGCCTCGGCCTCAGGATCCCCTCTCAGCGTAGGGGGAGCGAACAAACGACCACTTCAGGTGAAACCCCCAACACCTCTGACATTCTCTACAGTCGGGTCAGCAACAGATCTGCTCTCCATCTTCTGTCCAGCTACATAAACATCGGAGCCATAATGCCAAGGAATGGCTCTATCATCTGTGTACGGCACTGGCCCAGGTACAGTAATAGTTACAGGACTAATCTGAGGAGCATCGATTGTAACCGGCTCTCGTCTGACGGGCATATCAGCTTCATCGTAGAAAATAGTAATGGTTGACACATCATCAGCCTCTTCATTACCAACTTTACTGAACTGCAAGGATCCAGCATCAATCAAACCCTGCAAACCCATCTTCAATTTCTCACAGCCATTCTCAGCATTTATACAGTCTTCACAATCAAAACAGCAACCCGGAAACACCAGACCCTTCAACAGTCTCTCCTTCACCACCCTCAAAGGTGTCTTGACTTCATCAATACTCAACACCAAACTCAACTTGTCATCACCCTCAACAGCATTGACTCTTGCCCCTCTATGATTAGGCATAGGGTTCGAGTTAACATTTGGCGGCGGCGCAAAGTTGATTGCCTTAGAATCTACAAGATCCTGAACCTTGTGATGCAAAGCCCTACACTTCTCAGTCGAGTGCCCGGGTGCTCCAGAGTGGAAAGCGCATCGTGCGTTGACATCATAACTAACTGGAAGCTCTCCAGGAGGTGGTGGTGCCAAAGTTCTCAGTTGAATCAGGTTCAAATCTAACAGTCTTGGCAATAAGGCAGCATAAGTCATTGGGATAGCCTCAATCACCCTATTAGTCGGGCGAGTCTGCCTCGGCTGATACAGTCTCTGCTGATAGTTGGTACGAGGTTGTTGTTGTTGTTATTGTGGAGGAGGTAGCATCTGTTGTACGGGAGCTGCAGGAATGGTGACAGCAGCCACATGTTCATAGGGTCTTCTATAGCCACGGCCCCGGCCTCGGCCAAATACAACGTTCGTCTCGCCTTCCCTTCTTCTAGGAGGTCCACTAAAAGCTTTCCTCGCTCCATTAGAGCTACTAGCACTAGGGTCTTATATCTTCCCCATTTTCAGCAATGTCTCAACTCTTTCACCTGCGATAAGAATATTGTTGAATTTAGTGGCAGAACTGGACGCCAACCTTTCAAGAAAAACACCTTGCAGAGTACCCATAAACATGTCAGCCATTTCGTTCTCTAGCAGCGGTGGTTGCACCCTGGCAGCGAGCTGGCGCCACCTCTGGGCATATTCTTTGAAGCCTTCTTTTGCTGTCTGAGCCATGTGCTGCAACTGCGTGCGGTTCGGAGCCATGTCCAAGTTATATTGATATTGCCTCACAAAGGCTTCAGCTAGATCCTTCCAACTCTTGATATTGACCCTACTGAGCTTCATGTACCATTCAAGAGAAGCTCCCACCAAGCTGTCTTGAAAATAATACATCCAGAGTTTCTCATCATCTGTGTGAGCGACAATTCTCCCAACAAATGATTGAAGATGGTCTTCGGGCAAGCAGTGCCATTATACTTCTCGAAGGTTGGAACTTTGAACTTGTACGGGATCCTGACCCCAGGAACCAAACCCAAATCGGTTATGTCAAATCCCAAAGAGCTCTGGGACTGAATAGCTTTGATTTGCTCAGCCATCTCTTCGAACCTCTTGTTCATCTCTGCTCCTTGACCTTCAGCTTCATCAAGTAGAGTGAACTGGTCGTCATGATTGTCCATCTGAGTGTTGTTCATCCCATCATTGATGATAGTTACTCCTGGTTGAGCAATAGGAATTTCAACCTGACGTGCGCCCGCACCGGTATGATTGTCAGCAGTAGCAACAACAGCAGTGTTCCTGTTTTGATTCTCAATCATCTCCCGCAGACGCTCTTTATTTTGCCCCATGCCGGCCATCACTGTCATAAAGTTATCCATTCTCAGTCTCAGATCTGCCAAGTCTGCTTACATCTGGTCTATGGCTCGTTCTCTGTTAATCTTAGTTGGATATCTGTGCACTGCTGGTTGTTCCCGAACTTTACGAGGAGCTATAGTGCCTGTAACACAAAACACGTTAGTAACTGAGACAACACCTGCAAAACAAACAAACAGGTTATACGCAATGCAATGTAACTGTTCATGTTCCCAGGTTTTAAGTATTTGGCGTGCCCCAGTTCTGGCATCTAATCTCAGTCAATCACTTTCAGTATTTACTTTCAAACTTTCTCTTTGATAAGTGTTCAGACATTAGCAGTATCCAGACAAACGAGTCTTGCACATTCAAAATGATAACTTGCACATTAATACTGTATATGAACAGACCACTGCAGGCTAAAAGTCAGAATACAACCAGAAATATTCCCCGAAGGGTTACATGTCAGTACATAAAGACAAAAGAAATAAAAGCAAGACTCCTACAACAAGCCTGTAGGTAGCCTGAACAATAAACAACTAAGCCAAGGACCCAGGATCTGCCACCTCTGCCCTGCTTTTCTTGACACCCGCTCTCAGCTTGAGCTCTTCGATCTCTTTCCTTGCTTCCTCCAGAGCTAATTGACTTTGGGCTAGCTGTTGGGTCTTCTCCCTCCGGATGGCGTGGACTTGCTCCACTTCCTCCTTCTTGAAAGCCATCTGAACTTCAAAGAACTCTTCCTTCTCTTTGAATTTCTTCTGCTCTTCATCCCTTTGGCCTTGCAGCCAAGCAATGGATTGACGAGCATCTTTGAGAGTCTTTAGAGTCTTCTTGCGCTTAGCTTCTCTTTGAGCTTCCATCATACCCAACCTGTGGAAATGGGCTTCTCTACCAGCAAAATCCTTCTCTTTGGCTTCTAGAGAGGCTTGGAGCTTCTGCAGCTTGTCTTCAACTTCATTCTTGGCCCTGTTGGCTTGGTGGTACAGGCTCACCATCTCAATATTCTCTACTCTGACCTCATGCAGCTGAGCTTCTAGCTTCTTGTACTTCTCCAAGGAAACAGTACTGCTCTGACTAGGCACCTCTCAGGGATAAAGTGGAGCCTCGACTGAAAAAGGCATGAGAACTGACTCGATATGTCTTTGCAACCATTCAGCATATGGTGGATATGTCTTGGGATCAACTCGGCCGAAGTCTTTCTTCCCCTTTTTTATCCTGTGAGCCCAGGCTTGGATTGCTTGTTGAACTAACTCTCTGTTTCCGTCAGCAGGAAAGTACAAAGATTCAGCAAACATTTCCATCTGAGGAGGATCTTTCAAAGGGTAGCCAAACTGCTTTCTGGCTAATGTTGGATAGTAACTGATGACACCTTTCCTTCCCAGCAAAGGTACTCCAGCAAACCTTCCGCAACTAACCATCAACTCCTTACCTAGCAAATCCCTGTCATAACCCCAAGCAATGTCTTCTACAGTCAATCCCATCAGTCTTCTGGACCATCTCCATTCGTCCCGCATCTCCTTGAAGGCACCTGACTTAGGCAACTGTCTAGCAAACCACTCAGCAAACAAAGGAGCATAGTAGACCACCGGACCACCTTTACCCTTCTCGTTTCTGTAATGGACACTGAAGTAAAAGCCACCCAATAAAGTAGGCACTGGATTGCCTTTTGCAAAGATTGAGATCACCTCTAAGCTGACAAACTCTTTCTCTCCAGGAAACAGACTGGACCCATATACCATCAATGCAAGCACAGCTCCAAAGTCATTCCACTTAGCCTCTGTAGCATACTTCTCAGCCTCCGGGATAAGCACACTCCAGGGTAGACCTTTGCCTTCACTCTCTTGCAGAGCCTTCCTGACTGAAGCAGCTGGCAATCTACAAACCTTGGCTATGTCTTCATCTCTGAGCACAACCTTTAACCCGTAGAACGACAATGTCTCTCTGATCGGAACATTCAGCATGCTGGAGATCTCTTCTAATGTCGGAGCTAGGATGTAACCTGGAAAAACAAAGCAACGCAGCAGAGGATCATAAAATTGCAGCAGGGTATGCAGGCTGTCTTTCTGGTCTGCAGTGGGCTTGTCCACAAACTTCAGTATCTGGCCATATCTTTTCTTGAAATTGCCCAAGACTTGATCGTTCATTAGACCCGCTAACCTCTGAACACTTTTAACTTCCAGCTGAAGAAAGGTATAATGCACATTCTTTTTTCTCGGAGCTCTTCTGATTTCTGCCATGGAGATAAGAATACCAGAACTGGGAACATATGTGAGCAATGACCTGAAAAATGGGAAACATAAACAGTTAATGCAAAGAATGATGCAAATGCAATGCAATACAAGCATATGATCAACTGGGACCGTCTAAACTGGATCACTGACAAGAGCCCCTCTGAATAACTGGCAAACCCAAAAGTCCACTGAGTCACACTCTCTGATAATCACAACTCACTGAAGAAGATCTCAGGACCATAATATCAAGAATACCATAACAAGAACTCCAGAAAACCAGAATCAAGAAAACCAGAACTCCGGAACCAGAACTCCGGAACCATAGGACCATAGAACCAAAGATCATCATCATAGGACCACAGATCATAACAAGAACCACTGTATAGATGAGTTTATGTTGAGGTCAAAGGTTCCTGCACACCTGTAAACAACCCCCCCAACTCACAGGTAAAAGGCTCCGGGTCAGGCATCACGGACTCTCAAAGCCACATAGCAATAATACTGCCACCGTCTCCGAGAAATGGCTCATGACCAAATCAGGGAATCGGTTTGGCATTATATACTACGCAGGAAGGCCTCAGTTGAGTCCAGGAAACAAAGTCATCCTATGCGATCCCCAGGTGGGCCCTCGGATGCGAATGGGTTTGCCACAAAATGTGGGCTGCCACTTTCATCACTAAAGAGGGATGTTTCCACAAGGTTCTCAATGATCGGTCCCCAGCTGCACATAACTGTCAGGGTTATGTAATGAGAGAGGAAGATCCCCAAATCAAGACATTTCCAAGACAATCTCAACCTGGGTGTGGAACTCACTACTACCCCCATGACAAGATCTCATGAAGCCAAAGTGGAACCACGCTAAGTCCTATGGTGCACTCGAGCCGGGTACTTGGCTCATATCTCTCAATAACAAGTAACACTCATCCCGCCAAACAGAAAACCAGTCCAGACAGTCCAGTATATATACATGATGCAGTAAATAAAGACTGAAAACTGTAAATAAAGCTGTAAATAAACAACAATAACATACAACAAGCCACAACAAACAAACATCACCCAATGAAACAACAACAAACAAGCGTTAGGAGAGACTCACAGGGGAACCAGAGACTCTGGGTTCGGTCCCCAGCAGAGTCGCCAGCTGTCGCTCCCCGGATTTCCATCCTGGTACAAACGCGAAAGTGGCGCGGAAAAAAGAATAGAGTCGCCAGCCATGCATTTTTATCCCGAAGAAAGGGAATGGTAATGCTGCACAAACCAGAAGAAAGAAGAGGAAGGACACGGGTCCTGCGAACCAAAGAGACTGAGCTCGGGAGTCGGTTACGACCTGGGAAGGTATTAGCACCCAGATCGTCCGCCGTACCCGACGGGATCCACGCTTGCAACAGAAACTGTTTCAAAGGGTGAGGGGATGAAAGCTGCAGCAAAAGAAAAGGAAATGAAAAGAAACTGGAACTGGAAAAGAACTGAATAAGAAAACAAAGAGAAAAATTTAGGGAAAATAAAGATTGTGCTCGAACGGGCCCTACCCCGCTGCCTACGTACCTCATCAGGACAATGAGGATCAGAGACGCCGTAGTTCCCCTAACTAGGGGTACTAAAAGGAAAATTGCTTGCGAATTAAAGCTTGAACTGCCTATGCCATTGCTCAGGTGTTGCAGACTCGGACGACGAGTGCGTAACCGTCTTGCAAAGTGACAAGTAGGAGCAAGTTCGCGTACGGAGCGAATGAGATGAGAAAAGAATCCCCGAAGGAAAGACGCTTATTGTTTGTGTTTTTTATGAAGCTTTTTACGAGTGTGTCACAAGGAAGTGAACTCAAGCTCTTTTCCATGGAATGTACATTTGTCTCTACATACCAAGATGGAATAATAGAACAAGCACACTCAAGTAAGGAGAAGATCCCCAAAACTTGAACCCACAGATTAGGGCCTAGGCTCACTAACTTGCTTAATTATTAAGTGTTTTGGGTTATATACAAATGAAGAAGTGTTTTTTTATGCTTTTCTTTTATGAAGAAGATACCTTGATCAGACTTATGCATCACAAGGTAAATTTGTACTATCCCAAGATGGGAAGACTACAAGCGTACCTCATGGGATAAGGCTATGGATCAATGCATCCCTTCAAATTTATTAAAGTGTTTTTTATGGTTATGAGATGAGAAGAGAAGAAGAACCAAAAGGATCACAAAGGCAAAATTCTAAAGGGGGACTAAAGAATCCTAAGTGTTATCATGCATGGATTCCCTAAGGTTAGTGTGGTTTTTATCCTAATGAAGAAGGAAAGAAGAAGATAGAATAAGGGATGAGAAAGGCCTAAGCCCAACTACAAAGGGTTAGCTCAATAAGGAAATAAGAAGAGAAGAAGGGAATTGGAGATGTGGAACTCAATTCCCACATTTCACACTTACCATAGCCCCTGCAAGGTTAGCACAATCCAGCAAATGCTCATTAACAAAATCAAGGCAATGACATGCTCAAAGTTCACACCAATCAAGATCACATAATTAGGTCATACATGGCACAACCAAGCATTTGCGTGTCGAAAACATGGAAGCATGCATTGATCAGCAAGAAAATCACTCAAACAAACATGTTCAATGATCATATAATGATCCATGGTATTTAGGACAAGTATGGAGATCAAACATGCCAAAAATAACTCAAAAGTAGCCCACTGCTTTAGTGTTAACCGGTTAACCAATCCGTTAACCGGTTAACCATGCCAGAACCTGCGTAAAACAGCAAAAACCAGTTGCGTTAACCGGTTAACCAATCCGTTAACCGGTTAACACTGCTAAAACAACAGCAAAAACCTACAGAAACCATCTCACAAACAGCTTATTCCAAACAATCTCATACCAGTCCAGCAAGCATTTGAACATGAAAATAGTACATCAATTCACATTAAATGGCATCATGAAGCTTACAAACACTAATACATGGATCCGGTCACAAATCAATCAACCAATTCACTCAATACAAGCAAATACGCAAACACATGGCGGATCTAAAACGCAAGCATGCAAATAAGCTAAAACAGAGCTAGACCTGAAATTAACCGACCTACAAAGCCGAGGATTACTTTGGTAATTGTTGATCGGATTGAAAATGATGGATCTCGCGCAAAGCCTTGAAGATCCGATGCTAAACTTCAAACTCCGTGTAAAATAAATGCAAGAACAAGCTCTTGATACAGAATTTTGGATCCAAAAGCACTTCTAGATCCCAAACCAGATCTGAATCACCACTAAAACCAGCAAAAAGATGTAATGAAGTTATGAATGGAGGTCTAGTTCCAAGATCTACACACCTCAAGGCAAGGTTGTGTGATCTTCAAAGAGGAACTTTGAGTGATTTGGAAAATTGGGAGAGAAAAGTGAGAGAATTGTGAGTGAGAGGAGTGAAAATTCAGAAAATGAGAGTGAAAAAAATGAGGGAAGACCCTTTGGCTTGGAAAGAAATGATTAAATATGGTTTAGGTTTGGGGCCCAAAAATTAGGCTTGGGATCCAAAATTATGGTTTGGGTAGTGTGATTAGGATGTAGCAATGAGATTAGGCTTGGACAAGAGCTCTAGATCTTTCCTTTAATTTCCAATTAATTCAAAAATGTAATAAAAATCAGAAAAATGAAAAATGGAGAAAAAATCACACATGCTGAATTGCTGCTGAAAATTCAAAATTCATGGCCATTAACCGGTTAACCAATCCGTTAACCGGTTAACGCCAGTGAATTTTGAATTTCCCCCCTTTTGGTGGGAACCTTCAAAAAATAAGCCGGTGCCAACCACTTTGATCTGATTTTGATCCCTGATCTTTCCAAATCTCTTTTAACATTATAAGAACACCCCTTGGCTAGAGAAATGGGGTTGGACCCCTTGAAGTCTCACATTTGACTTTTTCAGGGCTCTGTTGACTTTTTCCTTCATCTGCAATCAACTGAGGCATTGTCTGACTTCCACAGGGATTTTTCTCATGAAATTTGACACATAGGATCCTCTCAACATATAGAAGACTTGGCCCACAAGAAATGCCCAAAGTTGTGAGGTCTTGGTGATTGAATCCCAAACCCTGATTTGGGTGCACTGCTGTTGCACCCTAAAATTTGCCCTCACAATACAAAACTGTGTGTGCTATGAGGTTCACAAGGTTCACAAGACCTTTCATGAGGTTCATGAAGTTTACAAGACACTTTATGAGGTTCACAAGGTTCACAAGACCTTTCATGAGGTTCATAAAGTTTACAAGACACTTTATGAGGTTCACAAGGTTCACAAGACCTTTCATGAGGTTCATAATATTCACAAGACATCTTATGAGGTTCACAAGGTTCACAAAGTTCATCATGGGTCAGAAGATTTGACAAATCCCTCAGACAATGCATCCTCCTAAGCAATGCATCATAAACTAGGGTTTTGACTTTAATCAGGCTAAATGGACTTCCAAGACTTCAAGTGAGCTTCATAACATCTTATATGTGTTTAAGAATCCCCATGACAAGTTTCAAGACTTTTCCCAAAGGTTTGCTCAGTCAGATGATCAGATAGGTCAAAATCAGTCAAAGTAGTTAAAAAGTCAAACTGAGGTCAACTATGGTCAAACCAAAGTCAAACTTCATGATTTTTTGCCAACATCAAGTATATGAAGTAAAATTCATCATTTGATCAAGGGTTGATCATGATTCATCAAGGAGATTTCAGATCATCAAGAATCAGGAGTTTCTAAATTAGGGTTTCCTCAGGAAAAGTCAACTGAATTTTGACCAGCCATAACTTTCACATGCTTCATCAAATTTTTTCCATCCAAAGCTCATTTTGAAGGAAATTGAATTCTCTACAACTTTGTGTCTCACAATCCAAGCCCAAAAATGCTTCATTTGGAAGGTATGAGCTAAGACATTATAGGTCCTTTTGAAAGTCAACAAAAAGTCAACAACTTCAAAAGAGCATAACTTGACAATGGTAAAAGATATGAACATGAAACCAATGAGGTTGGTTAGAGGACTATTTAATCTTTCCAAAATGTCCAAGAACACCCTCATATCATTAAAATTGAAGGATTTGTGCCCTTGCAAAGTTGGGAAATTTTTGAGAGGTTTATGAAGCAAATGAGGTCTTAAAACTATAATTCACCAAATGGGTTTGCTTTTTTATGATACAAACACTTCCATGACATCATGCAAGAATTAAAATTTATTTATTCATAATTTTATTCATTTTATTTTATTTATTATGATTTTTTATGTTAAAAATCATTTTAAATTAAAATAAAATATAAAAGGATGGATATTTGATTTGATTTTGGTTCTAGAAGGTCTTAATATTCATTTAAAAGTTAATTGGAATCATATAAAATCAGATCAACCAAAATAGCAAGGAGATATCAGATTTTTTTTCAATATTTGAATCATATCTTTCTTCATGATCAAGCTATCCAAAAGTCCAAAGAATAGATTGGTTTTTTGACCTAATTTTCTTTTACTATATAACCACAACAACATCACAAGACAAAAAAAAAGAGGATGGAGAGCAAGAGGATGATATTCATACTTTAAAATTTCACATAATTCAAAATTAGGTTTCCACAATCCACCACTTTTACTAGTTGATTAAAGGCTGCAAATGAATCCTTGAGGTTTCATGAACCTATTCCAATCATCCTCATCATCAAATTCATGCCAAATCATACAAACCAAATTCATATTCTTGCCTTTCTTTTGTTTTTTTTCAATTTTAATGATTTACGCATGATTAATTGATTTTGATTACATAATATGTTTGTTTGATTGTGTAGATGGTTTTTGGATAGTTGGATTTAAGTTTCGATGCAGGAATCATAGGGCACCATGGAGAACTAAACTATTGGTTAATCTGCTGTAATCTGTTTTCGTCGATACTTCGAAGGCTGCAGTAGTGATAAACATTACAGGCTGACAGGTAAGTCAGGTAAGTACTACTGTTTCGATTTGCTCCGAATTTTTTTCAGAAGTTCAGAAAAAAATCGACAAACAATACTCTTTTAGAATAGAATTCTAAAAGATTTCGACCCTCAAAATCGCAAATTCCTCTTTTTTCTATTTTATTTGATTTATTTTCTATTTTCATATTCTCAAAAAAATCTAAAAACAATTGTGCGTTCTTTATTTGATTTTATTAGATTTTTAGCATCGTTTTAATATTTTTTAGATTTTATTTTAATCGCTTTTCTTATTTTTCATTATTTTAAAATCTGCAGCAATTTTATTTGATCCTGTTTATTTCTTTTTTTATTCTTCCAACAGTATATACTAAAAATATGCAGGTGGGAGGAAAAAGATGGTGTGTGGCATGCGCTGATTGCCCTAGTGACAAAGACCTAAGGTTGCCCACAACCTAATGGCAAGGAACTGAGGTTTGGAGCATTTTGATGAAGAAACGTGGGTGTCCCAGTGGCAAAGAACTCAATGAAGCAAAAAGGGCAAACCCCCAATATTTTTGGTATCTCTAACTTTATTTTTCCCTTTTTCATCAAATTATGTATTTTCTTTGAATTTCCTTATTATTATTATTAAACTAATTTCAAAAAGATAAAACAAAATCCTTTTTTTTAAAACTTATATTTTTTTCATAAACCTTAATTTTTTCCCTAAACTTTAATTTTAAACCTAAATCTTAATTTTTTTCATAAACTTTAAACCCTAAAAATTTAGCCCTAATCTTTATCTTAAAACCCAAATTTCGCCATAATTTTTACCCTAAAATTTTTCCTAAACCTTACATTTTTTTTTCAAATACTAACCCTAATTTTTCTTCTAACCCTAAAGATTAACTTATTTTTCTAAACCCTAATTACTAATCCTTATTTTTATTAATATGTAAATGACTGTAATATTTTATTTATTATTATTAAATTTATTATATTTTCTTAATTAACTACTAAAAAATTTTCAATATTTATTTAACCTAAAAATAATTTTTCTTTTTAAATTCTTATTTTCTTTATTATTCTAACAATTATTATTGTTAATATTTTATTATTACTAATATTTGATTTTGTGGTTTGTTCATTATTCTTATTATATTTATTATTATTATTTTATTTTGATTATTATGTATCTGCTAAAGCCATGTAATAGTTGTAGGTTTATTCTTGTTTCTATTTTATGTTTATAGATATTTTCATTGCGTGGTTAGTAACTATAGGGTGTGCATAACATGTTTGTGATTAAAATTAATTTAGAAAATTAATTAAATAAGATAAATACTTGAACATGAACACTTACACACGTAAGTCGATCTTTGATCGCCATCCTACACTTTCTAAGGTTACCTCTCATGTTGCCTATTTTTAAGGTCAAGTAAGGTGTCTAAAAGCAAGGTCCCTTCTTCTAAAATATCATCAAGTCCCTTTACGATTATAAGATCAAGTCCCTTCGATGTTTCCTTCATAAATGATCTTGTCCCTTTCGAATAAGTCCCTACGAATTGCTAAAGACACCTTATAGTTGCCTAAACACAGATGACCCTTCACATGTCCCTTATAACATCCAAGGTAATGACTACCTATTCCTTAATAATAGGGATAGTCTTACCATTGAAAGAACATTTAAGAACAGTAAAGATTTAATCATAGGGTAGGTTCCTCTTAAGTACTTGCTCACTTATTCAAAAATACTTCATTACACTTCACATTTTCAAACAATTTTCAAAACAAAGTCTTTATATATATCTGTACAAGGATCATTATAAAGAACTTAAGAAATTTTTTAATCACACACTTCACATTTCAAAAACATTTTAAAGTGAGCTAAGTAACTAAGAGCCCATGGATAACCATGGATGTAAAGGGTGCTAACACCTTCCCTTTACATAACTTACCCCCCGGACCCAAAAATCTTTTAAAAGGTCTTTCCTGTTCTTTTATGCCTTTCCTTTGGATAAAATAAAAGTCGGTGGCGACTCTTGCTATCCGCAACATAACTAAAGTCAGTTCTCCCACTGTGTTACAACTGCATAGGAGCTTTGCCTTGTCCTGAGATCTCTGATGATCATGCAATCTTCTGAGCTTTTGTCAATGGACTTGATCTTGTAAATGGAGTGTAGACTCACCATAGAACTTGTATACAACCCTTGGGACCCTTGTCATGGCTTGAAAGGCTTCAAGGAACTCCACAGATGACCATATGCTTGATGTTAGGACATGAGGGATGTTATGCTTCATCTTTCCATGATATGATGCTGAGAAAATGATATGAGTATGAGTAATATGATATGATATAATGCTCAAAAAGAAGAGGGCAAATTTGGGGTGTTACAGTAAGTTTTAGCGTTTGATTGAGTATTATGATATAGGGGTGTTAAAAATCGAACTAATGCAATAGAAAACTACAAACCAAACCAAATCAAAATCGCAAAAATTACATTTGGTTCGGATTTGGTTTGCGGTTTGTATTTTGCAAACTGACCTAAACCAAACCAAATCGCATAATGTTACAACCCATACATCACTTATGTCATATCTAACCCAAAACTCAAACCCATTGTGTCTTAACCTTAAAATTATGATATATTTTCTCTTACTCACACTAAGCTTTTCAGTTTCACCCTTCTCAAATCTTTCCTAATAGTATTGTGCATTCTTCTTATCTTATTTGTCCTGTACGTCTCACCTCTTCTACACTAATCTCTCATCTCGTATGTTCTTTCTTTTTCATGTTCTCATTTTTACGTTACTAATTTCTCTTCTTATTACGTTTTTATCACATCTTTCTTCTCAAATCTCATATCTCTTATGTTTTTTTCTTTTTCATCCTCTCATCTCCTTCTCCTCTATTTTTTCTATTTTATTATAATATTTTTTCTATTATTTTATGCTACTATTTTTTCCATTTTTATTTAAACTGATATTCGTATATTGAATGAGAAATTTTTGTTTAAATATGATGGTTTTGTTGTTATTTTGTAATGTATGAATGACTAAACACAAATTTATATTATTCTCTATATATGTATACATGACTCAATAAAAATCTTGTAAGAACTCGAACCAACCGAATCAACGCAAACCACATTGGATTGGTTTGATTTTTTTAAAAGCGAACTGAACCACATGTTTTTCTCTTGCGGTTTGGATGATTTTTAGCGTCAAAACTGTCCAAACCGCATCGCGAACACCCCTACTATGCTATGTTGGCTAAGGTTCGAGTTCATCATTACAATGGAAATAATGTCGACTTGGGTATTGCAAGTGGAAAATACTACATAGTGTGTTTTTTCAACATTATTGATCCTAGCGATTTCGACATAGTTTGATCAGCTCCTGATGACCATTAAAAGTAGTTAAGATATTTGAATGGTGTTGAAAGAGCAATAATTGGTTTAACACAGACGATTAACAAAGACACGTGGAAACTCGTCGGAAGAAACGGCGACATGGGATTGAAAGTGTTGTGATAGGATCAGTCGACCGCTCTTAGGTAGTTATTTTATAGTAGTATATAAAGGGACTCGTGTTCATATTGTAAGGGGTCCACAATTGTACTCACATTTTTGTAAACTTAAAGTATCTGCACATTTGAGAAACGAGTGAAGAAAATGTACATATGCGTTCCACGTTTATCTATTTCAAACACTTTTTACATTCAATCCTTTTTTCTTGAATTAAGTTACATTTCGATTTCGCATTACAATTCTGGTCATTTTACTTTGTTCTGGATTTCAATTTCAGTCACGTTCATTTTCAAAAATCTTATATTTCAAGTCTTGTTCAAAGTTACACCGTTATTCTTAAAATACTACCCTTCGATCTCAATAGTAAAATGTTGTTTCAAGGTTTAAATATATGCAAATATGTTCCAAGATATTTTCGAGTTTAATCCCTTATGTATTAATATAAACCTATTTTATTTACCAAATTTCCAAGTAAACAAATTGGCACACCTGGTGGGACCCTTTTGTGTGTATTTTTTACTTTGCATTTTGAAAATTATAGTTCTTCTTTCCATTAATTTCTCCTTTTATAAGTGTGCATGAGATTAAGGAGTGGTAAAATGACAAAGAGAGAAGTTAGGAGACCTGTAGAGAAATACGTCAAGAGAATGGCAATTCCCGTGAATAATAATGGAGAACATCTTTCTAATAGCGTTGGAGCAGGCACAGTCACCGCAATGTCGACTGAACCAATCCCTTTGAGTGCTAGTACTACGGTCATACCATCAACAATGGTTGTGCCATTAACTTTACTAGAGGGGAAGGTTTTGTCCCCAATACCCCATAGTCACCTAGTGACTCCTAGACCTATTATGGCAACAAAGGCTTGTCATTGCTTAATTTTTGCCCCTAAGATTTTTCTCATTTTATTTTCATTTTGCATACAAACAAGATCACGCACTGGTTCTTCTATCCTTTTTGGTTGCAGGTTTATGTCTCATAGAGGATGACCATTGCTTTTGTTTGTTCCTTTTATGTTTACTAACCCTTAATCAAAATCCAAAAATATTTTGTTTTCTTTTATTAACATTTTCAGGGGAAGAACAGGTTAAAAATACCAAAAATAACAGTCCCGTTATTCGATTGAATTTCATCTGAACAAAGTCAAAGTTGATCCGCAATCATGTCAATTTATCTGATCAAGGATTCCTCAAGTTTTAATTTATTTATTCAAGGAATTCTGAGGTTCATGTGTTTATTTACATGCCTTCTTTGATGCGCAAAAGAATCGAGCCAAAACAATAACAATGCAATAAAAGAGAATAAAAATTCAAATTTTGACTTGGTTAATCAATTAACCAATGTGTTAATTGATTAACCTGGGCAAAATTTGAAATTTTGTTTGAATTTAGCATCATCTCAGCCCTTGATCTCACTTGTAATATTCTAGATCACATCATTTTAATTCCATACATCACTTTGATCATTTCCGACCATATACCTTCACTAATCACCACTCTTTTATGAATTTCCCTCCAAATTTGAATTCCAAGTCTAATTTTGATTATCCAAGCCTAGTTCCATTCCACCAAATTCCCAAGCCTAAACTCTTTAAATAAATGCATTATTTCATTCATTTCTCAAGCTCTAGAGAGCCAAAAACACCCTTGCAAAATATCTCCCCAAACCACAAAATTCACCAAAACTCATTTTCTTCTTTTGAAAGTTATTAAGAATTTGCATTGAATTCTTGATTAACTTTGAGCTAAACCTTCATCCTTTTCATTTTTCTTCATCAATTTCAGTAGATTAAGCTTGCTTGTGAAGTAATTTGGAATTTGTTCTTGGTAATTCATCTTCCTCCATTGTTACACATTCATCATCATCATCATCCAAGATGTAGATCCTTGGTGCTCTTTGTTGTTAATCCTTTAGATCATATATTGTTGTTTGATTGTAGGGATTCCACTGTATTTTTCACTTAAAAAATCGTGCTAATTTAGTTCATGATCATAAGGTGTTTGGAAAATGTTTTGAAAGAGGATCATGCTGAATTTTGGCTAATTTTTTGCCTCTGGTTCAATGTTAATCGATTACTCAGTGTATTTTGCGTAGGATTTGAAAATTTGGTTGTGTTAATCGATTAACTAATGTGTTAATCGATTAACAATGCTCCATAATATGTTTTCGGCTTGTTTTTGGGACTATTTTGCTTCATTTTGCTTCATTTTCCCCTTATTCCCCTCTTTTCTTAGTTTTACCTTGGGAGGCATTTTTTAGACTGATTTCTCTTTAAATTCAATGGAGTGTCATACCCTAAATTTTGACCAGACTTTTTGTAATACCCCGTAATTTATTTAATGCTCTGAATAATATTATTTGATATCTATAATGTTTCGGGATGCTCTGAGAGATTTTAACAAAAATAATTAGAGCAATCAGCGGGACTTATTTATATTAACTAATATTAGCTGACTCAGAGATTTTATAAAATTATGGATTAAGAGACATATTTTGATACTCTCTATTTGGACCCGTTGGTGGGAAAATATGTTTTTCATTTAAGACCTAAGTCTTCTTTTCTTTATGTTTTCTAAAAATAGAAACATAGAAAGAAGAATAAGAGAGAAAGGAAGAGAAAGAAGAAGAAAAAGAGGTCTTGAGGAAGAAGAAGAAGAGAACTCTTGATCCTTCAAGCTTCCACCATCCATTCATCACTCAGTCTTCTCCAATCTTCTTGCTAGAGGTGGGTTCATAGTTAGAACTTTTGTTTTAGATTTTGATTGAGTTTTAGTGTTTATGAGTTTTAGGGTTTTTATGGAAAAATCTTAGAATCGGTAGTTTAAACGGTTAGAAATCTATAAAAATTCTTGAGCATGTTGTCAATAGGTATAGGAACATTGTTGTGTCTTGTTTTGATGTTTGGTGATGTATTAAATTGAGTTTGAGGAATTTTGATATGTCAAAAACGTATTTTTTCAGCTTATGGTTTCTGGTTAACCGGTTAACCCAGGGCATTAACCGGTTAACAATGTTGTGTTTTGTCTCTGTGTTCTGTTTCCTGGTTTGGTTAACCGGTTAACCCCAAGTGTTAACCGGTTAACGCTGTAGCTTTTGGGAAAAATTATTTTGTTCCAAACTTTGAAAATTCATAACTTTTTACTCGGTTATCCGATTTAAGTGTTCTTTATACCGTTTGAAAGCTAAAAATATGTACTATCATGTAATGC
The DNA here is from genome assembly GCA_963966055.1 of Lathyrus aphaca. Taxonomy (NCBI): domain Eukaryota; kingdom Viridiplantae; phylum Streptophyta; class Magnoliopsida; order Fabales; family Fabaceae; genus Lathyrus; species Lathyrus aphaca. The sequence continues at coordinate 266,944,752 of OZ014519.1, forward strand.
CAAAAAATATTATTTTTACCTGACTTTTCAAATAAACCGTAATTATGTTAAGTTAGGGAATTTGAGAATTAATGGAATTAAAAGGTATAACTTGTGAGTTAGCTAGGTTTACCCTAGGTTGATATGGAACCATTATAGAGACATGAAAGTGCTTAGACACCGATACCCGAATAGTATTTCCGTATTAAGTAGTTGTAAACGGATGGAATTTGTTTTCCCATTGCGTTATAATCCTAATTTAATTGTGTTTAGCTCGCGTCGGGGTCCCATGTGACGGACGACCAGGAGGGAACATAGTTAATCTATGGATTTGAATCCCTTAATGGATGACTGTGACCCGTGCTTGCTTTCCATAAGAGATGGTTGGGCGGGGAAAGTTATTCGTTAGGAAAAGTAACCGTGACCCGTGCTTGCTTGTCATAAGAGATGGTTGGGCGGAGAAAGTTACTTTATGGTAAGGTGTCGTGACCCGTGCTTGCTTGCCATAAGATATGGCTGGGCGGAGAAAGTTATATACATGTTAAGGATCGAGTGACTCGTACTTGCTTGCCATAAGATATGTCTGGGCGGGGAAAGATTCCTTAAAGCACCTTGTGTGCTCCGTTTTTATTTTACCTTGATGTCTCTAGTTTTACGTGAACTCGAAGTCTAGGTTTTCCCCTAACTTGAGTAGTGTCTAGATTTTAACCTTTTAGAGCTGAGAGAACTCTAAGATAGGGAACTCACAGAGATGTTTTATCTTACCACATGTTGATGTTGTTATTTTAGGTACTTCAAGTTCCGCAAAGGGTAAAGATAAGGAAACTTGACTATCTTTTCTTGTTTGATGGCTTTCTTCCGCTGTGGACTTTTGAGATCTTCGGATCTAGTTCTTAGACTTTTTATTTTGTGAACATCTTGTATTATTTATAGCCTTTTTGTATTAGTATCTTATGTTGTAGTAGCTATATTTATGCAATGTGTTACTAAGAACGTGTTGTATTTCAGTACCAATCTTAAATTTATATATGAAAAATATGCTTGATGCATATCTTTTATATATGGGTATTATAGTTCGTATCAGAGCTGGTCGTATCCTCGACCTAGCCTTGGAATATTATAAGTGTTCTTTCCGTTCATATACATAATCTCGCTGTAGAACTAAATGTTATGTTTATGGTATTGAGCCTGATAAACTTAATTATGTTTTTATGACATTTAGGGATATGGCTAATAGGCGTGGAACTCGTGGTCGGAATAGTGCCACTCCTCCTGTTAATGATTAGTCGGGTGATGAAAGGAATGCTCCTCTGTTTCTGTTCATGCAGCAGATGCAGCAACATCAAAATCAGTTTATGCAGGAGATGATGCACCAGATGAATGGGGATCTTCATCCTCAGGTGGTCTTTCCTGAAACTGAAGGTGGAACTTTCCGTGATTTCTTCCGCATGAATCCTCAAGAATTTCATGGTGGTTTGGATCCGGTTAAAGCTCATGAATGGATAACTGGAATGGAGAGAATCTTTATGATCGTGCTATGTAGTGAAGAGAATAAGGTGATTTTTGCGCCACATTTGTTGAAAGGTCCTGCAGCTAGGTGGTGGGAGAGTGCTTCTAATCTCATGACCGTGCAAGGAATTCCGAAAGTGTGGGAACAATTTAAGACGACTTTCATGGAGAAGTATTTTCCAAGTTCTTTGAGGACCCAAAAAGAATTTGAATTTCAGCAACTTAGACAAGGAAGCATGACTATGGCCAGTTATGCAAAAACGTTTTAAGACATAACAGCTTATTCTAGGCAAGTTATGTATGCTCCTAATGAAAGATGGAAGATTGATCAGTTTTTGTTTGGACTAAGGGCCGAGATTTCACATAGTGTCTCTCAGAGGGAGTTCACTACTTACTCTGAAATGTTGAGACAATGTTATGTTGCTGAGCATAGTTTGATGAAGGTGCAAGTTGAAGCAAGTGCTGGAAGAGTTGTTCAAGGTGACCGTGGGAGGACTAATCAACCTTTTAGGCCAAGGCCTCAACCCTTCAAGGGGAAGCAAGTTCAAAGTGTTGGACCTAACACTCCACCCATGTGTAAGATATGTAACAAGCGTCATTTTGGTAGGTGTCAAAGGGATGGAGGAGTAAGGTGTTGCAATTGTAATAAAGTGGACCATTTGTCAAGAGATTGTACCAAGCCAAGGAATCAGGTTCAAGGAAGAGTGTATACTATGAATGCTAGAAAGACTAAAGCCGACAACTCTCTTATTGCGGGTACATGTCTTGTTAATGAACATCCTTGTCTTGTTTTATTTGATTGGGGAGAGACACTCTCTTTTGTGTCTACTAGTTGTGTGAAGCAACTTGGTTTCCGAGTTTTTCCCTTGTCTCATCCTATGGTGACTACTACCGCGATGGATGAAACTGTTGAGACACCTCTTATGTGTGAGAATTGTACTTTGTCTGTGGATGGTAGAGTTTTCCAGATTGATCTTATTTGTCTGCCCCTTAAGAAAGATGATGTTATCCTGGGAATGGATTGGTTATCTGCTAATTCTGTGTTTATTGGGTGTGAAGAGAAGTTGATCCTCATTCCATCCGTTGAAGCGCCTCTGAAAGATATGTTGGCAACGATATTAGAAGGTATGGTTGGAATGGTAAACTTTTTGTTTGAGAAAGAGAAATATGTTTTGCCTGTCCTTACTAAATAGGAGAGTAATGGTCAGCAAGTTCTGAATATTCCAATAGTTTGTGAATTTCCTGAAGTTTTTCCCGAGGATTTCACTTCCTTACCTCCGGTGAGGGAAGTTGAGTTCTCAGTTGACTTGATACCAGGAACGGCTCCTATATCAGTTTCCCCTTATCGGAAGGCACCACTGGAGTTAAGAGAATTGAAGGATCAGTTAGAGGATTTGATGGCGAAGCATTTTGTTAGACCAAGCGTTTCACCGTGGGGAGCTCCTGTTTTGTTGGTAAAGAAGAAGGACGGTGGTATGCGGTTGTGTATTGATTACTGTAAGCTGAACAAGGTTACTATCAAGAACAAATATCCCTTACCGAGGATAGACGACCTTTTAGATCAATTGAAAGGAGCATGTGTGTTCTCGAAGATTGATCTAGATCGGGCTATCATCAAATTCGTGTGAAGAGTTCCGATGTTCCGAAGACTGCGTTCATAACCCGTTATGGTCATTATAAATTTCTAGTGATGCCTTTCAGTGTGACGAATGCTCCAGCTGTTTTTATGGATTACATGAATCATACATTTCAAGCTTATTTGGATCAATTTGTTGTGATCTTTATTGATGACATTCTTATTTATTCTCGTACTCCACAAGAGCACGAAGAACATCTGAGGATTGTTCTATCGATACTTCAAGAGAAGCAACTTTTTGCCAAGTTTAGCGAGTGTGAGTTTTGGATGTCAGAAGTCAAATTTCTTGGACATGTGATATCTTAGGGAGGTGTAGCAGTAGATCCGTCAAAGATTAAAGTCGTGATTAATTGGGAGAGACCGAAGAGTGTTTCAGAAGTGAGAAGTTTCTTAGGTTTGGCAGGTTACTACAAAAGGTTCATTAAAGGTTTTTCTCAGTTGGTGTTACCATTGACTAAGCTTACTAGAAAGGACTTCTCTTATAAATGGGATTCTAGTTGTTAGCAAAGTTTTGTGTGTTTGAAGGAGAGATTGACAACTTCTCCAGTTTTGATCATTCCCGATCCTAGCAAATCTTACAAAGTGTTTTGCGATGATTCTAAGATGGGATTAGGAGGTGTTCTTATGCAAGAAGGTCAATTTGTAGCTTATGCTTCTAGACAGTTGAAGGTTCATGAGAAGAATTACCCAACTCATGATTTGGAATTAGCGGTTGTGGTGTTTACTTTAAGAGTATGGCGGCATTATCTCTATGGTGTGCATTTTGAGATGTTCACTGATCACAAGAGTTTGAAGTACCTCTTTGATCATAAGGGATTGAATATGAGACAAAGAAGGTGGATGGAGTATTTGAAAGATTATGACCTTGAATTGAAGTATCATCCGGGAAAAGCGAACAAGGTGGCAGATGCTTTAAGTAAGAAAGTGATTTATGGTGCCGAATTGATGGTGTTGGAATATGCATTGTTGGAGAAGTTTCGAGATCTTAACCTTCAGTTTGTATGGACTCCGAATGGTCTGATTATGGGAAATTTGAATATCAGTTCTACCTTAAGGAATGAAATTCAACAAGCACAAGTTCTAGATGAGAAGTTGCAAGAGATGTTACTCCAACCGGGTTTTGTAAGAGCGTTGGATGGGATTATCCTATTTAACCAAAGAATTTGCATTCCGAATGATGATGTGTTAAAAAGAAAGATTTTAGAGGAAGCCCATAAAGGTTCTTTTATAATACATATGGGTTCTTTGAAGATGTATCAAGACTTAAAGAAAGAGTATTGGTGGACTAGTATGAAGAAGGATATTGCGGTATTTGTGTCTGAATGTGCTGTGTGTCAACAAGTGAAGATTGAGCACCAAAGACCAGGTGGTTTGTTATAACCTTTGGACATCCAATTTGGAAATAGGATAGTATTTCTATGGATTTTGCAGTGGGTTTTCCGAGTACTCAAGGTGGTTATGATTCTATTTGGGTGATTGTGGATCGACTAACAAAATCTGTGCATTTCTTAGCCGTTAAGACTACGTACAAGGCAAGTCATCTTGCAAGGTTGTTTATTGATGAGATTGTAAGGTTGCATGATGTTCCGTATAACATTGTGTCGGATAGAGATCTGAAGTTTACTTCGAGGTTTTGGAAAGTGTTCCAATGGGCTATAGGTACGGATTTACGTTTGAGCACTTCTAATTATCCTCAAACGGATGGTCAAACGGAACGTACAATTCAAACAATGGAAGATATGTTAAGGGCTTGTGTGTTGGAAAGTAAAGGAAATTGGAAGGAACTTTTGCCTTTGATCGAGTTCTCTTACAACAATAGTTACCATGCAAGCATCGGAATGGCTCCGTATGAGGCTTTGTATGGAAGAAAGTGTAGAACGCCTTTGTGTTGGTCAGAAGTGGGTGAAGATAGGATTTTGGGACCAAAAGTTATTCAAAACACTACGGAAAAGATCGAATGATTTGGGAGAAAATTAAGCAAGCCCAAGACCGTCAGAAGAGTTACACGGACAATCGAAAGAGACCTTTGGAATTTGATGAAGGTGATCATGTGTACTAGAAAGTAACTTCGAGATTGAGATTGAAAGGACCTTTTAAGTCGCGCAAGTTAAGTCCGAGATATGTAGGACCGTATCAGTTCTTATAAAGGATTGGTGAAGTTGCTTACAGATTAGCCTTACCACCCTTTCTATCTGAAATGCATGATGTTTTCCATGTATCTCAACTTCGTAGGTTCGTTCTTGATCCTTTTCAGCCTATTCTGCCGAATTCTATCGAGATAGAAGCGAATTTGACTTTTGAACCCCCAACCGAACCGTATTGTTGGAAGAGAAACAAAAGTGTTAAGAAACAAAGAGATTCCACATGTTAAAGTACAATGGGATGTGAAACATCCGGGAGATGCTACGTGGGAGTTGGAATTGGAAATGCGAGAATCATATCCTCACATATTCAGGTAATCTTTTAAATTCGAGGAAGAATTTCTATTTAAGGGGGGAGGATCTAATACCCCATAATTTATTTAATGCTCTGAATAATATTATTTGATATATATAATGTTCCGGGATGCTCTAAGAGATTTTAACAAAAATAATTAGAGCAGTCAGCGAGACTTATTTATATTAATTAATATTAGCTGACTCAGAGATTTTATAAAATTGTGGATTAAGAGACATTTTTGGATACTCTCTATTTGGACCCGTTGGTAGGAAAATATGTTTTTCCATTAAGACCTAAGTCTTCTTTTCTTTATGTTTTCTAAAAATAGAAACATAGAAAGAAGAAGAAGAGAGAAAGGAAGAGAAAGAAGAAGAAGAGGAGGTCTTGAAGAAGAAGAAAAGAACTATTGATCCTTAAAGCTTCCACCATCCATTCATCACTCAATCTTCTCCAATCTTTTTGCTATAGGTGGGTTCATAGTTAGAACTTTTGTTTCAGATTTTGATTGAGTTTTAGAGTTTATGTGTTTTAGGGTTTTTATGGAAAAATCTTAGAATCGGTAGTTTAAACGGTTAGAAATCTATAAAAAAAAATGCTTGAGAATGCTGTCATTAGGTATAGGAACAATTCTTGTGTCTTGTTTTGATGTTTGGTGATGTATTAAATTGAGTTTGAGGAATTCTGATATGTCAAAAACGTATTTTTTCAGTTTCTAGTTTTTGGTTAACCGGTTAACCCAGGCCGTTAATCGGTTAACGCTATTGTGTTTTGTCTCTGTGTTCTGTTTCCTGGTTTGGTTAACCGGTTAACCCCATGCGTTAAACGGTTAACGCCGTAGCTTTTGGGAAAAAATATTTTGTTCCAAACTTTGAAAATTCATAACTTTATTACTCGGTTATCCGATTTAAGTGTTCTTTATACCGTTTGAAAGCTAAAAATATGTACTATCACGTGATGCCGAAAAATATTATTTTTACCCGACTTTTCGAATAAACCGTAATTATGTTAAGTTAGGGAATTTAAGAACTAATGGAATTAAAAGGTATAAATTGTTAGGTAGCTAGGTTTACCCTAGGTTGATACGGAACCATTTTAGAGACATGAAAATGCTTAAGCACCGATACCAGAATATTATTCATGTGTTAAGTAGTTGTAAACGGATGGAAGTTGTTTTCCCATTGCGTTATAATCCTAATTTAATTGTGTTTAGCTCGCGTCGGGGTCCTATGTAACGAATGACCGGGAGGGAACATAGTTAATCCGTGGATTTGAATCCCTTAATGGATGACCGTGACCCGTGCTTGCTTGCCATAAGAGATGGCTAGACAGGGAAAGTTATCCATTAGGAAAAGTAACTGTGACTCGTCCTTGCTTGCCATAAGAGATGGTTGTCGCTCCCAAAGATTTGCATCCCAGTACAAGCACAAACGGTCGGCGACAGGAAACATGAAGATGAACTGAAAAGAGTCGCCAGCTAGGCATTTTTATCCCGAAGGAAAGGTAATGCTGCATAAACCTGAGAAAAGATGGACAAGACGGTCGCGAACCAGAGAAACTGAGAAAGGGGGTTGGTTACAACCTGGGAAGGTATTAGCACCCAGATTGTCCGTCGTACTCGACGGGATCCACGCTTGAAAGTTTGTGTTTAAAGGGGTAGTGTCAGTGCTATTCTGTGTGCAAGAGCTGGAAAAGAATGTACAAGTGTCAGTGCAAAAGAGATGTGAAATGAAATTGCTCAGGAATGAGGCTTAAAGAATAATGCTGGAAGAGGGGGAAGAGACAGAGACTTTTGTTCGATAACAGTTAAGTTATGCCTACGTATCCTCTCGTGCAATGAGGAAGTCAGAACACCGTAGTTCGACTCAAAGAGACTGAAATATAAATTGACTTGTGAACTGCTTACTTGTCTATGCTCAAGTGTATGACCTGTCTGGCTCAGGTGCAAACTGTCTTGCATCAGACGAAAGAAGCAAGTTCTCGCTTATGAGTGAATGAGGTGAGAAAAGAATCCCGGAGGAGACGATTGTTGTTTATTTTTTATGTTTTCAATCTTTTATTACTTTTTGGTGTTTGTCATAAGAAAATGAGCTTAAGCCTAAACCAAGGGTTAGTAAACTCATCACACCCTCCCTCTAATTAGGGGTAATGAGAATACCTTAAGCATGAAGTAAACACCTCACACTTAATCACCATGATGTAGGATTAAGATCATTAACCTACTTGCAATTATTTAGATGTTTTTTTTTGGAGTTTGTTTAGTGTTAAGTAATGAGTTTAAGCCATAATCAAGGATTTAATGGACCCATTACACCATCCTAATAGAAGGATAATAGATGAGAACATTTAAGCTGAGGAAGATATCTCAACTTAATCTATGATTAGGGATTGACCTCATGACAAAACAAGCCTTTATTAAAGTGGATTTTAGTTAATGACAAGATTAATAAGTGGATTTTATGGTTTGTAAGACACCTTGAGGAGGACTTGTCCATTAACACTAGGGTTAGTCCTTCTTAACCAATTAAGGAAGAAATAGAACCCTAATGCAAGCCCAAGTTACAAGCTTATTGTCTTAGTGATTATTAGATGGATTAATTAAGAGATTTAAACACATAAAAGGTTTAACACTTAGGATTAAAGTTATACACTCCATCCTAAGAGAAGGATGCAGGCATAATCTTAATCACAAAGCCTTAAAACCTTGAAGGTTTAGTCCCTGATTATGAGATGAGAGGAGAGACACAAAAGATGACACAAAGGTAAAACTAAATGGGGGACTAATCAAACCCTAATTGTGATCATACTTGGGTGTTCCTAAGGTTTATGAGGCTTGCAGTAGATCTTCAAGAAGAGCCACCATGGAAGAAGCAGATGAAAGGATGAGAAACAAAAGAAGCAAGTCAACTTACCTCACTTAAGAAGATAAGTTGCTTGAAGAAAGAAAGTGAAGAGGGAACATGAATGAGCAAGATCACTCTAAAGCAAAAGTAAAATGCAGCAATGAATGCATAAGAGAGATGAGGAGAGATTGTGAGAAGTGAAGGCAAATTCACTTCTCAAAGCACTTACCACCTGAAAAGTTAGCATAAAGAAGAAATGAAGTGAAAATGAAATGAGGTGCAAACCAAAATCAGAAGCATGTTCATGATGTAAATGATGCTAAGAGATGATGAAAATGTATTTCAATAGTTGTGAATGATCATACAAGAGATGAGAATGCAAATGGAGCATGAAAGAAACATGAAAGTTCATGAATACACATGGAATGTAATGAATGCATAACATGGAAAATGGATGAATAAATGATCAAGCATGGTTCTAATGTGTCCTAGGATGTCTTATATGTCATGTGGATTCAAGGAATGTCATGGAAAGTTCCTATATGAATGCATATGCAAGATGTATGCAAGAGGATATGAGAAATTAGGGTTTTCATGCAACATGAGATGTAAAACCCAAAAACAGAAGCAAATGACAAGATAAAAAATTGAAAATGCAATCAAAAGAACCCTAACCCCATATGATATCACACCCCAAAGGAGAAGACCTAACCCTTAACCTAATGAAAGTTATGCTTTTTCTAAGTTATCTAGGGTTTTGAGGTACCTAAAGGGAAAAAATGCCAAACAATTCAAAAAGGCAGAATAAATTTATGACAAAAGTATGCTAGAAACTAAATTTTAAATGTAGATCAATGCAAAAAGAACCATTGTCATACCATTCTTGGTTAGGCAGAAATGAATTCTTGAAGTTAGGGTTCTAAAATAGGAATTTTATGAACCCTAAATTCAAGAAAATTATCAAAAATGATTCAAAACCAAAAAGAAATTTGTGTGGATGGTATGATAATGTCTCTAAATGTTTAAAGATGCAATATGAATTTTTTGGGATTTTTTAGAAACCTAAATGATATTTTAATTAATTAATTTTCATTAATTAATTAAAATAAACATTTAAATGTTTAAAAAATGATTTTTAATGTGAAAAAATAAAAAAAAAATATTTTTGGGTTAAGAAAATTATTTGAAACAAAAATGCAGAATAAAAATATTTTTATAAATTTCTTGCTATTTTAAATAAATGATACAGAATTAAATGAGAAAAATGAAATAAAAATTAAATAAAGCTGAAGTATGCAAAAGGGATGGTTGAGATTGAATCTGGGTTTATGGGGGTTGACTGCGCGCCAGATCTAAAGGCCCACATTTAAATTTCATTAAACCTAATTAACTAATTAATTAATTCAGATTAGGGTTTAATCACTCAATCCAAACCATCCAAATGCGCGGGTAACAAGATCCTACGACCATAATTCAAACTAGCCCTAATTACACTGATTATGCCCTAATCTCTTTCAGGTGGCCGGAGAAGACTTCCGGTCACCTTCTCCGGCCAGACCCTCACCTGAAAATTTCTAACTTCTTCTCTAGGAAATTTCTGGAGCTATAAAGCTCCAGATTGACTCCCCTCACTCCCCTAAACTCGAATCCAGCCTCAAATCACATTTCTTTTCACTCAAACTCAAGATTCGAAGCAAAGATAAAAAATGGTGAAACTTTCAGAAGTTCATAAAATCCTCAAATCGCAACCATTTTCAAAAATAAAAGTATCAGCATGCTCAGCACAACAAGAAGAACATTTGTATAACCTAAAATCACATTTCTGAAAAAAAGTTTGAAGGAGCTACCTGAGCTTGAGCTTCCTCAGTTTAGGGCTTTCAGGCTGCTTCTCCTGTGCAAGCTGACTCCAATGACCCTCCTGAAGAAGCTTTGATGCTTGGAAGACCTTGAGAGTGGCTAGTTTATGAGATTGCACCTCAACTGGCTGAAAATCGTATTTTGTTTATGGTGTGTTCTTGGCTGTTTTTATGGGTGGTTTATGATCAGTGAGTGATTTAGAAATGAGTGGTGGTGTTTGTTTGAAGATTGAGTGGCTGAGTTATGAATTTCGAAAGCTTTTGCAAGAGGGAGTGTTTTTGGTAACTTGGTGATTCTTAGGTTTCAGCTTGTGTTCTTGTGTGTTATGACCAACATTTGGTCCATATATCAACTTGTGATAGGTCTGTGGAGTGGTTGTGCCCTATTGTGATTGGTATGGCCTTCTTGCAAAAATTCACCAACTTGTGTACATGCGTTATGGGAAAGGATGCAGTTGGCCTTTGGGCATGTCCATACGCAGCTGACTTCAAGGAAGTCCACAAATTCATTCTTGAAGCAATTCAGCATGTGGGAATAAAGTTATGGGGTGTTTTGCAATTATGTGAAGTTTTGGCCCCTTTGAGAAATCTTGAGGTTCAAGGCATGTAATCTTGCAATTCCTTGGGAAATTTTGATCTAGAAACAATGTGCTATGATGTTATGATGTATTGAAGTGTGTTTGAAGTCACAAAAAGCCTTGGCAAGAGGTTTTGCAAAGAATCCCTTTTGGTGCATTCTTGAAAATTATGTGATTTTTGCAAACTTTGACAAGCCATAACTTGAGTTCCAAAATGAATTAGGTCTTGTTCTTGTACTTTTTGAAAAGGGAATGATCCAATCTACAACTTTCATGACCAACAATTTTTCATTTGAAACATTTTTGGTTGAGAAAGAGGAGGTTGAAAAACTTTCCCAAAATGGAAAGTTTACATTACAAGTCATTTCTATTTTTGGCAACTTTTGATTTAGCTCATTTTTCTTCAATTTTGTGAACTTCCAAGCACTTCAATGATCAAATAAAGATCATATAACTTCAATTTGATGAAAAATCCACTTTGGTTCCATGTTGGGGGCCTCAGATGCCCTAATTTTGCTCTGACTTGCTCAAGAAGTTACCCAGTGAACAAATGACTTCCATCATGAATTTCTTCATCAAACTTGGTACACATGATACTTATAGCATATTGAGACCATTAGAAACAAGAATGACCAAAAAATTTGGAGTTATGACCTCTGAAACCAAAACCCTAATTTCAGGTCATCTGTGCAGTGAAACCCTAGCTCTGCTTCCATGCTTTGCCAGTTCTTGTGATTCTTTGACTTCCTTGATCTTTGGAGGATAAAATATGATGTTTGAACATACATGGACCCTCTTGGAGTGATTGGAGATCTTTGGAGTGGCTCAAATGATCCTTGGATTGCTCAGATCACAAACCCTAGATGCAGATGAACTTGAACTAATGCAGTGAGACAAAAAATGCAATATGATGTGGTATGCTTGAACTAATGCAAATATGAAAATCAAAAGCCATGGTGTGAACTTAGTGAGGGCAAATTTGGGGTGTTTACAGCTGCCCCTATTCAAACATGAGTTAGCTGTGTAGGATGTAAGCGACGGGCTTATCAGACAAACAAGATAACTTGTGGTTGAATACCAAAGACAGTCCAAAATTTGCACTCACTGGGGAGAAGAAGAAAGGGATATAAATTGTAAAAGTATAGTATGATTATAAAAATGCGGGCGATGGAGGACGACCATCGAGCAGAGGACGACTGTTTGGGGATAAAGCAATGACGGGGACGGTCGACATGCTGGGGAAATAAAGAGATCATGATGGGGACGACCATCAAGTAAAGTTCTCTAGGGATTAAAGTAAAGGCGATGATGGGGACGACCATCAGGTCTGCAAAGTAAAGGTAAACAACGACGGGGACGACCATCGATTCAAAGAATAAATGAAAAAATGACGAGGGACGGTCATCAAAGGTGAAGGACGATCACCTAGCAGGGGACGGCTGCTCTTAATCGCGACATAGGACAAATGTCGGATAGAAAAGGTCGACAATGGGGACGGCCATCGGATAAACATTGTGAAGGACGATCACCAGGAGGCGAAGGACGATCACCTAGCAGGGTACGGCTGCTCTCAGGATTTATCATGACATAGGACGAATGTCAGATAACAAGATCAACAATGGGAACGACCATCGGATGAATGATGAAGGACGATCATCAAAAAGGTGAAGGACGATCACCTAGCAGGGGACGGCTGCTCTGTTGGGGAGAAGGATGAGGGACGGTCATCCAAGGTGAAGGACAATCACCTAGCAGGGTAAAAAGGGGTTCCATTAATGGAGACTCCATTGGGAGAAGGATGTGGGACGGTCATCCAAAGGTGAAGGACGATCACCTAGCAGGGTACGACTGCCATGACATATGACGAATGTCAGATAAGAGAAAGGTCGTTCTACTGGGGACTTACTGGGGAATAGTAAACAAGGACGAGTGTTTACATCCAAGAAATGAAATGTATTAGTGTTTTGACATTGTGTATAGATCAAAGATGCAGACGAGCATCCTTAAGACTACGATACGGACGAGTATCGATAGAAACAACGCTGACGCATGTTCAGAGATGATGATACGGACGAGTATCAACTGGTTAACAAAGAACACGGACGAGTGTCGAATCTGAGGGGAAATAAGTGTGTATACAAGATACAGACGAGTATCTGTATGAATAAAGATTAGCATTAGTGAGACACAGACGAGTGTTCAACTTGCTGGGGAACAGTATGACACGGAAGGGTGCCATAAGAGAAAGTGTATAAGTTATGAACAAATGAGTGTAAAAGGTGTTTCGGCGACCTGTGGGGATAGGATGACACGGACGAGTGTCAATGAGCGTATTATAAACAAGTGTTTGGTTTACAATAAGTGTTTAGGCAACCATGCTGGGGAGTGGTGACACGGACGGGTGTCAAGAGAATGTATAGGTTCTTGTAAGCACATGGGATATTTGTGGCTTATATCTGCAGGGAATGATACGACACGGACGAGTGTCGAAAGAGTGCATATGGACATATATCTGTATGGAGAGTGCAAAGGGGACGCTTTGGCTTTCTGTTGGGAGATTGAGATGTATTTCGTATATTACTGATGCGGTATTGTCGGTATTTACAGGTGACTGGTTCGAACCTGACTTGTAATTATGCAATATGTTTGATTTTTGCCGTAATGCTCTGTATTAGACGGAATGCTACACTCTGAGGGGAAATATGATGTAAATGCTATGATTATGCAAAAGATACCGATCCGGGACTCGGATCCCGCTGCTGTGAAGATCCCCGATTGATCTGCTTGAAGGGATATCCCAGCTGGGGATGAGATCATTGGTAGGTCTGATAAAATATATGACTCTGCTTGGGGCTAGATCACTGATAGATCTATCTGGTAATGAGACAACCCAGCTGGGGATGAGGAAGATTTCGTCACTTTGTTGTGTGGGAAATTCAGACATCGCTCTTCCGGAGAGGCTGGAGCTCTGTGGGGGGATGACTCCCTGTCTAGTGCTCTGCTGGGGGAGGAAAGACCACTGAACGATCTTCCTAGAGATTTCTGTGGGGATCCTGCTGAGGATGAGGAGACTTGACAATTCAGCTGGGGAAATGAGCACCTTCTAATGCTACTCTGAAGAAAATGTACTGGAGAAGTGATGTCTGGCAACTCTGATGGGGAGAAAGCATTTCCGGTGCTGTTTGGAGGACGTGCTGAGGAAGTAATGATTTGGCAACTTTGCTGGGGTAAAACTTTCATTCCCCATGTTGCGCTCTGAATACCTGCAATCCTGTTATGACAAAGAAACACGCCAATATCCCGAGGTATCCCTTACCGGATTCCGTCATAGGAGTTAGATATTCCTGGAAGCAAAAAAATATATTTCCTGCAAGCATGTGATTAGAAAGGCACATTTGTTTTTATACAAACGTTATATCAGGGATATCGGACATTTCTGCAAACGAAACAAAAATGTACAAGACGAAATGTGACTGAAAATCTGATTTTATTAATTTGTGTGCCATGAATTGGCAAATACAGTTAAAAGAAACAAATCCCCTGAAATGAGGAGATTGTTACAAATTGAGAAAAATGAAGGTGCTGGCAATGTTGATGACGCTTCAGTGAGCTTTCCTTTGCTATGACCTGTATGACTTTGATGTTCTTCTCGTCTTGCTTTCTGAAGAAGGCTGATTCTGACCGATGCTTTGACCTTTCGAAACTTGTCGTGTCGTGAATGATACAGACAAATTCAGAATGCAGTTGTTCGCTTATTCCCTTATTTTGCGTGGATCGCCCTTTCGGGTTTTCAATCCACTGGGATACCCATTTTTGCCTGAGCTGTCCAATGCGGCTTTTCAACTCAGTGGGTGTACATTTTTCTTTATTTCCCCATATTTTTGCCCGAGTCTTTTATTCTATTTTTGACTCGTCGGGATGCCCTATTTTTGCCTGGACTTACATTCTGTTTTTATGTCCAGCGGGTCATTTTATGCGAAGTATTTTTTAACTGCATCTGAATTCACAGGGGATAAGAAATCTCCACCATCCATAATAGTGAGCATCAGTGCTCCACCGGAGAAAACTTTCTTTACTATGAATGAACCATCATAATTCGGAGTCCACTTGCCCCTGTGGTCTGTATGAGGAGGAAGGAGTCTTTTCAACACAAGATCTCCTACTTGGTATTCCTAAAGCCTGACTTTCTGATCGAAGGCTTTCTTCATCCTCTTTTGATATAGCTACCCATGGCAGATTGCAGCTAATCTCATCTCTTCGATCAGATTCAGTTGATTGTACCGAGATCGGACCCATTCTGCTTCATTCAACTTGACATCCATCAATACCCGTAAAAAGGGTAATTCAACTTCAACAGGCAAGACTGCCTTCATACCATACACAAGCTGATACGGTGTTGCCCCAGTGGATGTTCTGATTGAGGTACGGTACCCATGCAAGGCAAATGGTAGCATCTCATGCCAGTCTTTGTATGTGACCACCATCTTTTGCACAATCTTCTTGATATTCTTGTTAGCTGCCTCAACAGTGCCATTCATCTTTGGCCTGTAAGGAGAAGAGTTGTGGTGTTGGATTTTGAAGTCCCGACACAGCTCTGCCATCATTTTGTTGTTCAAATTGGAACCATTATCAGTAATGATTCACTCGGGCACTCCATACCGACAGATGATGTCTCTTTTCAAGAATCGGGCTACCACTTGCCTGGTGACATTTTCATACGAAGCTACTTCAACCCACTTGGTAAAATAGTCAATGGCTACCAGGATGAATCTGTGGCCATTTGAAGCAGTCGATTCGATCTTTCCAATCATGTCAATGCCCTACATGGCAAAGGGCCAAGGTGAAGACATCACATTCAAAGGATTTGGAGGCACATGCACCTTGTCTGCATAAATATGGCATTTATGACACTTCCTGGCATAGGCACAACAGTCTGCATCCATTGTAATCCAGTAGTAACCTGACCGTAGTAATTTCTTAGCCATTGCATGTCCTCCAGCATGGGTACCGAAAGATCCTTCATGCACCTCGTGCATCAGCAAGTCTACCTCTGTCTTATCAACACATCTGAGAAGTACCATGTCAAAGTTTCTCTTGTACAAGGAGCCATCAGTATTCAGGAAGAAACTACCAGCCAACCTTCTTAATGTCTTCTTATCATTGGATGATGCCCCAGGTGGGTATGTTTGATCCTCCAAGAAGCATTTGATGTCATGGAACCAAGGCTTGTCATCTTTAGCAATGTCTACAGAGAATACATATGTTGGTCTCTCCAGTCTGGATACTGAAATCTGAGGCACAAAGTTGACAACTTGAACCTTGATCATGGAGGAAATGGTAGCCAGAGCATCTGCAAACTGATTTTCAATGGCTGTGTACTTAGTGAGGGCAAATTTGGGGTGTTTACAATGGCTGGGCCAGGAAAGTTACTTTGTGGTAAGGTTTCGTGACTCGTGCTTGCTTGCCATAAGAGATGGTTGGGCGGGGAAAGTACCTTTGGTAGATAATTAGTGACCCGTGCTTTCTTGCCATAAGAGATGGCTGGGAGGGGAAAGATGCCTTAAAGCACCTTGTGTGCTCGGTTTTTATTTTACCTTGATGTCTCTAGTTGTATTTGAACTCGAAGTATAGGTTTTCCCCCGACTTGAGTAGTGTCTAGATTCGAACCTTTTAGAGCCAAGAGAACTCTAAGATAGGGAACTCAGTGAGATGTTTTATCTCACCCCATGTTGATGTTGTTATTTCACGTACTTCAGGTTCTGCAAAGGGTAAATATAAGACAACTTGACTATCTTTGCTTGTTTGATGGCTTTCTTCCACTGTGGACTTTTGAGATCTTCGTATCTAGTTCTTAAACTTTTTATTTTGTGAACATATTGTATTATTTATAGCCTTTTTGTATTAGTACCTTATATTGTAATGGCTATATTTATGCAATGTGTTACTAACAACTTGTTGTATTTCAGTACCAAACTTAAATTTATATATGAAAAATATGCTTGATGTATATCTTTTACATATGGGTATCACACTTTTTTCTAAAAAATTGCATTCATCTTACGCATTTTTCGTCGTAATGTCGATTGTCAGTCATTTTTGCACAAGTGTCTCATTAATCATTAATCGTGCATTCCATAATATTTCTTTATTCTCATATTTTTTATTTTTGTTTCATTTTAATCTTTTTCTATAATTATCTTAGTTTATTTAGAATTAGATTTTAATTTAGTTTAATCCAGTCCAATTTTTATTAATTCTAATTCAAACTTTATTTATAGGTTAGTTTAACTTTTATTTTTTAGTTTAATATTTTATTAGATTGTTTTAGAATTAGTTTAATTTTTATTTAATTTACTTTTAATTTTAATATTAATTTATTTTAGATTCAATTTTAGTTTAATTTAGATTTAGTATTATTCTTTAGATTTAGTTTATATTTAAGGAAAGTTTAATTTAAATTTAGTTTATTGAATTTTTAATTAGGTTTTAGTTTTAATGGTTTATTAGTTTATTTTAGTTATATTTTTTTTAATTAATTAATTTTATTTTATTTTTGTAATTAGTTGTTAGATTTAGTTTGGTCTAAATATTTGTTACCCCCAAACCTTCTCCAGTCAACAATTCAACTAATAGGCAACTCATCGTACACTTCTGTCCACTATCAGTTTTTACTACACTCCAAACACAAGCCTCACACAAAGTTCTGCAACATCTATATCACTGCTGCAAAATTGTGAAAAAAATGAACACACTTGTTATGCATTACACTCCAACTCTGCAAGTCAAAAAATCAAATACGAAAAACCTGCAACAACAAGCCTGCAACACGTCAAACTCCCTCCTACGCGCCAAAACTCAACCTGTATACCTGCAATAACAAGCAACAGTCTGCCATGGAAAGAGATTCCACATGAATACCAAAAAAACCAAAGAAAAAACTTATCAAATAAGTTAAATACTGAGACGAGGAGAAGAAAATGGGGGAGAGGGAGAACAACATTAAAAAGGGGAGAAGGTGAAAATAAAATTCGGCGAAGTTTATCTTTCATGAGAATTCAGAGAAGTTAAATATTTAGCACATACCACTGATATACAACAACAAGAACAAACGCAATATCACTTTCACCATATCCTTCAACCTCTACAAATCACAAACTCAACAACCAACACCAAACTTCATTATCCTTCAAATATCAAAACAAAAACCAGAGATAGAAGAAGAAGTTGAAACAAGAGTGAATGGAGATTACAAACCGACATTGAGCAAAACAAGCTCGAAGCAAACCAGAACAGAGGCAAATTAGAAACAGAGTCGAATCGGAACCGAAGCTCATACTACTTCCTTCAATAAACATCGTCTTCTTCATCCCTTTCAACTCAACGCCTTTTCTACACCTCAAATCATAAACCAAATAAACCTTCATGAATCTTTCTTCAATAAACAACATCTCACGACAACTCAACTCACGCGCAAACCATATCGTGAGATAGATGAAGTTGGGTAGGGAGAAAGCAAACTGAGCCAAATGAGAGGCATAAAGGGAATCGCGCATCGGAGATAGACCATCGAAAGAGAGATACAAACATCAAAGAAAATGAACCCTTGAGGGAGAAAGAGATACGCCACCGACACCGAAAAGTTAGCAGTAGAAACAACATAGTGAGCTCGTTGAGAACACGTAACGGAGGTCAAGTACAGGTCGAAGCTCAAACAAGAGGAAAGAGAAAGACGAAACATGATGCACGTCTTGCCTGAGCCACCTTTGCCAGCTTGAGTTAGTCGATTTCTCCATTTTCGATTTTGTTATTGCTCTGATTTCATGAGTGTCTGATGTAACTACTTATTTTTTTCGAATTCAATGATATGAGGGTTTGGTTTTTGTGTTTAATTTTCAGATTTTTGTTTGTTAATTTGGAAGAAGAAAAAGAACAGGAGAAAGGCGATGCAATTCTTTCTTTTCTTTTGAGAGTGTGTTGGTTTCATTTCATTTTTTAAATTGTGGAATTGTTTTTTAAAGCACCGTTTTTTTCTTTTTTTCAAATATTTTAATATGGAAATAACTGATTTGTTAATATATGATATTTCCCAAGATCTGAGTCCACTGTCCATCATATTTAATGGTAATTTATGAGCTGGCGTTGTTTTCTTTTTTTCTTCTTTTCTTCTTCTTTCCGAATTCAGTTATTTTGAGTGAGTTAATATAATTAGTGGCTAGGGTTGAATCTTTTGCACTAATTTGTTTTCAGTTGGGGCGGGAGGATGAAACAGGGTCACTAACGACTCGACCCAAAATCAGCCTTGGCTAATTGTTTAGTTATGTCATGTTGGCCCATGTTATCTTTTTTTTTTGCTTTGTTTTTGTTTGTTTTTGATAAACTCTTTTCTTAAATTTTCTTTTTTATCAAGTTTTCTTTTTAATAAGGTTATGAACCATTTTTATGTGTATTAATTTCTTACTGATTTTTGCTTATCATTTTATTTTAAGGATACATTTAGAAATAAAATATTTTTAGGGTTTACACATTTATTTTATTTTCCCATAAAAATTTACTTTAAAATTAAATTTGATTATTTTTTTATTGGTACGTTTGTCTATCATACTTGATTTCTTCGAGCATGCGGGTATTTATTTGTTTCTTGATCGTCATGGGGCTGAGTGTCGATAATATGCTATACTTGGACTTGTGTGATTTATTCTCGTATTTCGACCATGAGTTGCTAAGTAAAATATGAAAGTGCACCTAAGACAAATCGTTTCAAAGATAATTAAATGTCTTGGTCCAACGCCAAGTAAATCCTTACGCACAGTTGTCGCTCCTGGGATTTTCCTCCTAGTACAAACACGAAAGTGGCGCGGAAAAGGTAGAGTCGCCAGTCAGACATTTTTATCCCGAATGAATGGGAAAGGTAATGCTGCATAAACCAGAGAGAAAAGGAAAGGACGAGGCCTTACGAACCAAAGATCTGGGTCCGGAAGTCGGTTACGACCTGGGAAGGTATTAGTACCCCAGATCGTCTGCCGTACCCGACGGGATCCACACTTGTTTGTTTGTTTCAAAGGGTAAAAGAATATAACTGCTGTTGAATAAAACCGCTGACTGGAATGGAATGATAAAGGGAACTGGAAAAAGAGAAAGAAGAGAAAGGGGGGAAATGTAGGGAAAATAAAGAATGTGCTCTAACGGGCCCTACCCTGCTGCCTACGTACCTCATCGGGAAAATGAGGATCATAGTCGACGTAGTTCTCCTAACTAAGGTGGGAAATTTGCTTGTTTGTATTTTTTATGCGCTGGAACTGCTTATATCTATGCTCAGGTGTTGCAGGCTCATCTGGTATGAGTGCGTTTACCGTCTTGCAAAGTGTAATACCTCAAAATTTGCCCTCATACTTATTACCTATACTGGCTTATCGCTTCGCCTTCATATACATCTTCCCTTAGGTCATATATAACACCTCATGCATTTATTGTCAAGGTTTATTACTTGGATCAGGGGATTTGGAGAATTAGGGTTTTGCAGTACCCTATGACTTCACCCTTTTGCAGGTTTGTTTTAGTGGAAAGTACAAAGGATAAAGATTATGGTTTGCCTCTTGGGAATGCGCTTGTCAGAAGGATCCTCTGAATCTAGCAATTTCAATTATCTGGGTATTGTTATCTAGTATTCACCATCACATGATTATGGTTTATTTCCCCAATTATGTGGCTTCCAGGGGTTTACTTATGACAACTATTCATCAGTGCATCAATCAAGGGTTCATCATTGTCTAGGGTACAACTCATTGAGGAGACCCTAGCATGAAGTATCCACAAGACGCGAATTTGGTGTAAAGTCATAGTACAATCGTGGTTTATGAGTTCAAGGTGAAAGGTTATTCACTCGTCCATTCAAGATTTATTTAAAAGGGACAAGTTTGTTACATGATTCATTACGAGTTTGGGCCAAAAGTCCATGTCCATTCCAAGTTTGGCACAAGTTTATTTGATTCAAAGTGGATCCAAATAAAGTAAGCGAGACGAAATGTCACTGATTGGGGAGCAAGAGTCATGTTCATTTTTAAGGTTGTTTGAAATGGTATGAAGTGATACAAGTGTGGGAAAGCTCATATTCAAGATTCAATGTTTTTTGTAAAGTAAATTACCACAATTCAAAGGCCAAAGTTTTCATTTCAAAAGTCAAAAGTGCATTACAAGAAGAATATAGAGGAAGAGAACCAAATTACAGTTTTTTGTTGACCCATGGTTGACTTTTTGGTCAGCTTGGACCAAAGACAACTCCCAAAGTCAACCATTAGACCTTTACTATTGTCAACCTCATATCCTATTCTACTTTGTTCCCGAGTTTTCTTGTTGTTGTCTTTAAACTCCATGTGTGTTTGATGCAAGTTGTTTTGAAGGCTATGTACAATATCATGTTATCATACTTCCATTTTCCAACATATAACTTGTCCAACATATAATCTATCAAGATAATTCAAAGGAAAAAACCAAGTGAATGTGGAATTTGCGGATTGCATCATAAAGCACATTTGAAAAAATAATCAAAATAAATATTCGAATTGCCATTACCAACCACCAAGTATAATCCAAACTCAAAAGTGTACAAGAAAGGTCATTTGGTGGGAAATTTGTTACACCATTTCATACAAAACTTCCAAAGTTCATTACAAATTTGAGGTTACAAAGTTCTACACACAAAAAAATAATGTTGCCTTATTACACAAGTTGGTTCATAAGCATAAAGTCTTGTCCTTTTGCTACATTCGTGAACCAATTTCCTCACTTCTTTGATTTCTCAAACTCAGAATCTTAATGGCATGGTTGAATGTCTTGAAACCATTAACTTTTCACTTCCTCTAGTGCTTCAAAGCAGGCACGATTTTCCGCAAGTAAGCTGCAAGTTCTTTGAAACCATCCTTCTTCACAAGAACATTGACAACATAATATACAAAATTCCATCCGGATCGCCAACAAGTTTCCTTCCAACTCCAAGTCCACTTTGCGCCAAGCATGTCATCATCTCATCAAGTAGCGACATGTACATGAAATCATAATCAAATAATTAAGTCAGATAATAATAGTAAGAGTTTAGTTCAGCTTTGATGAACTTTTGATTTTTTAATTCAAGACATTGGATGTTCATATGTTAACTGAATTAAAACAATCATAACCCTCCATCTGCATTGCACATTGGTAAAAAACAAAACAGAAGTTCAGTGAACCTTCAAGGAAAAGTAGGGGATAACAACTCAAATCGGTTACAATTTGATAACAGAACTATAACCGAATCCTAACCAAGTTCGTAACAGAAAAAGCTAATTGATTTACCTGAAAAACTCCAGAACCATCTCTGATCCATACTCTATAAATCAGGATCTTCAATCATTCACCAGGGTTACACACAACTTCTCCTCTCCTTTCTTTCGATTCCTGGATCTTCAATCTTTTCTCACATCCCTCTTCTTCTTCAATTCTCTAATCTTCTTCAACCTTCATTGTATCTAAGAACCTGCAAAATTCAGGATCCGCTCTGAATTTAATCCTCACTTCACTCTTCAGAAATTGTTCACGGAATAACAACCTGAATCTTCAACTTTCATCAGTTATTGACTTTAACTGCATCAGTATTGTCATCATCAATCTGCAACCACCTTAGGCACCATCTTCGTCAAGCTTCTTTCTCTACCTAAAACACAATAATCAACAGAACGAGACGGATTCAGCTTCAAAATCTCTGATAATCCACAAAATACAAAAAAATCGACGACTTCAATTTCAAGAAGCGTCATCGAATCATAACGATAATTCAGAAAGAAGGAGAAAGGAATTCGAATCAACCATACCTGAGCACCGAGTCTGATCTTCGGTAAGGAGTTCGTCGTTGTCATCGCACATTCGGATTCCCAGTAGCTTTATCGAGCGACATCGTCGTCATCGAACTCTCAGCCATATCCTTCGCCATTAGACCAAGGCTCTGATTCAATCTATTTCGTCTTCATCACCTATCAAGCGGAGCTCTCAAATCGCTCACGAATCTCTCCGATCTAGGTACGAATCTAAACGTCCTTTAGACATAGGATCGTTGCTTGTTGTTGTTTCGTTGTGATCGTCCTCTAATGGCGTTAATTCGATGAAGCTCTTTGTTTCTGCGTGATTTTTTGTTTCGGGTTTGAGGAGACTAGGGATTAGGTCAATTGGTGTTCCTGTTTTCAGTTTGGTATAGGTTAGGTTAGTGGTGGCGGCATTACGGAGAGAAGAAAGTTAGGTTAGTGGTGGAGAATTAGAAAGAAAAGAGAAGAATACAGCGATGATGGAAGGAAGGAGACGAAGAGGTGAGAAGGAGAAGCGGCGGTGTGAGGGAGAAGAAGAAAGGGTGGAGAAGAAGAAGAAGGGGAAGCGGCGACGTGAGAGAAGAAGGGGAAAGAGGAATTAGGGTTAGGTTTATTCATACTTTTTTTGTTTCTTTGTTTTAAAAGGATTTAGATATTAAAATAAATAATAAAATAATTAGCATAATTTAATAGGAATTAAGGAAATATCTTGGGAAATTAAGGATAGTTAAAGAGCATGAATTTTGTTTAATCCATTAATTCTTTTGATTTTGTGCCGTTAGAGATAAGATTAGGATAAGCTTTTGGGGTTCCCAGCCATTCCGGCGGTGACACGTGTCACCGTCCGGTAGGCACCCTTCGCGGTGGAGTAGGTGGATGTCAGTCACCATAGTTATCATGTGCCCGCGTCTGTGAACCATTCGATTAGATTATCAATAGAAAACCTTGATCGTATGGCCATCGTTTAGTCAAAAGAGGTTGACCGAAATCCATACCATGCTCCCTCATTTCCTTGCGCAGACTGGGCCTTAACCTTTGCTTTTTGCACCTCCTTTCTTAAGCCCAATTAGGATTTCAACTAAGAAAAACCACTAAATGCACCCCTCATTTCATTTTCTTTCTTTTTAATTTTTAGTTTAACATAGGTTAGAAATAAATCAATAAAAAATAGGAAAAATCATAATAAAATTCTACAAAAATTCCAGTAGGTTAATAATTCAATTTAGAAATTTGTGACAATTTTATTTTCTGAATTTTGGTTATTTTTTATTTAATTTCAATTTTTCATTTAATTAGCATTTTATTGAATTCCTTTAATTTCACATGATTTTGTTCATTTTATTTTTTCCACTTCCTGTACGATATTTAGCCCATTCTTTTTACTATGTTTAGAGGGCTAATAATAGAGCTTAGGATTTTTTTGGTAGATTTTTAGGCCATTTTATCCACTGTTTTGGTAGCTTAATTCATGCAAATTGTAGTTAATCCTTACGTAGATTTAAGTGACTTTTAGGCATAGTTAACTTCTGAATTTTTAGGATATATTTTAGTACAATGTTATAGTCAGTTTTAGGACCCTATTGAATTAATTTCATATTTTTTCAGGACTTTTAATATTTTTAGTGTATTAATCTTTAGGCCATTTTTACATGATAAATCCATTTAGTTTAGCTTAGGATATTATGGTTCATTAAGGACTAGTTTAATTAGGCTTAGTCTTAGGATTTTAAAATGACTTAGTATAGTTTAATTACTGATTTTTAGGATGGTGATATTAGATAATTCCCTTAGTTTTAGGACTTAGGCTTAGAATTTCTATTAAATAGGTTTAGGCTTGCTTGTAGTTTTAGGCCTTAATATGCATTTTGTAGATTTCATTTCTTATTCCAAGTTTAATGCTTTTGCCTTATTATTTGAATTCTCTCACTTGTATAGGCTTCCCCATTGTTTTTAGAATCAACTTAACTTCCTTAGGAAGTAAGTTGAATTCTAGTAGTTTCTAGTTCCTTTTATCCATTAGGTTTACAAAACCATATAAACCATTAGGACCACTTTTGAATAAATAAATAAAATTAGGATTGAGTCTTAGTCCCTTAGTTTTTACCTTTTGCAACTTGAGTCCTTCATTCTCATCTTCAAACAAAAATCCAAAAACACTTAACAAATAAATGAAAGGATCCCTTGTGTATAGCCTTATTCCATGAGGCACTTGCACTCATTCCATCTTAGAGTGGTGTAAGCTTGTCTAGCATGATGTACAAGTCTCATCAAGGTGTTGTTTCACAAAGAAAAAGCTAAAAGATATTTCTTCACAAAAGCAACAAAAACACTTAATAAAGTTCAGCAAGCTAGTGAACTTAAACCCTAATCCTAGGAAACAAGTCTTGGATAAATTCTCCTTGCTTGGTGTGCTTGTTCTATTATTCCATCTTGGAATGTAGTAGCAAGTACACATTCCATGGAAAAGAGTTTGAATTCACTTCCTTGTGCCAAATTCATGCAAAACCCTTAAAAATCAAATAACAAACAATAAGCGACTTTCCTGCGGGAATTCTCTTCTCATCTCATTCATTCTGAAACGCGAACTCGCGACAACTTGTCTCGCATGCAAGACGGTAAACGCACTCGTACCAGACGAGCCTGCAACACCTGAGCATAGACATACACAGTTCCAGCCATACAAAATATAAACAAATAGTTCCCGCCTTAGTTAGGCGAACTATATCGACTCTGATCCTCATTTTCCCGATGAGGTACGTAGGTAGCGAGGTAGGGCCTGTTCGAGCACATTCTTTATTTTCCCTACATTTCCCTATTCTTCCTTTCCATTTTAGTTTCCAAATCCCTTTCTCATTTCCATTCACATTCTAGTTAGCAGTTCATTTTTTTCAGCAACACTCTATTTTCTCACCCTTTAAAGCAAACAAGCAAGCGTGGATCCCGTCGGGTACGGAGGACGGTCTGGGGTGCTAATACCTTCCCAGATCGTAACCGACTCCCGAACCCAGATCTTTGGTTCGCAGGACCTTGTCCTTTCCTTCTTCCTTATGTTTGTGCAACATTACCTTTCCCATTCATTCGGGATAAAAATGTATGGCTGGCGACTCTACCTATTCCACGCCACTTTCGCGTTTGTACTAGGATGAAAATCCCGAGAGCGACACAAAGGAGACAAGTTGTCGCAAGTTCGCGTTGAGAATGAATGAGGTTAGAGAAGAGAGTTCCCGCATGAAAGTCGCTTATTGTTTGGGTGTTTATATGTGTGTGCTGTTGTGTTTATTTACTGTTTTTGTTTACAGTTTACTTTATAACTTTATTTACTGCTTTCAGTATTTATTTTCCATGCATCATATTATACTGGACTGTCTGGCTGTGCTGGTTTTCATTTTTTCTGCGAGATGGGAGTTACTATGAGATAAGCCAAGTACCCGGCTTGAGTGCACCTAGGACTTAGAGTGGTTCCACTTTGGTTTCATGGCATCTTGTTATGTTGGTATTTGTGAGTTACACACCTTAACTTGCGACCTTCTCGGGAATGTATTGATACCAGAATCTTTCTGGGTTAATACGCTACCTTGATAGTTATGTGAAGTCAAGGGACCAATCATTGAGAACCTTTGTGGAAACACCCATCTCCAGTGATGACAGTGGCAGACCACATTTGTTGGAAAACCCACTCGCATCCGAGGGCCCACTGGGAACTCACATAGGATGGTCTGGTTCTCTCATAGGAATCCAGTTAAGGCAAATTGTTCGTATGACGATAGTATTGTACCCTTCGGGATGAATGTACTATTGTTTCTCGATTCAGTGCTTGAAGCTGGGTACTTATGAGGGATGCTTGTTTTTTCGGACTCAGCTGAGGCCTCCCTGAGTAGTACATAATGCCAAACCGATTCCCTGATTTGGTCATGAACCATTTCTCAGAAATGGTGAACGTATTATTGCTATTCGGCTTTGAGAGTCCGTGATTCTTGACCCGAGTAGCACACCCGTGAGATTGGGAGGGGTTTACAGGTTTGCAGGAACCCAAAACTTCAACATAACCTTGTATGCCAGCACACTTCAGTGATATGATCTTGTTTTGTTAATTATGGATTCTGAAGTCATGAACTCCTGATCAGAGATACTTGTGATGATATTGTGGCCTTGCACAGACATTTGATTACTTTATTCACTATACAGACACGTCACTGATCACATGCCTTGCCTTTCATAGCATCATAACATCATTAATCATTTTGTGTTCTTTTTATCCCCAGGGTTCAGTACCTCCTAGTCCTGGTCATATTTGCTGCTTCAACATGGAGATTCCAAGGAAGAGAAATGTCCATTATACGTTCCCACATCCAGAGACAGATGGTATTCAGAGGTTAATTGGCTTGATGGGAGACAAAGTGCTTGATGATTTCAGAAAGGAGTTTAGAAAGATCTTGGACTATGTGAATAAACCGACCACTGATCAGAGGGATAGCTTGCATTCTCTACTGCAGTTCTATGATCCACAGCTGAGGGTTTTTATTTTCCCTAACTACATCTTGGCTCCCACATTAGAAGAGATATCCAGAATCCTCAAAATCCCCATAAAAAATGGTGCTCCTTACTATGGCTTAGAGAAGATGCCTTCATCCAAAGATATAACCGAGTATTTCCTTCTAGATTTATCCAAAGTTAACAGAGAAGTGGATGCCACCAAGGGTAAAGGACTTTTATTAGATTTTCTTATAAAGGAAGCTCAGGACCTAGCCTTTGAGAACAAATGGGCTAAGTTCAGCACCTTGCTTGCTTTGATAGTGTATGTGACTAGTTTGTTTCTAGGAGAGAATGGTTTAATTAACATGGAAGCTATTGTAAACACCCCAAATTTGCCCTCACCCATTCACACCATGGCTTGTGATCATTTCATATGCATAAACACAATCATAAGATCTCATATCACATTTTTGATTCACTGCATTGTTCCTAAGTCATCTGCATCTAGGGCTTGTGATCTGAGCAATCCAAGAACTTCTTGAGCCACTCCAAAGGCCATCAATCACTTAAAAGGGGTCCATGTATGTTCAAGTATCATATTACATCCTCTCAAAGTCAAGAATGCCAAAGAATCACAAGAACTGGGATTGGTGTGGAAGCAGGGCCAGGCTTGACTGCACAGATGACCTGAAATTAGGGTTTTGGTTTCAGAGGCCATAACTTCAATTTTTTTGGTCATTCTTGTTTCTATTGGTCTCTATATGGTATAGGGAGTATGCATATCAATTTTCATGAAGAAATTCCATGGGGAAGTCATCTGATCAAGAGTTGACTTTCTGGACAAGTCAGTGCAAAATCAGGGCATCTGAGACCCCCAATGACCCAACCAAGGTGTGATCTTCATCATTTTGAGTGTATATGGTCTTTATTTGATCATAAGAGAAGTTTGAATTTCACAAAATTCAAAGATCACAAGTTTTTGCAAAGTTGACTTTTTTAGGCAAGTTTGACTTTTAAGGAAATTGTCATTTTAGGCAACTTTTCAATCCTTACTTTTTGATCCAAAAATGCTTCAAATGAAAAAACTTTGGTCATGAAAGTTGTAGATTAGATCTTTCCCTTTTCAAAAAGTACAAGAACATGACCTAATTCATTTTGGATCAAAAGTTATGGTGTGACAAAGTTGGCTAAAATCACTAAATTTCAAGTTATGCACCAAATGAGAAATTTGCAAAATCTTGTACCAAAGGCATTTGTGACTTCTAATTGGTATCAAACCATTGCACAAGCATCATACAAGCCCTAAAGTTCAGATTGAACCAAAGGAATCACATATTTTCATGGTTTGTGAGGCAAGTTTTTTCCATGAGAACTAAAAGGAAGCAAGTTGCAAAAGCCATCATAACACTTCATCCACTTGCTAGCTACATTGCTGAACCATCCTAGTCTGTCCCTCACACCATGCTGCGCAGCCCACACCCTTGTACTTAGCCAAGACAAGACCCATGCTTCTTCTTACACAAAGTTGACAAATTGGCAAAAGTAGATACACCTATCACAAAAGGGCATGTCACATCTTCTGACCAATCAACATTGTTTATACAAAGAAAATGCAAGCCAAAGCACATAACCAGCAAGCCTGAAACCAGCCATAGCATCACATTCTCATTTTCCACCCTTGGAGCAAAAGCATTCGAATCTCTTCATACAACTCACAAACACATAAACAAACTTCACAGACCTTCTCAACTCATCATCCTGATCACAAAGAACCCCTCACCCTTGCCTGAAACTGCCTGAATCATAAACACGATTCCCACCTGAGCTTGAACAGAACTTGTTCAAACTCTCAAATCAGCCAACATAAACTCCTTCTAAGCATTCAAACATCATCAAGGGACCAAGAAGAGTGGATTGCATCAAGAGGAGAGGTCAGAAAGTTGCAAAGTTGAAAGCTTCAAAACTCAGGTAGCTCAAGAACTTTTTTTCCAGAAATGATTTTTAAAGTTCCTAAGTTGTTCTTTGTAGTTCACTGATCACTCTGTTTTCTTTAGTTTCGAAAATGGTGAAGAGATGAGAGTTTAATCTGTTTCTGAAACTTTTTGCCCTAAAATTAGTTTGATTCGATTCTCAGTGTTTAGGAATGATAAATGTTGTTTGAATGGGGGTTTTGATTCGTTTTTGAGTGGGGATCATTTCTGTGTAATTAGATTTCATTTTAGATACGTGTAGAATGATTTAGCATTTGAGCTCGCCGGAGAAGATGACCGGAACCACTGTTCCGGTCATCTGAAAGTCATTAGGGCAAAGATTAGGGCTTAATCAGTGTAATTAGTGAGTTTGAATTCCAGCCGTTGGATATGGCGCCAGGTCAAACGCGCGCGTGTTTCATTCAAACGTGGGCCTTTGGATCTGATTACTTTTCTATTTTCAGAATAAAATCAATTTTATTTTCCTTTTATTTCATTTAATTTCCACAATTTATTAAAAATAGCAAAAACACTTTAAAAATTCTGAAATTTTTTGTACAAGTTATTATTTAATTTCAGAACACAAAAATATTTTTATTTTCATTTTTAGCATTAAAAAAGTATTTTTAAATATTTAAAAGTTTCTTTTTAATTAATTAATGAGAATTAATTAATTAAAAATACTTTTAGGTATTTAGAAATCACCAAAAAATTCATGAAACATTTAAAAACATTTAGAAACATTGTCCAACCTTCAAACCAAATTTCTTTTTTGATCTTGATGCATTTTGAGAATTTTTCATGGAATTAAAACCTTTTTAATGCATTATTTTGATCCAAACTTCCAAAAATCATTTCTGCCTAACCCAAGAGAGTTGGACTTTGATTCTTTTTGCATTGCATTGTGTTTAGCATGTAGTTTGTGAGATTGAATTGGCATGATTTGATCTTTCATTTTCCATTTGTTTGGTAATTTTCTTGTTAAAGAACCCTAAAACCCTAGAAAACTTAGGAAAATCATAACTTGAATTAGGTTAAGAGTTGAAACTTCTCCTTTGGGCAGTGAGTTAGTATAGGATTAGGGATCCTTTGATTGCATTTTCAATTTTTTATATTGATGCTTGCTTCTGATTTTGGTTTGTGTTTGATGCTTTGATCATAAACCCTAATCTGGGCTTCCATATGCATCCACCTTGCATTTGCATTCATACCTTGACTTTCCATAGCATTTTATGCATCCTTTTAGTTCATGTGACATCATAAGACATATTGAAAGCATGTTTGATCATTGCATCTTGCATTTTCCATGTTGTATGCCATTTGCATTCCATAACTTTTCATGTATGATCATGGTTCTTAGCTTGCTTCATTTGCACCCATAAGTTTGTATGATCATCACCATGCCTTGTTGCATGTTTGCATCATCCCATAGCATCATTATTATCATGAATGTGCTCCTGGTTTTGATTTTCATCATGCCATTTCATCTCATTTTGCATTGCATTTCATTTCTTTCACTAACATTTCAGGTGGTAAGTTGTCTGAGAAGTGAATTTGCCTTCACTTCTCATAATCTCTTTTCATCTCTTTCATGCATCCTTGCTGCATTTTTGTTTGTGTTTGAGTTTGAGCTTGCTCATTCTTCTTCTTCTTACTTTCTTTCTTCAAATGACTTGACTTCTTGAATGAAGCAAGTCACTTTGCTTCTCCTGATCCTTTCATCTGCTTCCTGGTGGTTCCTTTGAAGATTGCTCTTGTAAACCTCACAAACCTTAGGAACAACCAAGTATGACAATGATTAGGGTTTTGATTAGTCCCCCATTTAGTTTTACCTTTGTGTTTCTTTTGAGTCTTCTCTCCTCATCTCATAATCAGGGACTAAACCCTAAAGGCTTTAAGGCTTTGTGATTAAGCTTATGCCTGCATCCTTCTATTAGGATGGAGTGTATAACTTTAATCCTAAGTGTTAAACCCTTAATGTGTTTAAATCTCTTAATCAATTCACTTAATAATTATCAAGACATCACACTTGTAACTTGGGCCTTGCATTAGGGTTCTAATTCTTCCTTAATTGGTTAAGAAGGACTAACCCTAGTGTTAATGGACAAGTCCCCCTCAAGTTGTCTTACAAACCCTAAAACTCACTTCATCATCTTATCATTAACTAAAATCCATATAATAAAGGCTTTGTTTTGTCATGAGTTTAATCCCTAATCATGGATTAAGTTGAGGAGTCTTCCTCAGCTTAAACATTCTCATCTATTATCCTTCTATTAGGATGGTGTAATGAGTATGTTTAATCCCTGATTATGGCTTAATCTCATTACTTAACACTAAACAAAAACACCAAAAACACCTAAATAATCACAAGTAGGTTAATGATCTTAATCCTACACCAAAGGTGATTAAGTGTGAGAATCTGACTTCACACTTAAGGTATTCTCATTACCCCTAATCAGAGGGAAGATGTGATGGGTTTACTAAATCCATTGGTTTAGGCTTAAGCTCATTAACTTATGACAAATCTCCAAAAGCAATAAAAGACTGAAAACACAAAAACAAACAATAATCGTCTCCTCCGGGATTCTTTTCTCATCTCATTCACTCACAACCGAGAACTTGCTTCTTCCGTCTAATGCAAGACAGTTTGCACCTGAGCCAGACAGGTCATACACTTGAGCATAGACAAGCAAGCAGTTCACAAGTCAATTCATCTTTCAGTCTCTTTGGGTCGAACTACGGTGTTCTGACTTCCTCATTGCACGAGAGGATACGTAGGCATAACTTAACAGTTATCGAACAAAAGTCTCTGTATATTCCCCCTCTTTCCAGCTTTATTCTCTTAGCCTCATTATCATGAGCATTTCACTCTTGTCCTTGCACTGACACTTCACTTATACACACTACACTTCCTTTACACTGACACCTGTATATCTTTTTTTCCAGTTATTTTATACACAAATTGCACTGACACTACCCCTTTAAAACACAAATCTTTTAAGCGTGGATCCCGTCGAGTACGGCGGACAATCTGGGTGCTAATACCTTCCCAGGTTGTAACCAACCCCCTTTCTCAGTCTCTCTGGTTCGCGACCGTCTTATCCATATTTTTCTAGGTCTACGCAGCATTACCTTTCCCCCGGGATAAAAATGCCTAGCTGGCGACTCTTTTCTTTTCCAGTGAGTTCACTGCTGTGTGTTCTCATTGTCCCTTTCGCCGACCGTTCGCGTCTGTACCCCATTTTACCCGGCTTCATTTGGTGGGAGCGACAGCTTGGCGACTCTGCTGGGGACCCTTATACTGTAACCAGGGCTTCTGGTTCTTTTTGTGGGTTCCTCCTAGCGCTTGTTTGATTTGTGTTTGCTGGGGTGTTATGTGCTAATTGAGTTTGTATATTTGTATTTATCTTTGCTTTATGTACAGTTGTTTTATTGCTTTCTTTATAGCTTTACATATATCATACTGTCATACTGTGCTGGCTGGATCTGTTTTGTTGCTTTGGTGGGTGGGTGTTCTATTGAGAGTTGAGGTCCTATACCTGGGACCTGAGTGACACCTAGGCTAGAGTGGTTCATGTTCTTTCCCATTCCATCTCGGTCTGGTGCGGGAATATGAAACACGGTTCAGATATGGGTTTCTTCTTGAGAACTCTGTGTTGCAGATTTCCTGCAATACTAGGGCTATCTGGGAAGCCTGCTAAGTCTGGATGACCTTTAGTATTGACCTTCAGAAACTGAGGTGAATTAGAGGAGGAACTTTTATGGTTATTGTAAACACTGTACCTCCGGGTTAGAAGTGTTTACACTTCTCATAACTGATCCAAGTCTGAGGATCCTTGTTTTAGAACATCACCTGTGAGAGGGTTGGGCTGTTTACAGGTTTGCAGGTACCCTTGACCTCAACATACCTTGTTACATTGTTAAGAGTACTCCATGTTGGAACAGTTCTTGTGATTTTTTGACCTTGGACATGTGGCTCTTTATTTGAGTCCCCCACCTTGGTTACTGGACTTATAGACCTCCATCTGGATTTCTTGAACATATGTGGACTTATATCAGAGCACTTGATCAGATCCAGCTCAGTCACAAACCCTTGCATATCATTTGCATACATCCTCATTGCATCATTCTAACTTGTGTTTATTTGTTTTTCAGGGTATCCATCCTATCATTTTGGCTTGGTTTTGACCCCTTCTTCGGTTTAGACCTATCTTCATCAGCACTTGCTTCAGCTATCAGCCACTTGTTT
This sequence comes from Lathyrus aphaca, assembly GCA_963966055.1. Classification (NCBI taxonomy): domain Eukaryota; kingdom Viridiplantae; phylum Streptophyta; class Magnoliopsida; order Fabales; family Fabaceae; genus Lathyrus; species Lathyrus aphaca. Next base: position 266,978,112 of record OZ014519.1, read on the forward strand.
CAGTCACTTGCATCCTCAGTCTCAGCCTATCAGTGGCCTATCTTCAGTGTTGTCCTCAGTCATCATCATCAGCACCCATTCTTCAGCAACATGGCACCTAAGAAAAGTAACATCTCCTATCACTTCTTTGAGCCTGAGCTAGCCAGCATCAGGAGGATTCAGACCCTGATTACTCCAGACCATATACCACTTTTCAGAGAACATTATGGAGGAATTCTCGACATGGTTATGGATTTGGACCCTTCACAGAGGAGCCTGATACATACTTGCCTGCAGTTCTATGATCCCCCTCTGAGGTGTTTCACCTTTCAGAATTTTCAGTTGGGACCCTTGCTGGAGGAGTATTCATCATTAGTTGGTGTACCTATCAGGGGTGGAATCCCCTTCAACCCTGAGATGGATTTCCCTAGTAATGAGGAGATAGCAAAAGCATTATACCTGGAACCAGTTCTGATTGGGCAGAATTTGACATCTAAGGCTGGAATCTCTGGTTTTCATCTGGATTTCTTGACTTCTCAGGCTAGTCTGAAGGCCTCCCTAGGGGAGTGGAAGGCAGTCTGTGCTCTGTTGGCCCTTAGCATATATGGGATCTTACTTTTTGCAGATGAGCCTAGGTTTGTTAGCAATAATGCAGTCCATCTTTTCATCCTGAGAAACCCAGTGCCTACCTTACTGGGAGATCTTTACTACTCAGTTCATCAAAGGAATGAAAAGCAAAGGGGGAGATTAGTGAGATGCTGTGCACCTTTGTTCCATACTTGGCTGCTCAAGCATTTGCCAAAGAATGATGCATTCTTGAATCCTCACCAGCAGAAGAACTGGGCTAGGAGGCTTGTTGTTCTAACATCAGATGACATCAGGTGGTGCACTCAGAGCACCAAGGGCAGAGACATCATTACAAGTTGTGGGCAATTTCCCAATGTACCTCTGATTGGAGTAAAAGGTTGCATCAATTACAACCCTCTGCTTTTCAAAAGACAACTGGGTTATGCATTGGTCCATCCCCCTAGAGCACAAGATCTGACTGAGACCCTTTATGTTGAAATCAAGCCTAATCTGGCTATTGTCAGGAAAGCATCCTGGGCCTGGGACAATGTGCAGACTAAGGGGGTAACCATTCTTGGGAAATGCAACAATGTGGCCTCAGCCCAATACTATGAGTGGTCTTATGCCAGGGCTCAAGTTTCTGGAATGCCCTTCACTATGGAAGATGTGCCTGGACCTTCCACAGCACCACCTCCAGCAACTGTCAGCTTAGAGGAGTTTGAGAAATTGAAGGAGAGAAATGAGAAGCTGACTCAGGCTCTACAGAAGACCCTCTGGGAGAGGAGTGATGGTAGGCTGGACATTGAGAGGCTAGAAAAGCTAAAGATAGTGCATCTGGCTAGAATTGAGAAGTCAGAGGATTACATTAAGAAGTCTAGGGCTGGAGAACAGATCCTGAAGAATGCCTGCAAGGAAGCTCAGTTCCAGAAAGCCAGGACTGATTTGTATCTAAAGGAGAGTCAGGCTAGGTGGGTCAGGATCACCGAAGCTCGTACTCAGGAGGACAAAAGAACTCAGGATAAGATGGAGCAGATGGAAGCTAATGCAAAAGAGCAACAGGAAGCCCTGGCAGCAGCCCAGAGGGAGGTCTCAGAGTTGAAGATCAGAGCTGGAGTGAAGAGGTCAAAGGACCAAAGTCAGCACAAGAAGCTAACAGCAGCTATTGCTACAAGGAATCTCCTTATCAGGAACCTTACGGAGCGTCCAGCTGATCCTGTGACTGAGGCACTTCTCAAGGAAGTTCAGGAGGATGAGTTTGGACTGGGTGTTTGACTTTTGCTCGTTATTACTTTCATTTCATTGTACTTTTCTTTTTCTTACGTTGTATTTTTGACCCCTCAGAGGGCATGTACTGTAAAAAGAGACGAACTATGTATCATTTACTTTTTGTAAAATATATGTGTTGGTTTGTTTTTATCTGAGTTTCTTCCAAGCAACATCACAAGCATCTTCTTCAGGTGTCTGGAAAGGTCAAAACCAAGTACCAAGCCGGATACCTTGGATACAAATAAGCACACTGCATTGCATACTAACCTTTTGTTTGTTTTGTAGGTTTTTTGTTTTATTGTTACTAACTCTGTTGTGAACTCAGGAACTATTGCTCGACGTCGAGGGTTTCCACTCAACCGTCCACACAGATATCCCACCCGCAACAATCTTCCGGGCATACAAATGGACCAAATGCAGCAGGACCTTACAGAGGTCAGGAATCAAATGACCAACGAGAGGTTGGAAATGAGGAATCAGATGATACAGTTTATGGAAGTGATGAACAATATGGCCCAAAGCCAGGAGAGGTTAAGAGCACTGGTAGAAGGAAGGAATCAGGAAGACCATCATCCAGGGACTGCTGGGACAAGCAACAATGAGAGAGTTCAACCTCATGTTAATCCCCCAGTCTTTGGACCCCACCTGCATCCAGAGATCAACATCCCTGCTAATGTGCCAGGGACTGCTACAGCAGGTAGAGTGCTACAAGAAGACCCCCAGGAAGATCAGTTCACAATGATGGGAGCTGGGGAGAAGGCTTATGACAGAAGGCTGGATGAAATAGCTGAGAAATTAAGATCCTTAGAGTCTCAAAATTCTTTGGGTTTTGATGTTATGGACATGGGCTTGGTAGACGGGGTCAGGATTCCCCACAAATTTAAACCACCATGCTTTGAGAAGTATAACGGGACTTCCTGTCCCCGGACCCATTTACAATCTTTTCTGGGAAGGCTGAAGGCCTATACCATGGACGAAAAGCTATGGATGTTTTATTTTGAGGATAGCTTAACTGGAGCATCGAGGGAATGGTATTCTCATCTGACCAGAGCAACCATTAGGTGCTAGAAGGACTTGGCAGAGGCCTTCATTAGGCAGTACCAGTACAACTTGGATATGGCTCCCAACAGGACCCTTCTGATGGGAATGTCACAGTCGTCTAGAGAAAGTTTCCGAGAGTATGCCCAGAGATGGAGGCAATTGGCTGCTGCTGTCCAGCCACCTATGTCAGAGAGGGAAATGGCTGATATGTTCATGAACACCCTCCAAGGAACTTACATTGATAGGCTAGCTGCTTTCTCATCTACCAGCTTTGCAGATGTGGTCATAGTCGGAGAGAGAATTGAAAGCCTATTGAAGATGGGTAAGATCTCAGACAACGGTGCAAGCTCATCCAGCAACCCAAGGAAGCCTTTTGTAGGCCCAAGGAGAACTGGTGAAACCAATGTTATCCACACCAGCAGGGGCAGGCCCCAATATGTTCATAGGTCTGTGGCAGCAATCACCATTCCCGCTCCAGCTCATCCACAACCAGCTTATCAACCACCGCAACAAAATTATCAGCAACAACCTCAGTACCAGCAACAAACTCAGTATCCTCCGAGAAATTACAACAACAGCAACACCAACAACAATAGTCAGCAGAGACCATTCCAACAGAGGCCCTCTCAGGCCAATAGGGTGATCGATCCGATCCCTATGCCCTATGCCACATTGCTGCCACAACTCTTGAAACTCAACCTAGTTGAGCTAAGGACGTTGGCACCTCCGGATCCTAACAGTCTGCCCAGAAATTACGACGCCGGCGCCAGATGTGCCTTTCACTCAAATTCACCTGGTCATAGTACGGAAAAGTGCAGAGCTTTGCACATGAAAGTGCAGGATCTAGTGGATTCCAAAGCTCTAAACTTTGCACCACCACCAAATGTTAACAAGAATCCTATGCCACACCATGGTGGTCCCCGAATCAATGCTATTGAAGAAGACAAGCCGTCTTACTTGATAACCAGTGTGGGTCAGATTCGGACGCCCTTGGTAGAGATTAAAGCTCAACTCCTAGAATGTCAAATGTTCCCAGGATGTGAGTTAGGGTGTGCTTATTGCAACATTTCAGTGAATGGTTGTGATAACCTGAGAGATGGCATAGATGGCCTCATCCAGAGTGGCCTGCTTCAAATTACAACATCAATTCCAACAAATCCAGCAATCTCCTTAAATACGGCTCCAGAACCTCCTACAACTGCAACAACCATTGTTCCAGACAACTCTTCAGCTTCATCAACAAATTTTTCATCTGTCATTTCAACTGACCAGGCATCAACAAAAATTCCTTCTACAACTTCAGCACCACTTCATTTTGAGTCCCCTACAACAACAACACCCATCCTTCCAACAATGTCTCCTACAATATCAGCAGCAAACCATGAAGATGTCTCAACAGTTACGATTTATTATGATCCTGAAAATGACTCTGCCTATAACTCACAAAGTGCTACTCCCATCAGAGCACCAGTCACAATATATTATGATCCACAGACTATCACAGTCCCTTTTGCAGCTGCCATCAGTCCAGTCACTGTCACAATGCCTGGGCCAGTACCTTATGAAAGCAGTAATGCCATCCCTTGGCATTACGGCTCTGATTTATACTGCGAAGGACAAAAAATCACTTTTGAATCATCAACTTCTGCACCACAAATAGACAATGTGGGAGGAGGCGGAGGCTTCACTCGAAGCGGACGTCTCTTTGCCCCGCAAATTCAAAGACCCGCTGCCGAAGCAGAAGCTGCTGCCAAGGCAAAAGGGAAGAGCATGGTGCAAGAAGAGCAGGTTGTTAGAGAAGCTTTAAAAACACATTTTGATCAGGAAGTTGATGAGTTCATGAGAATCATCAAGAAAAGTGATTACAAGATAGTGGACCAGCTTCACCAGACGCCTTCCAAGATCTCCATTCTATCATTGCTTATGTGCTCCGAGGCCCATCGGAACGCACTACTCAAAGTCTTGCACGCAGCTTATGTGCCAGAAGAGATCACCGTCAATCAGTTGGAAGCTGTGGTTGGAAATGTTAATGCTAGTAATGGACTAGGATTCACCAACACTGATTTGACTTCGGAAGGCCGCAATCATAACAAGGCCTTGCACATTACCATGGAATGTAAAGGTGCAGTTCTTTCCCATGTGCTAGTAGACACAGGATCATCCCTCAATGTCTTACCCAAAAAGGCCCTTGTGAAGCTGGAATATGAAGGGTTGGCATTGCAACCCAGTAACTTGGTAGTAAGAGCTTTTGACGGCTCTAAGAGATCAGTTCTGGGAGAAATTGAGTTGCCTGTAACAATTGGCCCACAAACTTTCAAAACGACCTTCTACGTGATGGACATTCAGCCAGCCTACAGCTGTTTGTTGGGTAGGCCATGGATACACGCCGCTGGCGCTGTGACCTCAACCCTTCACCAGAAGTTAAAATTCGAGTGGGAGGGCCAAGTTGTTACTATCTGTGGAGAAGAGGATATTTTTGTTAGCCATCTGGCTACTTACAAATATATTGAGATGGATGGGGAGATCCACGAGACGATGAGTCAAGGGTTCGAGGCCCTGAATATTAATGAAACCTCTGCTGTGCTTGGGACCTCTATGACATCCTACCGACAAGCCCGGAAGGTGGTGGAAGAAGGAAACTCTCAAGGCTGGGGCAAGCTGTTGCCTGTGGAGAAGAAAAAAGATAGATTTGGGTTGGGTTACAAACCAACTCAACAAGATCAAGCAGAGGCTGCTCAGAAGCCCAACTTTGTTAGTGGGGGGATGCTCACCCCTGATGTTGTCAACAACTTGGAAGATGAGTCGGAAGATGAACGCAACCTGGAAAGCTGGATTCGTCCAAGGATCCCGGGGAGCCGTATCTCAAACTGGTCTTCCCAGGAAATTATAAGAGTTACTCCTGCAGAGTAATTATTATTTCCTGTATATTTTAAGCATGCATCAAGTCTTGCATCTTGTCCAAGATGACAAGACTCATTTTGTAATCGGGCCATATGTAATTTTTGTGCAACAAGATTAATCAATGAAATATCAGACATCTTTTGCAAACAAGTCTTTTTCTTTTGCGTTCACTGTTTTTCCATTTTTCTTTTTGTACAAAAATAAATGGCGATGTTTTCAAAATGATAACTTTTATTTCACTTTTCTAAACAAGATTAAAATCAATCACTAAAATGAACAAACTGAACCCTTGCAGAGGTGCCTTCCAGACCGCACCGACAACAACACGGCTATGACTTCGTATGACTTTGACAATCCGATCAATCAAGCGGATGAAAAGGTTGAAGAAGATTACGAGCTTCCTGAAGAGTTAGCCAGGTTGTTAAGACAAGAGGAGAAGGTTATCACTCCTCATCAGGAGGAGGTGGAAACGATTAATCTTGGTACAGGTGAAGATGTGAAAGAAGTTAAAATCGGGGCCGGCCTACAAGACTCAGTGAAGAAACAACTGATTGACCTACTTCAAGAGTATGTGGATGTGTTCGCTTGGTCTTATCAGGATATGCCAGGGTTGGACACCGACATTGTTGTGCACAAGCTGCCTTTGAGGGAAGAATGCCCACCGGTTAAACAGAAACTGCGCCGTACTCGCCCAGACATGGCAATGAAGATCAAAGAAGAGGTGCAAAAGCAGTGGGACGCCGGGTTCCTTGCTGTGACTAGCTATCCACCGTGGGTTGCTAATATTGTACCTGTGCCTAAGAAAGACGGCAAAGTAAGAATGTGTGTTGACTACCGGGATCTGAACAGAGCCAGCCCGAAAGATGATTTCCCATTACCTCACATTGATGTATTGGTAGATAATACAGCTCAGTTCTCGGTATTCTCCTTCATGGACGGATTTTCAGGATACAATCAGATCAAAATGTCACCTGAAGACATGGAGAAGACGACTTTCATCACACCCTGGGGCACGTTCTGTTACAAGGTGATGCCATTCGGATTGAAGAATGCTGGTGCAACATATCAACGGGCTATGGTAACATTATTCCACGATATGATCCATAAAGAAATCGAGTGTTATGTGGATGACATGATTGCCAAGTCCCTTACAGAGGAAGACCACCTGGTAAATCTGCTAAAACTATTCAAGCGTCTGAGGAAGTACCAACTAAAGTTGAACCCCAACAAATGCACATTCGGGGTAAGATCTGGTAAGCTGCTGGGTTTTATCGTAAGCGAGAAAGGGATTGAGGTGGACCCTGATAAAGTCAAAGCCATTCAAGAAATGCCTGCACCAAAGTCTGAAAAAGAAGTTCGAGGGTTTCTAGGTAGATTGAACTACATTTCAAGGTTCATATCTCACCTTACGGCAACTTGTGAGCCCTTGTTCAAGCTGTTAAGAAAAGAACAGACAGTCAGGTGGAACGAAGACTGCCAAAGGGCTTTTGACAAGATCAAGGAATACTTGCAAGAACCTCCAATCCTCATGCCTCCGGTTGAAGGAAGACCTCTGATAATGTACTTAACCGTATTAGAAGAGTCAATGGGGTGTGTGTTGGGCCAGCATGACGAGTCTGGTCGAAAAGAGTATGCAATTTACTACCTAAGCAAAAAGTTTACCGACTGTGAACAACGTTATTCACTGCTCGAGAAAACTTGCTGTGCTTTAGCGTGGGCTGCTCGCCGACTGAGACAGTATATGTTGACCCACACTACCTTGTTGATATCAAAAATGGACCCAGTTAAGTACATTTTCGAGAAGCCAGCTCTTACCGGACGGGTTGCAAGATGGCAGATGATTCTCACAGAATATGACATCCAGTACACCTCTCAGAAAGCCATCAAAGGCAGTGTACTGTCTGAATATCTTGCTGAGCAACCCATTGATGACTACCAGCCTATGAGATTTGACTTCCCTGATGAAGACATCATGTTCATAAAAGCAAAAGATCATGAGGAGCCTATTCACACTGAAGGGCCTGACCCGGAAGAAGAATGGACTATGATGTTTGATGGGGCTGTTAATATGAATGGCCGTGGTGTTGGTGCAGTACTCATTACACCTAAAGGAGTTCACATACCTTTCTCGGCAAAACTCACTTTCAACTGCACTAACAACGAAGCTGAATACGAAGCTTGCATTATGGGTCTTGAGGAAGCCATTGACCTCAGGATCAAGACATTAACCGTATTCGGAGATTCAGCTTTGGTAGTAAATCAAACCAATGGCAAATGGTACACCCACCAGGATCATCTGATACCTTACAGGGATTATACGAGAAGGTTATTGACTTTCTTCACAACGGTCAAGCTCGAGTATATCCCTCGGGACGAGAATCAGTTTGCGGATGCTCTGGCTACCATTTCATCAATGATCAAAGTTCAAGCTGCCAACTTTGTACCGCAGATTTCAGTGTCCAGACTAGACAGACCAGGCTACGTATTTGCAGCAGATATTTCCAAAGATGATAAGCCTTGGTTCCATGACATTAAGTGCTTCTTGGAGGATCAAACATACCCACCTGGGGCATCTTCCAATGATAAGAAGACTTTGAGAAGGCTTGCTGGTAGTTTCTTCCTGAACACTGATGGGTCCCTATACAAGAGAAACTTTGATATGGTACTTCTCAGGTGTGTTGATAGAGCAGAAGCAGACTTATTGATGCATGAAGTGCACGAAGGATCCTTTGGTACCCATGCAGGAGGGCATGCTATGGCAAAGAAGTTGTTAAGATCAGGTTATTACTGGATCACAATGGATGCCGACTGTTGTGCCTATGCCAGAAAATGCCATAAATGCCAGATTTATGCGGATAAGGTGCATGTGCCTCCCAATCCTTTGAATATAATGTCTTCACCATGGCCCTTTGCCATGTGGGGCATTGATATGATTGGCAAGATCGAGCCAACTGCTTCAAATGGCCACAGATTCATCCTGGTCGCCATTGACTATTTCACCAAGTGGGTTGAAGCAGCCTCATATGCAAATGTTACAAGGCAGGTGGTAGCCAGATTTCTGAAGAGAGATATCATCTGTCGATACGGAGTTCCCGAGCGAATCATTACTGATAATGGTTCCAACCTGAACAACAAAATGATGACAGAGCTATGTCGGGACTTCAAGATCCAACACCACAATTCTTCTCCTTACATGCCAAAGATGAATGGCACTGTTGAGGCAGCTAATAAGAATATCAAGAAGATTGTGCAGAAGATGGTAGTCACCTACAAAGACTGGCATGAGATGCTACCATTTGCCTTGCATGGGTACCGCACGTCAATCAGAACATCCACTGGGGCAACACCGTATCAGCTTGTGTATGGTATGGAAGCAGTCCTACCTGTTGAAGTTGAACTACCCTCCCTACGGGTACTGATGGATGTTAAGCTGAACGAAGCAGAATGGGTCCGGTCCCGATACGAGCAACTGAGTCTGATTGAAGAGAAAAGGTTGGCTGCAATCTGTCATGGGCAGTTATATCAAAGAAGAATGAAGAAAGCCTTCGATCAGAAAGTCAGGCACCGAGAGTACCAAGTAGGAGATCTTGTGCTGAAGAGAATCCTCCCTCCTCATACAGACCACAGGGGCAAATGGACTCCAAACTATGAAGGACCATTTGTTGTAAAGAAAGTTTTCTCTGGTGGAGCACTGATGCTCAGCACCATGGATGGTGAAGATTTCCCGTCCCCTGTGAATTCGGATGCAGTTAAAAAATACTTCGCATAAAAATGACCCGCTGGACATAAAAACAGAATATAAGTCCAGGCAAAAATAGGGCGTCCCGGCGAGTCAAAAACAGAATAAAAGACTCGGGCAAAAATAAGGGAAAATAAACAAAAAATGTACACCCGCTGAGTTGAAAAGCCGCATTGGACAACTCAGGCAAAAATGGGTATCCCGATGGATTGAAAACCCGAAAGGGGCGATCCATGCAAAATAAGGGAATAAGCGAACAACTGCATTTTGAATTCGTCTGTATCACTTACAACTTGGTAAGCTCCAAAAGGATCAAGCTCCTGTCAGAATCAGCTTTCTTCAAGCAAGATGAGAAGAACGTCAAAAGTCATACGAGTCATAGCAAGGGGAAGCTCCTTCAAAGCGTCATCAACATTGCCAGCATTTGGTTTCTCAATTTGTAACAATCTCCTCATTTCAGGGGATATGTTTCTTTGACTGTATATTGCCAATTCAGGGCACTCGAATCAATAAAATCAGATTTTTCAGTCACACAATGTCTCGTACATTTTTATTTATTTGCAAAGGATGTCTGATATCTTTAAAATACTGATTGCATGAATACAGATGCTTAAAAATAAAACACGTGCTTACAGGGAATATGCTTACTCTCAGAAGCGTCTAACTCCTATGACGGAATTCGATAAGGGATACCTCGGGATTACTTGCGCGTTTCTTGTCTTTGCAGGATGGCAGGAACCCGAAGCGCAACATGGGGCATGAAAGCTTCATCTCAGCAAGATGGCAAATCAACGCTCACTCAATTTTTAGCACCCAAAGTGCTTTCTCCCCAGCCGAGTTACCAATCATTCTTCCTCAGCAGAGCACAAAAGCCAGGGAATCATCTCCCCACAGAGTTTCAGCCTCTATCCAGAAGAGCAACACGCGAAGGAATCACAACAGAGTGAAGAAAAGCTTCTACAAACCCCAGCTGGGTCCTTCATTTACAGGAATAGGTCTATCATCGACCCATTTCCCCAAGCGGAATCATCTCATCAGATCTACCAACGATCTCAACCCCAGCTGGGATGTTCACATTTCAAGATCGACCAGAGATCTTCATAACATTGGGATCCGGATCCCGGATTGGTTTTCTTTTGCATAATCATAGCATTCGCATCGTATTCACCCCACAAAGCGTAGCATTCCGTTTAATGCGGAGCATTACGGCAAAAATCAAACATATTGCATAATCATAAGTCATGTTTTGAATCAAACCCTTGTGAATATTATCAATCCATCAGCAATATACGGAATACCCCCCAGATTCCCCAGCAAAAGCAGTTGCCTCGTATTCACCAATACAAATACACACTCCTTATGGCACCCGTCCGTGTCATCATTCCCCAGTAAAGTCGCCCGAACACCTTTACAAACAGATCATCCGTATTACAGGTATTTCTCGACACCCGTCCGTGTCATATCCCCAACAGAAAGCCAAAGACATCCTCTTTGCACTCACGTATACTTGTATATACATACAATCCTTGACGCCCGTCCGTGTCACCTTCCCCAGCGCAGTTGCCTAAACACTTTGTATATCAGATACTTGTTTATACTATACTTTTCTCCTTTTAACACTCGTCCGTGACACTCTCCCCAGCAGCTTGAACATTCAAATATACATCACTCGTACAGATACTCGTCTGTATCTTGTATACACCACTTACATCCCCGCAGATTCGACACTCGTCCGTGTTCTTTGTTAACCAGTTGGTGCTCGTCCGTACCATCATCTCAGAACATGCGTCGAGCGTTTGTTTCTACCTGATACTCGTCTGTATCATAGTCTTAAGGATGCTCGTCCGCATCTTTAATCCATACACTGTGTCTTCTTGAACATAGATACTCGTCTGTATCTACTATTCCCCAGAAGAGTTCTTTCAGATTCAACACTCGTCCGTATTCCTTGTTAACCAGTTGATACTCATCCGTATCATCATCTCGGAACACGTGTCAGTTTTTGTTTCTACCCGATACTCGTCCGTATCATAGTCTTGAGGATGCTCGTCCGCATCTTTAATCTATACACATCTAAACACTTATACCTTTTATTTCTTGGATTGTAAACACTCGTCCGTGCTTACTATTCCCCAGTAAAACCATTTTCTTCTTATCTGGCATTCGTCCTATGTCATGATAAACTTTGAGAGCAGCCGTCCCCTGCTAGGTGGTTGTCCTCCACCTCTTGATGGTCGTCCTCCATCATGCTCATCCGATGGCCGTCCCCATCGTTGACCTTTTATCCGGCATTCGTCCTATGTCGCGATATATTTAGCAGCCGTCCCCTGCTGGGTGATCGTCCTTGACCTTTTGATGATTTTCCTTCATCACTTTATCCAATGGCCGTCCCCATTGTTGATTTTGGTTATCTGGCATTCGTCCTATGTCATGATAAACCTTGAGAGCAGCCGTCCCCTGCTAGGTGGTCATCCTCCACCTCTTGATGGTCGTCCTCCATCATGCTCATCCGATGGTCGTCCCCATCGTTGACCTTTTATCCGGCATTCGTCCTATATCGCGATATTCTCGGCAGCCGTACCCTGCCAGGTGGTCGTCCTCCACCTTAGATGACCGTCCCTCATCTTAACCCTTACAGAGCAGCCGTCCCCTGCTAGGTGATCGTCCTTCACCTTATGTGATCGTTCCTCATCATCTGTTTATTTCATTTATTCTTTAACCCGATGGCCGTCCCCGTCGTGGTCCCTTTTCCTTTTTAGCCCGATGGCCGTCCCCATCGTCGGTTACTTTACTTTATGAACTTGATGGCCGTCCCCGTCATGATTCATTCGATCCCCAGAGAACTTACAGCTTTACTTGATGGCCGTCCCCATCATAATCTCTTATTTTTCCCAGCTAGTCGGTCGTCCTCGTCTTGGCTGTACCTTTTATCCCCGGCATGTCGGTCGTCCCCGTCATTGCTTTACTTCACACACTTTTCCCAGCATGTCGGCCGTCCCCGTCATTGCTCTTTACCCAGCAGTCTTCCCCTGCTCGGCAGTCATCCTCCGTCGCCCATACTTTACAATATACTTTATTTTTCTTTTACAATCTATATCCCTTTTCTTCTTCATTCTGTGAGTGCAAATTTTGGACTGTCTTTGGTATTCAACCACAAGTTATCTTGTTTGCCTGATAAGCCGTCGCTTACATCCTGCACAGCTAACTCATGTTTGAATAGGGGCAGCTGTAAACACCCCAAATTTGCCCTCACCCATTCACACCATGGCTTGTGATCATTTCATATGCATAAACACAATCATAAGATCTCATATCACATTTTTGATTCACTGCATTGTTCCTAAGTCATCTGCATCTAGGGCTTGTGATCTGAGCAATCCAAGAACTTCTTGAGCCACTCCAAAGGCCATCAATCACTTCAAAGGGGTCCATGTATGTTCAAGTATCATATTACATCCTCTCAAAGTCAAGAATGCCAAAGAATCACAAGAACTGGGATTGGTGTGGAAGCAGGGCCAGGCTTGACTGCACAGATGACCTGAAATTAGGGTTTTGGTTTCAGAGGCCATATCTTCAATTTTTTTGGTCATTCTTGTTTCTATTGGTCTCTATATGGTATAGGGAGTATGCATATCAATTTTCATGAAGAAATTCCATGGGGAAGTCATCTGATCAAGAGTTGACTTTCTGGACAAGTCAGTGCAAAATCAGGGCATCTGAGACCCCCAATGACCCAACCAAGGTGTGATCTTCATCATTTTGAGTGTATATGGTCTTTATTTGATCATAAGAGAAGTTTGAAGTTCACAAAATTCAAAGATCACAAGTTTTTGCAAAGTTGACTTTTTTAGGCAAGTTTGACTTTTAAGGAAATTGTCATTTTAGGCAACTTTTTGATCCTTACTTTTTGATCCAAAAATGCTTCAAATGAAAAAACTTTGGTCATGAAAGTTGTAGATTAGATCTTTCCCTTTTCAAAAAGTACAAGAACATGACCTAATTCATTTTAGATCAAAAGTTATGGTGTGACAAAGTTGGCTAAAATCACTAAATTTCAAGTTATGCACCAAATGAGAAATTTGCAAAATCTTGTACCAAAGGCATTTGTGACTTCTAATTGGTATCAAACCATTGCACAAGCATCATACAAGTCCTAAAGTTCAGATTGAACCAAAGGAATCACATATTTTCATGGTTTGTGAGGCAAGTTTTTTCCATGAGAACTAAAAGGAAGCAAGTTGCAAAAGCCATCATAACACTTCATCCACTTGCTAGCTACATTGCTGAACCATCCTAGCCTGTCCCTCACACTATGCTGCGCAGCCCACACCCTTGTACTTAGCCAAGACAAGACCCATGCTTCTTCTTACACAAAGTTGACAAATTGGCAAAAGTAGATACACCTATCACAAAAGGGCATGTCACATCTTCTGACCAATCAACATTGTTTATACAAAGAAAATGCAAGCCAAAGCACATAACCAGCAAGCCTGAAACCAGCCATAGCATCACATTCTCATTTTCCACCCTTGGAGCAAAAGCATTCGAATCTCTTCATACAACTCACAAACACATAAACAAACTTCACAGACCTTCTCAACTCATCATCCTGATCACAAAGAACCCCTCACCCTTGCCTGAAACTGCCTGAATCATAAACACGATTCCCACCTGAGCTTGAACAGAACTTGTTCAAACTCTCAAATCAGCCAACATAAACTCCTTCTAAGCATTCAAACATCATCAAGGGACCAAGAAGAGTGGATTGCATCAAGAGGAGAGGTCAGAAAGTTGCAAAGTTGAAAGCTTCAAAACTCAGGTAGCTCAAGAACTTTTTTTCCAGAAATGATTTTTAAAGTTCCTAAGTTGTTCTTTGTAGTTCACTGATCACTCTGTTTTCTTTAGTTTCGAAAATGGTGAAGAGATGAGAGTTTAATCTGTTTCTGAAACTTTTTGCCCTAAAATTAGTTTGATTCGATTCTCAGTGTTTAGGAATGATAAATGTTGTTTGAATGGGGGTTTTGATTCGTTTTTGAGTGGGGATCATTTCTGTGTAATTATATTTCATTTTAGATACGTGTAGAATGATTTAGCATTTGAGCTCGCCGGAGAAGATGACCGGAACCACTGTTCCGGTCATCTGAAAGTCATTAGGGCAAAGATTAGGGCTTAATCAGTGTAATTAGTGAGTTTGAATTCCAGCCGTTGGATATGGCGCCAGGTCAAACGCGCGCGTGTTTCATTCAAACGTGGGCCTTTGGATCTGATTACTTTTCTATTTTCAGAATAAAATCAATTTTATTTTCCTTTTATTTCATTTAATTTCCACAATTTATTAAAAATAGCAAAAACACTTTAAAAATTCTGAAATTTTTTGTACAAGTTATTATTTAATTTTAGAACACAAAAATATTTTTATTTTCATTTTTAGCATTAAAAAAGTATTTTTAAATATTTAAAAGTTTCTTTTTAATTAATTAATGAGAATTAATTAATTAAAAATACTTTTAGGTATTTAGAAATCACCAAAAAATTCATGAAACATTTAAAAACATTTAGAAACATTGTCCAACCTTCAAACCAAATTTCTTTTTTAATCTTGATGCATTTTGAGAATTTTTCATGGAATTAAAACCTTTTTAATGCATTATTTTGATCCAAACTTCCAAAAATCATTTCTGCCTAACCCAAGAGAGTTGGACTTTGATTCTTTTTGCATTGCATTGTGTTTAGCATGTAGTTTGTGAGATTAAATTGGCATGATTTGATCTTTCATTTTCCATTTGTTTGGTAATTTTCTTGTTAAAGAACCCTAAAACCCTAGAAAACTTAGGAAAATCATAACTTGAATTAGGTTAAGAGTTGAAACTTCTCCTTTGGGCAGTGAGTTAGTATAGGATTAGGGATCCTTTGATTGCATTTTCAATTTTTTATATTGATGCTTGCTTCTGATTTTGGTTTGTGTTTGATGCTTTGATCATAAACCCTAATCTGGGCTTCCATATGCATCCACCTTGCATTTGCATTCATACCTTGACTTGCCATAGCATTTTATGCATCCTTTTGGTTCATGTGACATCATAAGACATATTGAAAGCATGTTTGATCATTGCATCTTGCATTTTCCATGTTGTATGCCATTTGCATTCCATAACTTTTCATGTATGATCATGGTTCTTAGCTTGCTTCATTTGCACCCATAAGTTTGTATGATCATCACCATGCCTTGTTGCATGTTTGCATCATCCCATAGCATCATTATTATCATGAATGTGCTCCTGGTTTTGATTTTCATCATGCCATTTCATCTCATTTTGCATTGCATTTCATTTCTTTCACTAACATTTCAGGTGGTAAGTTGTCTGAGAAGTGAATTTGCCTTCACTTCTCATAATCTCTTTTCATCTCTTTCATGCATCCTTGCTGCATTTTTGTTTGTGTTTGAGTTTGAGCTTGCTCATTCTTCTTCTTCTTACTTTCTTTCTTCAAATGACTTGACTTCTTGAATGAAGCAAGTCACTTTGCTTCTCCTGATCCTTTCATCTGCTTCCTGGTGGTTCCTTTGAAGATTGCTCTTGTAAACCTCACAAACCTTAGGAACAACCAAGTATGACAATGATTAGGGTTTTGATTAGTCCCCCATTTAGTTTTACCTTTGTGTCTCTTTTGAGTCTTCTCTCCTCATCTCATAATCAGGGACTAAACCCTAAAGGCTTTAAGGCTTTGTGATTAAGCTTATGCCTGCATCCTTCTATTAGGATGGAGTGTATAACTTTAATCCTAAGTGTTAAACCCTTAATGTGTTTAAATCTCTTAATCAATTCACTTAATAATTATCAAGACATCACACTTGTAACTTGGGCCTTGCATTAGGGTTCTAATTCTTCCTTAATTGGTTAAGAAGGACTAACCCTAGTGTTAATGGACAAGTCCCCCTCAAGTTGTCTTACAAACCCTAAAACTCACTTCATCATCTTATCATTAACTAAAATCCATATAATAAAGGCTTTGTTTTGTCATGAGTTTAATCCCTAATCATGGATTAAGTTGAGGAGTCTTCCTCAGCTTAAACATTCTCATCTATTATCCTTCTATTAGGATGGTGTAATGAGTATGTTTAATCCCTGATTATGGCTTAATCTCATTACTTAACACTAAACAAAAACACCAAAAACACCTAAATAATCACAAGTAGGTTAATGATCTTAATCCTACACCAAAGGTGATTAAGTGTGAGAATCTGACTTCACACTTAAGGTATTCTCATTACCCCTAATCAGAGGGAAGATGTGATGGGTTTACTAAATCCATTGGTTTAGGCTTAAGCTCATTAACTTATGACAAATCTCCAAAAGCAATAAAAGACTGAAAACACAAAAACAAACAATAATCGTCTCCTCCGGGATTCTTTTCTCATCTCATTCACTCACAACCGAGAACTTGCTTCTTCCGTCTAATGCAAGACAGTTTGCACCTGAGCCAGACAGGTCATACACTTGAGCATAGACAAGCAAGCAGTTCACAAGTCAATTCATCTTTCAGTCTCTTTGGGTCGAACTACGGTGTTCTGACTTCCTCATTGCACGAGAGGATACGTAGGCATAACTTAACAGTTATCGAACAAAAGTCTCTGTATATTCCCCCTCTTTCCAGCTTTATTCTCTTAGCCTCATTATCATGAGCATTTCACTCTTGTCCTTGCACTGACACTTCACTTATACACACTACACTTCCTTTACACTGACACCTGTATATCTTTTTTTCCAGTTATTTTATACACAAATTGCACTGACACTACCCCTTTAAAACACAAATCTTTTAAGCGTGGATCCCGTCGAGTACGGCGGACAATCTGGGTGCTAATACCTTCCCAGGTTGTAACCAACCCCCTTTCTCAGTCTCTCTGGTTCGCGACCGTCTTATCCATATTTTTCTAGGTCTACGCAGCATTACCTTTCCCCCGGGATAAAAATGCCTAGCTGGCGACTCTTTTCTTTTCCAGTGAGTTCACTGCTGTGTGTTCTCATTGTCCCTTTCGCCGACCGTTCGCGTCTGTACCCCATTTGACCCGGCTTCATTTGGTGGGAGCGACAGCTATCACCATATTTTCCAGGAGAAATCCAATACCCACTTTGCTAGGTGACTTTTACTACGGGGTGCATTATAGAAATGAAAAGAGGAAAGGACATATAAATTGTTGCGCTCCCCTATTTTCTGATTGGTTTGTAAGACAACTCCTTAAATCAGGACCTTTTCAGGATTTGAAACAATCTTGGAAGTGGTCCAAAAGATTAATGGGCTTAACCTCAACTGACATTGCATGGGGATGCCACAAAGATCTTGTGGGCAAAGAATTGTTGTTCAATTGTGGTAGCTTCCCAAGTGTGCCTCTGTTAGGAAGGAAAGGTGGGATCAATTACAATCCTATCTTGTCCAGGAAACAGTTTGGTTATCCATTAAGATATGTGCCTTTGATTGAAGAGGCAAATGAGTCTTTGTACTTTCCAGCAGAAGGAAATCTCAAGAAGAGCATGATGTTATCCCAAGCTTGGGAAGTTAGAGTGATAAAAGGGAAGAAAGACTTTGGAAGAGTGGATCCTAACACTTATGATCCTTTCGCCAGCTGGTTGGAGGATCGTGTGAAGACCCAGTTGCTCCCATTTTCTAGAGAAACACCTCTCTACCCTAAGGAGGTAGTACCCACAACTTCAGTGCCTCTACAAGATTATCAAAAGTTGGAAGCCTTGGTTCAACAGCTCAGGTTAGAGAATCAAGAAGCTTACAATTCATGTCAGAAGATGAAGATGCAGAATCAAAAGTTGGAGGAAATAGCTCACAAAGCTGAAGAGATGGTTAGGCTCAAGCAGCAAGATTTTCAAAAGAGGGAGCTTTACTTCAAGAAAAGGGGATTAGCTGAAACTCATAAGGCGGCCCAACGCCGGAAGGAGAGGAAGGACCTAAATGAAGCCAATGAAGTTGTCACCTTATGGCAAGAAAAATGGGAAGACAATTTGAGGAAGCAGAAAGAGTTGTTCGTCAAGCATAAGCTGGAAATCAAGAGTCTTCAAGATTCTTTGGATGGACAGAGAGAGCTCCTTCAGAAGGCTTATCATCAAGAGAAGAGTCATCTCCAAAGTCTAGCGGAAAGCCAACAAGCAGTAGAGGAAGCTCATAAAGAAATAGAAGACTTAAAATTGAGAGCTGATGTGAAGAAGTCAAAGGCCAAGCCGGGTCCGAGCAAAGAGAATGAGATGGCTTTCCTGCAGCATATTGAAGAGTTACATGCTTCCTTTAATCTAAGGGATCTCCTCATCCAGAGACTCATCCAAGAGCCCGATCATCCGGATATAGCTCAGTTGTTCCAGAATGTCAAGCGTCTTAGCTGGAGGCTGCAAGACTTAGAGCTCCCCAGAGTTTAGTTTCATCCGGATATACTTTGTTGTTTTAATTGGCACCTTTCGGGGACTTTGTTGTTTCAAACTTCAGTTTATATGATTGACTTGCTTTGAGTCCCTTATTTGTTATCTGTTGCACCGACACGGGGTAATGAACACCAATTCTCCACGGTCGTCACGTTATTTGAACATCACATGGGTCTTCTTCCCAATTATTATTCTCCTAATACCAGGACCGGAAAAGGGAAAAGCCTTGGGAATAAAAGGAACACATTGCATACGCATCATTTACATCTCTTCTTTGTTTTTGCAGGTTTTCTACATGGTGCTTAACTTATCTGTGTTTCAGGAAAAGATTGCCAGAGCTGCCAAGACCCGGCATCTCCGACAAGATATCCCACATTGCTACACAACTCGCAGCAACCAGAGGACATTCATGGACGCTATGCAAACTGAGCTTAATGATTTTCGCACCAGAATGGGAGAATTCATGGTCATGATGCAAGGGATGGCTCAGGGACAGCAAGAGTTAAGGAATGCAATTCAAGGGATCAACCCTCCTCAGACTAATCCTCCTGTAACCACTCCTGACGTGCAAGTGACTCCTCCCAACACCAACTGTAGATGTTTAAGAATTGGCAGAATTTTTGACCAACAAGAAATGTTGAATTCAGTTCAGAATATCCTATCAGATGTTGGGACATTATCAAACAGAGTATATGAACTTATTTCAGGATGTCTCATCAGATGTTGGGACATTGTGTAAATAACTTAAGTTCAGTTTTTCAGGATGTCCCAACAGATGTTGAGACATCTCAGACCTGCTACCAGAATTAATTATTGATTAACAGATCAGAGATATTTAAGGAGAGTTATCTGGAATTAATTAATGATGGATAAAAACAGAACAAGGCGCATCTGTAGGGAGTTTTATATTGAAGATTCAGTTTAAAACAGAAGACCTAAAAGCACCTAGAATCTAGGAGGTAGCAAACCCTAATTCAAGGTGGAAGCTGCTGCGCATTAGGGCTGGATCATTCTACAGAAAGCCCAAAATTCAGATACCTATTTAAGCAACAGAAACTCATAGAATTGAGTATCAATTACAGAAGACTAAATAGGGTGTCTAGTGTTTTTAATAGCAGGTGTTTTTAATTGTACCACTTGATGAGCTTTTAAGCATAAGTGCATTTGTGACTTGATTGAAACTGTGAAGTAAGATCAAGCTGTATTGTTTGAAGAATGTCTTCAATTTTATTAAACTTGTAAACTTGATCACTGGGTGATTAAGGGGGAGTGAGTAGGGTACTCTTACCTAAGGTGTGTCTTAGGTAGAAATTGCATTGGGTAGTTATTAAGTGATAGATTAAACAGGGTGGTTTAAGTCTAGAATTAATATTACTTATAGTGGATTTCCTCCTGGCTTGGTAGCCTCCAGATGTAGGTGTGGTTATACACTGAACTGGGTTAACAAACTTCTGTGTTGTTTACTTTTCTTGCTATTTAAGTTTTGGTTAAATTTGTCAAGTGTCCTATCAAGTGTTGGGACATCTCTTAGGACATCTCATACCTGATCACAGAATTTCAATTGGCATCAGAGCAGGCACCCTGCCTGTTTACACTGGGTGAGATCTAGGGAAAACAAATTCTGTAACATGGACAGAGATATAGGGTCAGTAAATAGACCACCTATACTGGATGGATCTAATTATGACTACTGGAAGACAAGAATGATTGCATTCTTAAGATCACTTGACAACAGGGCATGGAGAGCAGTAAATGTTGGATGGGATCATCCTATCCAAGACACCAAAGATGGATCAAAAGTGCTGAAACCTGAAGAAGAATGGAGTAAGGAGGAAGAAGATTCAGCACTAGGCAACTCAAAAGCCTTAAATGCTTTATTCAATGGCATTGATAGGAACATTTTCAGACTTGTGCATCATTGTGAGCTGGCCAAAGATGTTTGGGACACTCTCAAAACAACTCATGAAGGAACATCAAAAGTAAAAATGTCAAGACTTCAACTTCTCACCACCAAGTTTGAAAACTTGAGAATGAAGGAAGATGAATCAATTCATGAGTTCTATATGAACATCTTGGATATAGCCAATACTTCTGGAGCTTTGGGAGAAAAGATGACTGATGAAAAGCTTGTAAGAAAGATTCTAAGATCTTTGCCAAAAAGATTTGACATGAAAGTCACAGCAATAGAAGAAGCTCAAGACATATGCTCCATGAAAGTTGAAGAACTCATTGGTTCCCTTCAAACTTTTGAGATGGGAATGAATGACACAAATGTCAAAAAGAACAAAAGCATAGCCTTGGTTTCAAATACAGATGAAGAAGAAGATGATGAATCAGCAAATGATAAAAGCTTATCAGAAAACCTTGCCATGCTTGGAAGACAATTCAAACAGATTCTCAGAGGAATGGAAGGCAAATCCAAACCCAGTGGAAGAAACACAAACTCTGAGAACAGGAGACCTTATGATGCTAACAGAAGGTCAAAGTATGCTGAAAAGACCAGTCAAGATAAAGGAGTCAAATGCCATGAATGTGAAGGATATGGACACATCAAGATTGAATGTCCTACCTACTTAAAGAGGCAAAAGAAAGGACTCTCTGTGACCTGGTCTGATGAAGACTCAGGAGTTGATTCAGAAGAGGAATCAGCTAAACATATCACTGCTTTAGCTGGTTTATGTGATTCTGAAAGTGAATCCAGTGATGGAGAACTTACTTTTGAAGAACTTGAGCAAGCATTCAAAGATCTATACAAAAGAAGCTCTGAAATATGCAGTGGGGTTATAAAGCTAAAGAAGCAGAATGAGGCATTAGAAGATGACAAAGCAAATGATCAGGAGATCATTGACACCTTAAAAAGTGAAGTAAGCCTTCTCAACTCCAAGTTGGAACATATGTCCAAATCTGTTAGAATGTTGAACAGCAGCTCAAATACACTGGATGTGATTCTCAACAACAATAAGCACTCAGGGGATAAAAGTGGACTGGGATTTAACAGAGTAATTAAAGATGAAGCCAGCTCTAGCAAAACTCTTCAAAATCCACACAGTCAAACAAGATGTCCCAAAAGATGCTTCAACATCAGAACACAAAGTCAAACATAATGTTCCAACAGATGTCTCAACATTCTGAAAAGAACAAAATGAAGAAGAAGTATCAAAGATGGAGATGCCATCACTGTGGAAGATTTGGACATATCAAACCTCATTGTTATAAGTTGCATGGATATCCAAATCAGATGTATCAGCAACATTCCAAGCAGAAAGTAGAAGGTACCAAGGAAGTGCTGCATAGACATCAAAGAAATCAGCAACCTCCTAAGCAAAAGACATAAGTCATCAAGAAGGTATGGAGACCAAAAGCTAGCACTGAGGCTGATCAAAGCTACAAGAACAAGATCAATAATCAAGCTTGGAGATCAGCTGATGAACAACACACAGAGCAGAGGCATCAAAAGAAATCTCAACTCATCTGGTCAAAGAAAAGTACTGCATACATAGCACATACATCACTGAGAGTATCAGCTAAAGAAGACTGGTACTTTGACAGTGGATGTTCAAGACACATGACTGGATTGAAGAATTTGCTAGTAAACTTAAAATCACATTCATCCAGGTATGTGACCTTTGGAGATGGAGCTAAAGGAGAAATCAAGGGAGTTGGAACCTTGGATTGTCAAGATGTTCCAAGACTAGATGATGTGCTGCTAGTTAAAGGTTTAACTGCTAACCTGATCAGCATAAGTCAGTTATGTGATCAAGGATACAGTGTAAACTTTACCAAATCTGAATGCATAGTGACTAACAAAGAACAAGAGGTTATTATGAAAGGTGCCAGATCTAAAGACAACTGTTACATGTGGGAATCCCAAAATCTCAGGCTCACTTCAACTTGCTCTTTAGCTAAAGAAGAAGAAGTGAAACTATGGCATCAAAGACTAGGTCATCTTCATTTCAGAGGCATAAACAAGATAATATCCATGGATGCTGTAAGAGGTATTCCTAAACTGAAGATTGATAATGGCAAAATATGTGGTGAATGTCAAATAGGCAAGCAAACCAAGATGTCCCATCCAAAGCTCCAACATCTGACAACTTCCAAAGTTTTGGAACTTTTGCATATGGATCTTATGGGACCTATGCAGGTTGAAAGTCTTGGTGGTAAGAGGTATGCTTATATGGTGGTTGATGACTTTTCAAGATATACATGGATAAATTTCATCAAAGAAAAGTCTTATGTATTTGATGTATTCAAAGAATTATGCCAAAGATTACAAAGAGAAAAATCCAGCTGTCTAATCAGAATAAGAAGTGATCTTGGAAAGGAATTTGAGAATCAAAAGTTCTTAGATTTCTGCTCTTCAGAAGGAATCAATCATGAATATTCTTCACCAATCACTCCTCAACAGAATGGGATTGTTGAGAGGAAGAATAGAACTATTCAAGAATCTGCAAGAGCTATGATCCATGCCAAAAAGTTACCTCTGTACTTCTGGGCTGAAGCTATGAACACTGCCTGCTACATCCATAACAGAGTTACTTTAAGGAAAGGAACCTTGTCCACAATATATGAAGTCTGGAAGGGCAGAAAACCCACTGTGAAGTACTTTCATGTGTTTGGAAGTAACTGTTATATTCTAGCAGATAGGGAGCAAAGGAGAAAAATGGATCCTAAAAGTGATGAAGGGATTTTCCTTGGATACTCTATAAACAGCAGAGCATATAGAGTGTTTAATTCTAGAACCAAGATTATCATGGAGTCCATTAATGTGATAATTGATGATGCTCCTACAGATGTCCCAGAAGATGTTGGAACATCTGCTGATATCAAGATTGAAGCTGAAGAAAAGAATGATCATTATAACTTCACTCAAACTGATACAAGAACAGAAGAATCAAGCAAACCTCCCTCCATCAGAATACAGAAGGATCATCCCAAAGATTTGATAATTGGTGATCCCAACAGAGGTGTGAGCACTAGATCAAGAGAAGTGATTTCAGGTTCTTGTTTTGTTTCCAAAATAGAACCTAAGAACATTAAGGAAGCTCTTACTGATGAATACTGGATTTGTGCTATGCAAGAGGAATTAGGTCAATTTACAAGGAATGAAGTGTGGAATCTTGTTCCTAGACCTGATGACATAAATGTGATTGGTACAAAATGGGTGTATAAGAACAAGTCAAATGAACAAGGAGTTGTTACAAAGAACAAAGCTAGACTTGTAGCTCAAGGATACACTCAAATTGAAGGGGTAGACTTTGATGAAACCTTTGCACCAGTAGCAAGGCTTGAATCAATCAGACTGCTGTTGGGAATTGCTTGTATCTTGAAGTTCAAGCTATTTCAAATGGATGTGAAAAGTGCCTTTTTAAATGGCTACCTTAATGAAGAAGTATATGTAGAACAGCCTAAAGGATTTGTTGATCCAAGCTGTCTAAATCATGTATACAAACTAAAGAAGGCACTTTATGGATTGAAGCAAGCTCCAAGGGCATGGTATGAAAGACTGACCACATTTCTTATCAAGCAAGGATACAGAAAAGGTGGGATTGATAAAACCCTGTTTGTTAAAGATGAAGAAGGAAATGTCATGATTGCTCAAATATATGTTGATGACATTGTCTTTGGTGGGATGTCTGACAGGATGGTCAAACATTTTGTCAAGCAGATGGAATCTGAATTTGAAATGAGCCTAGTAGGAGAGTTAACCTACTTTCTTGGTCTGCAAATAAAGCAAATGGAAGACTCAATGTTCATTTCTCAAAGTAAGTACTCCAAGAACATAGTCAAGAAATTTGGAATGGAAAATGCTTCTCATAAAAGAACTCCTGCCCCCACACATTTAAAGCTGACTAAAGATGAAAAGGGTGAGAATGTAGATCAAAGCTTATACATAAGCATGATTGGAAGCTTGTTATACTTGACTGCTAGCAGACCAGACATTGCATTTGCAGTAGGAGTTTGTGCAAGATATCAAGCTGATCCCAAAGTCAGTCATCTCAATCAAGTCAAGAGAATTCTTAAATATGTTAATGGTACTTGTGACTATGGCATAATGTACTTTCATGGTTGCAAACCAATTCTCACTGGCTTCTGTGATGCTGATTGGGCTGGAAGTGCTGATGACAGAAAAAGCACTTCAGGAGGATGCTTCTTTTTAGGAAACAATTTGATTTCTTGGTTCAGTAAGAAACAGAATTGTGTATCCTTATCTACAACTGAAGCTGAATATATAGCAGCTGGAAGCAGTTGTTCTCAGTTGGTTTGGATGAAGCAAATGCTCACTGAGTACAATGTCCCACAGGATGTCATGACATTGTACTGTGACAACTTAAGTGCAATAAACATATCAAAGAATCCTATCCAACATAGCAGGACCAAGCATATTGATATCAGACATCATTTCATCAGAAATCTTGTAGAAGAAAAAGTGATTTCATTGGAACATGTAGCTACAAATCTGCAGGTAGCTGATATCTTTACTAAAGCATTGGATGCTACACAATTTGAGAACTTAAGGGGCAAACTTGGAATCTGTTTATGTGATATTTAGCAGTTAATGAGATGTGCCAACATGTCATATGACATTGTATGGCATAAGTTCCAGATGGCAAAACCAGTCTGGACAATATTCTTGGGAATTCCATTCCTAATCATTTGCACTGTAACGGCTACTTATTTAGTATCTATTTATAAGCAGCTATCAAGATTCTCATCATACTATCACAAGTGAATCACATTAACTAGCTATCCTTCAGAAATCATAAACCCTAAAGCTGTTCATCCATCTTCCTCAACAATGTCTCAAAACCCTAACACAACTGAGGAAGTTCTCAACAAGGAAGACGTAGTTCATGCCACTCCCATCTCTGTAGTACCAATGCAATCAACCCCATTGGACGAACTCAGGGGAAGCGTTTCTCACACTAAAAAGGCAAGAACTCCAAAGAGAGCTAAAGATCAAGTACGCAGCAAAGCAAAAGGCATTCCCTCTCCTGCTAACAGGACCCCAAACTCTTCAAAATATGTTGATGATTCCATCAAGGAGATTATCAACCAAATTCTAATTGAACAAAGAGTGGTGAGTGGGATCTCTGTTCCTTTGAACACCATGCCTGCACCTCAAGAAGAACCAGCTCAAACTGCAAATGACACTCCTGCAGAACAAGATGTCCCAACAGATGTTGGAACATCTGCAGATGAGAAAGAAAATTCATCTGATGCTGATACTGAACAGACTGAGGACCAGGAAAAGGCCTCAAATAAAAGTGATAAAGAAAACTCTGAGGATCAGATCAAAGCCTCAAATGAAGATCAAGTCCCTGCTGATCAAACAGCTGAAGAGGAGACTGCTCAATCTCCTCCAATGGTCAACCTGGAGCAGGACTCTGATGCAGAAATCATAGCATCTGTTAAACCCAGCATAGCCAAAAGGCTCAGGTCCAGGAAAGGCAAGATGCAAGCTGAAGCAGCAATCCCTGAGAAGAAGAAAGCCTCTCCAAAGAAAGGCAAAGCTAAAGCCACTTTTGGGCCATCAAAACAATGGAGTAAAGTCCAAACTCAGAAAAGGAAAGCTGTCACCACATCTGACTCAGATGTTGAATCAGATGTCCCAACATCTCCTCCCAAGAAGAGACCAGCCCCATCTAGGGCTTCAACAGCTGTTCCAGAAGCTCCATTAGACAACATATCTTTCCACCATGTCTCTAGTGTGAACAAGTGGAAGTTTGTGTACCAAAGAAGAGTTGCCCTAGAAAGAGAACTGAGCAGCAATGCACTTGAGTGCACTGAACTGATTGACCTCATCTCTGCTGCAGGACTATTCAAGACAGTCTCAGATTTCTCTCCCTGCTATGAACTTCTTGTCAAAGAGTTCATTGTGAATCTTCAGGAGGATTGCTCAAATGGTAAGTCATCTGAGTTCAGAAAAGTGTTTGTGAGAGGTAAGTGTGTTGAGTTCTCTCCTCAAATCATAAATCAATACCTAGGAAGAGAAACAGATGGACCCAATGAACTAGGTAAGACAGATAATCAAGTCTGTAAGGTGATCACAACAAACCAGGTCAAGGCATGGCCTGTGAAGGGAAAGCTCTCAGTGAGCATGCTTACCAGAAAATTTGCCATGCTGAACAGGATTGGTACAGCTAACTGGGTGCCTACCAACCACACCTCTTCAATCTCCACTGGTCTAGCCAGATTCATCTATGCTGTGGGAACTCAAACCAAGATGGACTATGGAGCTTTCATTTTTGATCAAACCATGAAGCATGCCAGCTCTTCTGCAACAAAGCTGCCAATAGCTTTTCCATCATTGCTGTGTGGTATTGTGCTCAATCAATACCCTGGAATTCTCACTGACAAGGATACAGCTTGCAAAAGAGAAAGCCCCTTGGCTTTTCACTACAAGTTATTCCTCAGTCATCATGCAGCAGATGTTGAAGCACCTTCTGGGACATCTGCAGGTCCTTCAACTGATAAGAATCCAATCTCCAAGAAGGCTTTAATTGCTGAACTCAAAAGCACCTGCAAAGAGCTTGAAGCTAGAAAGCAGAAGCTTGAGGAAATCATTAAAAGACTGGAGAGTGAAGAAGATCAGAAGGCTGCATCTGATGAAGACAGTGAAGCTGATGAAGAAAGTGAAGCTAATAAAGAAACTGAAGTGGAGGAAGAAACTGAGAGTGATGAATCTGAGTGATCAATGTATGTGAGGCAAATGTAATGACAGCAATGTATTTGGAATAGTGTCTTTGGCCTCAAATTTTGTGTCTACCAAGGGGGAGAACAACATCAAATTGTAATTGCTGTTTAAGTATGAATGAAAAAAATTCTGTTTGTTTGCTTCTGAACTGAATAAGTTTTTTTCTGTTGCAACAAGATTGGATACATATATATTTGAGGGGGAGTAATCTCAAATAAGAATCAACAGAAAAGTAATGCTATACTCTGATAAAAAGAACTTCTGCTGCACTCTGAAAACCAGAAAAGATGTTAGCCAAAAATTAGCCAAAGGGGGAGTTTGTAGATGTTTAAGAATTGGCAGAATTTTTGACCAACAAGAAATGTTGAATTCAGTTCAGAATGTCCTATCAGATGTTGGGACATTATCAAACAGAGTATATGAACTTATTTCAGGATGTCTCATCAGATGTTGGGACATTGTGTAAATAACTTAAGTTCAGTTTTTCAGGATGTCCCAACAGATGTTGAGACATCTCAGACCTGCTACCAGAATTAATTATTGATTAACAGATCAGAGATATTTAAGGAGAGTTATCTGGAATTAATTAATGATGGATAAAAACAGAACAAGGCGCATCCGTAGGGAGTTTTATATTGAAGATTCAGTTTAAAACAGAAGACCTAAAAGCACCTAGAATCTAGGAGGTAACAAACCCTAATTCAAGGTGGAAGCTGCTGCGCATTAGGGCTGGATCATTCTACAGAAAGCCCAAAATTCAGATACCTATTTAAGCAACAGAAACTCATAGAATTGAGTATCAATTACAGAAGACTAAATAGGGTGTCTAGTGTTTTTAATAGCAGGTGTTTTTAATTGTACCACTTGATGAGCTTTTAAGCATAAGTGCATTTGTGACTTGATTGAAACTGTGAAGTAAGATCAAGCTGTATTGTTTGAAGAATGTCTTCAATTTTATTAAACTTGTAAACTTGATCACTGGGTGATTGAGGGGGAGTGAGTAGGGTACTCTTACCTAAGGTGTGTCTTAGGTAGAAATTGCATTGGGTAGTTATTAAGTGATAGATTAAACAGGGTGGTTTAAGTCTAGAATTAATATTACTTATAGTGGATTTCCTCCTGGCTTGGTAGCCTCCAGATGTAGGTGTGGTTATACACTGAACTGGGTTAACAAACTTCTGTGTTGTTTACTTTTCTTGCTATTTAAGTTTTGGTTAAATTTGTCAAGTGTCCTATCAAGTGTTGGGACATCTCTTAGGACATCTCATACCTGATCACAGAATTTCACCAACAATGGCCCAGGTGGACCTCAAGTTCCAGAGTAGGTCACAACAACTTTCATTCCGGTACAAGACAGGTAGGAGGATCAGTTCTCTCCTTTCAACAACGACATGGGGTTCGGTGGAGAAGGAAATCTTCAAGACTTTTTCATGCTTGTTGAGAAAGTCAAAGCCCTCGAGTGTAGAGACACTTTGGGGATATATGTGTTTGACATGGGCCTAGTCCCCGGGGTGGTTATTCCTCAGAAATTCAGGCCGCCTACTTTTGACAAGTATAATGGTAGCTCCTGCCCAAAGACTCACTTGCAGGCATTCTACCGGAAGATCGCTGCCCATACTAGGGATGAAAAGCTCTGGATGTACTACTTCAAGGATAGTCTCTCCGGATGGTCCTTGGAATGGTATATGAAGCTAGAGAGAAGCTCTATAAGAAACTAGAAGGAGTTGGGAGAAGCATTCCTCAAGCAGTATCAGTATAATATTGACATGGCGCCCAGTCGCACTCAACTTCAGAGTTTGACTCAGAAGAGCTCTGAGAGCTTCAAAGATTACGCACAAAGGTGGCGTGAAGTGGCCGCTAGAGTGCAACCGCCGTTGTTGGAGAGAGAAATGTTAGACCTGTTCCTAGATACCCTCCCTGGGCATTTCATGGAAAGGCTAGCTGGATGTTCTTCAAGTGAATTCTCGGATATCATCTTGACTAGCGAGAGGATAGAAAGTTGGATCAAGCAAGGGAAGATTCAGAACGAAGGCGCTTCAAATTCTGGTATCAAGAAACCCTTCATAAAGATAAGAGAATGAGAGACCGGGGCAGTGTACGCACAGATGGGAGGAAGTAACAGAGGTTTTTATCAGCAAGTGGCCCTTGTCACTATCTCAACTCAACCTGTTCAACAGCAAGTCCAACCACCGCAGTCGCAACGTCAACAAGGGTATCAACAAAGAGCTCCTCGTCCATATTACCCCCAGAAGAACAGAGAAAAACATTTCGAAGCTCCGCCGATGTCCTATTCACAGCTTTTGAAGAATCTCCTACAACTCCAGATGATTCAACTCCGAACTCTACAACCCCCGAAGCCAGGCCAAATCCCCGAGGGTTATGATACAAACGCCAGATGCGAATTTCATTCCGGAGCTCCCGGGCATACCACAGAGAACTGCAAAGCACTGAAGCATGTTGTTCAAGACCTACTGGATTCTAAAGCGATTAATTTCGCTCTTACTCCCAATGTAATACAGCACCCCATGCCTTCTCACGGAGGTACGGTTGAGGCAGTTGATGAAGGGGAGAATCTAAACTTGGTGTGTGACGTTAACGACCTGCAGACTCCGTTGAGTGTGGTTAAAGTCTGCTTGTCACAGAAGGGTGTTTTTCCGGGGTGCGGAGATGTTTGTCCATGATGTGCTAAAGCTACAAATGGTTGTGAGCAATTGAAAGAAGGGATCCTGAGCATGATTAATGAAGGAATGCTACAGTTTGACAAGGTCGTAAAAGAAAGCGAAGTCTCTACAGTAACCATCTTCTACGATCCATCTCAAGTTCCTTCACGGGCCAGAGCGGCACCGATAACCATCACCACTGCAGGACCAGTGATGTATCAGAGTGATAGAGCCATTCCCTGGAATTATGGTGGCGAAGTATACTGTAACAGCCAGAAGCAAGAGTTGGCCACGTCTAGTACGACCCCAGCTCAAGTAGAAAACGTTGGAGTAGGGGGCTTTACTAGAAGTGGAAGGTTATTTGCGCCGGAAACACTAAGAAATAGTGTGATACCACCCAGAGACACCGCAGAAGCCCAGGCTAAAACAAGAGGGAAGCAGCCAGTGGTTGTCAATGAGTTCGCACCAGTAACTGATCTAGACATCACCTTTGATAAAGAAGCTGAAGAATTTCTGAGAATTATCAAAAAGAGCGACTACAAGATTGTGGACAATCTGTAGCAGACTCCGTCGAAGATTTCCATCTTGTCCTTGCTCATGTGTTCTGATTCCCACAGGAAGGCTCTCTTGAATATTCTGAACAAGGTGTATATGCCTCAGGATATTTCAGTAAATCAGTTGGAAGCGGTGGTATCTAGTGTCAATGTCAGTCATGTATTGGGCTTTACAGACATGGATCTAACATCTTAAGGGCATGCTCATAATCGGGCACTGCATATCTCTTTAGAATGTAAAGGTGCAGTACTCTCTCACGTGTTGGTGGATATCGGATCGTCGTTGAATGTTCTGCCCAAGAAAGCACTGATGAAGTTGGATTACGATTGAGTAGTTCTAAAGCCTAGCGACCTGGTAGTTCGAGCATTTGATGGGTCGAGGAGATCGGTTTTCGGGGAGGTGGAGTTACCTATTAAAGTAGGTCCATAAATCTTCAATACCATGTTTTACATAATGGATATACAGCCTGCATACAGTTGTTTTCTTGGAAGACCTTGGATACATTCAGCAGGAGCAGTTTCGTCCACACTTCATCAAAAGCTAAAGTTCGTCTGGGAGGGTCAAATTTTAACTGTCAGTGGGGAAGAAGACATTTTTGTTAGCCATCTGGCTTCATTCAAGTATGTGGAGATGGACGGCGAAATAGTTGAAACTCCATGTCAGGCTTTTGAGCCCTTGAAAACTGAACAAGCATCTGCAGTGGCAGCTTCTCCTGAAGAACCAAAGAAGGGAGTTTCTGTGGCCTCTTATAAGGAAGCTTTTGAGTTGGTAGAGTCGGGGGTGCGAGAAGGCTGGAGCAGTCCAGTAGAAGTGCCAGAAAAGAAAGATATGTTCAGAATTGGTTATCATCCTGGGCAGTCATCGTCTGGACCGAGTGCTAAAGGTCGTCAAAGCCCGATTACTTTCACGAGTGCGGGAGTGGTGGATTATGGAAACATCAGTGTCGTGCAGGATGACGCAGTTGATAGTGACTGTGACTTAGATGAGTGGATCAGGCCTGCTGTTCCAGGGACTCAACTTAGCAATTGGATATCAGAAAGGCTTATCTCAGTTACCTCTTTCGAAGAGTAATAATTTTTGTTTCTATTTTTTCTGTATTCAAGCATTATGTCTTGCCCGGGGCATATTAGCTTTTTGTAAGGGTTCATTTGTTCTTAACACAATTCATAATCATAAATAAAGCTGACGTTTCACATTCATCCATGTTTTTCTTTGTCTTTCATTTTTTGCTTTTGTTTTTCAAAAAGAAAGAAAAGTTTTAAAATGACAATGTTTCTCATTTTCTCAAGTTTTTGCTAAAGCCTTGCATGAATCACCATTCATGCAGGTGCTCGTCACCGGATCTTATCAATGACGACCCTGTTATGGATGAGTATGACTTTGACAATTCAATTTATCAAGCCGATGAGGAGGTTGAAGAGGATTGCGAATTACCTGAAGAATTGGCCAGAC
Source organism: Lathyrus aphaca (assembly GCA_963966055.1). Classification (NCBI taxonomy): domain Eukaryota; kingdom Viridiplantae; phylum Streptophyta; class Magnoliopsida; order Fabales; family Fabaceae; genus Lathyrus; species Lathyrus aphaca. The sequence goes on from OZ014519.1 coordinate 267,010,392, forward strand.
TGCTTAAACAGGAGGAAAAGATGATTCATCCGCACGAAGAAGCTGTCGGAGTGATAAACTTGGGTACCGAAGAAGACAAGAAAGAAGTCAAGACCGGGGCCGCATTAGAAGAATCTAGCAAGACTCATTTAATTGCTATGCTTAGAGAGTATGTTGATGTCTTTGCATGGTCCTACCAAGATATGCCTGGTTTGGACACTGACATTATGGTACACAAGCTGCCTCTCAGAGAAGACTGTCCTCCAGTGAAGAAGAAGTTGAGGCGCACACGTCCTAATATGGAAATCAAAATAAAAGAAGTACAAAAGCAGTTTGATGTTGGTTTCTTGGCCGTGACCAGTTACCCGTGGGTTGCCAACATTGTGTCGGTCCCTAAGAAAGACAATAAAGTCAGGATGTGTGTAGACAACATGGGATTTGAATAGGGCCAGCCCCAAAGATGACTTCCCTTTGCCTCACATAGATGTGCTCGTCGATAATACTTCTTAGTTTTCTATGTTCTCTTTCATGGACGGGTTTTCTGGTTATAACCAAATCAAGATGTCTCCCGATGATATTGAAAAGACAACCTTCATCATGCCTTGGGGCACCTTCTGTTACAAGGTTTTCCATTTGGTTTGAAGAATGCTGGGGCCACTTATCAACGGGCGATGGTGACGCTATTTCACGACATGATTCATCATGAAATTGAGGTTTATGTTGATGATATGATAGCAAAATCCCAAACAGAAGAAGAGCACTTGGTTAATCTAACAAAGTTGTTTGACAGACTCCGGAAGTTCAGATTGAGGTTGAATCTGAATAAGTGCACCTTCGGGGTCCGATCCAGCAAGCTACTTGGCTTCATTGTTAGTGAGCGAGGAATTGAGGTTGATCAGCCAAAGTAAAAGCCATCCAGGAGATGCCTGAGCCAAAGACTGAAAATCAAGTGCGTGGTTTCTTAGGGAGACTAAACTACATTGCACGGTTTATCTCTCACCTAATGGCCACGTGTGAGCCCATCTTTAAGCTTCTGAGGAAGAATCATGCCATTAAATGGAATGAAGACTGCCAGCAAGCCTTTGACCGAATCAAAGAATACCTGCTAGAACCTCCAATTCTCATGCCTCTGGTACTAGGGAGACCTTTGATTATGTATCTTACCGTGCTTGAAGGATCGATGGGATGTGTGCTGGGTCAGCAGGACGAGTCTGGTCGAAAAGAGCACGCCATTTATTACCTTAGCAAAAAGTTTACCGATTGTGAGACACGCTACTCACTACTCGAGAAAACTTGCTGCGCTTTGGCATGGGCTGCTCGCCGACTAAGACAGTACATGCTGACTCACACCACTCTCTTAATTTCCAAGATGGATCCTGTGAAATACATTTTTGAGAAGCCGGCTTTGACAGGAAGGGTTGCCCGATGGCAGATGATACTAACAGAGTATGATATACATTACACTTTGCAAAAGGCAATTAAAGGGAGTCTATTGTCAGAATACTTGGCTCAGCAGCCAATCGATGATTATCAACCTATGAAATTCGAGTTTCCGGATGAGGACGTCATGTTCCTCAAGTTGAAAGACTGTGAAGAACCACTTCCGGAGGAGGGGCCAGACCCTAAATCCCAAAGGAAGTTGATGTTTGACAGAGCGGTGAACATGAATGGAAGTGGAGTATGTGATGTTATCATCTCACCAGAAGGGGTACATACACCTTTAGCTGCTCGGTTGACTTTCGAATGCACTAACAATGAGGAAGAGTATGAAACTTGCATCATGGGGGTCGAAGAGGAAATCAACTTGCGAGTCAAAAACCTCGAGATCTTCGGAGATTCTGCTCTGGTGGTGAATCAAGTCAATGACAAATGGCTAGTTCATCAACCTCACTTGGTTACTTACAGAGATTATGTCAGGAGGATGTTAAATTTTTTCACCAAAGTCAAGTTGAATTATATTCCTCGAGATGAAAACCAATTCGCCGATGCTCTAGCAACTTTGTCGTATATGATTAAAGTTTGTCAATAGAATTTCGTGCCTCGAATCATGGTCTCCCATCTTGAAAGACCTGCTTATGTCTTTGCGGTTGATGGTGGTGAAGATAACAAACCTTGGTATCATGATATCAAGAATTTCTTGAAGGCTCAAGAATACCCGGCTGGGGCATCCAGTAAGGACAAGAAGACCCTCAGAAGACTGGCAGGAGGTTTCTTCTTGAATCAGTGAAACTTCGACATGGTTCTGCTCAGATGCGTGGATAGACACGAAGTAGACCTATTGATGCAAGAGGTTCATGATGGCTCCTTTGGTACCCACGCTGGAGGACATGTTATGGCTAAGAAATTGTTGAGATCGGGATATTATTGGATCACCATGAAATCCGATTGTTGTAAGTACTCCCGTAAATGTCATAATCTTGTGCTCCATCAGGATCATACTTCCCCTTGAATGTTGGCGGATCATTCTTCCTGAACTCGTCGCTTTCGTGATCCCCATCATTCCTAAGAATTTGCACAGCCTGTGCCATCGCTTGCATAGCAGCGGCAAGTGCAACATTGTTTCTCCCGGCTATTCTAAATCTGTCACATAACACAACACAATCCAGCAATGATTTAGAATCAACCACAACAACACAACTACAGCGCGTTAACAATGCTCAACACTCAAGAATAACACAACGACTCAATAACTCTACGACTCAACTACTTGGTCGGGCGAACCGGCCTACTCTGATACCACTTTGTAACACCAGTCTACCCCACGGAATTGTAAATAATTATCAGAGTACAAATTTTCGTAAAACGCCAATTGAGTGCTACAATTCAACAAAACAACCTCGTCTAAGTGATATATTTTCAAAAAAAATTGTTCAACATGTAGCGGAAATAATTTTTAAACTAACATAGCTTAAATACAATTAAAAAATTGTTTTTCAAAAGAAATAATAAATAACAGCAACGTCGACCCAACTCCCAAAGTGACGTATTAGAACCGAAACCCTAAAGACAAGAAGTATGCCGACTTCATTGACCACCACTTGACTTATCCTGATCACCTGCATGTTACCAACATGAGGGTAACATTCAAACAGAAGGGGTGAGATACTTACATCATAAAGATAATATAATAAGAATTAAGTAAGTATCCTAAAATTACAGTACTTCTCACAAAGACTATTCAACAACATTACATACAACACGACACATAAACGACAATATCATATACAACGACCACAACAATTATGCAATGAGATTCGACTTGACTCTATGCATACGGTACCATAATCCGATCTCTATTTCAAGATCCAGTTCCCGTCGGAACTCTCGACCCCTCTTTCATGGTCCAGTATGATCCCTATTTCATGATCACACCCTCGGCCCCTATTTCATGACCACGTACAATCCCAATTTCATGACCGCACCAACATAACAACAACGACATACCCCACCTTGGTACGTTAAACAACTATTCAACATGTCATGCAACATCAATGACATACAAGCATACCCACAATAACTACAACATGCAGCAACAACAACAACAACGCAACCACATATCACAACATTGATCAATATACTACTAATTATCATCATCACGATTATCATGTATTTCATAACATATAATCATATAATTCAACTCATATCATAACAACACATCACAACATAGATCACAATATATCATATACTCATATATCCTTAATAATCATATGAAGCACAGTATCACAACAACATCAACCACAACAAACACATCAATCATGTTTAAATTCAAATCACATTAATTATCCCTATAATTAAGTGTATAACTCATATTTCACTACCTCCAACTACACCCCGTCAGTTTCTAGGCATTACTAAGCATCAAATAATTTTTCAGTAATTTTTTCGGAATTTAAAAAAAAAAATTTCACGCTACAGGGCTCGCTAAGCGAGGGCCATAGCTCGCTAAGCACCAAACTCCCTGACTCTGCTCTCTAAGCGAGCTCCAGCTTGCTAAGCGAGCTCTGCGATTTTGCAAATCGCCCAGCCGCTTTTTACTCTCAAAACCTGCTACAAAAACAGTTTTTCCAAAACACCAAAACCAGCCATAATTCTTAGCAATCACCAATTCTATTCTCTAATTCATGCAATAATCGACCAACATCTACAAACAACACGTAATTCATCGAAATTCTTCAACAATTCATCACAACCTCAATCCCTAATTCTCAACCTACCCAATTCTCATTATAAAACCCTTAAGATGGAAGAATCTCACCCTTACCTTAGGTTTTGTCGAGAATCTTCTTCGCGAATTCTCTTCACGAATAAGCCCTTTTCCTCTTCTTCTCCTCTTCTCACCTTTCACGATCGCTTCTTCGTTTCTCCAACACGATTATGGTTTTCCCTTTTTCTTATTTCCAACATAACCCCTAAGACCCAACTTATGATCTTCAACTTTTACCCTTAATACTTTCACCAATTGACCACCTTGTCCTTATCTCTTATTTTATTCCATTATTTTATTTATCACATAATAATATAATTATTCTCCATAATATAATTTTAAATTACAATTATATTTGATAATATATATTATTCTATGCACACCAACACACAATAATTCGAATAAATAATTAAATAAAAATTAGGGGCGTTACATGGTGTTCCTCCGTTTTTGACCATGATTGATTCTTCAACTGGTTCTGGTATATTATCTTCAGGAAAAAGGGTTTCGTTAGTTTCGGTTCAGTGTCTCGAACTTACGAAACGTTCTACTTCTTCGATCTGGGGTTCTAAGTCTTCGCCTCGGGAGCGAGTAATGGGTATACAATCGACAAAGGAAAGGTAAATTTGTTGCCTTAGTCTAGACGGCGCAACAACGAATTGCACTATTGGCTAAATCTAAGTCCCCGGTAACGGCGCCAAAAACTTATTCGCGACTTTCCGAGTCTAAAGATTCTAACTGCGAGTATACAGCCTAATCATGTAGTAATAAAAGATAACAATCCCACAAAGACTCGATAATCTACCTAGCATTATCGGGTGTTACTATGTTTAGCTAAGGCGAGTGATATTTTAGTTTTAAAAGGCGAGAAAGTGATTAAGTTAAATTAATAATAAGGATTCGATACGTAATTGGTTCACCTTCGAGAATTCAATAAAGGGTCGGTTATTAAGGTTTGTTAAGTTATCTTTCCGTAGAAACTGTCGGTTTAAAAGTTGTTAACTTACACTCTCGTGGTCTTGCCTATTACTATACTCCTAAGTTCAATTGAGTGTTCTCGCTGTGTCAATTCAAGTTATAAATACTTTTTGGAAACCTAAAGGTTCTAATTGGTTTTAAAGCGCTTCCGCTGTATTTAAAACAATGCCCGAATTCAGCTATATGATTACGATCTCACACTCCCGTGGTCTTAATCCTAATCTTTTATACTTTCTTACTCTCGTAACAAAAGTTGTTCATATTAAGAAATTGAAACTGAAAAGTAACTTAATTTAAGATATTAGCCTAGTTCTATTGAATTCGTTCAGGTTAAAAAATCACATACTGATAAACGATTTAGCCAGACATATTAAATAAAAACGAAGAAAGGTAGAAGAAGAAGAATTGCATAAAGAAAAATGGCATAATAACTAAACAGTAAAGCATTAAATATAGAAATATGGTTGCAATGTTCTTGATCAACCAAACTTGAAGAAAACTAAAACTAAAACAAATATGTTGTGGCTAGAAAGAATTAAATAGTGATAGCTTCCTAATGATAGAGACTATCACTTTTGTTTGGAAATTGAAAAGTAAAAATAATGCTGAAAATAAAATATGAACTTCGAGTGGCAACTTGACAGCAATTTGGTACAAAAACGAAGCTCCCTTTGAACTTTGGCAGAACTGCTATTTATAGCTTCTGCAGCTTTGGTTTGTTGAGAATTCGACAGAGCGGATTTAGCTTGGGCCTTGACTGATAAAGGTGGACTGAAGTTGAATAGGGTAGAGGAATTTTCTCTATTGAATGAGAAGAAAACGTGCAACGACTCTCTCTGTTTTGACTGCACTGATACGTAAATAGGTTTCTGGAAAATTAAGTTGTGACGATCAAATTGGATGGGTGACGGTCAACTTGGAAGGGTGACGGTTGTCACCCATCTGTGACGGTCGTCCCATAGTTCGATATAAATAAATACAAATACAAATACAAAACTCGCGTAAAATCGTTCGATATAAATAAATTAACAAGTTAAATGATTGGAAACTATACTAAATAATCGATACAAATTCGAGTTACCACACATGATCATGTACATCATAACTTACATTTTTGCAAATTCATTCCAAACTCTTTAACCACACATCCAATGGATCCTTAATCAGAGTTAGGCCCAAAAATAACCACATATAAATGTCATACCCCAAATTTGTCCTACTTGTAAATTATTTTGTTTCAGTTTGCTGGTCGTATTAAAAAAATCCAAAAAATATGTCATTTCTTTTCTCAAGATTTGTGCGAAAATTGAGGTTCATTTTGAGTTTGTCAGTGCATGTTTGTGCAGTGTTAAAAGTTGGTGTGTTGTGTGGAGGCTTTAGTCTGATTATCACTTTCATTTCTTAATTTCATCACACACAAAAAAATCAATTTATATTTTCTCCTTTTATTTTTTATCTTTAAAAAATATATATCTTTTTTAAATTTCTTACTATTCATAGTTTCTTTTTTAATTTTAATTTTTATTACTTTCCATTTAGTATTTATTAAACTTTTTCTTTTCTTTTCCTATAACTTTTTATTACTATCCATTATCTTTACAAAAATATGAGGCCTATTATCCACACAAAAAAAAATTAAAAAAAATTATATCCATTTATATCAATATTATTATTATTATTGTTTTCTTTTATTCATTAGTTATTATTATCATTACTATTTTTTAGTTTCATCATTATTATTATAATTATAATTATTATTATTATGTTTTTATTATAACTATTATCCTTATTATTATTAATTTTACTTTTTTATTTATATTATTATTATTATATGTTTGTTTTCATAGACAATATCAGCCAACACCTCTAATTTCAGTTCAAGTTTCATGCGTACAAACACCACCCTTTTATTATTTATTTCATCAAAAACATAACATAGCATCACCCTTCAATCAACTTGGCCCACCTTATATTATACTTACCACAATTCCACTACAACAATCGAATATACCTTCCTCCACCAACAACAACAAACTTTCCGCAAGCACACACCACCCACCAACAATAAAAAAACACAGCAAGCATATTCCAATTTACAGCTCATTTTTTCATCCATTCTTATCCAAAATTCACAAAAAATTCCCTATTTCACCCTCACCATATTCCTCTATATAATACCCTCTCATTCTCTTCAATTTTTAAGCTTGGAAAGCCTTGAAAAAACCCTACAAAAATACTCAAATGACGAAGTTTCACCTTTTTTTTCACAAATACAAAATCACATACCAAAACATCAAGAAAAAAATAAACTCATCTCAGCACCATTCAAAACAACTCTATCTTCCTCTTTTAATATTCACAAACCCCACTCCACATTCTTTCATAACAAACCTTTAACCATCCTTAACCTTCAACCTTTGAAAAAAACCTGCAAAATAACGCCTCTAAACCATCCATCAATTCACCTGTGTTACTCTCACAAGTCACTCTCAGTCCAATTTCTTCTTCAAACCAACTCAGATCGAAAACCTTCAAACCACCACTCCTAATCCCTCTTCAAACACCATCGCACAAAAAACCAGAAAAGCTCACAAACCAAAAAATAAAACATGTAAATTTTCCAAACTTAACAGAGACCCTTCATAAATAAGAAAAAAAACGAAAACAAATCACCTCCTTCAACACCTTTAAATCCTTTGTTAAACCCTTTTCACATCATAAACATAAAAACAAACAGAAAAATCAAAACAGAGAGAGATTGAGACAAAAGTGAGAAGAGAGATTCAGAACATCACATGAACCTTCACCTCACACAAAACCAAATCGAAAAAACACAACCCTCAAAATCGCCATCCACCCTCACCATTTTTGTGTGACAAACACACATCATAAACACTAAACATCCAAACTGCACACCGGAGAGCTTGACCGAACTCTCAAAACCACACACAAACTGACCAAACCAGACCGCACAACACAGTGAAACCTGCCGAATCTGTAACCACCATGAGAAACTACCCAAACCATGAACAAAAAAACTTAGAATTCCGAACCGTGAGCGGAACCATAAACAACCAAACTCAAAAATCGCAAAATCTGAAACGCACAAAATCACCAAAAAAAAGTCGTGAAACCTCCGAAAAACTAATCACCTCCGAGAACCATAAACCATCCCAAATTTGAACCGACAAAACAAACTGAGAGAGACCGTTTGAGGCTGATACCATGAAATAGAGAATCGCGAGGAACACCGCGAGCAGACTGAGAGAGAATCGCTATTCAAAAAGGGTAGGTTTCAGATTTTTTTTCCTGATGCGTGTTGGTGAGAGGAAGGAAACGCACCTTTCTTTGCTCTGTTGTTTTGTTTTTTTAGATAATAACTTAACCCTGTTTATATATATATATATATATATATATATATATATATATATATATATATATATATATATATATATTTACTACTTCTTTTTTAGGTTTTTAAATCTTCCATGATGTTCTTACTGGGCCTAGCCCAAGAAGCTATTCAGATTTCTAATCCTACTCCCCAATTTACACGCTGACCCCCCTGTTTTCTCTTTATCTTTTCTTTTTAAAATTTTTAAGCTCTTATTATTTTCATTATTCTAGTTTATATTGTTTTTAATATTTTATTTTTTTTATGTAATTTTTTTTGCTATTATTACTTGGAAAATCTTATTAAAAAAATATGTTAGATAATTATTTAGTAATCTATCTATTTATATTTCTCTCTTTTTGGGCCGATGATATAACAAACGGTTGAATATGTTCGATTTCATTAAATCGGTCAATTTTGATCAATATGGGGCCTATTTAGTTTAGTTTTTATTTATCGTTTTCACTTTCGATTTATATAAGACCATTAATCGGTTTTTATTTTATTTTATTTTTTACATTTCAATAAATCGACACTCGACTCCTCATAGAACGATTCTAACATTGAATCGGTTCTAAGGTAGTTAAAGAGCTATATTTCGCCGCTTCCAATTTTATTTCAAGGTCCAAAGCCTCCAAATAGTTAGGACAATTCACACATGCTTGCTCTTGGGCCAATACAACGAAACCTTTTATTTCGTGCAATCCCGTGTAATTTACTTTGTATCCCTCCCCCATTTTTCATGTAGGCTCTTTTATTTTCCACTTTATTTATCGTTCTGATCGCTAGGAGCACCCTTAGGGACTAGTTTAGATCCCGCTTTAGTTCACGAACCCTTCGTCAAACGCCAAGCGGTTTCACTCGCACACTCGCACATTTCATTCGATTATGGTTTCGTATTGCTAGGAGCACCCTTAGGGACTAGGGTTCGTTTCAACCTAACCTTGCGAGCCGAGCGCATTGTGACTCGCTAATAAACAACAATAAACCTCCATTTGCATTTACCCGTAAGTCGAGTGCTTTGCGCATTGCCATCAAACCTCAATAAAAAAACCAAAATGTTTTCTTTTAGATCTAAACCCTTGATCCAATGTCAAGCGGTCGTAGGTAATAAAACACATTAATAATATGAGAAGAACTGTACGCCACGAGCCTTAAGTGGTAGAAAAGAGGATAATGAGCTTTCGTTACTCGCTCCGATTATTTCAATGCAAGACGCTTGGCGGCCTACTATGGGTGGTTGGTTGTTGATTTTATTACCTTTCTTTGAAAAATGGATTTAGGAGTCGAATTGCACTAAAGACTATGGGTAGTTTATTCCGCCCAAAAAGTCAAACGTCTTGCATCGAAATAATCGGAGCGAGTAACGAAAGCTCATTATTCTCTTTTCTACCACTTAAGGCTCGTGGCGTACAATTCTTCTCATATTATTAATGTGTTTTATTACCTACGACCGCTTGACATTGGATCGAGGGTTTGGATCTAAAAGAAAACATTTTGTTTTTTTTATTGAGGTTTGATGGCGATGTGCAAAGCACTCGACTTACGGGTAAATGCAAATGGAGGTTTATTGTTGTTTATTAGTGAGGCACAATGCGCTCGGCTCGCAAGGTTAAGTGGAAACGAACCCTAGTCCCTAAGGGTGCTCCTAGAAATATGAAACCATAACAGAATGAAATGTGTGAGTGTGCGAGTGAAATCATTTGGCGTTGGACCAAGGGTTCGCGAACTAAAGTGGGATCTAAACGAGTCCCTAAGGGTGCTCCTAGCGATCGAAACGATAAATAAAGCGGAAAATAAAAGAGCGTACATGAAAAATGGGGGACGGATACAGATTAAATTACACGGGATTGCACGAAATAAAAGGTTTTGTTGTATTGGCCCAAGAGCAAGCGTGTGTGAATTGTCCTAACTATTTGGAGGCTTTGGACCTTGAAATAAAATCGAAAGTGGCGAAATATAGCTCTTTAACTACCTTAGAACCGATTCAATGTTAGAATCGTTCTATGAGGAGTCGAGCGTCGATTTATTGAAATGTAAAAAATAAAATAAAATAAAAACCGATTAATGGTCTCATATAAATCGAAAGTGAAAATGATAAATAAAAACTAAACTAAATAGGCCCCATATTGATCGAAATTGGCCGATTTAATGAAATCGAACATATTCAACAGTTTGTTATATCATCGACCCAAAAAGAGAGAAATATAAATAGATAGATTACTAAATAATTATCTAACATATTTTTTTTTTAAATAAGAGTTTCCAAGTAATAATAGCAAAACTAAATTATAAATAAAAAAACTAAAATATTAAAAACAATAGAAACTAGAATAATGAATATAATAAGAGCTTAACAATTTTAAAAAGAAAAGATAAAGAGAAAACAGGGGGGTCAGTGTGTAAACTGGGGAGTAGGATTAGAAATCCGAATAGCTTCTTGGGCTAGGCCCAGTAAGAACATCATGGAAGATTTAAAAAAAAACAGTAAATAAAATATATTAAAAAAAACAAAAACAAAAACATGGTTAAGTTATTACCTAAAAAAACAAAACAACAGAGCAAAGAAAGGTGCATTTCCTTCCTCTCACCAACGCACATCAGGAAAAAAAATCTGAAACCTACCCTTTTTGAATAGCGATTCTCTCTCCCTTAGCTCGCAGTGTTCCTCGTGATTCTCTGTTTCACGGTATCAACCTCATACGACCTCTCTCGGTTTGTTTTGTCGGTTAAGATTTGGGATGGTTTATGGTTCTCGGTGGCAATTGGTTTTTCGGTGGTTTCACGACATTGTTTTGGTGATTTTGTGCGTTTCGAATTTGCGATTTTTGAATTTGGTTGTTTGTGGTTCCTCTCACGATTCGGCGTTCTGAGTTTTTTTGTTCGTGGTTTGGGTTGTTTCTCATGGTGGTTACGGATTCGGCGGGTTTCACTGTGTTGTGCGGTCTAGTTATGTCAGTTTGTGCGTGGTTTTAAGCGTTCGGTCAAGCTCTTCGGTGTGCCTGTTTGGATGTTTGGTGTTTATGATGTGTGTTTGTCGCAAAAAAAAATGGTGAGGGTAGATGGAGATTTTGAGGGCTGCATTTTTTCGATTTGGTTTTGTGTGAGGTGAAGGTTCATGTGATGTTCTGAATCTCTCTTCTCACTCTCGTCTCAATCCCTCTTTTTGTTTCGATTTTTCTGTTTGTTTTTTGGTTTATGGTGTGAAAAGGGTTGAACAAAGGATTTGAAGGTGTTGAAGGAGGTGATTTGTTTTCGTTTTTTTTTGTTTATTTATGAAGGTTCTCTGTTAAGTTTGGAAAATTTGCAGGTTTTATTTTTTGGTTTGTGAGCTTTCCTGGTTTTTTTGTGCAATGGTGTTTGAAGAGGGATTAGGAGTGGTGGTTTGAAGGTTTTCGATCTGAGTTGGTTTGGAGAAAAAATTGGACTGAGAGTGATTTGTGAGAGTAATACATGTGAATTGATGGCTGACTTAGAGGTGTTATTCTGCAGGTTTTTTTCAAAGGTTGGAGGTTAAGGATGGTTAAAGGTTTGTTATGAAAGAATGTGGAGCGGGGTTTGTGATTATTAAAAGAGGAAGAGAGAGTTGTTTTGAATGGTGCTAAGATGAGTTTATTTTTTTTTTATGTTTTGTTTTGTGATTCTGTATTTGTGAGGAAAAAAAGGTGAAGCTTGGTCCTTTGAGTATTTTTGCAGGGTTTGTTCAAGGCTCTCCAAGCTTAAAAATTGAAGAGAATGAGAGGGTATTATATAGAGGAAATGGTGAGGGTGAAATAGAGAATTTGTTGTGAATTTTGGATAAGAATGGATGAAAAAATGAGTTGTAAATTGGAATATGCTTGGTGTGTTTTTTTATTGTTGGTGGGTGGAAAGTTTGTTGTTGTTGGTGGTGGAGGAAGGTAGATTCGATTGTTGTAGTGGAATTGTGGTAAATATAATATCAGGTGGGCCAGGTTGATTGAAGGGTGATATTGCGTTATTTTTTTTATGAAATAAATAATAAAAGGGTGGTGTTTGTACGCATGAAACTTGAACTGAAATTAGAGGTGTTGGCTGATACTGTCTATGAAAACAAACATATAATAATAATAATAATAATAATAATAATAATAATATAAATTAAAAAAATTAAAACTAATAATAATAAGGATAATAGTTATAATAAAAACATAATAATAGTAATAGTAATTATAATAATAATAGTAATTATAATAATAATAATAATGAAACTAAAATATAGTAATGATAATAATATCTAATGAAAAAAAGAAAACAATAATAGTAATAATATTGATAGAAATGGATAGAATATTTTTTTTTTTGGATAATAGGCCTTATATTTTTGTAAAGATAATGGATAGTAATACAATGTTTTAGAAAAAGAAAAGAAAAAGTTTAATAAATACTAAATGGAAATGGTAATAAAAATTAAAATTAAAAAAGCAACTATGAATAGTAAGAAAATTAAAAAATATTTTTTTTTAAAGATAAGAAATAAAAAGAGAAAATATAAATTGATTCTTTTGTGTGATGAAAATAGAAAATTAAAGTGATAATCGGACTAAAGCCTCCACACAACACACCAACTTTTAACACTACACAAACACGCACTGACAAACTCAAAATGAACCTCGATTTTCACACAAACCCTGAGAAAAGAAATGACATATTTTTTGGATTTTTTTTAATACGACTAGCAAACTGAAACAAAATAATTTACAAGTAGGACAAACTTGGGGTATGACAATAAGCTCTTAACCCCACTGGTTATAGTTAGGGTTCAGCCATTGTTCAGATTTCAAGAAATTGCACCAAAACTTCTCCTCTTTAAAACTCATCATCCATAAGGTTTCCTTGAGATTTTTATTCGTATTCTTGATCAGTGAACTCATTAGATCGCAAATCAACCATTGTTTGAAGCTTTAAGCAAGTATTTCACCAAGTCTAGTTCAAGAGGATTCATCTTCAAATTCCTAGATCCAGACCAAATTCGAGCTCTAATTGCATTTATTTTGCGATTAGAGGTTCTAAGGAGTTGATATGCAGCTCTCAGATAGTTTTCTAGGAGTATTTTCATTGCTGCAACCTTCAGGTGAGTTCAATTTTCATGCTCCTAGATCTTGATTTTCTTGTGTGCATTATTTTATCTATGTTATGTTGGTGATGTTGATATGTTTAGATTAGAAAATAGGCGTGTAGCATGAGATTATTATGGATCTGTAACTTTTAGATCTACTTTTGTTTGCTTCGGTTTGAACTTGGTGTGTATTGTTTGATAAAATGAAGGTGATATTATTGATCAGCAGGTGATTTACGTTTGATCGGTGATTTTAATTTGTGTTTCTAGAAATTATTTGTTTGAATGCCACTGGAGATGGTGATCAGAGCTAGGGCTTTGGCATCTGATTTTTGTTTTCAGACGAAGGTGAATTTGGGAGGAAGCCACGATCATGACCATTCAATTGTTTTATCTAAGGGCTATTACTGCGCCAACGCATTAAAAAAGGATACAGTGCCTCACGTGACTTGTGTTTTACAATAATCTGTTTGTTTGATTCCTTAGGGTTTTATCATGTGCACGTAGATCTGAACCATTCCTTTAACTTGCCTTTTTGTATGATTGACTGAATAGCGTGCGTATGATTGATCATGTGGTGTGGATGGAGTCAACTTTGTTAACTAATGAATATAATAAAATGTTGACCTGCGTTGATTGACCCTTTGAAATGGATTAGGCTTCGCTTGATATTGACACCCCCTCCCCCTTGGGCCCAAGCTATTCTGAACATGTTTATTGCTTTGTATGCACCCCTTGGCCAGTTGCTTCTCATTTTCATTTTATTTTCATATAGTTTCTACATTTTATTTTTAAAATTATTTTTGATCATCCAAAAATCATACAAAAAATCATGAATCACATTTAACTAATTTTTGATATTTTTCATTTCTGATTTTAATCATTTTTCATTATATTTTGAATATTTTCTTTTATTTTCTTTTTGAATTGTCTTCTTCTTGATAGTTCGACTTCAATCTTTTATTTTGCATAGTTCATTAAAAAATTTTCAACTCTTATTTTTGCATTCATCCATCAACATCCTAAACTTTTTAAAAACATTTTTACATATTTTTCAAATCATTTTTCATTGCATTTTGATCCTCCTTTTATGCATTATTCCTTCTTGATCCTTATGCAACTTTAACCAATTGTTTGAGGTATTTTTATTTTGAGTTTTTGTGTGAGCTTTTAACAAGTATATATCATGTGACCTAGGTCCCTTGAGGTACATTTTTTTATAATTTTTTAATGTTGTTTGATGTGTGTTTGATTGCTTGTGATTGAAGGTACTTTTTGTGATCTTTCTTTGTCATCCCTTAACCCTAATTGCTTGAAGGCATTTATGTCATTGTGTGAGGTCACTTGTATGCACTTGTTTTGTTTTTTTAGATGTTTATAAGTCTTATTTAATCATTTATAGGTCCATTGTTGTTTGTGTTTGCCTATTGCTTGAGTTTATGCATCTTTGTTCACCTTTGACCTATTTCTTTGCATGTCTTCATCTCTTATGCTTCTCATGCTTATTTGTGTGCATCTAACATGTTCATATCTTCATCTCATTTTCATTACACTTCAAGTATGATACTGAATTCATGCATAAGCATCAATATTTGTATGTCATGTTGAATCTTTTGTCTTACATCTTAAGTATGAAACATCCTTTCCTTATTTGACAACCTTTTGTATGATTGTTGGATTGTTTTGACTTGTTTTCTATATGCATTTGATATGTTCATATGTGCATGTTTAATATGCCATCTTAGTCATATGCTAAGGACTTTCATCATCTCATAATAATCTTTGCCTATTTGACTTTCTACTTAAGTTGTTTGTGGTTGCTTCTTACATGAACATGTGATTGTCTTCCTTTCCTCATCTCTCATTCTATCATGAACTAACGCATGTAATTTGGTATGCTCATTTAGAATCATATTAGGCACTTTAATATGACATAGCATTATGACTTTGGTGTTTCACTTGTGTTTTCATCTATGTTATGCCTCTTTTGCATTCGTACTTCTTCATTTGTGACTTCTTTAAACTTCTTTGCCTCTGTGGTGCTTCTTTGAACTTGTTTAACTTGGTTTGAGTTCTTTGAGCATCTTAAAGTTTGTTAGTTGTTTGTTTATGAATTGTAAGGTTCTATAACCTTTGGATCTTTTTCATTTTCCTTCTTTTTGTGTTTGGCTTCCATGTCATGTCTTATGAACTTTTGGTGTTTCATTTGCTAACATTTCTTGGGCTTTGATAAGTGATAAGAGTGTGGATGTGCTTCCACATTACAACCTCTCGTTTCTCTTTTAAACTTCAATATTGTGTAAGTTTAAGCATTTAATATTCTTTTATTTGCACAATTCTCATTCACCCCCTTAGAAGCAACTTAACTTCCATCTTGGAAGTAAGTTGTCTTCTAATCCTTTTCTCCCTCCTTCTTCTTATTCTTCTTTTCTTCTTCTCCTTTCTTTTAGGATAGAGATCTTGAACTTCAATAACTTATGATATCCAACCATGACAACTCTTAGGATTTTTAGATTCCCTTAGACTTTTACCCTTTTTGAGTGTTTCTCTCCTCATCTCAAAATCAAATCAAAAACACCTAATAAAGGTTGAAATAACTTCATGTATCATGAGCCTTATTCCACGGGAAACTTGCATCTATCCCATATTGGGGTAATGTGAGTTTGTATAGCATGATGCACAAGTCTTCAACATGAAGTTGTTTCACAAATAATCTAAAAAACACTTATTCACTTCAAAAACAACAAAAACACTTAAGATATAAAGTAGGCTAGTGTGCTTGAGCCTCAATCCTTGGAACTAAGTTTGGGGTTCTTCTCCATACTTAGGTGTGTTTCTTATTCATTCCATCTTGGAGTGATGTAAGAAGTGCACGCTCCATTGAATGAGACTTGGATACACTCCCCTATGCAAACTCATAAATAAAAAGCTTCTAAAAGACTTCAAACAAACAAAAAGCATCTTTCCTTCGGGAATTCTCTTCTCATCTCCTTCACTCTAAATGAAAGAACTCGCTTCAACTTGTCTTTTGTAAGACGGTAAACGCACTCATTCTAGACGAGCTTGCAACACCTGAGCATAGGCATAAGCAGTTCAAACCCTAAAACCACAAGCAAGTTGTGTCAGTCTTATTGAGTCGAACTACGGTGTTCTGACTTTCTCATTGCACAAAGGGAATACGTAGGCACAAACGCCGAGCCTTGGTGAACATAATCCTTCAGTATCTTTCCTCGTTCTTCGTGTCATTTCATCTCCTTATCTTTTCATCTCATTCTTCCTTATTTCTTTTTAGTCCTTCCCAGTAGCAGTTGTAGCAGTAGCAGATACCTTCACCCTTTGAAACAGTGTTAGCAAACATGGATCTCGTCAAGTACGGCAGACGATCTAGGGTGCTAATATCTTTCCAATTTGTAATCGACTCTCTTACCCTTTCTCTTTGGTTCGCGAGACCCCGACTTCTCCTTCTTTTGGGTTTGTGCAACATTACCTTTCCTTCGGGATAAAAATGCTTGGCTGGTGACTCTTCCTTTTCCGCGTCACTTTCCTGTCTATACCCGGATGGAAATCCCGGGAGCGACAAAGGTTACTTGTCAGATCCTCACAATGGTAGATCACAAACAGATTATTTGTTTACATGTGGTGGTACAATAATTTCATGGAGATCAGTGAAACAAAAAATAGCAACAACTTCATCTAATCATGCAGAACTTTTAGCATTACATGAGGCAAGTCAAGAATGCGTTTGGTTGAGATTCTTAATCCAACACATACAAAATACTTGTGGTTTGTCTTCAGAAAAAATAAATACAACGACCATATATGAAGATAATATTGCATGCATCACTCCATTGAAAGATTGTTACATTAAAGGATACCGAACAAAACATATCTCTTCGAAGTTTTCTTTCACTCATGATCTTCAAAAGAACGGTGATATAAACATCCAACAAATTCGTTCATGTGACAATCTTGCAGATCTTTTCACAAAGTCACTCCCAAATAGTAGTTTTAATCAACTAGTACAAAAGATTGATCTTCATCATCGAAGAAATAATCGTTCAGCTGTGGGGGAGAAATAAATTTGTTTTAAAAGGATATTGGACTCTTTTTCCTTCATTAGATTTTTTCCCACTGGATTTTTCTAGTAACGTTTTAACAAGGCATATCCAAAACACATCCAAGGAGGAGTGTTATTATTTATCTCCAAATAACTTCTTTCCTTATTTAATTAATTTGTATTTATTATAATATTTATATAATGTCCTATAAATATGATCAATCTTATTGTATACGACACTAATGAAATAATACATAATCATTCTAATCTTTCTCTCTTCTATTTTATATTTTTTCTCCTTATTTTATAACAGGAATAAAAATATTAAATAAATTTTAAATAAAAATATAAACAAATTTTAATATTTTTAGTTTAATATTTTCATTTAAGATATCAGGTTATAAATATTTTATTAATTAATATTAAATAATAATAAAGATATTAATTTATAACTATTATTTAATTTTAATTGTACCTTTATATCTTATTAAATAGTTTAATTACATTTTAAATTTTATTAAATATTTTAAAAATGAATTATTATTCTAAAATAATTAAAATATTAACTAATATATTACGTTAATACATAACTATATTATTATTTATTACATTAATTTAATACACTATATTAATAATATTGTAACTATATTACTATAATTTAATACACTATATTAATACTTAATAATACATAATTATATTTTTTTAAATATAATTGAAATATAATTAAAATAATACATAAATTAAAAACTATATTTAAAATATAATTATATTTAACATATTGAAAATAATGTGTATTTATTAATTTCAAGATAATATACAAGTAATAATATTAAATATTTCAAGATAATATGTATTAAAGGCAGAAAAATAACAAAGTAGTAAATACTTAGCCTAGTGATAAGACGAGTTTTAATGGAAATGGTTTTGGTTCAACTCCTCCGTCTCCATTAAATTTTTGAATATTTAATTTTCTAAATAAATGATAATTAACCCAATTAAAATAAAAAACAATAGTAACAGAATTGGTCATAGAAGTTCTTTTTCCAATACTATTGAACTGCCAAGTGCCAAGTTTTTAAGACCTCAAATGACAAGATAAGATTCATAGCCACAATCCAAAACAACCTCATGTTCTTAAACTCCTTTCTCATAAAATAAAAAATAATAATTATATTTCTAGAAATTCAACTTCCTTTTCTTTCATCAAGAAATCATACACACTAATAATGAGTTCTAAGATAAACTTCTCAAGCCCTCCAATACCATACAAATTCCACACCAAAAAACCAAATCTCCTAAAAAGAAACACTATCATCATCTCTTCCTTTTCCTCGAGTGAAAAACAACAAAAAACCATTTCCACCACAATTGAAACTCCATCAAATGATGATAAGGCTTACACTATCAATTTCAAGACAAAAAGTGCTTGCAAGCTTGGAATTTCAAGGTATCCAGATTTTGAATATGATGCTGAAGGAGGAATAGGAAATGGTTTTGGTGCAAAGGCAACAAAAAATCAAGATAGTAATGATATTCTTGTTTCATTTGATCTTGAAACATTGTATATTCCATCATTAACAAGCTCTACTACTAAGTTTCTTGGATTGCCATTGCCACCATTCTTGAGGATTGATATTGTTCCAGAAGCTTTCCATGGAAGTATTAATCAAGAATCTGGCAAGGTAAGATACATGTCTCACGGTTTTAAAATATGGTATTGGTTGCGTTGCAGTCACATAGAACTTTCGCAATTTCAGTTGATATAGGGGCTGAGGGGTGTGATACTAATTGTGGTCGTCTTAGTGTAAACTAACGATAATTTATACAACGATAATTTATACCTTATATACTCATCATAAAAACAGTAAATAACATTATCGTATATCAACTATAATTTGTATTTTATTTGCTTATCATAAAAATAGTAAGTAATAGTATGTATTAGCATCTGATGAAATCGTTTTGTTGTGGCCGTGAAGGTAAGATAAACCTTGCATTAGTGACACTTGCTAACTCTTCTAACTTTGCCATATCTAAAGGACAAAGTTAAAACTTCGTCAAAACAGTAGTAAAGTAATCATTAGTGTGGATTTTATGATGACAAGTCGAATACAATATCTGATAATCTGTTATATTTTATTTTTACTTACAAGGTTGATCTTGAGTTTGAGGCCAAGTTCTTGTTTTCTGCTGGTAGTATCTATAAGGCTCCACCCTTGATTGTAAAGACAGTGTTGACATCTGAGGAATCCAAGGGGACAATGAAGAGTGGAAGAGGGATGAGATTGGATGAAGAAGGAAAATGCAGACTTGTTGGTGTGGCAACAGTTGATCCTATTGATGATTTTATTATGAATTCCTTCCTTGGCCTACCAACTGAATGTCTTGCTGAGTTAAATGCTCTGATATCTATATCTTCTTCGTCATAAGAGTTAAAATCTCATTAAATAATCGATATATCTCGTCTATACAATAAGTCAGATATATTGATTATTAGATGAATTAAAAAACAAACGTTTCTTCTTATTAAAGGACCAAAGCAAGTGCTAATATAGGAATATCTATAGCTAGAGACATTACATCTCATTCATGATGACAGAATAGTTGCAAAAATAGGAATTTGTCTTCAAAATCATCTTCCGAAATATATTGTTATACATTAAATAAAATACAGCCACTTGAATGCATAATTGTTTCATTCATTTTTTATTTTTGTTTCATTTATGAACAAAGTTAAGGAATGACAGAAAAATAACCTATTTCCTTTGCCAGTCATAAGATTTACTTCTGTTATATTAAAAATGGGATAGTTTTCTCAATAATGGTTGGTTATGATAAAATAAAATAAAGTAAATCTTGTAAATTGTCATTCTAAATGAAATAATTATACAACATCATGATTTCGCCAAACTGATGTTCAATCCAAACATGCACTTCATCATTGAGCTGCAAAACAAGTTCACAGCAAGTGTAATACTCCAAGATAAACATATATGGGTAGTACTTGTAAAGTACAACAAGGATGATGACTCTGCGTAACAATTCTCCTACTTTTCCAACAAGAACATGGGAATAGGGAAAGTCCGGTTCTTCCTCAAAAATATCAGAGGGACAATTTCCTCCTTTATTGGTGTGACCCAAACCATCTTCTCCTAGATATCTCTGAGACCATGTGTGAGGAGACAGATGGATCATAGGCATAAGTTTGGGCGGGGCTACCCATGAGCGCATCTGCCAGCACTTCGGCAGTTCCCTTTGGGCCGGGCTGCCTCTTACGGGCCCAATAAGATCATCCCCATCCACATAACAATTTTAGAAAGTAAGAAACTAGCCAATATACTAAACTCAATCCTCAACTTGTAACAATGCAACTTGTGCAAAGGCATTTCATTACCCTGGATTCTATAACACTTCTCTTGTACATTTTTGGACACACCAAGGTTACAAAGAAATGAAACTAAAAATCTTATTCCAAATTGTAATACCATTTTATCAACATACGATGAGATCTTGTACACCAAAATGCCATAAAACATTAATTACATTTCCTTTTCTTTTTTTTTTCTTCCTTTTTTGTTGTTTCTTGTTGTAATATACTTCTAAACAAAATCAGGATCCTCTTCTGCATTCTCCAAGCCAGAAAATTGGTCACTATTATAAATAAAGATTCCATTTTTAGGTTTATTGAATAACTTAGGTATCCGATCTAAATATAGATTAGATACATTAATTATTCAATGAATCTCTGAAAAGAGAATATTTGCTTATAATAATGATTAGAGTAGAATAACAGTAAATACTAACAAGACCTTCAAAATAATTTATTCAAATGCAAGCCTTTGGGTGCCAACCAGTGAAGCATACTGGCCCTTCTTAGCTAACAGCTCAAAATGTGTGCCTAGTTCTGCAACCCTCCCATCTGAACAGAGTGCAATTTGATAAGCATTTTGAACCGTGCTTAACCTGTGAGCTATGACTAATGTTGTCCTCCCCTTCATCAAATGGTTGAGAGCATCTTGGACCAGGCGTTCACTGACGGTATCCAGAGCACTTGTAGCCTGCAGGAGCAAATAATATCTAAATGGATTCGGCATATATTCAGTCAGTGTTGTTTAGTACCAACTATAAGAGTGCTATAGCGCTGTAGTGTAGCGGAATTTGTAACAAATCTTCTGCAATACACAATTAGGACAAAATGAGAAATACGAAGAATTAAACAAATATATCACCTCATCAAGTATTAGGATAGGAGCATTCTTCAGGAGAGCTCGGGCAATGGCAATTCTCTGCAATGCAGGAACACTGAAGTCAAGAACATGCATTCTCATGCAAGGGATGGTTTAGCATGCAACCTCTATTTTAAGTCTTTACCTGCCTCTGTCCCCCGCTCAGTAGGCCTCCACGTTCACCAACAAGAGTATCATAGCCCTTTTGAGAAACGATCAACAATTAGGTAAACAATGTATGCATCTTAATCGTATAAAAGAATTTGTATAGCGAAAAGACAAACCAACCTGAGGAAGTGAAATTATAAAGTCATGAGCATTTGCTGCTTTTGCTGCCTTGATCACATCATCTTTAGAAACATCGTCATCTGGAAGTCCATATGCAATATTTTCTCCAACAGACACCGAAAACAAAATAGGCTCCTGTCATATCGTATGTCGATATTATCATTTTGAAACAAATAAAGTAATATGTTTGATACCAAATATGATTTCTCTTTTTTCTTTTTATAGTTTTCATACTTGATTTACGATAGAGACAACCCGAGCCCATTCACTTTTGTCAAATGTTCGGACATCCTCTCCACCAACTGTTATACAACCTCTTGTTGGCTACAGATACAAGAGTCACTTCATCTATGTAAATTTCAAGACACAGAAATTAAATGAAATTTCAACTTTACAAATTCTGAAATAGAAATCAAACCTCATAAAAACGAGACAATAACTGTACGATCGTACTTTTTCCTGCACCACTAGCGCCCACCAGTGCAGTTACAGTTCCACATTTTAGTCTTAAATTTAAGCCGTGTAAAATTTCCACATCTGGCCTTAAAGGGTAAGAGAAATACACATCTGCAGTATAATACAAGTATAATTAGCTACGGAACTTTGAAACTTTATCTCTTACAAGAAAAGAAAAGTCAAGATGAGAAGCTCACATTACAAGAACATTAGCAAACATGGCTGTTAACGTCTAAAATTTGTACATTGAAGAATAGTAAAATTGAAATAGAGATAGATAGATACCTTCAAGACAAATATCTCCAGACCAAGCTAAACTAAACACGTTGCTTGAAGTTTTTAATGCTGACATGTAATGCAAATGGCTGGCTTGGTTTTTTTCGTCAGAACTATTAGAGAAGAACAATTTATAATTCTCATCGTTCACCGCCTTTTGCTTCAGTTCTCTTTCTAAGCCATAGGCAAGGGCGTCATCAACTTGAACTCCAGATAGAACAGAGTTGATCCTCTCAACAGCCGCAAAACTTGCACGAAGATCTCCGAAAGTATTAACCAATCCTTGAACCTGAGAGACATAATAATATCAGAGAGCAAGTAGAGGATGAAAATATAAAGTAAAACAAGAAGTGAACAACTTGATTTTCTTACTGCGAATGTTAAAGTGAAAGTATATCCAATAAAAGATGCCATAGTTCCAACAGAGAGTTGACCCTGCAAGCAAGAACTATTAGCTACTCAGAAAGAGTTATGAATAACTTCATTGAAGGAAAATCCTTCAAAAAGAAACGATAAGAGAAAGATGTATATGATTAAACGATGTAGAATTGCTTACCGCCTTGACTTTGCTTCCTCCGAGACAATATAGTGCAGTTAAAGAAATATAAACAGCAACTCTAGTCAAGGATTCATTTATAGATTTGAAAGTTCCAAGCTTTATACCACTCGATTCGAAGGATAGAACCTGTATGGAACTCATGATTAACATATAAGTATCTCTTCTAGAGTGTGTCTTACCTTTATGACTACAGCTATCGTACTTTAATAAGCTTACCTGGTTAGCAAACATAAACATTTGCCGCTTTTCTCCACTAAAGGATCGCACCTGTACGTATGTAAGTCACTGTTTCAGTTGTTTATTACAGATCCAAACTATTAAGATGCTCATTATAATATGAACTACTAGGAACTCACTGTTCGAATAGCAGAAAATGTTTCTGTTATACAATCAGATATAGAAGCTTGGGCCAACCCATGTGCTTGAAAAACGGGCAAAGTTGATCTCTTGTAGACAGCTTCAGCAAACCAAAAATGAAAAAATTAACAGCATGGAAGGCATACAAAAAATTCATATAGTCACGAGTTTATTATTCAAGCTAAATGGTTGTATCATATAGCAATTTAGTTTTGAAGTTATAATACACACTTCCCAAAAGTTTAAGAATGGAGGAATAAACGATAACAGTGTTAAAGGAAACCTAAAACAAATGTTTTCAATCACTGAAAATAAAGGTTTGTTCAAATTCCGTTACGCAATAGTGCCCGCTATAGCCGCTATTAGACAAGATTTATACTAAATAGTATATCACAGAATAATAGTGATCTGTTTGAATTCCCCTATATGCTATAGCTTTGCAATAGTTGACATGGTTGTCAGACTCGCGAGTCAAGTTTATCAACCCTTCAAGAGTTTACGATGACTCTCGAGTCTGACAAACTTGATAGCCACTATTTAACAATGCTACCTAAAACAACCGGTCATGAACTGTTATGATCAAATACAAGTGAAATTTACCAATTGAAATGGAAACTGCGATCATCAGAACACCTAGAATTGGAGCTAGTTGAGGGGATAAAGTAAAAAGTATGAATATTGTCCCAGTGACCTGCGAATACAAGGAAAACAGAAGCAGCAATGAGCATGACCAGCAATATGTAAATGAAAATATGCATGAATACAACCTAAAGTGACAATAATAGAAGGAAGCAAATCTTCCATACTCAAACAAAATAATTGTGTTACAAAAGCCAATCCTTAAGAAATGAAGGAAAATCATCCCGACAAAGTGATAAAGGAATGAACCGTACATGTGCTTAAATATGGGAAATATAAAGCTCACTTCTCATTGGTCTAGAGTTGCTTGCCTCGGATAATGCCCTGAATCCACGATCCCTTGAAACATTCTCACCGACGATGTTTTTAAGAGAACCCAAATCAGATGTTAACAAACCAGTGATTTCACCTACCTACAAGAATAAACCAAAGAAAGTGCAATATATATTCACACCTACTCCATTAGCATATTATAAAACAAAGAGAAAATAGATGAATCAGTATTCTATAGCTTATTAAAATTTGTGAATTATGTTTTTTAATTATTCTATGGGGGTGCTAGCGCATCGATGACTTGAGAAAGAATTAAACAAAGATATTAGGGCTGAATCAAGACTCCTACAAATAATCCTAGAAAGAAAATAGTATGTATATACTTATATTAATATGAATTAACTGGGATTGTCTTACATAAATGAATGAGAAAGAATTAAACAAAGATATTAGGGCTGAAAGAAAGAGGGGACGAAGACAAAGGCAATAGAATGTCAATGCTCAAAAATAAAATAAGTGACAGAATCATGGTTATCTGCACATGGTCCCAGCTCTCAAGACTATCAAGAGATTAACAAACATGGAAAAATGAAAAGCAAGCATAATTTGAATTATTCCATATACATACCTTGTATTTGTCAAAAAACTCAACCTGCATAAATAAAAGGAACATCATTTGATTAAACAACCAAAGCAAAATATCTTATAAATAACAATCTCCGGGCATTATCATAAACTACATATGAAAAATTAAAAAAGAATAAATTGAGCTAGAAAGATTATATAGATTTTACTTGACCTTCTGAATCAATAGTCTTCCAAAGATCTGAGCTCTTAGTGTTGACATAACTTTCTCCCACACAATGTTCATGTTTATTACAAAAATAACAGTAAAAATTGGCTCTAGAGCATACAGAACTCCCATTTTACTGAGAAGACTCCACAACGGCTCGGGTCTAACACCAATAAGAACTTCAAAAAACCGCCCTAAGAAAGCAACAGCATATAAGAATGCATAACAGATAGTAATCAATAATTAAATCATACACGAGCATTAGTTAAACATGAATATAAAGACAAAAGACAACACCTAAATGCTGTAACTTTTGATACTGCAAAACTAACCCAATAGGCTGTTCAAAACAACATGTTATCTATTCAATAACTATAAAAAATAAAAAAAAAACTTTTAATTAGGGGATTGATCAAATACAAGTTTTTTACATGACAAGATTAACTGAGGAATAAGTGGATTCAAATTTAGGCCTAATTGTTTAGGTCGAGTTCCCCGCCGTGCTATTCATTAATAATAGACTAAAACAACCATCTATTACTTGCACAATTTTTTATGGATGAATAGATTTCTTTAGAGCATGTTTGGATTGATGGAATTGGATGAAATGGAATAGTATGAGATGGAATGAAGTGTTATTCCGTTGTTTGGATAAGTTAAAATTGGATCCATTCCATTATTTACCACCATATTTCTTCCCATCCGATTTAGTTGGAATGAAAAAGTTACCTTGTTCTGTCCTAAAATATACAAACAATGGAACGGAATATTCATTCCGCTTTGCTCCATTTCCAGAGTTATCAATAGTGGCCGATAGTGGCGCTATCCCAAGATAGCGGCCCGGAGTGGTGACCCTCCGCTATGGAGGAGCAAGCGTCTGCTATTTGATGTTTAGCGGGTAGCAAGAGCAATTCCCAGCTTGAGCGGGTTTGAACTGTTTTGAATGCGAAAACCCAGATTTACCCTTAAAATAAATAAACGTTGAGGAGTTATGTGGAATTTTTCCAATTCGCCTAACTCAGAACACAAAACAGAGGATTCAATCTTCTCACACACTTTCGCTTCACAGTTTTCAGAATTTTTTTCTCACGATCTTCTTCTTTCTTAGTGCCGCCCCTGTCTGCTTCATTTTTCAGCGCCGCCGCCTTTGTCTGCTTTGTTTCTTAGTGTTGCCACCTCCAATCCCCTCTTCTCAAGTTCGTTTTTACTTCAGGTTCTTCTTTTCCTCTTTCCTTTCTCTTCTCTTTCTTTTCTCTTCTTTCTTTTCTTTGTTACTCTGTTTTTTTAAGTCTTCGTTTTCTTCTTCTCTCTTTCTTTTCTCTTCTTTCTTCTTTTTTCTTTTCTCTTCATCTTTTCCTCTCTCTTTTTTTTTATGTAATAGTCATTTAATAACTCTATTCCTCTTCTTCCACATTTATTTGTTTGGTTTTACATTAAATATATGTTTTATAGACAATTCATATAATTAGTCTAAAAAATAGTCAAATAGAGGTTATCCAGCTATCCACAATCTCAATTTTAGAGTTGGTCGTTCCGCTCCGCTATCTGGGACTGATAACTCTATCCATTCCAATCTCTTCCATTCCATTCCATTCCATTTCATTTCATTCCACTTCGATTCATTCCATTATTCTCCTGCTCCATTTCATTCCATAATATTCAAACAAGCATTAGGAAAAAGATGTAATTTACCTTTTAACAAGTCAAGTAAGGACTTTTCCTAACATACTTAGATTAAAAATTTGCCTACATTTTTTCACTAACTAGTAACTATTGGACACTGGAACCTAAATATGATGTTATATGTAGTGAAATCCTCTAAAATATCATGTGAAATATCCAAGTATTATTTAGAGCTAAGCAATTTCACCCAAGTACTATCTTATTATTATTATATAAGTGAGAGAACAATTTGCAATAAATATAAATAAATAAAAGCTGTGCAGTGTAAGCAATATTCATAAAAAAAATTACCTGAAAAAATAGGCATGGATAGGGTACAGCTGGTGCAGGCAAAGAGAGAAGCAACACAAACAGCAAGACGAACTTTGTGCTTCATGAGAAGCACAGATAGAAGCTCCCATGTTACAACCCTTGGTGTTGGTGGATCCTCTTGCCGCAACCCGTCGAGTTTCGGATCCGTGTCGGTGATATTCGGGTCGGATGCGGGTCCGGTGACGTAAGCACGTAATGGTTGGGGGAGCAGATGGGTACGATGAGGAGATAGGGTTTTGGATTGGAATTGGATGGGGCGAATGAGAAGACGCGGTGAGAGTGAGAGTGGGAGTGAGTGAGTTAGTTTTCGAATTCTGTAGGAAGAAGATAAAGAAGATGAAGAAGAAGAGAGTGGAAGGTGGTAGTGGGATAGTGGTTTTACAGAGGCCATTGAGAGAGAGTGAAGTTCGGTTAGGAGAAGAATCTAAGAAGAATGAATGAGTTGAAAGATGGACTGTTTTTCTTTCATTCATTCACTACACGTGAACAGGATGTGTAATTTATCCTCTCTTTTTATTTTCTTTTTGTTATTATTTATTTATTATATAAATTAATTGTTATACACTTTCTAATTTACATCATCAATCCATTACAACCTTTTATAATCATTAATTTAAATATAATTAAAATAAAAGTTAAATATAATTTTTGATCTAACGATTATTCACTGGTAAAATTACTCTACACTATCAGTGCATTCTAATTAAATTCTTATTTATATTAGAGTTTTTTATTTTTATTTTTAAATAATTTCTAAGGTGATGATTTGATTAAATTCCTCAATGGTAAAATATATAAAAGTAATATTACATTCTATATCTTATGTGTTTATATTAACACCTAAAAGATTTTTAAAATTGTTCATTTTGCATAATTCGAATAGCAAAATCTAGACACATTATATAGTTGTTGTTCCGGACTGGACCTCAAGGATACTGTTAGGTCTTGGCCCAACATCTCGGACAGAGGCTCACCCAGTTAGGTAAGCCTTTTGCATCGTCGAGCAGACTTCCAACTGTCCGAGCAGGTGCTTGGCGCGTCGGGCAGACACCTTGTACATTTGAATGATGGTGTGGATACCACGTCTCCCCATCACCTGCTACGTCACCCAACTGACCACCATTATCTCCTGAAAGATAGGGGAAGTTGGACCAAGGGCAAGACCACGTGCTAGGTCTTACACGCTCATACGCGTACCTTGGCAGTTCTTCCTTAGGCCTAGCTGATCCAGCCCAAGGGAGAACCTTGGCCCAGCGTTGGGGGCTCACTATAAATACTTTTTTTCACTAAAGGGTCAGATATTCTGAAACACTCTCTCTTACCATTTTATGTATCGTATACTCACTTTGGCATCGGAGTGCCTTGTAGGTACACTCCCTCATCACTTGTCAACCATCACCTTGTTCGTGCTCGGCCTCTGAAGGGCTCTTCTGATCAGGTAAGATCAGTGGCGCTGTCTGTGAGAATCTAGCTATCCCATTCTTCCGCAATAGAAGATCAAAGCTCCAATCCATCTTCCATCTTTCCAGTATGGCCGGAGAGCACCGTGATAACCACAACATTCCCCTCGTCGACTACACGACGGAGGACAACCTAAAATACAACGAAGCTGACCTCAGAGACGGGAAACCTGCTACCCCGTCACCAAAACCCGAAGATAATAGGGGTTCCACAACCTTAATCTCAAGTCTCACCGGTTGCCCCATTTCAACCTATCATAGTTCCCGTCGAAGGAGACGTCACCATGATAGTTATGGTGAACACCCTCAACCAGACCAACTCCATGATCTACCAGCAGCATGAGAGGATCATGGCCCTGGAGACTGATCGACGGGGAGATCGCCCCGAACGAGGGACGCTGCACGAGAAGCAACGTCTAGAAGCTGTCAAGAAACGAGGATGTTCTCCTCCTCGGCGAGGAAAACGCTCCCCCGAACCCAAGAAGTACAAATTCAGGATACGCCATGAGACCGATTAATCGAGGACCTCGCCCCGACGCGAGCAGAGTCCTGGAAACGATGATTTTTCCCCGCTGAGAAATGATGAGGAAGATCCTCATTGCCCACTCTCGCGAGCTATTATGGAAGCTCCACTCCCCAAAGGCATGGAGAAACCCCCGCACTTGGCTGTTTACGACGGGACGACTGACCTAGATGACCACGTCGACAACATCAATGTTATGCTCGACTACTGCAACAACATCACCGGGCACCTCAAGTGTAGGTTGTTTTCAACAACTCTCAGGAAGGGAGCTTCTATACCCCAAATAAGCAATAAAATCACTTAGGCACATATTAAGAATTTCATCAGAGTATATTTGAAACGTGGTATAAAAGGGACATGCCACATTATACTTGAAATTAAAACATAAAACACCTGCTCATTTAAGATATGCAACAAACGGGATAACTTGCAAACACTAAAGACTTCATCCTTACACTCTTATCCATTAATTCAATAAACAACGAAAACAAACACAACAATTTCAAACTTATATACTTATTATAAATATATCCACAAGTTTGAATCACCAAAATATTTCATGTTTACATAAAACATTCAACACCAAAATACATATACAATGTATCACAAAAAGGCATCAATGCCGACCCTAGCTACCCGGTGCTACATATCAGAGCCGACCGACCAAAAAGATGAAGACGAGCTTCACAAAAATACCATTCAGCAACCTACTCTGCAATGCCTCGTAGAGCATCATAAAACAGCAGAAGGGTGAGAAACATTATCATAATAACGTTGCATATAATTATATATTTCAACATATAACATACACATAAAACATATTCTCACCACAAATCACTGCTCATCATCCATATATATATATATATATATATATATATATATATATATATATATATATATATATATATATATATATCATAATATATACATATATACAATTTAAGCATATCCATCATGCACCAATTCACTATTCACATTATTAGACATAAACATCTACATTCATGTTTATTCATCAATATCAATCACTCTAATAAACATACATTATTCATGTTTATTCACCAACATCAATTATAGATGATAAATGAAAATCATAGAGACCGACACATGACTCTATGCAGATGTAAATGCGGTACCGACTCAATCATCAGCAAGTTCACTCAGGAACTAATGGAACCATCGCTCGTTACCTAAGTAACTCCCCGTCGGGAATACGATGTTCACCCATTGCTCACACCCCACATGGGCACACAATATTTATGGATTGCTCACACCCCACACAGGCACACAATCCGATTGCTCACACCCCATACGGGCACACAATCAATGTGAATAAATCATTCATCGCTCACACCCCACACAGGCACACGATGTTTCTGGATTGCTCACACCCCACACTGGCACACAATCTGATCGCTCACACCCCACATTGGCACACGATCGTGTTGTAGTCATCACTCACACTCCACATGAACACACGATGCTACAACGGATTCACGAAGAATCCCACAACACAAGAATGCATACATTATGCTTCACATGCAAAATGACACACAACATTCTTGAAAATGCATACATTATTCACAACATAATTATGCATTCAACTCATTCAATTAGCATACATTGACATTCGATTCAAGCAATGTATTCATTTGCCAAACGGCCACATCATCACATCAAACCCACATTTCCATTATTAATTCATTTACGTTTTATCGGAAAAGTCGGGTGAAAGTCGGCTAAAAATTACATTTCTTAGCATCATTAGTTTTTACACGTTTCTAGCTTCGAATCGATATAAGGAACGCCTAAAACGGATAACTGAAACTAAAGCTACGAATTAAAACACAATTTCCTCAAAAACCTACAGGCTCGCTGAGCGACAACTGCGAATTCCAGAATTTCTCAGTTGCGAATAGACCTACCAAGCACTTCCCAATCTCCAAAATGCTTCCATAAACATGATTTAAAGCATATACTAGCTATCATACTTCGATTATAACGATTTCTAACCGATTAATCTACCAATCTCTCACATTTTCACTAAAACCCTAACTATTCATCTTCTCCAAACTTCATCAAAATCAAAACTCAATCATTCACACACATACATAATCATGTACAAGATTAAGATAACAATGTTTATCACCCTTACCCGATTATTCCAATTCCTAGGAGCAATCTTGAAGAATCCAAGTTTTTTTCCTCTTTTTCTCCTCTTTTCTCTTCTCTTTCTTTCTTTCTCTTCTATTTCCTTTCTATCTTTTTTCCTTCTCTTCTCACACTTATATTCTTTTCTTTCTATCTTTCTATTTTCTATTTTTTCTCTCTTACTAACTATTCTACACTTAACTCATTTTCTTCTCTATTTCTACCAAATATCATTTTTCTCACAAAAATATAATTCCATCTAATTCTAACTTATCACTAATTAGTAAATGTCTAAAATACCCTTCAATCTAATTTTACCCGAAAATTCACAAATCGATAAAATCACATATCATACCACATTAACACATCAACATATCATATCATCATGTTAATTTCACAAATAAGACAATTAACACTCAAATAAAATAAAAGACTCAACAAGGTTGGGAAATATCGAATCGGGGCGTTACAACTCTCCCCCACTTTAGAAATTTCTGTCCTCGAAAATATTACCTGATTCAAACAACTTCGGACACGACTCGCGCATCCCACTCTCCAATTCCCAAGTCATATTGCCTTCCGCAGTGCCTCCCCACGACACTTTCACAAGCGCAATATCCTTGCCTCCACTACAAGAAAAATGTCAAATTACGACGGTTCATTTTGGCAAGTTACGACAGTTAGAACCGCCGCAATTTACATGTTACGACAGTTGCATCTCCGTCGCAGAAACGTGCGTCGCGAGGTTGTATTGCAACGGTTGTCAAAACTGTCACACCAACCGTCGTTCTATTCCACAACGGTTATAGAACTGTCGTAACTTGAATATAATGTTGTATGATTTGCATCTCAGCTCAGAGACTTTCTAAAGTAAGCTCAGGATTTTTTGTAGTAGGTGTAGGTTTATCAGCAGGTTTAAGTTTCTCTTCTTCGGGCTTATCGACTTCTATCATATCATCCGAATCATAGTAATTTGAGGGGGTTTTAGGATCTATTTCAACTTCGTACCAAGCATCTCCTGGTTCATAAATTGGTTCATCTAGATCATAAATCCAGTTGCATTTACTATGCACACTCGTGCGCTCATGGTCAGGTAGCACTAAATGCGGCACAACTACACCATTGATCAGAAGCTTAAAATGGTCAGGACCTCGGTCATAAAGCATTTCCCTCTCAAAACAGAATGTGATATTCATAGGCATAAACTCTCTAAGTGGTTTAATATTAGCAAGGTGGGTTCTAAATTCCATTGCATCAGCTATCTTGGTAACTAGTCCACCTATCATAATTTGATGGTGATCACTCTGAATAATTTTGCAAAAGTCCGCAAACATGAAAGTCACCGCATTAACCTCTCTGGAAGTGAAAGCACATAACATAATGAATAATTATTCTCTCAAAACAGTGTTATTAGTCTCAACTTTTCCGAATAATGAATATGCTAGGATCATATGGAAGTATTTAATAGCAGGGTTATGAATCTCAGTGGACAACATAGGATATAAATCATTATCATGTCGTCCTGAGATACCACTCCAAAAATGGTCTAACTCACCATGTGCAAGCAATTCCTCATATGGTTCTGAGACAACGGAAGGGCCATCTGGAAACTCTAGAAGGTTAGCCATCTTATGAATGTTAAACTCACAGGGGTATCCAAAAAGTCTAAATGTTATCTTTCCTCTAGTTAAGCCTTTTCCATAGTTTGGGTTGTAAACCAATGAACTTAGGAATTCTAAGGTCAATCATAGTAGGTTCTATGTTTCCTAAGTGAAAATCCCTCCCAGCCTAGCTGGCTAAACAGGTAGTCAATGCTGGCACCTATGCCTAAAGCTTTCATGGTAGGTACATGAGAAAATTTGGTCAGGGACATAGATCGTAGGGCTAAAGCTTAATAACGGCGCCTCTGGACACCATCTCTAAATTCCACAGTCATATTGGTAGTCATGATCAGAGTCAGTGAAAAACAGAGAAGAGAGAAGTAAAAAAAACTTTAAAAATCCTGGAATCACACAATAAAACAAATCAACACAAAAATCAGTGAGTTTAAATTTTTTAAAATGAAAAAATTTAAAAACGCAATAAAATGAAAATTTAAAGTGAAAATATTAAAAAATTGCGGGTTTCCTCCCACTAAGAACTTCATTTAATGTCGGGGCTCGACATAGGTTAAGGGAAACTAATCTAAGGTTTCTGATAGAAATTATGCCAGTTTCAAACCCATTGAAAATTCTTTATCTTCTACGCAATTATAATGTTTAAGGCGTTGCCCATTTACTATTAACGGTGCACTAGACCTACCCTTAATTTCTATAGCGCCACTAGTTAAAACTTTAGTTATTTTGAAAGGACCAGACCATCTAGATCATAATTTTCCCGGAAAAAACCTAAGTCTAGAATTGAATAAAAGAACAACGTCTCCCACACTGAATTCTTTCCTAGAGATTCGCTTGTCATGCGATTTCTTGGTTCTCTCCTTATATATGCGGGCATTCTCGTAAGCGTCTAGTCTTAGTTCTTCCAGTTCATGTAAGTCTAGAATACGTTTCTCACCTATGTTAGTGTAGTTAAAGTTTAGGTTTTTAATCGCCCAATAGGCTTTATGCTCTAATTCTACTGGCAAGTGGCAAGATTTTTCGTAGACTAATTTGAACGGTGTGGTTTCAATGGGTGTCTTAAAAGCTATTTTGTAGGCCCATAAAGCTTCAGGTAATTTAATAGACCAATCTTTCCTCGATGTAGCTACAGTTTTTTCTAGAATTTGTTTTATTTCTCTATTTGAAACTTCTACTTGTCCACTAGTTTGTGGATGGTAAGGTGTAGCTATTTGGTGTCTTAATCATATTTTAATAAGAGTTTATCGAATATTCTAGATATGAAATGCAAGCCTCTGTCACTTATGACGAGTCTTGGTATATCGAATCTTGGGAAAATGATGTTCTTAAAAAGCTTTATGACTACTCTAGTATCATTTGTTGGAGAAGCTATAGCTTCTATCCATTTTGAAACATAATCAACAACTATGGATATAAATTTATTTCCAAATGAAGATGAAAATGGTCCCATAAAATCAATTCCACACACATCGAAAACTTCTACTTAAAGAATGCTTTTTTGGGGCATCTCATCACGCCTCGAGATGTTACCAGTGTGTTGGCATCAGTCACAATTTAGAATGGCAAAGTGAACATCTTTCCATATAGTGGGCCAAAATAGGCCTGATTGAAGGATCTTTGCACAAGTCTTCTAAGTACTTGCATTTCTACCGTAGGGGTCGGAGTGGCACTGGGAAATTATGTTTTCTATTTCTTCATCTGGTACACATCAACGGTAAATACTATCGGGTCCTCTCTTGAAAAGTAATGGTTCATCCCAGCAGTACTATTTTAAATCATGGAAGAGTTTCTTCTTTTGCTGATAAGTGAGATCTGGTGGAAGCACCCCAGCAGCTAAATAGTTGACTATGTCAGCGTACCATGGCAAAGTGTTTTGCACACAAATTTCTTCCACTGTTTCTTCTTGGATTTATTCGTCTAAAGATATCTCATGTTCTAGTTGGGCTATAAGATGTTCATCAGGGAAGTCATCGTTAATTGGTATCGGGTCAGATTTAATTCCTTCCATACGTGATAAGTGGTGTGCTACTACATTGTCAGTCCCTTTCTTATCCTTAATTTCTAAATCAAACTCTTGTAGCAATAAGATCCACCTTAGTAACCTAGGCTTTGCATCTTTTTTACTTAGAAGGTATCTGATGGCTACGTGATCGGTATAAATGATGATTTTAGCTCTTACAAGGTAAGAACGGAATTTGTCAAGCGCGAACACTACGACTAAAAGTTCTTTCTCTGTTGTGGCATAATTCATATGAGCAGGGTCTAAGGTCCTACTTGCGTAATATATAACATGTAATTTCTTATCTTTTATTTGACCTAAGACTGCGCTAACAACATAATCACTCGCATTGCATATAATCTCGTCCAATCGGGTGGTTGCATGATGGGTGTTGTGATAAGAGCTGTTTTGAGGGTTTCAAATGCTTTTAAGCAGTTTTCGTTAAAGATAAACTCAACATCTTTCATTAATAAACCTGTCAACGGCTTAGTTATTTTAGAGAAGTGTTTAATGAATCATCGATAAAAACCAGCGTGTCCTAGGAAACTTCTTATATCATTCACGGTTTTAGGCGGTTAAAGGTATTTTATCACTTCCATCTTTGCTTTATCTACCTTGATGCCTCTTTTGGATATCACATGTCCTAAAACAATTCCTTATCTGACCATAAAGTGGCACTACTCCCAGTTTAGCACAAGATTCACTTTTACACATATCTCGAGTACCATTTCTAGGTTAGATAGACATCCTTCAAAACTTAGGCCACATACGGAAAAATCATCCATAAACACTTCCATGATTTCATCTATGAAATCAATAAAGATCACCATCATGCATCTTTGAAATGTTGCTGGAGCATTACATAAACCGAATGACATACGTCGATAAGCAAATGTTCCATAGGGGCAAGTGAATGTCATTTTTTCTTAGTCATCAGTGTGAATAGGTATTTGGAAAAATCATGAGTAACCATCCAAGTAGAAAAAATAAGAATGTTTGGCTAATCTTTCTAACATTCGATCGATGAAAGGCAAGGGAAAATGATCTTTCCGGGTAGCTTTGTTCAGTTTTTGGTAATCGATACACACTCTGCTCCCGGTTACTACTATTTGTGTTATAGACTCGCCTTTGGCGTTCTTAGTGACTGTAATGTCTCCCTTCTTCGGTACGACATGTATTGGGTTGACCCATTAAATGTCGGATATTGGATAGATAATTTTGGCGTCTAATAACTTCTTTACTTCGTCCCTGACTACAGTACTTATAATCAGATTAATCCTTCTTTGGGGCTCTATAAAGGTCTTACAATCTTCCTCTAGAATAATGTGATGCATGTAAATTGAAAGGATTATTCCTTTTAGATCGGATATGTTATAATCTAACGCGGTTGGGTACCTTCTTAGAACGTCTAAAAGTTTTTTTGGTTTCAAGTTGTCCTAAGTCTGCATTCACTATAACTGGTCTTCTAAGTTCTGAATCGAGGAATTCGTATCTAAGATTGTTAGTTAATGTCTTAAGTTAAATATCGAGGTTTTTCGGGCATGGCATTTGATCAGGTGTAAGAGTCAATTCTTCAATTTGGTTCTCGTCCTGATAAGGTTCTTTTGAGGTATCTTCTTGGAAGATCTCAGGAGACGGGATTTTCATTATATCGGGGTAGGTAATTTCTTCTTTTTCCATTTCTCGTATGCATTCGTCAATGACGTCAATGAAATAACAGGTATTGTCTATTGCTGGA
Organism: Lathyrus aphaca; assembly: GCA_963966055.1. Classification (NCBI taxonomy): domain Eukaryota; kingdom Viridiplantae; phylum Streptophyta; class Magnoliopsida; order Fabales; family Fabaceae; genus Lathyrus; species Lathyrus aphaca. Next base: position 267,047,427 of record OZ014519.1, read on the forward strand.
GCTTGGAGAAATTGGGTTAGAATAAATTCGATTTTTTCCTCTCCTACTTCGAATGTCAGCCTGCCTTTCTTTACATCAATGATAGCTCCTACAGTAGCTAAGAATGGTTGTCCTCATATAAAAGGGGTTGTAGAATCTTCCTAGATGTCTATGATTAAGAAATCAGTTGGGATGTAGAACTATCATATTCGTACAGGAACATTTTGTAGAATTCCTACTGGGAATTTAACTGAATGATCGGCTAGCTGAAATGACATCTTTATTGGTCTTAGTTATCCCATATCCAGTTTCTTGCAAATTGATAGTGGCATAAAACTTATACTTGCTCCTAAATCACATAAAGCTTTGTATATGACAAACTCTCCTATTACACAATGTCGCTCCCGGTATTTTCATCCTAGTACAAACGCGAAAGTGGCGCGAAAAAGGTAGAGTCGCCAGCCATGCATTTTTATCCCGAAGAAACGGGAAAGGTAATGCTGCACAAACCTGAGGAAGAAGGAAAAAACAAGGTCCTGCGAACCAAAGATCTGGGTTCGGGAGTTGTAAACACCCAAAATTTGCCCTCACTCATATCACACCTTGGCTTGTGATCTTTCATATTTGCATAAGCATAAGCATATCACATCATATTGCATATTTGTTTCATCTGCATAGTTCAAGTTCATCTGCATCTAGGGTTTGTGATATGAGCAATCCAAGATTCCATCTGAGCCACCCCAAAGGTCTTAAAGCATTCCAAGAGGATCCATGTATGTTCTATCATCATATTATGGCCCTCAAAGTTCAGGGAAGTCAAGAAATCACAAGAACTGGCAAGGCATGGAAGCAGAGTTAGGGTTTTCACTACACAAATGACCAAAATTAGGGTTTTGGTTTCAGAGGCCTCAACTCCAAATTTTTGGGCCAGTCTTGTTTCTAATGTTCTTAAGATGTTATAAGGATCATGTGTACCAAGTTTGATGAAGAAAGTCATTGTGGAAGTCATCTATTCACTGGGTAACTTCTTGAGCAAGTTAAGTCAAAATCAGGGCATCTGAGGCCCCCAACAATGGAACCAAAGGAGTATTTTCATCAAATTGAAGTTCTTTTATCTTTATTTGATCATTGGAGTGCTTGGAAGTTCACAAAATTGAAGAAATTTGAGCTAATCCAAAAGTTGCCAAAAATGGAAATGACTTGTAATGGAAACTTTCCATTTTGGGAAAGTTCTTCAACCTCCTCTTTCTTAATAAAAAATGCTTCAAATGAAAAATTCTTGGTCATGAAAGTTGTAGATTAGGTCTTTCCCTTTTCAAAAAGTACAAGAACATGTTCTAATTCATTATGGAACTCAAGTTATGATCCTTCAAAGTTGGCAAAAATCCTATAACTTTCAAGAATGCACCAAAGAGGGTTTTTTGCAAAACCACTTGCCAAGGCTTCTAATGACTTATAATGTGCCCAAATGTGACATAACATGATCAAGTAACTTCAAAATATCAGAATTGGACCAAGAATTATGCATTTCCATGACTTGAACTTCAAGAAATTTCAAAGGGGCCAAGACTTCCCAAAATTGCAAAATGGTATAGATCTTTCCATCCACTTGTGCCAGCATGCCAAATCTGATCCACAAGCTTTCCTTGATCTCTGTTGAGCCCAGCCATGCCTCTAAACTAGACCTGCCATGACCCATACCTCAAGTACAACCAAGCTTGACTTTTTGCAAATGAAGCCATACCAATCAGCATAGCCCACAACAACTCTTCTGACTTATCACAGCTTCGCATACATGACCTAAGGATTACATTTCATAACATCTTGGAGCTGGAATCATCCCACACACTCAGATTCACAAAATACCTCAAAAACTTTCCCTCTTCAAATTTCATAAGACAACCACAAAAACTTCAAGCAAACTTCACCATTCAACTCAGCATCACTCATAGAACATTTCCCACCCTTCATTATAGCCTGAAACCTCACAAAAAAAAACACGATTTCACCCCCCCTCTGAACTGAAACTTCAAAAATAGCCCAAATAAATTCCTTCCAAGCATCAAAGCATCCTCAGGAGGTCCATTGGAGTTGATTGGCACCAAGGAGAGGCCCAGATAGCTCAGATTGAGAAAGCTCAAGCTCAAGTATCATCAAGAACAAATTTTCCAGAACTTGTATTTTTTGTTATAGGAATGTTCTTCATGCTTCACTGATCACACTGCACCTTTTACTTTTGAAAATGGTTGAGTATTGAGCTTGTATCGTGCTTCTGAAATTTTTGCAGTTTTTATGTTTTGATTCGTATCTGGATTTTGATGCATGATAAATGTTGTTTGATGATTGAATCTTGTTTAGAATGATTAGGAGAGTGGATCTGGAGATTTAAGGCTCCTAATTTGGCCTAGGGAAGAAGTTAGGGGTTTTGGCTGGCCGGAGAAGATGATCGGAGGTCTTCTCCGACCACCTGAAAGTCATTAGGGTTTGTTTAGGGTTTAATCTGACCAGTTTAAATATGGGCCGTTAGATGGTGATTAGCGCGTAAACGAGTGGCCTGGATCATTTCACTTAAGCCCTTATTCAGTTTAATTAAATTAATCAAATAATTAGCTCAATTTGAATCTCCATCCTTGGATCTGGCGCGCAGTCAACTCCCTCCAAATTTTGTTTGAACCTGGACCACTGGATGCGCATACTTCCTCTTTTATTCATTTTATTTTCTTTTTTAATTCATTTCTCTTTTTCATTTCACTTAAAATAGTTAAAAAACTTCAAAAAATATTTCCTTTTGCATTTTTGTTTTAAATATTTTTTTTAATCAGAAAATGATTTTTATTTTATTTTTTTGCATTTAAAAAGCATTTTTAAAATATTTAAATGTTTATTTTAATTAATTAATGGAAATTAATTAATTAAAATAACATTTAGGTTTCTAAAAATCACCAAAAAAATCATGTTACATCTTAACACATTTGGAAACATTTTCAAACCCTTCATACAAATTTCTTTTTGGTTTTGATCATAACTTGACAATTTTCTTTGAATTTAGGGTTCATAAAATCACATTTTAAACCCTAACCTTTGAAAAATCTGTTCTGCCTAACCATGAAGGGTTTGAAGATGTTTTTTTTTGCATTGTTTTACACATATCATGTAGTATCTAGGATAGTTTTGGCATGAATTTATCTTGCATTTTCAATTTGTTTGGCATTTTACATTGAAGATCACCCAAAAAACCCTAGAAACTTAGAAAGTTCATAACTTCTTCTAGGTTTAGCTTCTGACCTCCCCCTTTGGATGGTAACCTAGTATAGGTTTAGGGTTCCTTTGAGTGCATTTTCAATTTTTTATAATGTCATTTGCTTCTGTCTTTACCATTTGCATCTCATCCTTTCATGTAACCCTAATTTTGCATCCTTACTTGCATCTTACATTGCATTGCATGAACATATGAACTTTCCATGCCATTCTAAGTATTTGTATGACATCTTAGACATCTTAAGACATTGCTTGAACATTTATTCATACAATTTCTATGCTTTGCATCCATTTCATTTCATGAACATCAATGTGTTTACATGTTTCCTACATGCTTCATTTGCATTCATTCTCTTGCATGAGCACACATATGCATCTTGTATGTCTTTGCATCATGTCATAGCATCATTTGCATCATGTATATGCTTCTGGTCTTGGTCTTTGCCTTTGCATATGCATTGTTTCATTTCATTTCTTTCCTTATGCATCTTGTGCTAACTTCTCAGGTTAATGGTAAGTTGTTTGAGGGGTGGATTTTCCTTCACCTCCCACCTCTTCTCATCTCTTCATATTGCATTTTTACTGCATTTTGTTTGTCTTTGAGTGGACTTGCCTCACTTGTGTTTCTCTTCCTTTCTTCCTTTAAGTTACTTATCTTCTTAGGAAGTAAGTAACTTATTCTTCTGCTTCCTTCTCTTTTCATCTTGCTTCTCCTTGGTGGCTTCATTGAAGACTTCTTTTCTTAAGCCTCACAAACCCTAGGACTTCCAAGCATGATAACTTTCTAGGACTTATTAGTTTCCCTTAGACTTTTTCCTTTGAGTCTTATTTGTGTCTCTTTTCTCATCTCATCATTAGAGACTAAACCTTTAAGGTTTTAGGACTTTGGAATTAGGGTTATGCCTGCATCCTTCTCTTAGGATTGAGTGTATAACTTTAATCCTAAGTGTTAAACCCTTAATCTGTTTAAACCTCTTAATCAATCCATCTAATAATCACTAAGACATCGACTTGTAACTTGGGCCTTACATTAGGGTTCTAATTCTTCCTTTATGGTTAAGAAGGACTAACCCTAGTGTTTAATGGACAAGTCTCCCTCAAGTTGTCTTACAAATCATAAAACCCACTTCTTAATCCCACCTTTAATTAAAATCCATTTAATAAAGGCTTGTTTTATCATGAATTTAATCTCTAACCATGGATTAATTTGAGGTATCTTCCTCAGCTTAAGTATTCTCATCTATTATCCTTCTATTAGGATGGTGTAATGAGTTCACTAATCTGTGATTAGAGATTAAACTCATTACTTAACACTGAACAAAAAACCAAAAAAATATCTAATTAATCACAAGTAGGTTAATGATCTTAATCCTACATCATCATGGTAATTAAGTTGAGATGCTTTCTCATACTTAAGTAAGCTCATTAACTTATGCAAAACACAAAAAAACAATAAAAGACTGAAAACACCAAAAACAAACAATAATCGTCTCCTTCGGGATACTTTTCTCATCGCACTCATTCATAAGCCAAAACTTGCTTTTTCCGTCTAATGCAAGACAATTAGCACTCGAGCCAAACGAGTCATACACTTGAGCATAGACAAGCAAGCAGTTCACAGTCAATTCATCTTTCAGTCTCTTTGAGTCGAACTACGGTGTTCTGACTTCCTCATTGCACGAGAGGATACGTAGGCATAACTTAACTGTTATCGAACAAAAGTCTTTGTGTCTTCCCCCTCTTTCAGCATTCTCTTTTAAGCCTCGGTTCCTGAGCATTCACCCTTTTTGCACTGACACTTGTACATTCTTTTCAGCTTTTTCACACAGATAGCACATACACTACCCCTTTGAACACAATCTTATAAGCGTGGATCCCGTCGAGTATGACAGACAATCTGGGTGCTAATACCTTCCCAGGATGTAACCAACCCCCTTTCTCAGTTTCTCTGGTTCGCAACTGTCTTATCCATCTTTTTCTAGGATTATGCAGCATTACCTTTCCTTCGGGATAAAAATGCCTAGCTGGCGAATCTATTAACCTTCATTTCATTTTCTCCTTTAGCCGACCTTTCACGTCTGTACCCTATCTGACCAGGTGTCTTTTCGGGGGAGCGACAGGAGTCGGTTACGACCTGGGAAGGTATTAGCACCCAAACCGTCCGCCGTACCCGACGGGATCCACGCTTGCTTGTTTGTTTCAAAGGGTGAGAAGTAAAGCTGCTGAAAAAATGAACTGCTAACTGGAATGGGAATGGAAATGAGAAAAGGAACTGGAAAAGAGAAAGAAAAGAAAGAGGGGAAAATGTAGGGAAAATAAAGAATGTGTTCGAATGGGCCCTACCCCGCTGCCTACGTACCTCATCAGGATAATGAGGATCAGAGTCGATGTAGTTCGCCTAACTAAGGAGGAAACTATGTTTGTGTTTTTTAGGATGACATTGCCATAGCTCTAACTCAGGTGTTACCGACTTTAACTCGAGGGTGTTTACTGTATCACTGTTTGTACTGTCGAGGCAAGTCGCATTCGTCTGTAAAGATTAAGAGATGAGAAGAGAGGACGTGATGTCTTTGTTGATTGTCTATTATGAGAAGTGTTTTGGAGTTTATTGTTTGTGAGGATAGTCTCATGATTAGACTTGTACATCATGCTAGACAAGCTCACACTATTCCAAGATGGAATGAATATGAGTGCTCCATGGAATAAGGCTATGCGCAAGAGACTATTTCGATCTTTTATTAAGTGTCTTTTAGATTTTGTTTGAAGATGAGAGAAGAAGACTCAAATCGGAAAAAGGACAAAAACTAAGGGGGACTAAGACCAACCCTAAGTTATTTATTATGCACAAAAGGGAGATCCTAATGGTTAGTGAGGTTTTTCTATTCCTAAGGAAGAAAAGGAAAAGAAAGAAGAAAAAGGATGCAACTTACTTCCTAAGGAAGATAAGTTGATCCTAACAAAGGGGGATCCTACCAATCACAAATATGGAAGGAAAAAGGGAAATAAAATGCATAAAGAAAATGCATAAAAAATAAAAGGATAAGGTGTAATGAAACATACCTTTCCCTCCCTACAAAACAAAGATTAGTGTGCAATTTATTAACAAGGAATGAGGTAAACACATACCAAACAAATCCTAAGGCAACTTGGACCTAAACTAGACTCAATCTTAAGTTTAAGGGTGCCTACACTATGCTAAATTAAAATTCAGCAACTATTTACAGCACTTAAACACACAAACAACTATGAAAACAATGCATAATGTAAATCAGCTTTTTATAGCCAACATGCAGCATGAAAAGGTAGGTGTAAAAGGTCAAATACAGCAAGCAAACAAACAAACCGCATACATTTTACAACACCTATATGCAAAAAAAACTATGAAATGCAAAATCCAGATTTGATTATTTTCATTTTTTAATGCACAAACTCAATGAAAAATGCACGAACTTCATCATGAACATGCATTTGAACATGGATCATCATACATAATTGAAAGAACATGAACATTTTTGGAAGGATTATGCAAGAATGCACCACATGATGGATTGTGCAACAAGTATGCAAAACATGGCACATGAATATGGCATATGAACATAATGAGCATTGATCATGAACATGCAACATGATAGATCAACAATAATGTCAAACTCAATGCAAAATTCAGAATTGAATTGGTGTGAATAATATGATCAAGCATGCAATCAAATGCAACCAAATGTACATACATACATGATTATGTGAAATGCAACATACATTGATACAATGGAATGCAAAATGATTTAATGCAATACAAAAGATGTAAAAAACAAAATGCAACATGATTATTACATACCTAATGATGCATGAACATGGCAACAAAATGCAAGAAATCAAGCTATGCACAAAGAAGCACAAAAATGCATAATATGCAATATGAACGGAAACGTGTCGAAACGACTCGAAATGGGGGAATGAGCTACTGGAAATGGACCCAAAAATTCCCTAAAATCAATACCTAAACATGTATGAACATTAAAGGCACTAGAAATAAGGACTAAGCTATCAAATAAGCTAGAAAACCAAAAATCAATAGCGTTAACCGGTTAACCAAATGGTTAACCGGTTAACGGACCTAAAGCAGCAACAATTTGTGGCTAAAATGCACGCGTTAACCGGTTAACACTGATCCAGAATGTAAAAAAAGTTTAGAAATTAGTGCTTTTGGCCACAAACTCACTTCTAATGATCTCTAACACAATTAGGGCTTATTTACACATGCTAGAACCTATGATTATCTACACCTTAGCTTCTAAATCATTAAAAATCACAAATCACAAGTAACACATAACGAAAACGTAATCGATCGCAAGCAAAATGAAAAGCAGTTAAAGAATGCCGAAATGGCGAGATGAAGAGAATAACTTAAAGGAGAAGTGATTTAGATCACCAACCTACGAAGCGGAGAAGTGCTTCGGTAATTTTTGCAAGAATCAGAGCTTGATCGAAGAGAAAACCAAGAAAACCGCGAATCCGCAAAATAAATGCGTTCTTGATGCTTGAATCTTCGTGCACTTCCGATAAGCCGAAATCCTCACAAAAATCACTAGCTTTTTCTTCTACAATCCACAATCAATGGAGGTTGGAGGCTTAAGCTTCAAGATCTTCAAGTGTCAATGTGAAACTTGAAGAGCTTATTCAAAAAGCTTTGGTGAAAAAAGGAAAATGGAGGAAAAGTGAGAGAGAAAAAGTGATTGTGAGAGAGTGAAAAATTTGGAAAATTGTGGGAACTGAAAATTGTGTGTGTGTCCCTTTGGTTTGGATGAAAATGGATTAAATATAGATTAGGTTTGGGACCCAAAAATTAGGCTTGGGATCCAAAATTATGGTTTGGTAATGAGGTTAGGATTTAGCAATGGAGCTAGGTTAGTAGTTAGTTAGGGTTAGGGTTGGAGAAGGAATATTCTAGAATGTTGTAGAATATGGTAGAAGCATCCAAGGGAAATAGAGTGGAATTGAAGTGGAAAAACAAGAGGGGAAAAATGGAAGGAAGTGTGGAAAGAAAGTGGAAGGAAAAGGTGAAAGAAAAGGGAGAGAAAGGTGAATTTTTCCCTTTTTGGTTGGTTAGCTTGGAAATGGTTTGGATTATTTTTGGGATATTATTTTTCTCTTGAACTCCAAAGTTTGGCAAGCTTTGATCGACCCCTCACCTCATGCGTATGCAAAGGATGATGATGTATATTTATTTTTTCCGAATGCGATGCAATGATATGCCGAATAATGCAAGAATGAAGTGTAAATCGCTCGAGGTTGGTAATAAATAAGAGGGCAAATTTTGGGGTGTTACAACTGCCCCTATTCAATCACTATAGATTTGAATGGATGATAGCAGTCGCTTTCAGGCGTTTGAAGTATGCAGGTATTAAATACTAAAAACAACCAGAAAATTTGCACTCGGTGGAAGAGAACATGGAAATAAACCCAACCCTCTGAACTCTGCTTGTGGAGGACTCGGATGTGATGAGTAGTGAATTGGTGAATGTTTTGGAATAAAACTGGGAGATTGTTGATTTGCCACGCTACGGGTGGACTTTTGCTGGGCTATTAATGACATGCCACACAACGGGTGGTCTTCTGAATGCTTTGCCACACTACGGGGGACCTCAATACTTTGTCACTCTATGGGGGCCACTTCTCGCTACGGGAGACTTTTGATACCTTGCCACCATGAGGATGGACTTATGCTCACTCTACGGGGATACTTTGCCCGCTACAGGGGACTTCTGCTCACTACGGTAGACTTCCAGAAAATTTGCCACACTACGGGGGCACATTGCTCAGCTACGGGAGACTTTGAAAATTCGCCACACTACGGGGCTACATTGCTCATCTACGGGAGACTTTCAGAAAATTCACCACCCTATGGGGGCACATTGCTCAGCTACGGGAGACTTTGAAAATTCGCCACACTACGGGGGCACATTGCTCAGCTACGGGAGACTTTGGCTCACTACAGGAGACATCTGCTCACTACGGGAGACTTCAATGTTTTGCCACACTACGGGGGGCTGCTGCTCGCTACGGGAGACTTTGGAAAATTTTCCACACTACAGGGGCACGTTGCTCAGCTACGGGAGACTTCTGCTCACTACGGGAGACTTTGAAAATTCGCCACACTACGGGGGCACATTGCTCAGCTACGGGAGACTTTGGCTCACTACAGGAGACTTCTGATCACTACGGGAGACTTCAATGTTTTGCCACACTACGGGGGGTCGTTGCTCGCTACGGGAGACTTTGGCTCACTACAGGAGACTTTTGCTCACTACGGGAGACTTTGAAAATTCGCCACACTACGGGGGGACATTGCTCAGCTACGGGAGACTTTGGCTCACTACAGGAGACTTCTGCTCACTACGGGAGACTTCAATGTTTTGCCACACTACAGGGGGCCGCTGCTCGCTACGGGAGACTTTGGCTCACTACAGGAGACTTTTGCTCACTACGGGAGACTTTGAAAATTCGCCACACTACGGGGGCACATTGCTCAGCTACGGGAGACTTCCAGAAAATTTGCCACACTATGGGGGCTCATTGATATTTTGCCACACTACGGGGGCTGATTTCTCACTATGGGAGACTTTAAGAATTCGCCACCCGGAGGATGGACTTTGGCTAGTCTGCGGCTGGACTTTGGAATTTGCCACCCAGAGGATGAACTTTGCCAATCTGCGGTCGAACTTTGAATAAATTGCCACGCTGCGGGTGAACTTTGGATATCAACCTTGGATTTAATACACACACGCTGAATTATATGACATGATGCCCCATGACACTGGGGGATAGGTACAAAGGGAATTCCTGACACGAAAATAACAAATCCTTGCTGACTCTGTGGGGAATACAGATGATTGCCGATATTTCTGTTGGAGAAGAGTGTGACTAGTCTGTCTCGACTTATCACCTTGCCAAAAATAAATTTGACTTTAGATTTGAAGGCCCTGATAGGGGATGCCTCAACTGCTGGGGATTGAATCTCACCCCACAGATTTTGCTGGGGAATCGACGACTTTTCGACTTAGCTGGGGGAAAACCTGTCAAGGCTCTGCTGAGGAGAACTCTCTTGTCTACCTAAATTTTCCAAACCTCTGTGGAGAAGGGAACCGTTCAGCTAACTGCCGAGAATTTCTGGATTCTTGTAAGAAGTGTTTCACTACAGGAAGACGACTCTTGCTAGGGATGATCCTTATTGCTCTGCTAGGGAAGAGAACGATTTGGTTTGAGATCAGTTGGGAAATGAAATCAAGGAAAACTGTTGAAGAAAAGTTTGACGACTTTACTGGGGATGACTTCCATGCGTCTGTTGGGAATAACAAAACTGAACCGCGTCCTGCGGAGGAGGAAAGATTTCAAGTAGTCTTGTGCTAGGGATCATTTGCTTTGATTCAGGCTTTACCTTAAGAGGATTTTACAAAAGACTTGGTGTCTTTAAACTCTTCAGGAGTATAATTGCCCCGATATTCTGATTTTCCGATTATTCGTCTTCGGGAAAGAATCCTCATGCGATTGGGTGGCTTGCCTTAGTATGAGTCTTTGAAGAAATTGCTCTAGAAGAGATCTGAATCTCGAGGTAATTGCCCCAGTTTGGCTGACTCTTGAGGACATTGCTTGACATAACTGCCCCAGATTGGTTGGCTCTTACCATGACTTGTTGGGAAAGTCCTTACTCAATGGAGCTTTCTCGGAAATGTGCACCTCGACGTGACTGTCTTTCAGAAGTTTTAGGCTTCTCAACTTTGGCATGATTGAGCTTCTGGATTGAATTTCCGCATGTGAACCATTTATGATGCCAAACAAATGCATGCAGGCAAAAAAAATGTTTATTCTTAGAATGGAAATTCTAATGCAACACACATGTTAATCTTGAGGTTTTGAAAAGCGGTTGCAAACCTTTGTGAGCAAATCACTGGTTAAGATACGACATTATTTTTTAATGAAAGTATGTACATGCAATACCAACAAGGATCTTTTAACACAACTCATAGGAGTCAGGAACGCGGCCTCGTGGTAGTATGCTCTCAAAATAACCCTGTTTCAATTAGGACTTTTGAGGGTTGTATCGTGGCCTGGTTCACGGTTATAGAAACAAAGGATATAGGCTCGAAGTTTATTTGTGCCCGCCCCTCTTCGTGATGTTCTCCGTTCCTATATTCAGCTAATTTTCACAAGCGCTCACCTTTCATAAGGTTTTCGTGTCGGTTGAGGAAACATTGTTGCTGACAGTTTAAGCACCAATCAGGTTGTTATTTGGAGTCAGTCACCCCTTTGTCTTTTGTGTCTGTGCCACGCGACTTTGTTCTTGCTTAAGGATCTTTCTTGTGTAATTCTTTTCGTATCTTTCGCCTTTGCGTTATTTTGCTTATCCCTAACTTTTTCCTGGACTGATTCTTGTGAATCTTTGATTGCAAAGTCCAGTGGGAGTCCCTGATTTTTGCCTAAGTCGCTTGTTTTCAAGTTTCGACTTAGCGGGCTTTTCATTTCTCTTTTTTTTGAACAAATCGTGTGACACTGTTTGTCTTGATTGCTTTGTAAGGGTTGTGACTGCCTCATTCTTTGGTCGATGAAGGATAACCATTGTGGTTTTCAATCTTTGGACCTCTTGATTAGCATAATGAAATGTAATGGGTCCTCAAATTCACTCCTTTTTGAAAAAACTGAACGCTTGGTCCAACTAGCTGACATCTACCCTGCCCCTGGGTTAATCGTAAGGGTTTTTTCATGCGAAAAGAAACTCCTACTTCAAGGCTTAAGGGGGTTAGCGAGGGTCTATCTCCCTTATATCTCTAGTGTTTAGGTATTCGAAACAAAGCATGTACATCGTTAACAGGGTCTTATTCAAGAACACACAATTAGAGATTTTTGCGTTTTTGTTTCGTCATTCTCCTTCATTGAGTTTGAGCATGACAATTGGTATTGCAATATACACATACAAAATTATAAGTGAATGCAAATGAATTACTTCAAGAAAAACATGTGAGTTTTATTATTGATAACATTCAAAAGCAAACAACTTTCATACATGTATATAAATGTTTTACAAATAAAAGGAACTACAAATGGAAATGCAGTAAAAAGGCTGAATATTGCCGTTGTTGAGGAGGCCTGACTCCGTTTGGACCTGTCAGTCTTGGATACTTTCAGTTATCAATAGCTTTCTCACGGACTTGTAATCTTCAATTTGCAGTCGTATACCTAACCATAGCAATCATACCTCTTCTTCTAGTTATTATGACTCTGACACGAGACGTCTGAAGGAAAGAGTAAAGCTGGGGAGTAAAGTTGTCTTATAAGGTTGCTCGGAAAGACCTGACGATCTTCTGCCTACGTATCTCCATTGACCTATGACCAATGAAGAATCAGAGCGAAGTAGTTCCCTTCAATAGGGAAGACAATGCATTGAAGAAAAACAAACAAACAGTTGCCATTGCTGAGAGTATCTAAATACTGATGGCTTTATTTGCTTCCTGAAGATTCCAGCTTAACGTGGACCATCTGGTAAAACAACCGTGACACCGGCTCCGTTGTGATTAGGCATTGGATTCTGGAGTACATTTGGGTGAGGCGCAAAATTGATCTCCTTAGAGTCAATTAGGTCTTGTAACTTGTTCTGAAAAGCCCAACATTTCTCAATATTGTGCCCCTGGGCACCTGAATGGAATTCACATCTGGCATTTGCATCAAAGTTTGGAGGTAGATTATCAGGAGAAGAAGCTCTCATGGTACGAAGCTCGACCATGTTCAACTTTAGCAGCTCTGGAAGCAATACAACATATGGGCATGGGATAGGATCAAGTCTGCGGTTTCTCGCTCTTGTTCTTTCCTGATTTGGTCTCTGTGCCTGATATTGTTGACCTTGAGGTTGTGGTTGAACCTGTGGCGTAATAGTCACTGCAGCTGTTTGGTAGAAACCTTATGAATGACCTCTATCTCGGCCCCTATACACAACATTGCTCTCGCCTTCTCTTCGTCTTTGGCCATTGCCAAAAGGTTTCTTTACACCAGAAGAACCAACACTGCTTGCATCCTGAATCTTTCCCAATTTCAGAAAGTTTTCTATCCTTTCTCCAGCGATGACGATATCAGAAAAACCAATGGACGGGAAGGCGGTCAGACGATCCAAGTAAACACCTTGCAAGGTGCCCATAAACATATCGGCCATTTCCCGATCGAGCAATGGAGGTTGAACCTGTGCGGCCAGCTCACGCCACCTCTGAGCATACTGTTTAAAACTTTCCTTAGGTCCTTGATACAAATTCTGCAACTGAGTGTGGTTTGGAGCCATATCAATATTATATTGATACTGCTTGAGAAAAGCTTCAGCTAAATCTTTCCAACTTCGAATAGAGACCCTGCTTAGCTTCATGTACCATCTCAACGAAGCTCCAGATAGACTTTCTTGGAAGAAATGCATCCAAAGTTTCTCGTCATCAGTGTGAGCCGAGATTCTTCCAAAGTATGCATGAATGTGAGTTCTAGGGCACATGCTGCCGTTGTACTTTTCAAATGATGGAACCTTGAACTTAGGAGGGATTCTGACTCCTGGAACTAACCCAAGACTGGTTACATCGATGCCCAAGGAATTCTGACATTCCATGGCCTTAATCTTCTCCGCCAGCTCTTCATATCTTCGATTGTTGACTTCATTCATATTACCCATATCAGCATCCAGTATAGTGAACTGGTCTTCCTGAGTGTCTTCATTACAGGCCGCAGTCCCATTTAGATTTGGCCCTCCGTTACGAGCAGCGTTAGGATCCACATTCTCAGTCGGTGTTCCAATATTAGCATTCCCACGGGGTTGCTTAACCATCAACCTGAGACGCTCTTGATTCTGAGCAATGCCGGTCATCATGTCCATGAACTGATCCATCCTCTGTCGGAGCTCATTGAGATCAGTCTGCATTCGTTCAACCATTCTCACTCGGTTTCTTTTTGTTGGATACCGATGAACTTGTTAACCAGCTATATTGCCTGAAGTTGAATAAGTTAGGAAGTCCGAATAACCTGTAAAAATGCAAAATATGCAAATCATGCAGTAAATGCGTATAGAGGATGTAGAGGATGTTATGCAATGCACTGGCATGTGGTCAAAGGTCTGGCGATCACTGGTCTGACGTTGGTGCTGAGAAGACAATCATGTGTTGGTGAAGAGTCATAGTAACAATACCACCGAAATCCCGGATTTCAAAACCAAAGGACCATGTAGAACCTGATCATAATACTGAACAATGCTGGCAAAGTGGGTATGTTGGAAGTTTCAGGGTTCCTGCAAACCTGTCAACCCCTCCCATCTCACGGGTATGCTACACCGAGTCAACATCACGGACTCTCAAAGCCGGATAGCAATAATACGTTCACCATTTCTGAGAAATGGCTCATGACCAAATCAGAGAATCGGTTTGACATTATGTACTAACTAGGGAGGTCTCAGCTGAGTACCGGGAAAACAAGTATCCCTCATAAGTCCTCAGCTTCAAGCACTAAATCGAGAAACAATAGTACATTCATCCTGAAGGGTATAATACTATCGTCATACGAACAGTTTGCCTTAACTGGATTCCTATGAGAGAACCAGGCCATCCTATGTGAGTTCCCAGTGGGCCCTCGGATGCGAGTGGGTTTGCCAACAAATGTGGTCTGCCACTGTCATCACTGGAGAGGGATGTTTCCACAAAGGTTCTCAATGATCGGTCCCTTGACTGCACATAACTATCAAGGTTGTGTATTACCCCAGAAAGATTCTGGCATCAATACATTTCCGAGAAGGTCGCAAGTCAAGGTGTGGAACTCACTACTACCAACATAGCAAGATGCCATGAAGCCAAAGTGACTGTCCACTCTAAGTCCTAGGGTGCACTCGAGCTCCGGTTACGAGCTCATCTCATGGTAACCCCATCCCACAGAAAAAATGAAACCAGCATAACTAGACAATGATGCATGGAAAATAAATGCTGAAAGCTGTAAATAAAGCTGTAAAGTAAAGCTGTAAATGAAAACAGTAAAGCTAACTAAAGCACCCAACAACAAATAGATAAACACCGAAAGAAACAAAAACAGACAAGCGCTAGGATTGACTCTACAAGGGAAACCAGAGATTCTGGGTTCTCCCCAGCAGAGTCGCCAACTGTCGCTCCCGGGATTTTCATCCTAGTACAAACGCGAAAGTGGCGCGGAAAAGGTAGAGTCGTCAGCCATGCATTTTTATCCCGAAGGAACGGGAAAGGTAATGCTGCACAAACCTGAGGAAGAAGGAAAGGACAAGGTCCTGCGAACCAAAAATCTGGGTTTGGGAG
This sequence comes from Lathyrus aphaca, assembly GCA_963966055.1. Classification (NCBI taxonomy): domain Eukaryota; kingdom Viridiplantae; phylum Streptophyta; class Magnoliopsida; order Fabales; family Fabaceae; genus Lathyrus; species Lathyrus aphaca. The sequence continues at coordinate 267,062,996 of OZ014519.1, forward strand.
TCGGTTACGACCTGGGAAGGTATTAGCACCCCAGACCGTCCGCCGTACCCGACGGGATCCACGCTTGCTTGTTTGTTTCAAAGGGTGAGAAGTAAAGCTGCTGAACAAATGAACTGCTAATTGGAATGGGAATGGAAATGAGAAAAGGAACTGGAAAAGAGAAAGAAAAGAAAGAGGGGAAAATGTAGGGAAAATAAAAGAATGTGCTCGAACGGGCCCTACCCCGTTTCCTACGTACCTCATCGGGATAATGAGGATCAGAGTCAACGTAGTTCGCCTAATTAAGGTGGAAACTATGTTTGTGTTTTTTAGGATGACGTTGCCATAGCTCTAGCTCAGGTGTTACCGGCTCTGACTCGAGGGTGTTTACCGTATCGCTGTTTGAACTGTCGAGGCAAGTCGCATTCGTCCGCAAAGATTAAGAGATGAGAAGAGAGGACGCGATGTCTTTGTTGATTGTCTTTTATGAGAAGTGTTTTGGAGTTTATTGTTTGTGAAGATAGTCTCATGATTAGACTTGTACATCATGCTAGACAAGCTCACACTATTCCAAGATGGAATGAATATGAGTGCCCCATGGAATAAGGCTGTGCGCAAGAGACTATTTCGATCTTTTATTAAGTATCTTTTAGATTTTGTTTGAAGATGAGAGAAGAAGACTCAAATCGGAAAAAGGACAAAAACTAAGGGGGACTAAGACCAACCCTAAGTTATTTATTATGCACAAAAGGGAGATCCTAATGGTTAGTGAGGTTTTTATATTCCTAAGGAAGAAAAGGAAAAGAAAGAAGAAAAAAGGATGCAACTTACTTCCTAAGGAAGATAAGTTGATCCTAACAAAGGGGGATCCTACCAATCACATATATGGAAGGAAAAAGGGAAATAAAATGCATAAAGAAAATGCATAAAAATTAAAAGGATAAGGTGTAAGGAAACATACCTTTCCCTCCCTACAAAACAAAGATTAGTGTGCAATTTATTAACAAGGAATGAGGTAAACACATACCAAACAAATCCTAAGGCAACTTGGACCTAAACTAGACTCAATCTTAAGTTTAAGGGTGCCTACACTCTGCTAAATTAAAATTCAGCAACTATTTATAGCACTCAAACACATAAACAACTATGAAAACAATGCATAATGTAAATCAACTTTTTATAGTCAGCATGCAACATGAAAAGGTAGGTGTAAAAGGTCAAATATAACATGCAAACAAACAAACAACATACATTTTACAACACCTATATGCAAAAACAGCTATGAAATGCAAAATCCATATTTGATTATTTTCATTTTTTAATGCACAAACTCAATGAAAAATGCACGAACTTCATCATGAACATGCATTTAAACATGGATCATCATACATAATTGAAAGAACATGAACATTTTTGGAAGGATTATGCAAGAATGCACCACATGATGGATTGTGCAACAAGTATGCAAAACATGGCACATGAATATGGCATATGAACATAATGAGCATTGATCATGAACATGCAACATGATAGATCAACAATAATGTCAAACTCAATGCAAAATTCAGAATTGAATTGGTGTGAATAATATGATCAAGCATGCCATCAAATGCAACCAAATGTACATACATACATGATTATGTGAAATGCAACATACGTTGATACAATGGAATGCAAAATGATTTAATGCAATACAAAAGATGTAAAAAACAGAATGCAACATGATTATTACATACCTAATGATGCATGAACATGGCAACAAAATGCAAGAAATCAAGCTGTTGCGGTGAGAATCGGATACCAAGCTATTAAGTGAGCTTGAATCGCAAAACATTTATGTTCACCACCGACTTTAATTTAATCCAAAGGGAAAAGGGAAAAAGATCGTAAAAACCCTAAATGAGGAGAAACTAGGTTTGGGGGTTGATTATACTTAGGGAAGGTGTTAGCATCCTAAGCATCCGCAGTATCCTACGGGAACCTCTTGTTAATATTTGTATTTTTGTTATTTATTGCTTGCTAAAATTATGGGAACCTAAGGTTTTTATTTCTAATGGTGCTCGCACAACATCGCATCGATGCCTACGTATCGGGTATAGAATCAGAGCACTCGTAGTTCTCCTAAGGATTAACGAACACTTGGTTACGCTCAAGGTTCGCGGGGAAAGTAAGTGTTATGGCAAACACTCACGTGACTTTAAGAAAGTCACAAAAAGTTGTAAAATAAAACACTAAGGACCTAATGGCTAAGGACCTAAGGATGAGGGACCTAATTGCTAAGGTCAAAGAAAAAAGAGGGACCTAATTGCTAAGGTCAAAATGGTAACTAGGGATGGCTAAACTTCCTATGACATTGAGTCAACTGCAGGAGTTCTTTCCCTTTTGGATTTAATGCGAAGAAATAAAGTAAATAAATGAGGGTGCAAGCTCCTAAGTCTAAGGCATAAGCTGCTACTTGCAAAAAATGAACTGAATGAAGTAAATAGAAATACAAGACAAAAGGCTTAGTAACCGGGCTGTGACTCGATATATGGATCGAGAATGCGGGGGTGGAAGACAAGCGTGGTGCGTCAATTTACTTAAGTTGGAAAGCTGTGAAGTGTAAAGACCATGCAGATGGCGATCGTAAAACGACCGACTTACGTGTGTGAGTGAAGTGTATGTGAACTCAACTTGGCGTTGGACCAATGATTTATTATCTTGAAAATTAAAGTTAATATGGTGTAAAAGTGCGAGAAATAAATTAAAAAAACAAATAAAGTGAAATAAATTGTGAAATAGAATAAATTAAATAGAATGGAAATAAAAATAAATAAATGGCCTCATATTGGTCACGATTAATCGGAAACGATTTATCGTGACTTTTGTCATATCATCGGCCCCATCAAATTAAATGGAAACTAAAATAAATTAAATAAGATGATTGTGACATATAGACATATCCCTAATCCGAAAATCTAAATTAAAAAAATAAATCTAAAAAAACAAAATGGAATAAATAAGACAGGTACAACACTGAGCCAGACAGGTGCGTAGAGCAAACAACATGGGCTAGGCCCGATTTTGGTGTAACAAAAAAAATGAGATTCTCTTTATAAAAAAACAATATTTTAATCAGAAAAAAAAACATAACCTTTTTAAAAAAAAAAAGAAATCGTTCCCCAGTAAAATATTTTATCAAACGCTTCAAAACACACATAGTATCCACATGATTTTTTAAGATAAAAACATTGCCAATAAAAGGGAACAAAGCAAGCAAACCAATGATATTCAAAACGCGTTGACGATTTTAAAAGGTTACCATCAGAACTCATTTCAATATGATTCATAGAGAAAGCTCCGAATCACGTTTCTCGCAGCGGTTTCTCCCTGTTCAACCCCTGTTTCCTCTCTCGCTCGCCTTTCTCTCTCAAATGATTTCTCTCCGCCCCAGATCGACGGCGGTTATTCGCGGATGGCTCAGGGTGGTCAGCGAGAGGGCGGTGTGCACGCGGTGAGTTCGCGGTTCTCAAACAGACTCGGTTTCTCACTCGCTTCACTCAGCCTCGCCCAGACTTAACGTTGGCGGCGAAACGGCGGGTTTGCTTCGGGTTTCGATGATTTAGCGGTTCAGGTCTCTCGGTTGCTTTCCGGATTCGGATTCGGTGAGTTTCATGATGGTTTTGGCTTTCGGTCTGGTTTTTTGACGCGGCTGTGTTTGGATTGAAGAAGGTTTTCTTTTGGTTTTACGTGTTAATGGAGGTGGCGGCGGTTCGGGATGTTGCCGGAACAGTGGTTCGTGCACGGTTTAGCTGTGGTTTGGTTTGTTCGCAGTGAGGTGATGGTGGCCGTGCGGTTTTGGGTGGTGGTTGAGTTGAGATGTGGTTGTTATTCTGTTGGGTGTTGTTGAAGTTGAAGAAGATTGGGGTGCGCGAACCGATGGTAGACAGAGCGGATTGATGATGAAGGTTTGAATCTTCTTTGCTAAGTTTCCGGTTCTTTGATGCTTTGAGGGATTTTTGGTGGTAGATTAATATGAAGTTTGCTATTTTTTTTTTTGTGTTTTTCAGGTTTGATGCAGGATGATCATACTGTCAGCTTGTTGGTGGATGGTGTGAGGTTTTACATGGTTCAGGAACAGCGGTGGAGGGTGAGGCAAATGGTGGAATGGCTGCGGCTTGGGTCGCGTTTTGGAGGTTGAAGGTAAGGGTTGAATAAGGTGGTTTGTGCTGGTTTGTGTTAGATGACAGTGATAAACAGAGGTTGGTTCAAATTCGTGGGGGTGAAGGTATTGTTGAAGGTTGTGAAAGGATTGTTGTGGTTCGGAAGCAAAGGTTTCGTGAAGGATGTGTTAATGATGTTTGTTGAAGGTTTTGTGGTGTTGTTGGATTATGTTGAAGATACGAGGGTGGCGGTGATGGTATTGCGTTCAGACCCTGTTTCGAATTGCAGTGGCATGGTTTCGGTGACTTTCATGATTTACGGTTGTGAATGATTCTCTGAGTTTGGAGATTTGGCTTGAGTTGAGGAAGGTTGTGAGAAGGGAAGGAAATAAGTGTTTGCTGTGATTTGTTCTAAGTCTAAGTGTGAGGTTTGAATGGGAGGTGGTGTTCAGTGGTGATGTTTGTGGTTGAGGGCTGAGATGGTTGGTGACGTTTTCGGTGGTGATTTTTTCTGTTAGAGTTTGCAAAATTAGTGTTGATATTGCTATTAGGATTTTCCTTTGAATGTGAATTCCTAAATGCAGAACTTTGAGCAATGTTAGTATTGTGTGGCACAGAACTATTCCCTTGTAACTGCTGTGGCGGAAAAGGACCTGATACAAAACCATTTGGGTTCCCGACTGTCGGATTTGGGCCAATCTGTGGCCTGACTTGATTTCCAGGCATAACACCAAACTGAGAAATTCCAGAAAACATTGGATTTTGAGGAACCATGGGATGAGGAGGAACTTGGTTCACTTGGTTAGGAGGGAACCTAAACATAGGTTGTTGTTGTTGAACAGGATGCATACCATATGGAACAGGTTTGAAGGCTGAAAGTTTGTGAAGGTGAATGTTTCTGGACTATGTTTTGTTCTGGTTTAATGATTTTTAGAAGGTTGTTGTGGATGTTTGATAACATTTTCTTTTTCTGTTTCGTGTTGACAGACGATGAGCAGGAAAGCGGAAGGTGAGGGGCTGGATGGTTATGGAAGGGATTTGAGGGTAAAGAAAATGAAGAAAAAAAATGGCGGAGGTATAGTTCTTTATGTCCTTGATATAAGATAGCATAAATTCTGAATTTTGGGCATTGTTGGTTTTGTATCTTATGTGTTGAAAAATGTGGTTGAGTTCTTATGTATGGTTTGAAGTTTTTTTGTTTGGCTTTTTTTTTGAAGTTTTGTTGTTATGAAGTTCTTGGATTTTTTGAAGTTTATTATGACTTTGTTTTATGTATGCAGATTTGAATCTGAAATGAAGCTAAAAAGAAAACTAGCTATGAACAAAAGGCTGAAAAGAGGTGAAGGAAAAGAGAACAATACCGACCCGAAAGTTATCGGGGTGAAGAATCCACAATGGTAAGTCTCCTTCTGCTCCTTGCTACTGCTCTACTCCTTGTTGCTACTGCTGGTGTTACTGAATTTTCTTTGTTTTGGCATCAATCTCCCTTTTTTGTGGTTTTTTGTTTGAAGTTGTGGCTGAATTTTTCTGTGATTGTGATACTCTCTTTGCAATGTAACAATGCTATATATGTAGGTTGAAATTAGGGTTTTTGATTTGAATTTCTGTCCTTGTTGCTTGTTGATGAAGGGTTGGGACAAGGGGAACAAAATCTGAATTTTGCAGCAGTAGTGGGGAGGTGGAGCAGCCTGCTTTGTGTGCTATGTGTGCTGTTTTTTGTTGCTGTTTTTTCTGTCTACTAGTGCCATGCTCTTGCTGATTTTTTTTTACTAATTTTGACACTTGTTATGAGAAAAAGAAAACTTTACAATATGTAAAAATGAAAAATCATGAGTGCTGAATTTTGATAATGGTATGCTTAAATGAAATGGCACTTGAATGCTTATGTAACATACATGGGGCTGTTTTGAATTAAACATGAAATTGGAATAATAATACTTGAAAATGAATATGTTTTGAAATTTAAATATGTTTGAATGGAATAGATTGAATTTGAATGTGATGAATTTTATGATTATGTATGAATTAGAACATGGATGCTAACTTGTTTTTTCTTTTTATTTCATGTGCAAATGGATGAATTTGAATGATGGACAAAAGGCCATGGAGAAAGAAGATTTTCATGCATGATTGGATATGAAGAAACTATGGATTTACTTGGAAATTAAAAGATGTAACAATTAGTTTTTTTTGGAAGTTTTGGTGAACTTAAAAACTAGTCTAGAATGAAATTCTAATTATGTATGTAATACTAAAATGCATATGAATGGTATGTATGAATGTTATTATGAAATGACATTAAATTTGGAATGAATTTGAAGGTGTGAAATAGAATTGAAGTTGGAATTGAGACTTGAAATAGAATAGGAGTGGAAATTGAAGCTTGAAGTTTAATTGGAAAGAAAGATTTCTTGTATGCCATGAATGTAGATAATTTGGCTTTTTTTTTTATTTAGAAGAAAGAAAACTTTTAAATTGGAATAAAACAAATTGACTAGGTAATAAACATGAACAAATTGAAATTGAACAAAATTGAAAATTAAATGAACTATTAGGTAAGAAATATGAACAAATATAAAGATGTAAGGATACAACTTGACATGGACTAATTAAATAGAAATTGAAATTTAGAATTAGGCTTGCACTTGGAATTAAAGCTTAGAACTTGAAATGTTGAAAATTATAAATTAGAATTTGAAAAGAAGAAAATTGAATCAAACTTATATTAGAATTGAAATTTGGACTAGAAACTTAGAATAAAGCTTAGAAATTGAAAAGAAAACTTGAAATGGAATTGAAAACAAAATTGGAATATACACTTTGAAAATTGAAAATGGAATAAAAACAAAAATTGGAAAATAAACTTGACAATTAAATTGAAAATTTGAAGAAATGGCAATAGGTTAGAAAAAATTGAATGGCAATAGGTTAGAAAAATTAAACTTGGAATTTAGAAATGGCAATAGGTTAGAAAAATTAAATTTGAACGAAAACTTAGAAATTGAATAAAAAATAAAAAGAAGAAATTAAAATCAAAATTTAGAAGAGGAAAATTAAATAATGAATTGATAGCTTGAAAAATGAAATTTTACAAATAGACTAACAACACCCCAAAAGAGGAACCCTCATCACACGATTTAAAACGCCCCTTAAGGAAACTCGTTGCAAATCCAAAAAAATAACTAGTATGCACAATGGTACGCTAATGATGAGACCAATGCGTGAATGAAACTTAGGGGTAAAATTTGGGGTGTGACAGTTGCCCCTATTTAAATAACTTCACCAGATGGCGTGAGTGATGGTAATCCTCATGGAATCAGTGTGAAAGGTATTTAAATATAGAAATAACCGGAAATTTAGCCCCTAAATGCAATGTTATGCTGGACTAACAAACTATCTAACTTTGTAACTCTTATGCAATGAATGATGATTATGGTATGAATGATCAGAAAGAGATAAATCGACGACCACAAGCCAAGACTCACTGGGGATGACATACACTGGGGATAAAGAAACGACAACGGAAAATATTCAAAGTGATAAACCAACAGGTTCAAGTGTAACTGTTGACACTAAGAATAACAAAAGACGGGAACAAAAGGAAATCCAAAGCGTTGGATCAACGAAACACAGACAAAACAAAATAAAATTCAAAGTGACTGCACAGTGGCTTGATGCGACCAACTGACACCAAGAATACAAATAAGACAAGGAAATAAATCGAAGTGGTAGATCAATGGCTCTATGCGACCAATTGAATTTGAGAAGTAAAAAAAGCAACAACATATTCGAAGTGAATGCGCAGCGGCTCGATGCGACCAACTGACACTAAGAATACAACAAAATAAACATTCAAAGTGAATGTGCAGCAGCTCGATGCGACCAACTGACACTAAGAATACAAATAAGACAGGGAAATAAATCGAAGTGGTAGATTAATGGCTTTATGAGACCAATTGACTATGAGAAATAAAAAGCAACAACATATTCGAAATGAATGCGCAGCGGCTCGATGCGACCAACTGATATCATGAATAATCAACAAAAATATTCGAAGTGAATGCGCAGCGGCTCGATGCGACCAACTGACACAACAAAATAAACATTCAAAGTGAATGTGCAGCGGCTCTATGCGACCAACTGACATCATGAATAATCAACAAAAATATTCGAAGTGAATGCGCAGCGGCTCGATGCGACCAACTGACACTAAGAATACAACAAAATAAACATTCAAAGTGAATGTGCAGCGACTCTATGCGACCAACTGTCACTAAGAATACAACAAAATAAACATTCAAAGTGAATGTGCAGCGGCTCGATGCGACCAACTGTCATTGGAAAATGATAAACGTAATATTCAAAGTGAATGCGCAGCGGCTCGATGCGACCAACTGACACCATGAATAGAAATGACACAATATTCAAAGTGAATGCGTAGCGGCTCGATGCGACCAACTGACACCAAGAATTCAACAAAATAAACATTCAAAGGGAAAGTGCAGCGGCTCTATGCGACCAACTGTCACTGAAAAATGATAAACGTAATATTCAAAGTGAATGCGCAGTGGCTCGATGCGACCAACTGACACTAAGAATGGAACAAAGTAAACATTCAAAGTGAATGTGCAGCGGCTCTATGCGACCAACTGTCACTAAGAATACAACAAAATAAACATTCAAAGTGAATGTGCAGCGGCTCGATGCGACCAACTGTCATTGGAAAATGATAAACGTATTATTCAAAGTGAATGCGCAGCGGCTCGATGCGACCAACTGATACTAAGAATGACAAACAACAAACTTATTCAAGGTGAATGCGCAGCGGCTCGATGCGACCAACTGACACCATGAATAACAACAAAAAAAAAAACTCGAAGTGGAAGCACAATAGGTTCGAAACCTATTGACACTAAAAAATGAAAGCCAAGATACACTCAAAGTGAATGCGCAACAGGTTAAAAAAACCGGTTGACACTAAGAATGATAAAGACAAAGTAGTCAAAGTATTCAAAATGGTAAATTAGCAGGTTCAAATGTAACTGCCGATACCGAGGATAAGAAAGGAAATCACATTGATTTAGTAGTGGCTCTATGCGACCAACTAACATTGGGGATAGAATGAAAATCACCCAAAGATAGATCAACGACTCTAGGCGACCGGCTAACACGAAAAAGTAACAACAAAATAAGATAAAACATCCAACCTCTGGAAATTCCTTCAGGAACCATCAGGAGAAAGGTACAAGTATGTGCCAAAATCAAATGGACTTGGATTTTAAGCAAAAGGTTTCAGGACCTGCTTAAAAGATTTGTGCCAGTGACAATTGGACTTCAAGGAGACATTGGTGGTCATAAAGGCAAATACCAACCACAATTAGAAATCCACAGGGGACACCAGCAATTACTGGGGACAAAAAAACATTGGTAAACCAAACTTCGGGTACCAACAACAATGGATTCTCAAATTGAACACTAATGATATCTGGACTTGGAGTTAGACAGACGACAACTGGGGAAAGACAAATGCTAATGTCAAATGCGCATGATTGAGCATGATGCAAATGATCATGATATGCAAATGCTGACTCTAAAGAGACAAAGAGTTTTGACAAGACTCAATGAGGGGGTAGGCTCTCCACACCAATACTTAGATGATCAATATGAAAAACACTGGGGAGATGTCTTCGAACTTGGAAATCATGCTTGGTCCAAGGATCCATCCAAGAGTGTTATAAGTTTTGAACTTCTATGGAGATTTCTGTAACAATAGTATAAAAGTGTTGTTGTAAACCAGGACTTCTTGGGGAAACAGAAGGTTTTTCAATTTTCCAAAAGTCAAAGAAACTTGAAAGTTTTTCAGTATGTTTTCAAAAAACATTTCCTTAAAAAACTTGTCATTTTCAGAGTTAAATTGTAATCAAGTGATGGCATTTTGCATAACAAAAGAAAATAAGAGGTTGAACAACAAAATTCATAGGCAAAGTTTGTATTTTATTCAAGAATGGTAGCTTGCCAATTGCAAAAAACACCATGGGAAATTACAATTTGAAAATGGCAATGGGGAAAGGTCTACATTGAATCCAACGACCACTACAATCCCTTAATAACTAAGACTGCCCGACACCTTGCTTCTGACAAGAGCAATTGGATTGGTCTTCCAGTATGATTCTTCAGTAATGGTAAACACCATCTGACACAGTCAAATGCCTTTGTCCCTAACTTTTTCCTGGACCGCCCTTTCGAGTTTTCAATCCACCGGGACGCTCTTTTTTGCCTAAGCCGCCCTTTCGGGTTTTCAACTTAGCGAGCTCTTATTTTTTCATTTTTATCCCTAACTTTTGCCTGGATCTCCTTCATAGGTTTTGATCCACCGGGATACCCATTTCTGCCTAGGTCGCCATTTCTGGTTTTCGACCTATCGGGTTTTATTTAGGCATAATATTTTTTGACTGCATCAGAATTCACCGGGTGCTTCAGCTGTTCACCATCCATAGTTGTAAGGATTAAGGAACCACCGGAGAATGCCACCTTCACAACATATGGACCTTCATAGTTAGGACTCCATTTTCCACGCATGTCTTTGTGGACTGGCAAGATTTTCTTGAGTACAAGATCTCCTTCTTTGAATTCTCGGAGACAAACTTTCTTGTCAAAAGCTCTCTTGATGCGCTTCTGGTACAGCTGGCCATGGCACATGGCGGTCATTCTCTTCTCATCAATGAGGTTCAGTTGGTCAAACCTGTTCTGGACCCACTCAGCTTCCTCCAGTTTGGTTTCCATCAAGATTCTTAAAGATGGTATCTCTACTTCAATAGGGAGAACTGCATCCATCCCATACACCAGAGAGAAAGGGGTTGCCCCTGTTGAAGTGCGAACTGATATTCTGTATCCGTGTAAAGCATATGGTAACATCTCATGCCAATCTTTGTAAGTTTTTACCATCTTCTGCAGAATCTTTTTGATGTTCTTGTTTGCAGCTTCAACAGCTCCATTCATCTTCGGTCGATATGGAGAAGAGTTATGATGTTCAATCTTGAATGCCTCACACATCTCTTTCATTGTTTTGTTGTTCAAATTGGTCCTATTATCTGTGATGATTCGGCTTGGGATTCCATAACGGCAGATAATTTGGTTCTTGATGAAACGGGCAACCACTTGCTTTGTCACATTGGCGTAGGAAGCTGCTTCTACCCATTTGGTGAAGTAATCGATTGCGACCAAGATAAACCGATGACCATTAGAAGCTTTAGGCTCAATTGCCCCTATCATGTCAATGCCCCACATTGAGAAAGGCCAAGGCGATGACAGAACATTCAAAAGTGTTGGAGGTACGTGCACCTTGTCGGCATAAATCTGGCATTTATGACACTTCCTGGCATACTTGAAACAATCTGATTCCATGGTCAACCAGAAGTATCCAGCTCTCAAAATCTTCCTGGACATGGCATGTCCATTGGCATATGTTCCAAATGATCCTTCATGGATTTCCCTGATCAATAAGTCTGCTTCACGCTTGTCTACACATCTGAGCAGAACCATATCATGATTTCTCTTGTAAAGCACATTGTTGCTGAGGAAAAATTTGGACGCCAATCTTCTTAAAGTCTTCTTATCCAGAGTTGTTGCGTCAGCTGGGTACTCCTGATTTTGCAAATAGTTCTTGATGTCGTAGAACCACGGTTTCTCATCAGTTTCCTCTTCGACCAGTAGACAGTAGGCTGGTGCAGTTCTTCGCTCGATTGTAATGAGTGGAGCTTCATTAAGAAATCTGACTTGAAACATAGAAGCCAACATAGCTAAAGCATCTGCAATTTGATTTTCTGCCCTTGGAACATGATGAAAAGTGACTTCATCAAAGTATTTAATTAACTCCACAATATGGGCCCGATAAGGGATCAACTTATCGTCACGGGTCTCCCATTCACCTTTGACTTGGTATATTACCAAAGCTGAGTCTCCATACACTTCAAGGATCTTGATTCTGGTATCGATTGCAGCTTCGATACCTAAAACACATGCTTCGTACTCAGCAATGTTGTTTGTACATTCAAAGCACAATCTAGCCGTGAAGGGAGTATAACCGCCATCGGGGTTCATCAAGACAACCCCCACACCATGCCCCATGTAGTTAGAGGAACCATCAAACATCATCTTCCAACGAGACCCTGGCTCGGGACCTTCATCTGGACCTGGAATTTCACAGTCCTTTATCAACATAATGTCTTCATCCGGGAAATCGAATTTCAAAGGTTCATAATCTTCGACAGGATGATCAACAAGGTATTCAGATAAAACACTGCCTTTAATAGACTTCTAGGTTACATACTGGATATCATATTCGGATAACAACATGTGCCAACGGGCGAGTCTTCCAGTCAAAGCAGGCTTCTCAAAGATGTACTTTATTGGATCCATTTTCGAGATCAACAAAGTAGTGTGACAAATCATGTACTGCCTGAGGCGTCTAGCAGCCCATGCCAAAGCACAACAAGTCTTCTCTAAGAGTGAATATCTGCTTTCGCAATCCGTGAACTTCTTGCTTAAGTAATAAATGGCGTGCTCCTTACGACCAGTTCCGTCTTGTTGGCCTAATACGCAACCCATAGATCCCTCGAGCACAGTCAGATACATGAAAAGAGGCTTCCCTGGGGTAGGTGGGATCAAGATAGGGGGTTCTTGTAGATAAACCTGAATCTTCTCAAAAGCCAGTTCACAATCAGGACTCCACTCAATCGCTTGATTCTTCCGGAGTAACTTGAACAAAGGCTCACAAGTAGCAGTCATGTTGGAGATAAATCTGGAGATGTAGTTCAATCTTCCAAGGAAGCCTCTGACTTGCTTCTCTGTTTTGGGAGCTGGCATCTCTTGAATTGCTCTGACCTTATCTGGATCTACTTCAATTCCTTGCTGACTAACAATAAAACCAAGTAACTTTCCTGATCGGACACCAAAAGTACACTTAGCTGGATTCAGGCGCAGTTGGAACTTTCTGAGACGCTCAAATAACTTCAAGAGATGATCCAAATGATCCTCTTCACTCTGTGATTTGGCAATCATATCATCCACATTAACTTCTATCTCTTTATGCATCATATCATGGAAAAGGGTGACCATTGCCCTTTGATAAGTGGCTCCTGCATTTCTAAGACCGAATGGCATAACTTTGTAACAATAAGTGCCCCATGGTGTGATGAATGTAGTCTTTTCCATATCGTCAGGATCCATCTTGATCCGGTTGTATCCTGAAAACCCATCCATGAAGGAGAAAACAACAAATTTAGCAGTGTTGTCAACCAAAGTGTCAATATGCGGAAGAGGGAAATCGTCTTTCGGACTGGCTTTGTTCAAATCCCTATAGTCCACACACATTCTGACTTTGCCATCCTTTTTAGGGACTGGCACAATATTAGCTACCCACTCAGGGTACTTCGCAACTGCGAGGAATCCAACATCAAACTGCCTTTTGACCTCTTCTCGAATCTTCAGAGCCATGTCCGGTCTTGTTCTTCGGAGCTTTTGCTTTACTGGAGGACAATCTGGTCGAAGAGGCAACTTGTGGACCACTATATCTGTGTCTAAACCGGGCATATCCTGATATGACCATGCAAACACATCTACATACTCTCTGAGAAGCTTGACCAATCTTTCTCTGATGTCTGCCCCAAGTGTTGTACCAATCTTGACTTCCTTCTTGTCTTCATCAGTGCCAAGATTGATGGTCTCTACCTGCTCTTTATGTGGCTGGAGATCTGTGTGCTCATACTCAACTAATCTTGCCAGTTCTTCGGGAATATCACAATCTTCCTCACTTTCATCTTCCGCTTGGTAGATGGGCGAATCAAAGTTAGGAGAGAATGTAGAGTCATTGGATTCAACAGGGTTTTCGTTTATTCTACATATGAGAATGATTTGCTTTTATTAAAAGTGGAAAATAGAGAAATGCAAGAGAAAAAGCTTTTTTATTGGTTTTGAAAGATTGCCATTTTCTTTTAAAAGTGAAAAGAGAGAGATAGAGAAAAACAGTAAATGATCAAAATAAGAGTTTAACAAAATGCCTTCATTGATAATAACTTTGGAAATGAGAAGGGGCCCTACAAAATACTCCCATAGCCTTGGGCAGAGCTAGGGAACTTTGAAAACATTTAAAAAACAACAAATTACTTCGACAATGGAAAAAACTCTGGGATCTCGACTGCCTCCCAATTGTCCAAGGCTTCTTCACACTGATACACCAGATGATTCACATCTTCATCTTCAGAACCTCCATCTATTGCATTGACCTGATAACCAACACTGGAAAACACTTCTTGAATGGTCTTTGGACGTCCTTTAACGGAGGTTGACGCTCCTTCCTTCACATGAGTTGGTTTGTAACCCAACCCGCAACGATCTAGCTTCTGTTTGACTTTAATGACATCACCCCAACCTTCATAGCTTCTTTCTTCAATGGTGGAAATGGTACTCTTCAGCGATGCAAAAGACGGGATACCCTTCCCTTTTGGTTCCTCTACTTCCAAAAGGACAGCATTGGCTATCTCAAGAGCTTGGAAATAAGTTTCCAAAGCATCTTCATCAGCCTCAATATAGCTAAAGGATGAAAGGTTACTGACCATGAGATCTTCTTCACCAGACACGGTTACCAGCTTATTATCGACCACAAACTTCATCTTCTGGTGTAAGGTAGAAGTGACTGCCCCAGCGGCATGGATCCAAGGTCTTCCGAGCAAGCAACTGTAATTGGGGTTAATGTCCATAACCTGGAAAGTGATTTTGAATACCTGCGGCCCAATCAAGATCGGTAAGTCTACTTCTCCAATAACAGTCCTCCTTAACCCATCAAAAGCTTTCACAATCAGTGCACTGGGCATCATCTCTGCCCCTTGATAAGATAACTTGGCAAGCGTTCTTTTCGGCAAAACATTCAATGAAGATCCTGTATCCACAAGAACTCTTGCTAAAGTATCCTCTTGACATTTTACAGATATGTGGAGAGCACGGTTATGGTCCAAGCCCTCCTTTGGAAGATCCTCCATACTGAAGCTGAGATTGTTACATGCAGTGATATTGGCAATGACCCCATCAAACTGATTCACTGTTATATCATGTGTAACATGGGCTTGGGCTAGTAGTTTCTGGAGAGCACTCCGATGGGCCGGTGAATGCATAAGAAGTGATAGGATAGATATTTTGGAAGGCGTTTGATGTAGCTGATCAATAACCTTATAATCACTCTTCTTAATGATTCTGAGAAATTCTGCATCCTCTTCTCCCAAGACTACCCCTTTATCCTGGTTGACAACAGCTGGAATGACTTCTTTAGGTGGAACCGTATTGGCTTGCTGAGTATAAACACGACCACTGCAAGTTAAACGACCTGCACCCGCTATGTCAGCACTTGCCACCTTTGAACCTTCCTTCCGACTAGCTTTAACAATCTTCTGATGAACTTTCCCTGTATCATACTTCCATGGAACTGCTTTAGTGTCTTCATAAAGGAAAGGGTTACTCCTTTGTTCAAACCTTGGCTCAGGTATATTGAAAATGGGCATCACAGGCTCTGGCATATTAAAGATGGGTTGAACTCTTGAGGACTCAAGCAGGTTGAACACTGGCACCAAGGTGGAATCAGATTCAGGCAAGTTGAAAATGGGTTCAATCACTGCCACTTCATTCCTCTTCATATGACCGCTCACTTGTAAGACACCTTCATCAATCAAATCTTGAACATCTTTTAAGATCAATTCACATCCCTTTGGGTTATTCGCACAAGCTTCACAATTCTTATGACAATTCTTCAACATACCCACTTCTACTAACTTCGCATGGAAGTCTCTAAGCGGGGTCTTGATCTCTGTGGCGTTGAAAATCAAACCTTCGTCAGACTCGTCAACAATGGCATTTATGGACCCATGCTTGGGTAAAGGATTATCTTTGACATTCGGACCAGTATTCCCAAATGACAGAATGTTTTTCTCCATCAAATCTTTCACTATGTACTTCAAAGCATAACAACCCTCCAAATCGTGCCCCGGGGCACCTTCATGGAATAAACAGTGGGCGTTTGAGTTGTAATTTGGCGGGAGCGGATTTGGTGGAGGACCCAAAGGCCTTGGAGTAACCAAACCTTTCTTCAGCAGTGAAGGATATAATTCAGTATAAGTCATAGGGATTCGAGGATTAGGAGGCCTTCCTCCTGGTCTTCTATTCTGAAAGTTGGGATTCGGATGAGGAGCTGGAGTCCTCTGCTGGTAGGCTGAAGCATTGGGCGCTTGTTGGTAGCCTGGACTGTTGAGCATTGGATGATAAGGTGGAATCACTGGAGCCGCTTGCTGATACATCGGTACTGCTTGAGTTGGCCGATACATCGGGACTTGTGGATTATACGACGGTTGAACCGCCGCTACATAAGGATGTTGGGCATACTGTGGTGGATGAGCATACTGCTGTTGAGCCATAGGTGGAGGTCTCTGCCAAAGCGGATTTCTTCTTTGACCTGTCATTATTGCATTCGTCTCACCTTCTTTCTTCTTGTGGAAGTTGCTGGTAAATTTCTTGACATTATTTCCACTGCCAGTGCTGGAACTGCCAGATGCACCACTCATTTTTCCACTTTTCAGTCCAAGTTCAACTTTGATTCCCACAGCCACTAAATCAGAGAAACTAGCAGTTATGCTTCCCACCATTCTCTCATAGAATTCTGGTCGCACTGTGTCAACAAACCAGTCAGCTAATTCTCTTTCAGTCAATGGGGGCTCTACCTGAGAAGCGGTCCCTCTCCACCTCTGAGCATATTCTTTAAATGATTCAGAATCTTTTTGTGACATACCCAATAGTTGCCTCCTATCGGGAGCAAGGTCCATATTGTATTTGTACTGCTGGATGAAAGCATCTGCCAAGTCTTGGAAACTGCGAATCTTCGACTGGTCTAGCGTTAGATACCATTTGGAGGAGATTCCCTTCAGAATGTCCTGGAAGCAGTGTATCATTAATTTATCATTGTCCACCTGCGCAACCATTCTTCGATAGTACATCAAGAGATGGTTCTTAGGACAAGTTGCACCCTCATACATATCAAAAGTGGGTATCTTGAACTTTGGAGGTATTACCAATCCAGATACCAGACACATCTCTCTAGCAGCGGCCTCAAAGATCTGGTCACCTTCAATTGCTCTTAACCTTTTTTCAAGGGTATCAAAGTTCTCTTGCATCTTCTCATGTTTCTCGTCTCCGTTTTCAGACATATCTGGCGCTTCATACGCCTGATGGTCATTAAAGTATGGTTGAGCACGGGTGTGCACAATGTCTGGTGTAAAATTAGCAACTGCATGGTTCTCTTCATTAGTCACCGGAATAGTCTGTTGAGCAGCAAATCCATGAGGAGGAGGCACAAAACCTTGGGAAGGAAAAGCCATACCCTGAGAAGGAGGTGTGAAACTTTGAGAAGCTAAACCTTGGGATGGAGGGAAGAAACCCTGAGCAGCAAATCCTTGGGAAGAAGGAATAAAATTTTGAGAAGCAAAACCTTGAGGAGGAGGGACGAATCCATGAGTAGCCAGTCCTTGAGAAAAGGGAATGAAACTTTGAGAAGCAAAACCTTGAGAAGGAGGGACGAATCCATGAGTAGCCAGTCCTTGAGAAGAGGGAATGAAACTTTGAGAAGCAAAACCTTGAGAAGGAGGGACGAATCCATGAGTAGCCAGTCCTTGAGAAGAGGGAATGAAACTTTGAGAAGCAAAACCTTGAGAAGGAGGGAAGAAACCCTGAGTAGCAAGTCCTTGAGAAGAGGGAATGAAACTTTGAGAAGCAAAACCTTGAGAAGGAGGGAAGAAACCCTGAGTAGCAAGTCCTTGGGAAGAAGGAATAAAACTTTGAGAAGCAAAACCTTGAGGAGGAGGGACGAATCCATGAGGAAGCCCAAAAGGAGGCCAGGTCACAACGGTAGTGACTGATGACGGGGGCTTAGTCGTTGCAGTAACAATTTCTGACACCACAGTCTGTTGGGTATCCATCTTCGCTCGAATGACCTGCAACATTTCCATCATCTGACCCATATTTCCACGAATATCAGTAAGCTCCTCGTTAACTCTGTCCATCTCTAGGTCTCTTTCAGCCATCCTCTTTCTGGCTTGAGCTCGAGTGTAGTATTTGCGTGAGAGCCTCAGTGTGAAAGCTGAATTGAGAGCAGATGACGGGAATGAGTTTTATATGAAAAATGCAAATGAAATGCCAAATGTATGAGTGCAATGCGAAAAAAATAAATTTTATTCAAGGAACTTAAGAAACAATTTGCAAATACCAAGGAACACATAATGATCAAAAGGATATGATTTCATTAAATTCAAAAAGTGATACAAAGTCTCGAGTACATCTTCAAAAATCCCAAACAAAGCTTAATAAAAACAAAGACAAAGTCCTAAGGAGATTCTCCTAAAAGCCTCAAGTTGAGCTTCTCGATTTGTGCCTTCATCTGAGCCCTTTCAAGCATAAGTTGATCCACGATCGACTTCCAAGAAGTGTCCCCTTGAGTGCTGGAGGAAAATAAATCCTCTGGCGCTTTCCTTTTCTTATTGGAGAGCTCTTCTTATTCCTTCATCTTCAATTGTCTTCTAAGTTCTTCATTCTCACTACTGATGATCTGATGTCGATTCTTCCATGCATTCTTCTCTCGAAGCTCTTTCTCCAAATCAATCTTCAGCTTCTCTGCATCATCCATAAAGATTAGAATGGGTTTCTTGAAGGTCATAGGATCCTGGCGAGGGTAAGGCATCTTCAGACTGATTGCCCTATCTCGTACCCATTGGAGATAGGGTTCCATATAAACACAATTCGGCTTTCCCAAGATACTCCTCCCCCTCCTATGGATGTACTTCCAAGCTTGCATAATCTGTTTCTTGAGCTCTGGTTCTTCGTCATCCTTAAAGAAAATTCCTTCCACTTCAACACTCTTAGGTTTGTCCTTCAATGGATACCCGAGTTGGCGGCGAGCCAACACTGGATTATAGCTGATTCCTCCCTTAGTGCCAAGAAGAGGCACATTAGCAAAATCACCACAGCTATCAATAATCAATGCTCCATCATAGACACGATTGTACCAACTAATGTCAGAGTGGGTAAGAGACATGATCCTTTGTGACCACCACAAACCATCCTTAAGGTTCCAAAATGAAGCTGACTTAGGCAAGTGCGAAATAAACCACTCGTACAACAATGATGCACAACAAGTAATCATCCCTCCCTTATGGAGATTCTTCAGATGGATGGAATGGTAAGTGTCTCCGAGCAGAGTAGGGACCGGGTTCTTCTTCAGAAATATTTTAATGGCGTTCAGGTCTACAAAGTCTTCAAAATTTGGGAAAAGTAACACTCCATATATTAGCAGAATAAAGGTCGCCTCAAAAGCTTTCATATCCTTCACACCAACAAAATTCTTGGCCTTTTCTACCAAAAACTTTGTAGGGAATCCAAAAACCTTTCCTTTATAGGTCATATTTGCCTTGACCTCAGGAACACTCAAATATGTTGCCTTTGCAATCTCTGCTTCTTCAGGGTCCTTCTCTAAAACAGGGAATGGAAACTCATCCTTAACACGTGATCCCACCAGAAATGAATACTCTTCCAAAGTAGGCGCCAATTGGTAATCAGGGAACGTAAAACTATGGTAGAGAGGATCATAAAACTAGAGCATCACAGAGAGCAACCTTCCATCCCACTCAGTCTTAAGTAAGGCTAAAAGTCTCCTATGCTTCTCCATGAAGGCTTCTTGATCCAAAACCAAATCTCTTAATTTCCTTAGGTCTTCGAGTTTGGGAGTTTTGAATGTGTACTTGACAGTCTTTCTTCTTCCAAAGTCCATGATGATTCCTACGATATTTGCAAAGACAGAGTTTCTGAGTTCCTTGAATAAATTGGTAAAAATGATGCTTCATGATGCGTGAATGCAATGAATACACAAACACACACAAGGCTTAGGTTCAAAGCTTGCATGAGGTCGAAGGTTCAACCCTCCCAAAAGGTATGTACTATGAGTTTATTTGTACCTGTACAACGGGTTCTAAAAGTTCCCAGAATCATTGTCCCATCTTTCGGATATTACCGACTTCCCAACTCGACTTGGTAATCAATAATATTCTCAAGAGAGTCTCATCCGAGTGTAGTATCGCGTATCAAATATTTTGGATTTGCACCCTCATAGTCATCGCACTACATCCCTAAAAAGGCCAAGTGGGGGTAAATGTTCTACGGTCCTCAGCATTAATGACTCTCAGGTCGAATATAGTAATGCTTTCACGACTGAACTCGATCAACAAAACTACATCCGAGGAGGCCTCCGCTGAGTGGTGGTGTCTCAAGTCAACTTGGTCGGGACTCAACTCCCTACAAGCCTTCTTGAATATACCACCGTCCTATCTTATTTGCACTCAAGTCCGGGTTAGGACTTATCTCACCACACATGGAACACCCAACAAAAATCCCAAATAATAACAAGCAATACAACAACAAATATACAAATATACAAGGTGGGCTTAACCCTCAAAAATAAAACTCCCAAGTGAAGTCGCCATTTCTGTTGCGGTGAGAATCGGATACCAAGCTATTAAGTGAGCTTGAATCGCAAAACATTTATGTTCACCACCGACTTTAATTTAATCCAAAGGGAAAAGGGAAAAAGATCGTAAAAACCCTAAATGAGGAGAAACTAGGTTCGGGGGTTGATTATACTTAGGGAAGGTGTTAGCATCCTAAGCATCCGCAGTATCCTACGGGAACCTCTTGTTAATATTTGTATTTTTGTTATTTATTGCTTGCTAAAATTATGGGAACCTAAGGTTTTTATTTCTAATGGTGCTCGCACAACATCGCATCGATGCCTATGTATCGGGTATAGAATCAGAGCACTCGTAGTTCTCCTAAGGATTAACGAACACTTGGTTACGCTCAAGGTTCGCGGGGAAAGTAAGTGTTATGGCAAACACTCACGTGACTTTAAGAAAGTCACAAAAAGTTGTAAAATAAAACACTAAGGACCTAATGGCTAAGGACCTAAGGATGAGGGACCTAATTGCTAAGGTCAAAGAAAAAAGAGGGACCTAATTGCTAAGGTCAAAATGGTAACTAGGGATGGCTAAACTTCCTATGACATTGAGTCAACTGCAGGAGTTCTTTCCCTTTTGGATTTAATGCGAAGAAATAAAGTAAATAAATGAGGGTGCAAGCTCCTAAGTCTAAGGCATAGGCTGCTACTTGCAAAAAATGAACTGAATGAAGTAAATAGAAATACAAGACAAAAGGCTTAGTAACCGGGATGTGACTCGATATATGGATCGAGAATGCGGGGGTGGAAGACAAGCGTGGTGCGTCAATTTACTTAAGTTGGAAAGCTGTGAAGTGTAAAGACCGTGCAGATGGCGATCGTAAAACGACCGACTTACGTGTGTGAGTGAAGTGTATGTGAACTCAACTTGGCGTTGGACCAAGGATTTATTATCTTGAAAATTAAAGTTAATATGGTGTAAAAGTGCGAGAAATAAATAAAAAAAACAAATAAAGTGAAATAAATTGTGAAATAGAATAAATTAAATAGAATGGAAATAAAAATAAATAAATGGCCTCATATTGGTCACGATTAATCGGAAACGATTTATCGTGACTTTTGTCATATCATCGGCCCCATCAAATTAAATGGAAACTAAAATAAATTAAATAAGATGATTGTGACATATAGACATATCCCTAATCCGAAAATCTAAATTAAAAAAATAAATCTAAAAAAATAAAATGGAATAAATAAGACAGGTACAACACTGAGCCAGACGGGTGCGCAGAGCAAACAACATGGGCTAGGCCCGATTTTGGTGTAACAAAAAAATGAGATTCTCTTTATAAAAAAACAATATTTTAATCAGAAAAAAAAACATAACCTTTTTAAAAAAAAAAGAAACCGTTCCCCAGTAAAATATTTTATCAAACGCTTCAAAACACACATAGTATCCACATGATTTTTTAAGATAAAAACATTGCCAATAAAAGGGAACAAAGCAAGCAAACCAATGATATTCAAAACGCGTTGACGATTTCAAAAGGTTACCATCAGAACTCATTTCAATATGATTCATAGAGAAAGCTCCGAATCGCGTTTCTCGCAGCGGTTTCTCCCTGTTCAACCCCTGTTTCCTCTCTCGCTCGCCTTTCTCTCTCAAATGATTTCTCTCCGCCCCAGATCGACGGCGGTTATTCGCGGATGGCTCAGGGTGGTCAGCGAGAGGGCGGTGTGCACGCGGTGAGTTCGCGGTTCTCAAACAGACTCGGTTTCTCACTCGCTTCACTCAGCCTCGCCCAGACTCAACGTTGGCGGCGAAACGGCGGGTTTGCTTCGGATTTCGACGATTTAGCGGTTCAGGTCTCTCGGTTGCTTTCTGGATTCGGATTCGGTGAGTTTCATGATGGTTTTGGCTTTCGGTCTGGTTTTTTGACGCGGCTGTGTTTGGATTGAAGAAGGTTTTCTTTTGGTTTTACGTGTTAATGGAGGTGGCGGCGGTTCGGGATGTTGCCGGAACAATGGTTCGTGCACGGTTTAGCTGTGGTTTAGTTTGTTCGCAGTGAGGTGATGGTGGTCGTGCAGTTTTGGGTGGTGGTTGAGTTGAGATGTGGCTGTTATTCTGTTAGGTGTTGTTGAAGTTGAAGAAGATTGGGGTGCGCGAACCGATGGTAGACAGAGCGGATTGATGATGAAGGTTTGAATCTTGTTTGCTAAGTTTCTGGTTCTTTGATGCTTTGAGGGATTTTTGGTGGAAGATTAATATGAAGTTTGCTGTTGGTTTTTTTTGTGTTTTTCAGGTTTGATGCAGGATGATCATACTGTCAGCTTGTTGGTGGATGGTGTGAGGTTTTACATGGTTCAGGAACAGCGGTGGAGGGTGAGGCAAATGGTGGAATGGCTGCGGCTTGGGTCGCGTTTAGGAGGTTGAAGGTAAGGGTTGAATAAGGTGGTTTGTGCTGGTTTGTGTTAGATGACAGTGATAAACAGAGGTTGGTTCAAATTTGTGGGGGTTAAGGTATTGTTGAAGGTTGTGAAAGGATTGTTGTGGTTCGGAAGCAAAGGTTTCGTGAAGGATGTGTTAATGATGTTTGTTGAAGGTTTTGTGGTGTTGTTGGATTATGTTGAAGATACGAGGGTGGAGGTGATGGTATTGCATTCAGACCCTGTTTCGAATTGCAGTGGCATGGTTTCGGTGACTTTCATGATTTACGGTTGTGAATGATTCTATGAGTTTGGAGATTCGGATTGCGTTGAGGAAGGTTGTGAGAAGGGAAGGAAATGAGTGTTTGCTGTGATTTGTTCTAAGTCTAAGTGTAAGGTTTGAATGGGAGGTGGTGTTCGGTGGTGATGTTTGCGGTTGAGGGCTGAGATGGTTGGTGACGTTTTCGGTGGTGATTTTTTCTGTTAGAGTTTGCAAAATTAGTGTTGATATTGCTATTAGGATTTTCCTTTGAATGTGAATTCCTAAATGCAGAACTTTGAGCAATGTTAGTATTGTGTGGCACAGAACTATTCCCTTGTAACTGCTGTGGCGGAAAAGGACCTGATACAAAACCATTTGGGTTCCCGGCTGTCGGATTTGGGCCAATCTGTGGCCTGACTTGATTTCCAGGCATAACACCAAACTGAGAAATTCCAGAAAACATTGGATTTTGAGGAACCATGGGATGAGGAGGCACTTGGTTCACTTGGTTAGGAGGGAACCTAAACATAGGTTGTTGTTCTTGAACAGGATGCATACCATATGGAACAGGTTTGAAGGCTGAAAGTTTGTGAAGGTGAATGTTTCTGGACTATGTTTTGTTCTGGTTTAATGATTTTTAGAAGGTTGTTGTGGATGTTTGATAACATTTTCTTTTTCTGTTTCGTGTTGACAGACGATGAGCAGGAAAGCGGAAGGTGAGGGGCTGGATGGTTATGGAAGGGATTTGAGGGTAAAGAAAATGAAGAAAAAAAATGGCGGAGGTATAGTTCTTTATGTCCTTGATATAAGATAGCATAAATTCTGAATTTTGGGCATTGTTGGTTTTGTATCTTATGTGTTGAAAAATGTGGTTGAGTTCTTATGTATGGTTTGAAGTTTTTTTGTTTGGCTTTTTTTTGAAGTTTTGTTGTTATGAAGTTCTTGGATTTTTTGAAGTTTATTATGACTTTGTTTTGTGTATGCAGATTTGAATCTGGAATGAAGCTAAAAAGAAAACTAGCTATGAACAAAAGGCTGAAAAGAGGTGAAGGAAAATAGAACAATACCGACCCGAAAGTTATCGGGGTGAAGAATCCACAATGGTAAGTCTCCTTCTGCTCCTTGCTACTGCTCTACTCCTTGTTGCTACTGCTGGTGTTGCTGAATTTTCTTTGTTTTGGCATCAATCTCCCTTTTTTGTGGTTTTTTGTTTGAATTTGTGGCTGAATTTTTCTGTGATTGTGATGCTCTCTTTGCAATGTAACAGTGCTATATATGTAGGTTGAAATTAGGGTTTTTGATTTGAATTTCTGTCCTTGTTGCTTGTTGATGAAGGCTTGGGACAAGGGGAACAAAATCTGAATTTTGCAGCAGTAGTGGGGAGGTGGAGCAGCCTGCTTTGTGTGCTGTTTTTTGTTGCTGTTTTTTCTGTCTACTAGTGCCATGCTCTTGCTGATTTTTTTATACTAATTTTGACACTTGTTATGAGAAAAAGAAAACTTTACAATATGTAAAAATGAAAAATCATGAGTGCTGAATTTTGATAATGGTATGCTTAAATGAAATGGCACTTGAATGCTTATGTAACATACATGGGGCTGTTTTGAATTAAACATGAAATTGGAATAATAATACTTGAAAATGAATATGTTTTGAAATTTAAATATATTTGAATGGAATAGATTGAATTTGAATGTGATGAATTTTATGATTATGTATGAATTAGAACATGGATGCTAACTTGTTTTTTCTTTTTATTTCATGTGCAAATGGATGAATTGGAATGATGGACAAAAGGTCATGGAGAAAGAAGATTTTCATGCATGATTGGATATGAAGAAACTATGGATTTACTTGGAAATTAAAAGATGTAACAATTAGTTTTTTTTTGGAAGTTTTGGTGAACTTAAAAACTAGTCTAGAATGAAATTCTAATTATGTATGTAATACTAAAATGCATATGAATGGTATGTATGAATGTTATTATGAAATGACATTAAATTTGGAATGAATTTGGAGGTGTGAAATAGAATTGAAGTTGGAATTGAGACTTGAAATAGAATAGGAGTGAAAATTGAAGCTTGAAGTTTAATTGGAAAGAAAGATTTCTTGTATGCCATGAATGTAGATAATTTGTTTTTTTTTTTATTTAGAAGAAAGAAAACTTTTAAATTGGAATAAAACAAATTGACTAGGTAATAAACATGAACAAATTGAAATTGAACAAAATTGAAAATTAAATGAACTATTAGGTAAGAAATATGAACAAATATAAAGATGTAAGGATACAACTTGACATGGACTAATTAAATAGAAATTGAAATTTAGAATTAGGCTTGCACTTGGAATTAAAGCTTAGAACTTGAAATGTTGAAAATTATAAATTAGAATTTGAAAAGAAGAAAATTGAATCAAACTTATATTAGAATTGAAATTTGGACTAGAAACTTAGAATAAAGCTTAGAAATTGAAAAGAAAACTTGAAATGGAATTGAAAACAAAATTGGAATATACACTTTGAAAATTGAAAATGGAATAAAAACAAAAATTGGAAAATAAACTTGACAATTAAATTGAAAATTTGAAGAAATGGCAATAGGTTAGAAAAAATTGAATGGCAATAGGTTAGAAAAATTAAACTTGGAATTTAGAAATGGCAATAGGTTAGAAAAATTAAATTTGAACGAAAACTTAGAAATTGAATAAAAAATAAAAAGAAGAAATTAAAATCAAAATTTAGAAGAGGAAAATTAAATAATGAATTGATAGCTTGAAAAATGAAATTTTACAAATAGACTAACAACACCCCAAAAGAGGAACCCTCATCATACGATTTAAAACGCCCCTTAAGGAAACTCGTTGCAAATCCAAAAAAATAACTAGTATGCACAATGGTACGCTAATGATGAGACCAATGCGTGAATGAAACTTAGGGGTAAAATTTGGAGTGTGACACAAGCTATGCACAAAGAAGCACAAAAACGCATAATATGCAATATGAACGGAAACATGTCGAAACGACTCGAAATGGGGGAGTGAGCTACTGGAAATGGACCCAAAAATTCCCTAAAATTAATACCTAAACATGTATGAACATTAAAGGCACTAGAAATAAGGACTAAGCTATCAAATAAGCTAGAAAACCAAAAATCAACAGCGTTAACCAGTTAACCAAATGGTTAACCGGTTAACGGACCTAAAACAACAACAATTTGTGGCTAAAACGCACGCGTTAACCGGTTAACCAAATGGTTAACCGGTTAACACTGATCCAGAATGTGAAAAAAGTTTAGAAATAAGTGCTTTTGGCCACAAACTCACTTCTAATGATCTCTAACACACCTAGGAACATGATAACACTAATTTCTACTTAATTATGGCTTATTTACACATGCTAGAACCTATGATTATCTACACCTTAGCTTCTAAATCACTAAAAATCACAAATCGCAAGCAACACATAGTGAAAACGTAATCAATCGCAAGCAAAACGAAAAACAATTAAAGAATGACAAAATGGCGAGATGAAGAGAATAACTTAAAGGAGAAGTGATTTAGATCACCAACCTACGAAGCGGAGAAGTGCTTCGGTAATTGTTGCAAGAATCGGAGCTTGATCGAAGAGAAAACCAAGAAAACCGCGAATCCGCAAAATAAATGCATTCTTGATGCTTGAATCTTCGTGCACTTCCAATAAGCCGAAATCCTCACAAAAATCACTAGCTTCTTCTTCTACAATCCACAATCAATGGAGGTTGGAGGCTTAAGCTTTAAGATCTTCAAGTTTCAATGTGAAACTTGAAGAGCTTATTCAAAAAGCTTTGGTGAAAAAAGGAAAATGGAGGAAAAGTGAGAGAGAAAAAGTGATAGTGAGAGAGTGAAAAATTTGGAAAATTGTGGGAACTGAAAATTGTGTGTGTGTCCCTTTGGTTTGGATGAGAATGGATTAAATATGGATTAGGTTTAGGGTCCAAAAATTAGGCTTGAGATCCAAAATTATGGTTTGGTAATGAGGTTAGGATTTAGCAATGGATCTAGGTTAGTAGTTAGTTAGGGTTAGGGTTAGGGTTGGAGAAGGAATATTCTAGAATGTTGTAGAACATGGTAGAAGCATCCAAGGGAAATGAAGTGTAATTGAAGTTGAAAAACAAGAGGGAAAAAATGGAAGGAAGTGTGGAAAGAAAGTGGAAGGAAATGGTGAAAGAAAAGGGAGAGAAAGGTGAATTTTCCCTTATTGGTTGGTTAGCTTGGAAATGGTTTGGATTATTTTTGGGATATTATTTTTCTCTTGAACTCCAAAGTTTGGCAAGCTTCGATCGACCCCTCACCTCATGCGTATGCAAAGGATGATGATTTATTTATTTATTTTTTCCGAATGCGATGCAATGATATGCGGAATGATGCAAGAATGAAGCGTAAATCGCTCGAGTTTGATAATAATAAATGGGCAAATTTTGGGGTGTTACACACAAGGAATATATAAACTTCCAGGGTCCTTCAGTTTAGGAGGCATGTTATTTTGAATGATTGCACTACACTCAGCAGTAAGTGTAACTGTTTCATTCTCCTCAATTTTCTTTTTGTTAGATAAGATTTCTTTTAGGAATTTAGCGTATGAGGGCATATAAGTAATAACTTTTGTGAAAGGTATGGTAATGTTTAATTGTTTCAGAAGCTCTACGAATTTCTTGAATTGTCCCATTGTTTTAGAATTTGTTAACCGTCGGGGGTACAAAATTGGTGGTTTATATGGTGGCGGAGGTACATAAGGTTTTTATTTTTCCTCAGCCTTTTATTCGTTGGTTTCCTTTTCCTGTGGTTTATCGTTTTTCTTAGTTGATTTCTTCGGTTGTTGGTACATGGTTGGGTTTTCGGTTCTAGGATCGGTAGGCCCGTCCAATTCTTTTCCGCTCCTTAGTATGACTGCATTCGCATGACCCTTGGGATTTGATTGTGGTTGTCTAGGAAAAGTTTCAGCTGGGGCAACAGTGGATGCTTGTTATTGGGCTACTTGAGAATTTTAGGTTTCTAACATCTTATTATGAGTAGCTAAAGCATCTACCTTTGTAACCAATTGCTTTATTTGTTCACTAGTATGTATGTTCTGATTTAGGAAATCCTTTTTTGTTTGAGCTTAAGCAACAATGAAGTTTTCCATCATCAGTTCGAGGTTTGATTTCCTAGGAACATTTGGATTGGGTGCAGCAGCTTTCTGATATCCTGGTGGTGCAAATGGTGCTTGATTAGGTGCATACAAGGCGCTGTTATTCTTGTAAATGAAATTTGGGTGATTTTTCCATCCTAGGTTGTAAGTGTTAGAATAAGGGTTTCCTTGAGCATAATTTACTTGATCTATGGCTAATCCTACAAGTAATTGACATTCGGGTGATGTGTGTCATGGGATTCCACAAATCTTGCAATTTGGAGTTACGACAGCCACGGTGGCTGGCAGTGTTATGGTCAAGTTATCGATTTTCTGAACTATGGCATCCATCTTAGCATTTACATGATCGAAACTGCTCACTTCATACATTCCTCCTTTAGTCTGGTTCTTCTATACAGGTGTTCTCTCTCCCCCTATTGGAAATGGTTCCGAGCCATGTTTTCAATGAGGTTATAGGCTTTTTCGTAATGTTTATCCATAAGAGTGTCGCCCGCGGTAGTGTCTATTGTCATCCTAGTGTTGTATAGAAGTCCATTATAAAAGGTTATGATGGTTACCCAATTTTCAAACCCATGGTGTGGACATAATCTGAACTATGTCGGGTTTCCAGAAAACTGGTTCTGTTGTACAACTTGCAGTAGTGAAGGTTTAATTTCAAAATCATTTTGGGTTATGGCTGGTGCAACAATACTGTTATGCGGTTCTTGTTGGTTTGGAGTCACATAAGACTTGAGTGAACGCAGTGCTCCATTTTCGGCCATGTTTGGTTCTTCAACTGGTTCTGATATAATAATTTCAGGAATAAGGGTTTCGTTGGGTTCAGTTCGGCGTCGAGAACTTATGAAACGTTCTACTTCGTCGATCAGGTGTTCTAAGTCTTTGCCTCGAGAGCGAGTACTGGGCATACAATCGACAAAGAATAGCTAAATTTGTTGCCTTAGCCTAGACGATGCAAAAACTTAATGCACTATTGACTAAATCTAAGTCCCCAACAACGGGGCCAAAAACTTGGTGACTACTTTCTGAGTCTAACAGTTACTAACTGCAAGTGCACAATCTATCACGTAGTAATAAAATATATCGATCCCACAGAGACTCGATAATCAACCTAGTGTTGTCAGGTGTTGCTATGTTTAACTAAGGCGAGTGATGTTTTTGGTTTTTTAAAAAAGGTTAAGAAATAATTAATTTAAATTAATAGTAATGATATAAATATCAGTACGTAATTGATTCGCCTTCGCAAATTCAATAGAGGTTCGGCTTATTAAAGTTTATTAAGTTATCTCTCTGAAGAAACTCTCGGTTTAAAAGTCGTTGACTCACACTCTCGTGGTCTTGCCTATTACTATACTCCTAAGTTCAATTGAGTGCTCTCGCTATGTCAATTCAAGTTAGAAATACTTTTTGGAAACCTAAAGGTTCTAATTGGTTTTAAAGCGCTTCTGCTGTGTTTAAAACTAATTCCTGATTTCAGCTATTTAATAAGAATCTCACACTCTCGTGGTCTTAATCCTAATCTTTTATACTCTCTTACTCTCGTAACGAAAGTTAATTAAAACAAGAAATTGAAACCATAAAATAACTTAATTTAAAGCATTAGACTAATTCTATTGAATTTGTTCCGGTTAGACAATTACATACTGATTAACGGTTAGCCAGACATATTAAATAAAGGAAGGTAGAAGGAGAAGAAATACATATTATAAATAAATGCGGTAATAAATAAACAATTAAGCATTAAAATTAGAAACCTGGTTGCAATGTTCTTGATCAACCAAACTTCCGAAAACTTGAAACGTAAACAATAACTCAGGGGCTGGAAACGATAAAAATGGCGATAGTTTCATAATGATGGAAACTATCACTAAGGGTTGGTAAAGGAAAATAAAAACGAACTAATACTGAAAATAAATGACGAACTTTGAACGAAAGAAAAAATACAAAAATTGGACTGAACGAAGCTCTCCGGTGCAAATGACAGAGAGCTCTATTTATAGGTAGTGGATTAGGTTTTGTTGAGGAATTTTAGGCTTGGACTTCGATTGGGATTTGAATTGAGTTTCTTGGACTTGACTGATTAAGGTTGATTGAAATTCTTGGTTGAATGCGAAAACTTCTCATAATGGCTTTCTCTGCGTTTGAATCTGGTTTCTGGAACTTTTACTTGAAACGATCGTTTTGTAATTGAAACGAGCAACTTGGGTTTTAGCAATGAGACGGTCAACTTGGGTTTGGGATGGGCGTCTCACATATGAGACGACCAACTTGAAGTTGAGACGGTTGTTTCACAGTTGAAATGTGCAGAAATGCATTTTCTTGCTATTTTCCTTCTGTTTTTCCATGTTTCTTGTCCAATAAGCTTCCTTTTGTACTTTTGCCTCCAAAAGTCTTGTTTGATCAAATATCTGCAAAACAAATACAACTCACGCGTAATATTGTCCAAAACAGATAAATTAACATATTAAATAATCAGAAATCGTATTAAATAATCGATATGAATTCGAGTTATCAGTGCAACCCACTCGCTTATTTCTGTTGATTGCGTGAAGAGGTTAGGAATTGTACCGTATATTTTAGATCAGAGGATGACGATTGAGACTCCGTCTATTGGTTATATGGTTACATCTTTTGTATGTTTTAGGTGTCCATTGACTATTTTTGATAGAGATTTCAACATGGATTTGATTTGTTTACCGCTTGGTAATCTGGATGTTATTTTGGGGATGAACTGGTTGGAGTTCAATAGGGTCTATATTGATTGATATAGGAAGAAGTTGTTGTTTCTTACTCCTAAAGAGGGTGTGTTAGCTAATTTGTTATCTACTAAAGAGTTGAGAACTTTGTTGGAAGATAAGGCTAAGATGTTTGCATTGTTTGCATCTTTATCTGACGAAACCAAATTGTCAGTTAGTGAGTTGCCAGTTGTGAATGAATTTTCGAAAGTATTTCCTGATGATATTATAGAATTACCTCCGACGAGAGAAGTTGAATTTACTATTGATCTGATTCCTGGTACAAGGCCTATTTATATGGCACTGTATAGGATGTTTGCATCAGAGTTGGCTGAATTGAAATCTCAGATTGGAGAATTTCTTGATAAGAAATTTATTAGACCAAGTGTGTTAACGTGGGGAGCTCCAGTATTATTGTTAAAGAAGAAAGATGGTAGTATGCGTCTGTGCATTGATTATCGTTAGTTGAATAAAGTGACCATTAAGAATAAGTATCCTCTCCCGTGGATTGATGACTTAATGGATCAGTTAGTTGGTGCCCGTATTTTCAGTAAGATTGATTTGAGGTCAGGTTACCATCAAATTAGAATGAAAGAAGGTGATATTCAAAAGAATGCATTTAGAACTCGTTATGGGCATTATGAATATGTTGTAATGCCTTTTGGAGTGTCAAATGCGTCCGATGTATTTCTGGAATATATGAATTGTATCTTTCATTCTTATTTGGATCAGCTTATCATGGTATTTATAGATGATATTCTTATTTATTCTAAGACAGAAGATGATCATAGAGAACATTTGAGGATTACATTGCAGGTGTTAAAGGATAATATGTTGTTTGCAAAATATCAAAGTGTGAATTTTGGCTTAAGAATGTAAGTTTCTCAGGTCATGTTATTTCTGGTGATGGTATATCAATGGATCCTTCCAAAGTAAGTGATGTGTTTCAATGGGAACCTCCAAAGACAGTTATGGAGATTAGAAGTTTTCTGGGCTTAGCAGGTTATTATAGAATATTTATCCAAGGATTCTCTAATTTGGCATTACCATTGACTAGGAAGAGTCATGCGTTTATTTGGGATACAACTTGTGAGGAAAGTTTTGAAGAATTGAAAAAGAAATTGACTATGGCACCAATATTAGTCTTGCCAAGTACTAGAGAACCTTTTGTTGTATATTGTGATGCATCCAAGATGGGACTAGGTGGAGTTTTGATGCAAGATGGTAAAGTAGTGGCTTATGTTTCAAGACAATTGAGGGTACATGAGAGGAATTATCCTACTCATGATCTTGAGTTAGATGCAGTGGTTTTTGTGTTGAAGATTTGGAGGCACTACATGTATGGGTCAAGATTTGAAGTATTCAGTGACCACTAGAGTTTGAAGTATTTGTTTGACCAATGAGAGTTGAATATGAGACAAAGAAGATGGTTAACATTTCTGAAAGATTATGATTTTAATTTAAGCTATCATCCAGGTAAAGCTAATGTAGTGGCAGATGCATTTAGCTATAAGGAAATTCATATGTCGGCATTGACGGTGAAAGAGTTGGAGTTAATTGAGCAGTTTAGAGATTTAAGTATGGTTTGTGAGACGACACCTGAGAGTGTTAGGCTTGGTTTGCTAAAGGTGAATAATGACTTTTTGGATGTAATTAAAGAGAATCAGAGACTTGATGTGAAGTTGGTAGACTTGATTCCTACAGGAGGAAATGATCCTAAAAGTGATTTCCAGGTGGATAATTCTGGTGCATTGAGATTCTGGGGCAAAATTTGTATGTCGGACAATGTTGAGTTGAAAAAGGAAATTTTAGAAGAAATTCACCGGAGTAACTTGAGTATTCATCCTGGGGCTACAAAGATGTATCAAGACTTGAAGAAGTTATTTTGGTGGTTTGGTATGAAAAGAGACATAGCACAATTTGTGTATGCTTGCTTGGTATGTCAGAAATCAAAGGTGGAACATCAGAAGCCTTCAGGAATGATGCAACCGTTGGAAATTCCAGAATGGAAGTGGGACAGTATTGTTATGGACTTTGTTACTAGGTTTCCGAATACGGCGAGAGGATTTGATGTTATTTGGGTGGTTGTGGATAGACTTACGAAATCTGCACATTTTATTCCTATCAATATGTGTTTTCTGTTGACAACGTTCGTAGAGATTTATATCAGGATAACTGTGAAGTTGCACGGTTTTCCTTCAAGTATAGTTTCAGATAGAGATCTGAGGTTCACTTCTGAATTTTAGAAGAGTTTGCAAGAGGCTTTGGGTTCAAAATTGAAATTGAGTTCGGCTTATCATCCGCAGACGGACGGTCAGTCAGAAAGGACTATTCAGACATTAGACGATTTGTTGAGGACTTGTGTATTGGAACAAGGTGGTGCATGTGATACTTATTTGCCATTGATTGAGTTAACATACAACAACAATTACCATTCTAGTATTAGAATGACACCTTTTGAAGATTTGTATGGTAGGAGGTGTAGGACGCCTTTGTGTTGGTATGAGACTAGTGAAAATGTGGTGCTTGGACCTGAAACTGTGCAACAGACTACAAAGGCAATTCAGATGATCCGTGAGAAGATGAAAGGATCTTAGAGTAGACAGAAGAGCTATCATGATAATCAGATAAAATAATTAGAATTTGCGGAAGGTGATCATGTATTTTTGAAGGTTAATCCAATGACGAGTGCTGGACGTGCTTTGAAATCGAAGAAGTTAGATCCTAAGTTCATTGGACCGTACCAGATTTTGCAGAAAGTTGGTATTGTAGCTTATAGAGTGGCATTATCGCCAAAGCTTTCGAACTTGCATGACGTGTTTCATGTGTCAAAACTTCAGAAGTATGTGTCTGATCCATCTCATGTTATTCCGAGGGATGAAGTGCAGGTCAGAGATAATCTTACTATGGGAGCGATGCTGATAAGGATTGAGGATCACAAGATGAAGAAACTCAGAGGTAAATAGATTCCTCTAGTGAGGATAGCTTGGGGAGGAGCTTCTTGTGGAAGTGTGACCTGAGAGCTGGAAAGAAGGACGCGAGAGTTGTATCCGGAACTTTTCGTATCAGGTACATTTTCGAGGACGAAAATATTTTAAGTGGTGGAGAGTTATAACACCCCATTTTTTAATATTTATTCGTCGAATATTTTTGGTGCATTGTTGGCCTTGTTTAAGGCATGTGTCTTGTTATTTTGGTGTAGTATCCTAATGGGACAGGTAGAATGGTGGTGCGATTAGTAATAGGAGTGTAAGAATAATAATAAGACCAATTAATCACTATTTTTATTATTATTATTATGAAAATAATATAGGTAAATATTGTTATTATTATTATTATTATTTAGTTTTAATTAAAATAAGGAATAATTAGTAAAAACCAATATTAGAGGATTAATCAGAATTAGGAAGAGAACTAGTCGTATTTTTGTGAATGAACCAAGGAGGGTTGGAAGAGGAAGAACAACTAGGGCATCCTTCATAGAAGAAATTCGCAGGAAAATTCATCCAAATTCGAGGTAAGGGGTAGAAAGGGATTCTCATTAGGTGATTTAACATGATGGGGTAGTGAAGGGTTCCTTCCCTAGTTGGATTTTCGTTGTTTATGATGTTCTGTGATGAATCTGTAGCTGTATGATTGTTGTTGCGAATCTATTAATGTGATTGTATGATCTTGTTGGTTTTTGATGGAATATTGTTGTTGTAATTCTGTTGGAATGCATAAGTTATGCAGATTTTAGTTGTTACAGAAGAACAATTGCAAATCTAGATCTATAACAATGATAAAAATAGATTTAGTAATTTAGATGAAAGAATGATGTGATTAAGGGTGTAAAACTGGTATATAAACATTCCTAAGTCTGGCATGAAGTGTGAAATCGAGAACTAGGAAGAAGAGATTCAGAAAATAGGAGAAAACACATATAATTAATGGCTTCTGCCCATACGCGTATGGGGCATGTTCATACGCGTATGGTGTGCGTGAATTCTGAGACAATACGTGTAATAACAAGGCAATACGCGTATGAAGGTTGAATTTTTAGGGGCCTCTGCCCATTTTAGTAAGCTACGCATATGAAACTAGGTCAATACACGTAATGTGTAGCATATGGAGGTACATTACGCGTAATGAGCAGTGTAGGGTGAAGGAATACGCGTCATGGTGGGCATAAGAGGTTGGCCCATACATGTATGGCCTAATACGCGTATGACTGTCTGTAGGGCAATTTTTGCAATTTCGCGATTTATGTCCCGATTTTGCATCCGTCGTTGATTCTTTGATATGAGGCAGTTAGGTAGACCTTAGGACATATTTAATCGAGTATTGGTGTGGAGATTTTAATTAATGATGAAACATAGGTGGATGTAACTAGATAATTAATCGGTTAAGTCACGTGAGGATTATATTGGTGATTGTGTGGTATTATTGTTGTGTATTGATCAGATGGACTGTGTAGATGTATAATATGGTGGTTATACATGTTGTATGCATATTCATGGTCATGCATACATTGTATTATTATTGTTGGGATGAATCGTTGTCGGATGAGCGTATGCGATTCTTCCGCACTCCGTTGTGGAGAATGGTGCGATAATCATTGCTGGATGTGCGTATGTGATTTATCCGTGTTCGATTGAATGAACAAAAACTGGTACCACATGCATTATGTCGTTGTTGAGTCACATTGCATAATTATTGTTGTTTCGTTGTTGCATAATTATTGGTGTGATATTATTGTATATGTTGAATTATGCGTGGAACTACCCTTGATATGTTTTATGCACCATTAATATTGAATTTGTTTCTCACCCTTTTGTTGTTGTTGTGTCTATGCTTATTTGGATGTACAGATAATCCATGTACCTGGCTGTGCGTGGAGGTCGTGTTTCTTGATCGAGGCATATGACTGATTTGATACGTAACACGGGATGGGGACTTTTGATGTTTTGTTTATTTTGTTACATATCTTATCATGTTGTTGGAAACTTATTAACCAGATTTATTGAGGATTTATTGTTGATATTGGTATGTTGCCTAAGTTGGACAAATTATGTTTTCCGTTGTTTTAATCAGGAAGTTTGTTGATTATTTATGTTGATGTGGAATTCTACTTGTATTAAACTCTGATTTTTCGTATGAAATTATTATTTTATAAAATGGGAAAAGTGGGGTGTTACACCATGCACCCATGCCCTTACGCCACCACTACGCATATCATTTCCAAGCCTCAACCTCATACACGTATTGACAGCCCCTTACGCGTATGGGCAGAACCAAATCTTCTTGAAATTCTCCTCAAGCAGTCTCAATATGCGTAACACTTAACCCGTGCACGTATTGCCCGACCATCACACACGTATCCTATGTGTTTGGATAGATGGTCGTGTCAGAATGATCCCTTTACGCGTAACATCTTCGTATTATGCGTAATGGTGTATTGCCATGCCATGCATACGTGTATGGCCTCTCTTGTACGCGTATTGACAAAAAGTCCCCAAAATCTCACATTTGCTTCCTCAGTCAGAATCTGTTCACTATAAATCTCACTTCTACACTCCACCTCAGTCCTAGAATTGTTTCTACATCAATTTTACACTCTTCCATCATGTTAATCTATCATCTACCATTACTAGTCCAGTTTTATTAGTTTTTAGATCTAAATTCGTCGTTCATCCTTTGCAACAACACAAGATCTGCATACACCACATATTATACAAAAAAACAACAACAATAATTCTTACACATAATCAATTCATTCAAATCGATTTCATAACAACAAATCCACATGGCAACAGAATCATCAAACAACATCATACACATAAAATCCTACGAGGGAAAGGATCCCTAACTACCCTATCATGTTATTATCACCAGTTATGAACCCTTTCTCCCCCTTACCTCAAATTCTTGACAAAAATACTGCGAAAATGGTCTCTGGAGAATGCCCTAGAAGATGTTCTTCCTATTCCCTGGCTCTCCCTCTTGGTCCAAATGTTGTTATGACTAAACCCTTCATAATTTTCAGATTAAAGCCTAATCCCCAGATTACCCTCACAATAATATTTTACTAAGTCATCCTTTGATTTTAATTAAAAAGATAATTGATCAGTGCATTTTGGTGCACATTTCTACATGATTGCACTTAGGCATTTCTTTAGTTTTCTTTGTTTATTTTTATATTTTAATTTGGTTTCTAATTTATTTTATTTTTGGTTTAATGTGATTTTCGTACTTAATTTTCAGCTTTAACAGCTTTTACGGAAATGATCATAAATGGAGTTCCAGGAATCTGATTGAGGCGTTCTACCAGTCGATGGAAAGCTAAGAGAGAGAGAGAGAGAGAGAGAGAGAGAGAGAGCTTCAACTTTCGTGTTGGAGTCAAAGTCAGATTCGGAGTCATATTTTCCAGAATTTCGTTTGAAGCAGCTGCATTAGTTTTATTCAATTTCGGGTCATTTAGAGTTGAGCCTGGGTTATGTATTTGATCCAGTTGGGTTGTAAACGGGTTTTTAGGTTTCCTATTTAACCTAGCAGCCGCGGCTGCTCTTTGACATTCTCCTATTCATGATTTTATTTTTCTTACGCTTGAAAGAACGATGGAGAACTAATCACCTTTGAGTCAATCTACTGTAATTCAGGTTCCAACACTTGAGATTATTATAATGTTAATTTTAATTTAATTCCTTTCAATGATATTTTGTGTTCTTGTATGCTTAATTCAATTGCATGAAATATATTGATTTGATTTGGTTTATTGTATGATCCTAACATAGACACGGTACGTTTGCTTAATTCGTTTTGTGTTTGATCAATCATGTTTGCTTAATTCATGAAATTTTATCCCGTTTTCTTAATTTGGACAATAGGATCGTTAATCTTACAAACCTCATCGCACTTGTCATTGAGTTTGTATCCAGATAGGAATGAATAATCCGCTTAGGGTATTATAATTATAATAATCGATGATAGTAGGAACTGAATTGGTAGATTGACTTATTCCATAATCACGTATTTTAATCACTTAATTGTTCTATTTTTTTATTAACCTTAAAACAAATCCCCCTAATTCGGAATTCGGTTACCTTCGATTAATAACAATACAAGAATCCTTGTGAAGCGATTCGAGTCATTGTCGCTATACTACGTTTTCAAAAATCACTCGTTTTTGATCCGTGCGTGACACGCGGATCAAATTGGCACCGTTGTCGGGGACTCTTGTCGTTATAAATCGATATTAGAGTTATAGATTTAGTGTTGTTGCGTTTAGGCCCTAGGTTCTTCACGTTTTTGGCCTTCTCGCGTGTCGGAAAAAAAATCGGTTTTTGGGAAAATTGGGTCCGATCGAAAATCAGAATCGCCAAATTCCGCATTTTTCTATTTTTAATTAATTTTTTACTGTTTTTACAGTTTCGAAAAAATCCAATTTTTTTTTAAAATTCTTATTTTGTTTAATTAGATTAATTCTGGTGTCAGTTTATTTTTTTGAATTTATTTTGATCGATTTCCTTCTTTGTGTTTGTTTTGACTTTTAGGGACATTGTTGGCATTTTTGCTATTGTTGCTGCATTGCTGTGCATTAGTCCTGGCAACTAGGTCATCCTGTTATGAACTTTTTACATTCGATCCTGAGGTAGAAAGAACTTTGCACACACGACGTAGAGCAGTCCAGGATAGCTCACCACTCACTTCTGATTTTGATTATGATTCTGATTTTTTACATAATTTGTTTGATTCAGATTCTGAATTAGCTTTTGAAAATATGGGTGACCAAAGAACTTTAAGACAATTGGCTGCCCCTGATGTTAACTATAATAACTTGTGTATTGATTATGATGACCTTGCTGTTCCTTTTGAATTAAAATCTGGATTAATACACTTGTTGCCGAGATTTAGTGGTCTTCCAGGTGAGGATCCGCACAAGCATCTTAAAGAGTTTCAGATTGTTTGTTCCATACCACTCAGGCCAGAAGGAATTACTGAAGATCACATCAAGCTGAGAGCCTTTCCGTTTTCTCTACAAGGTGCAGCCAAGGATTGGTTATACTATCTTGAGCCAAATACTGTTGCTACTTGGAATGATTTGAAAAAGGTATTCCTAGAGAGATACTTTCCCGCATCCAGAGCTGCCTCAATAAGAAAAGATATTTGTGGTATTAGACAATTGGATAATGAATCATTGACTAAATATTGGGGAAGGTTCAAACAATTGATTTCGAGTTGCCCACAACATCAGATCACCGAACAATTACTGATTCAGTATTTCTATGAAGGGTTAAAACTAATGGATATGAATATTTTGGATGCTGCTAGTGGTGGAGCACTTGTTGATAAGACTATAGCCGCTGCCAAGGCTCTGATTGAGAACATGTCACTTAATTCCCAATAGTTCATAACAAGAGACAATTCTGTGCAAATAAAGGGTGTTAATGAAGTGCATTTTTCTTCTCATGTTTCTCACTCCGACAAAAATTTCGAAAGCAGAATGGGTGAGTTGACCGATTTGGTGAAACAGTTGGTAGTGGTAGGTAAAGCTCAAGCAGCCCAACAAGCTCAAACAGTAAGATTATGTGGTATTTGTACTTCTTCTGATCATCCTACTGATACATGTCCTATTCTGCAAGATGAAAAACCTCCTGAGTGTCCTCAAGCT
Source organism: Lathyrus aphaca (assembly GCA_963966055.1). NCBI lineage: Eukaryota > Viridiplantae > Streptophyta > Magnoliopsida > Fabales > Fabaceae > Lathyrus > Lathyrus aphaca. The sequence continues at coordinate 267,102,886 of OZ014519.1, forward strand.
TATGCTGCAGCCCTTTACAATCAAGGTAACAACCAGAACCGGTACAACATTCCTGACCTATCCACTAATAGGTACCATCCAAATTGGAGGAATCATCCAAACCTCCAATATGGAAATCAACCTTCCAACCAACAACAAGTGATGCTACCACCTCCACAAAATCCTCCACATGTGGTGATCACTGCTGTCCCATCTTCTTCTAGTCCTTCATTAGAGGATATTGTTAAGCAATTAGCCTCCAGTAATCTTGAATTCCAACAACGAACAGATTCTAGTATGCAAGCCATGCAGACACAGATTGGACAGTTAGTAACTTCTATAAATGCCTTGCAGCAAGCCCAAGGTTCGAACCAACTTCCTGCCCAAACAATTGCGAATCTAAAAGGTCCTAATCCTAATGTGAGTGCAATTTCATTGAGATCTGGAAAGGTTGCAGATTATACCCCAGAAAAAATAAGGAGGTGACTGAACCTGAACCTGCTACTGTTGTTGTTGAGCCCGAAAAAGAATATGTACCACCAATCCCTTTCCCACATAGAGTGCGGAAAAATAAGAGTGTTCCTGAAGAAGACAAAGAAAGAGAGATTCTGGATGTGTTCAAAAAGGTGGCAGTGAACATTCCGCTTCTTGATGTAATCAAGCAGATTCCAAAGTACGCAAAGTTTCTGAACGATTTGTGTACACACAAGAGGCGAAATAAGGATAAAGAGAGAATTAAGTTAGGAAGAAATACTTCTGCTTTTATTCAGCCCAAGCAAAATGTTTCAGCTCTCACCCAGGTCTTGCCACAGAAGCAGAGAGACCCATGAATTTTTTCTATTCCTTGTACCATCGGGGATAATAGATTTGAGAATTGCATGCTTGATTTAGGAGAAGGCATTAATGTTATGCCTACTTCTGTTTTTAATAACCTTTGTCTTGGTCCTTTGCAGCATACAGGTTTAATCATTCAGCTGGCGAACAGAAGCAACACCCGCCCCAGGGGAATAATGGAAGATGTCCTTGTTCAAGTTAACAATTTAGTTTTTCCTGCAGATTTTTACATTCTGGACATGGAAGGTGAAACTAAGTCAAGCAGAGCTCCCATCATTTTAGGCCGACCGTTCATGAAAACGAAAAAAACAAAAATTGATGTTGACGATGGAACCATGACCATGGAATTTGGTGACATTATCGTGAAATTTAACGTTTTCGATTCCATGAAACATCCCATGGAGGAACATTCTGTTTTTCATGTTGAATTGATATCTGAATTGATTGATGAGACTTGTGCTGAATTGCTTTCACTTGATTTTCCTTCTTTATCTGGATATGATGATGTTTACTCATGAACTGATTGTACTGACACTAACCTTTGTGTTGTATGTGCTGAGAGTGATGCTGCCTTGCAGGAGGACATGATTCCTACAAGTGAAGTTCATGATGAGGATGTTGTTTATGCAGCTGATGCTCTCGACTTCCCGGCTGCCCCGAATACTCCATCCATCGAGCAACCCCCATCCTTAGAATTTAAACAACTTCCGGATAATCTTAAATATGCTTATTTGGAGAGTAATGAAAAACTCCCTGTTATTATTTCTTCTAACCTTGATTTAGATCAAGAAAATAAGCTCTTGCAGGTTTTGAAGAAGCACAAGAAGGCGATTGGATGGACATTAGCAGACATCCCAGGAATTAGTCCTTCCATGTGTATGCACATAATTTTACTTGAGGAGGGTGCAAAACCAGTAAGGCAACCCCAAAGGAGGCTTAATCCTTTGATCCTGGATGTAGTGAAAAAAGAGGTAACCAAACTCTTACAAGCAGGTATCATTTATCCTACCTCTGACAGCAAATGGGTAAGTCCAGTGCAGGTTGTACCTAAGAAATCTGGACTCACAGTGGTGAAAAATGAAAAGAATGAACTTGTTCCCACTAGAGTTCAGAATAGCTGGAGAGTTTGTATTGACTACAGGAGACTGAATCAAGTGACTAGAAATGATCACTTTACTTTGCCGTTCATTGATCAAATGCTCGAACGGCTCGCAGGTAAATCACATTATTGTTTTCTTGATGGTTTTTCAGGTTACTTTCAGATTCATATTGCACCCGAGGATCAAGAGAAGACCATTTTCACGTGCCCCTTCGGCACATTTTCTTACAGGAGGATGCCTTTTGGTCTTTGCAATGCTCCTGGCACTTTCCAGTGATGTATGCTTAGTATTTTTTTCTGATTTTATTGAAAATTGCATGGTAGTGTTTATGGATGATTTCACTGTTTATGGTTCTTCTTTTGATGCATGCCTGAATAGTTTGAATATGGTTTTAGAAAGATGCATCGAAACTGATCTTGTTTTAAATTATGAAAAATGCCATTTTATGGTTGATCAGGGAATTGTTTTGGGCCACATTATTTCTAAAAAAGGAATTTCTATAGACCCTGCTAAGATTGATGTGATTTCTACATTACCTTACCCATCTTGCATTCGCGAGATTCGTTCTTTTCTTGGTCATGCAGGTTTTTACAGGCGTTTCATTAAGGATTTCAGCAAGATAGCTCTTCCGTTGTCATGTTTGTTGAAGAATGATATCACTTTCAACTTTGATGACAATTGCAAAAAGGCATTTGACTTCTTGAAGAAAGCATTGACCTCTGCTCTCATCATCCAACCCCCTGACTGGACATTTCCTTTTGAGATTATGTGTGATGCTTCTAACTATGCGGTTGGAGCGGTCCTTGCACAAAGAGTTGATAAGGCTGCCCATGTTATTTATTATGCTTCTAGGACTTTGGATTCTGCACAGTCTAATTACACCACCACTGAAAAGGAACTTTTAGCAATTGCTTTTGCTCTTGATAAATTTAGACAATATTTGCTAGGTTCCAAAGTTGTTGTTTTTACTGACCATGCAGCTTTAAGGTACTTATTGAAGAAACCAGAGGCAAAACCGAGACTGATTCAGTGGATGTTGATGCTCCAAGAGTTTAATGTTGAAATTAAAGATAAGAGTGGAGCTGAGAACTTGGTGTCTGATCACTTGAGCAGGATAGAGAGAGATGAAGATCCTTTTCCGATTCAGGATGGCTTCCCTGATGAACAACTCTTACTTGTGCATGGCATTACTCCTTGGTTTGCTGATATTGTTAATTATCTTGTTGCTGGTGTTTTTCCTACAGGTGCTTCTAGATCACAGATTTATAAACTCAAGAGTGATGCCAAATATTATGTTTGGGATGACCCATATCTTTGGAAGTTTGGAAGTGATCAGGTGATTAGAAGATGTGTTCCCGACTATGAGATTGAATCTATTTTGAATTTTTCTCATGCCTCTCAAGTAGGGGGCACTTTGGTCCGCAAAGAACTGCAAGAAAAGTCCTTGACTCGGGTTTCTATTGTCCCACTGTTTTTAAAGATGCTTATGAGACTTACCGCACTTGTAAAGAGTGCCAGTTAGCAGGTACATCCATCACTCGTAAGAGTGAAATGCCTCAGCAACCTATGCTTTTTTGTGAGGTATTTGATGTATGGGGAATCAACTTCATGGGTCCCTTTCCTGTATCATTTGGATTTCTATATATTTTGCTTGCAGTTGATTATGTTTCAAAGTGGGTGGAAGCTATCCCCACTAGGACTAATGATTGTAGAGTTGTTGCAGATTTTGTCAAGTCTAATATCTTTTGCAGGTTTGGAATACCGCAAGCTATCATAAGTGACCAAGACACTCATTTCTGTAACCGCACCATGGAATCTTTGCTCCAGAAGTATGGAGTTGTGCATAAAGTCTCTACTACATACCACCCACAAACTAATGGGCAAGCTGGGATATCAAATAGGGAGATCAAACAGGTTCTAGAGAAAATGGTGCAACCAAACAAGAAAGACTGGAGCCGACGTCTAGAAGACGCACTTTGGGCTCAAAGAACAACTTTCAAGACACCCATTGGGATGTCTCCTTATCGACTTGTTTTTGGTAAGGCCTGTCACCTTCCTATAGAGATAGAACACCGTGCTTATTGGGCGGTGAAAAGTTGTAATTTGGAGATGCAACAAGTAGGTATTGAAAGAAAACTCCAATTACAACAGCTTGAAGAACTTAGGCTAGAGGCTTCTGAAAGCTCTAGGATTTATAAAGAGAAAACTAGGCACTTCCATGATAAAATGATTTCTAGGAAGGAATTCTCTGTGGGCCAACATGTTTTACTATTTAACTCCCGTCTTAAGCTTATGGCTGGGAAACTGAGATCCAAATGGATTGACCCCTTTGTTGTTACTAATGTTTTCCCTCATGGTGCAGTAGAAATTAAAAGTGCAGGTACTAAAAAAGTTTTCAAGGTAAATGGGCAACGCCTGAAGTTATTCCATGAAAGTGTTGTATCTGAAGAGGCAACCATAGAAGAACATTCTTTGGAAGTCCCAACTACACTGCAACTTGATCAGAGAGCACCTTTTCCTTTCTCTCACTCTTACTTTATAATTATGTTCTTTTCATTGAGGACAATGTCCATTTTAAGTGTGGGGGAGGGAACCCTTTTTCTTGTTTTCATTTTGTTTTTGTTTCATTTTTGTTTGTTTCTTTCAATAAATTAAAAAAAACAATAAATTTAGACTTAGAAACACATGCAATTGTTGAATTTTTTTCTTTGGCTATAGACTCATTTGAGGTTAGATTATGGAGATTTGGGAAAAGTTCACAAGACTGGTATCGTTTTAACACCTTAAGTCTCCTGAATATGGAAATCATTTTGAATACTTGTTATGCCATAGCCTTGAGTTCTCATCCTTTAATATCTCTTAAGTAGTTTATCTAGCAGTCAGCACCATCTAGAAATCACACACTAAGTAATTAAGCTGATACAAATAAGTGAATGATCTTGCGCTTAAAAATAAATCTAAATAGGAATCCACCTTTTAAGTTAGGTAATACTCACCCGATCATTTAGCCTAACGGATGTGAAACCTTAAGAAAAAAAATTGTTGTTACTAAAGTAACTTTAAAATATTGTCAGGTATGGATCATAATCACTAACAGGCTTATTTACCATGTGTATGAATATATAACAGGCTTAATGTGATTGAACTAGAATGAAAGAGAACAAAAATGAGGATGAGTATGTTAGGCTTAGGCATAATAACTGATTTGAAATGGTTTGTATATGAGGGAGGCTTATGACCGCATAATTGCGGATTTGTGTTCTTACGATATCCTTAGTGTGTAAGATTAGTACCTATTGATGCTATCTTAATCGAAGAAGAGTTTGTAGCCTAGAATGAGTATCTGAATGATGTTGTGTTTCTTGAGTCTTGAGTTTATTTTTTGCTCGGAGTGCAAAAGTTCAAGTGTGGGGGAATTTGATCAGTGCATTTTGGTGCACATTCCTACATGATTGCACTTAGGCATTTCTTTAGTTTTCTTTGTTTATTTTTATATTTTAATTTATTTTTCTAATTTTTTTTTTGGTTTAATGTGATTTTCGTACTTAATTTTCATCTTTAACAGCTTTTACATAAATGATCATAACCGGAGTTCCAGGAATCTGATTGAGGCGTTCTACCGGTCGATGGAAAGCTAAGAGAGAGAGAGAGAGAGAGAGAGAGAGAGAGAGAGAGAGAGAGAGAGAGAGAGAGCTTCAACTTTCGTGTTGGAGTCAAAGTCATATTCGGAGTCATATTTTCCAGAATTTCGTTTGAAGCTGCTGCATTAGTTTTATTCAGTTTCGGGTCATTTAGAGTTGGGCCTGGGTTATGTATTTGACCCAGTTGGGTTGTAAACGGGTTTTTAGGTTTCCTATTTAACCTAGCAGCCGCAGCTGCTCTTGGTATTTCTCCTATTCACGATTTTATTTTTCTTACGCTTGAAAGAACAATGGAGAACTAATCACCTTTGAGTCAATCTACTGTAATTCAGGTTCCAACACTTGAGATTATTATAATGTTAATTTTAATTTAATTCCTTTCAATGATATTTTGTGTTCTTGTATGCTTAATTCAATTGCATGAAATATATTGATTTGATTTGGTTGATTGTATGATCCTAACATAGACACGATACATTTGCTTAATTCGTTTTGTGTTTGATCAATCATGTTTGCTTAATTCATGAAATTTTATCCTGTTTGCTTAATTCAGACAATAGGATCGTTAATCTTACAAACCTCATCGCGCTTGTCATTGAGTTTGTATCCAGATAGGAATGAATAATCTGCTTAGGGTATTATAATTATAATAATCGATGATAGTAGGAACTGAATCGGTAGATTGACTTATTCCATAATCACGTATTTTAATCACTTAATTGTTCTGTTTTTTTATTAACCTTAAAACAAACCCCCCTAATTCGGAATTCGGTTACCTTCGATTAATAACAATACAAGAATCCTTGTGAAACGATTCAAGTCATTGTCGCTATACTACGTTTTCAAAAATCACTCGTTTTTGATCCGTGCGCGACACGCGAATCAATAATAATAATAATAATAATAATAATAATAATAATACTAATACTATTATTAACATAATACTAATAATAATAGTAAGGGTACTATTTAATTGGGTCACATTACTATTACTACACACCTCCCCCTTACTAACAACACCTCAAGTTTACCCGTCCCACTAGGACTTTACACCAAAACATCTAAGCACACACCTTAAACAAGGCCAACAATCACCAAAAATATGCGATGATAAAATAAATTAAAAATAAGGTGTTACAAATCTCCCCCACTTAAAATATTTTCGTCCTAAAAAATGTACCTGATGAGAAAAGTTCCGGATACGACTCTCACATCCTGTTTTCCAGCTCCCATGTCACACTTCCTCTAGCAGCTCCTCCCCAAGCTACTCTTACCAAAGGAATTTCCTTACCTCTAAGTTGCTTCATCTTGCGATCCTCAATTATTATCGGCATCACTTCCACAATAAGATTATCTTTAACCTACACCTCATCCATCTGAATAACATGAGATGGACCAAACACATACTTTCAAAGTTGTTACACATGTAACACGTCATGCAAGTTCTAAAGCTCTGGTGGTAATGCCACCCTATATGCTTCGGTACCCAACTTCTGAAAAATTTGATATGGTCCAATAAACTAAGGATCAAGCTTCTTCGATTTCCAGACACATCCAACACCCGTCATTGGGTTGACCCTCAAAAACACATGATCACCTTCACTGAATTCCAATTCTTTTCTACGATTATCATGATAACTCTTCTGTGTACTCTGAGATGTTTTCATTTTCTCATAGATCATCTGAATTGTCTTAGTAGTCTGTTGCATGATTTCAGGTCCAAGCACCACATTCTCACTAGTTTCATACCAACACAGAGGCGTCCTACACCTCCTACCATACAAGGCTTCAAACGGTTTCATTCCAATACTAAAATGGTAGCTATTGTTGTATGTGAACTCAATTCAATGGTAAATGAGTATCCCACGCACCACCTTATTCCAACACACAAGTTCTCAACAAATCTTCTAATGACTGAATAGTTCTCTCCAACTAATCGTCCGTCTGCGAATGATAAGCCAAACTCAATTTCAACATAGAACCCAAAGCCTCATGCAAACTTTTCCAAAATTCTGAAGTAAACCTTAGATCTCTAATGACACTATTCTCGAAAGAACACCATGCAACTTCACAATTACCCTGATATAAATCTCCGCCAACTTTGTCAACGAAAAACTCACGTTAATGGGTATAAAATGTGCAGATTTCGTATGCCGATCCATTACCACCCAAATAGCATCAAATCCTTTCGCCGTATTCGGCACACTAGTAATGAAGTCCATAACAATATTTTCCTATTTCCATTATGGAATCTCCAACGGTTGCATCATCCTCGAAGGTTTCTGATGCTCCACTTTTGAGTTCTGACATACCATACAAGCATAAACAAATTGTGCTATATCTCTTTTCATACCAAACCACCAAAACAACTTCTTTAAGTCCTGATACATTTTCTTAACTCCTGGATGAATACTCAAACTACTCAGGTGACTCTCTTCAAAAATTGCCTTGTTCAATTCCACATTGTCCGACACACAAATTCTTCCCCATAATCTCAACACACCAGAATTATCCACCTTGAAATCACCATCAGGATCACTTCCTCATGTAGGCATCAAATCTACTAGCTACACATGAAGCCTCTGGTTCTCTTTAATGACATCCAAAAATTCATTGTTCACCTTTAGCATTCCAAGTCCAACACTCTCAAGTGTCGTCTCACAAACCATACTCAAATCTTGAAATTGTTCAATTAATTCCATTTCTTTCAGCAATAATGCCGACATATGAATTGTCTTACGACTTAAAGCATCTGCTACTACATTAGGCTTGCCTAGATGATAGCTCAAATTAAAATCACACTCTTTTAGAAATTCCAACCATCTTCTCTGAAGGCAAATTAGCGATCCTTACGAAAGGTCCTTACGAAAAGTCATGATTCGTGATACAAAATTTACCTCTTGTGGCGATGAAACCTTTGAATCTGAATTGATGGATGATCACAAGCGTTGTACGATGAACAACGCCTCTACTCAGTCCACACGAACAACTTCCTTCAGTCATAGTGCTAGTTGATTAGATTGAAGGTTTAGAGTGAGGGAGAGGAAAAATAGAATACGACCAGGGTTTCAAACAAATAACCTTTGAGCTTCTGCACAAGGGTTCTATTTATAGAACTACTTGTGTGGGCTTCAAGCTAAAATCCCAACTTAATAATCATATTATTATATTATTATAATAACTATTATTATAATAAACATAATTTTATTATTATTAGGAAAAATATTCAAATTGGTCCCTTAAGTTTACATCAGGGTCCTATTTGGTCCCTTAATTTTAAAAAGTTTCAAAGTGATCCCTTAAGTTTTTAAATAGTATCACGTTAGTCCTTACCGTCAACACCGTTAGTCAAAGTCAATGGGATTGTACAATTGGCGCACACATGTGGATGATGTGGAATATCTTACCCATGTGGAATTACGTGTGGTCTATGACATGGTACATGTGTATCACCAAAATCATCAAAAATCCAAAAAAAATCCAAAATTTTGCACTTATCTAGATTTGAACACAAGTCATCTAAATTGCAAGTCGAATTTCACTACCACTAAACCACTTCACATTTTATGTTTAAAGATTAAGAACTGAAACTATAATTACAAATTGAAACTATAATTAATAAAGCATAGCAAAAGAAATGCTATTTCAATTTCAATACACGACAAATACTCAGAAAACAAATACCAGCCACTAAGTGTCATACTCAGTGAATAGAAATTCACAGAAAATAATTTCAATTTGTGCTTCATCAACCATGGTGGTAACTGAAACCTAACATAAGTGCATTCACCCAAATCATTTGGGCTACTGTTAAGGAAGAATTTCCTATGAAAATTATTGTAATCAAGGTTATGAGTAACCCTGATATACCAATTGTCAGCTGAAGTTGAATGAAATTTTGAATATTGTAACATTTACTTCTTCCCACCTTCATGATTGTTTCCAATGCACTGAAACACGTGATAGATATATCACAACTCTCTTTTGTGTCGATTATTCTGCTTAAAGAGTTATGAATTATCCCTACGTCAACTAGCTTTAGAACATCTGAAATATGATTAGTCATCAATGTTTGTTCAATAAATGCAACGACATCACCTCTGTCTTGCAAACACTTTACCATGAGAAGCTTGTCTTTAGGACTGAAACTTACCATTGCAATGGCTTTATCCACTTTAACCAATCTGGTTTTGTCATTTAAATCACAAATTTTCTCTCCTTCAAGGTGACCACCGTCTATTGTCACTTCCATTCCAAGTTCACAAGTCACGTCGCTCAGTCTCATGATGTCATCATCCTCTGAAACCAATTTGATATGTACTCCATTACTTTGAAGAGTTTTCAAATCTATTTTTGTTGATTCTTGACATTTGTATTTGAGACCTATTAGTGCTAATAAGGTCAGCTTGTCCTGCTCGAGATCTTGAACATGTGTTTGTCTATAAGCAAATGCAATTGGTTTAAGGCCACTATTCTCCATTTCTTGAATCCCTTGCCCAAATTTGATTTTCTGATTTTCAATAGAATGACATGTTCCTTCACTATCATAGTATTGTGAACACATTTCCAACATTATGGATGCATCCCCACTCCAGTGCAAGTGCATAATTTGTTCATTGACACTTACTTTTTTTCACCAGCATCCATCCGAGTTTGATTTGTTTCTAACTGAAGTCACAAGCATCCATCTGTGACCTTTAATCACCTTTGAACCAGCTACAAGAAACAGATTCGCATCACAATCAATTATTTCATTATTCATTCCTTCAACTAACATAAGACTGTCACAACTCAAAAGCAAACCATCAGTAGGAACCTCATCACGAGGATTCAAACACACCATGTTGTAATACCTCAAAATTTGCCCTCTCATTTCCTGAACATTGTGCATAGCATTTAGCATAAACAAATTCATGAAATAATAAAAAACGTTGCATCATGGGTATCATAGTTGAGGCATAGGCATGTGATATTTGATTGGAGAAATTGAAGGCTATACAGAGATAACCAAGGAGCCACAATCTTCTCAACATTGGACAAAGGGTTCATAACATCCCACGAGTATTCATGTGAAGCCACAAGTCCCAGAAGGAAGGGTATTGATCAGAGAAGTCAACTAGATTGAGAAAAAGGTCAACTTTTGAATTCTTGAGGTCAAGGCCATGAAATTATGGTTACAAGGGTCCTAGGGACCAAGTTTGATCAAGAAGTGATGGAGAAATCAAGGAACAAATAATTTTTTGAGACTATGTATCGATACATACGAGGAATGTATCAATGCATGATGGATTTCATTTGCTGGAAATAGTCAAGACACTTCAGTATGCATCGATGCATACAACTTTGTATCGATACATATCAGTTAAAAAAACTGACATGTATCGACGCATCCGTGTTATGTATCGATACATAGTTGATATTTTTTTTTCTGCTGAAAATTGTCATTGCTTCAGTATGCATCGATGCATAGATGCATGTATCGATACATATCAGTTAAAAAACTGAAATGTAACGATGCATTTGTGTTATGTATCGATACATAAGCCTGTTTTGCTGCTAAAAACCTCTGAATGATGGCAGTTCAGCTCATGGATTGTATCTATGAAGGAATCATGTAAACACCACTCAAAGAAGAGTTGTATGCCTCAATTTTGGAACTATTTCAAGGACTTGAAAGGGGCTGGATTCTCACCATAACAGTCCTAAACTTCACCATATAAGATCACACCCAAGAGTGGCATAACTGAATTTTCCAATCCACCCTCATTGCACCTTACACCTCAAGTTAGAATTGACCATGGTTCTAACTGTTAACCATGAGGGTTAACAGTTAACCTGAGATATATAAGGCTTTCTCCAACTAAAATTTGGGAAGACACTTCATTCTAACCAAAATTTCATCACAACTTCATCCATTTTCTCTCTGTTTTTCATTCTGATTTTGGAAAATACATTGCACTTCATCTTCATCAATTCATCATCATCATCATCAAGAGCTTCATTTCCATGGTAGAATTTCATTGAATCATCCACTCTATACCAATGCATTACTGCATTTTTCTTCAATACTCTTTGATCTTCATCTACAGCACCACACTCATCATCAAGCCATCATCAACATCATAATTTGTAGACTCTCCATAGATCTAATGGAGTGAAAGATCAAGATTACATTGCTGTAAATTTTCTGCATATTCATCAATTGCTCAAGATTCTTCATCAACAAAGTGTTTATTTCACTTCATAAAGGATCAAGATCAAGCATATAAGACCTTGGAACCTCACCTCTAGATTTCTACAACTCTAAACACTACTGAATTTCAGGTTTCATCTTCAATTCCATTGACACGAATTCTGTTTTTTGGTTGTTTTGTGTTGATATGAGCTCAATAGGAGCAATGCTTGTGCTGGCTAGTTGATAGGCACCTTAGGTGCTTAGATTCAATTCTTAGGTTGATTCTTGTGTGCTTCGATTTGCATTATTCATGAGCCTTAGGAGAAAATCAAGCCTAGATTGATGATGTACTTGAGGAGACGAATCTGTCCATGGCCTTATTTTTCAGTTTGGTAGACATTTGTCCAGACCCTAACCGGAGAGTGATCAGAGAAGATGACCGGAGTTTAGCTCCAGTGACCGGAATAGTAAGCCTAACATTAGTGTGGGAACATAACACAACCATTAGATCAGTTTCCATCTGACGAACCAGAATTAGCCACCATATTAATGAACATGTGCCAATCATGTGCCATAATTTGTGAAGAGTTTTTCAGATCACTATTTGCACCCCAACATGTTTGGGTCCAGGCCAAATCAGTTCAACTTTCCACTTCCTGCACCCCTTTCCACTTTCTTTGTCTTTTTTTTAATTTATGTTTTGATATAGTTTCAATTTTAATCCACAAAAAATACCAAAACCCATTTTAAAATTATACAAAAATCATAGAGACTTCCTAATTCATTTTAGAAATGTTTCACACTTTTATTTTCTGATTTTTAGGCATTTCCCATTTTTTGGTCGATTTTCCATTTAATTAGTATTCTATAGAATTCTTTCAGCTACACTTCATTTTGTTCATTTTATTTCTCCCACTTCCAGGAATATTTTTGTCCCATTCTTTTTGCTATGATTATAGGACTCATAATAAAACCTGGAATTATTTTTGTCATATTTTTAGGTCCATTTTATCCACTGTTTTGGTAGCATAGTTTGTGTAAAATTGTGAACAAATCTTATGTAGATTTAAGTGACCATTTGACATAGTTAGGTTAAGAACTTTTAGGAGATTTTTTAACACAACATTAGATTTAGGTTAGGGACCTTATAGATTTAATCTTATATTTTTTCCAGAACCTTTACCATTTTTTGTGCTTTGACTTTATTCGAGTTTTCCATGCAAATCCACCTAGTTTCCACTTAGGGGTTTTAGTGCCATTTAGGGCATAGTTTGAGCGTGTTTCTCTTTTCAACCTTAGATCATTTTGGTATGACTTAGCTCCTGTCCTTAGAAGCTAGATAGCATATAAGGTACCTTAGGACTTGACTTTAGGCTTAGAAATTCATTAATGCCTTTATTAATTAGTGTGAATTGTTTATTGAAGTTTGCCATGTTATAATTGTTCATATTACTTCATCATGCTAACATTTGTCTTGTAGGGGAGGGGGAAGAGGAGGTAATCATTCTTCATTCCTTTATTATGCATTGTTATTTTGTTTTTGCCTTAGAATTTGGTGCTTTGTTCATAGGCTTCCCTTTTGTTCTCTTAGAAACAACTTAACTTCCTTAGGAAGTAAGTTGAATTCTAATTTGCTTTTCTTCTCCTTAGGTTAGAATACCTCATAAACCATAGGATCACCTTTTGTACATAATAAGATAACTTAGGGTTGTGTCTTAGTCCCCCATTAACTTTGACCTTTTGCCTCTTGAGTCTTCTTTTCCCATCTTCAAACAAAATCAAAAAAACACTTAATAAATGCATGAAAGAATCTCTTGTCTATAGCCTTATTCCATGGGGCACTTACATTCATTCCATCTTGGAATAGTGTGGGCTTGTCTATCATGATGTACAAGTCTGATCAAGAGGTTATTTTCACAAATAAAACCTAAAAGACACTTCTTCACAAACTACAAAAACATGTAATAAAGTTCAGCAAACTAGTGAACTTAAACCCTAATCCTTGGGAACAAGTCTTGGATAAATTCTCCTTGTTTGGTGTGCTTGTTCTACTATTCCATCTTGGAATGTAGTAGCAAGTACACATTCCATGAAATAGAGTTTGAATTCACTTCCTTGCGCCAAATTCATACAAAACTCTTAAAAAGCAAAGAACAAACAATAAGCGACTTTCCTGCGGGAATTTCTCTTCTCACCTCATTCATTCTCAACGCGAACTTGCGACGACTTGTCTCACATGCAAGACGATAAATGCACTCGTACCAGACGAGCCTGCAACACCTGAGCATAGACAAACCCAGTTCCAGCCATAAAAAACACAAATAATTAGTTCCCGCCTTAGTTAGGAAAACTATGTCGACTCTGATCTTTATTTTCCCGATGAGGTACGTAGGCAGCGGGGTAGGGCCCGTTCGAGCGCGTTCTTTATTTTCCCTATATTTTCCCTATTCTTTCTTTTCGTTCTCCTTTTCCATTTTCCTTTTCTCATTTCCATTCCCATTCCAGTCAACAGTTCATTTATTCAGCCGCCGTTATATTTTTTGACCCTTTGAAACAAGACAAACAAGCGTGGATCCCATCGGGTACGGCGGACGGTATGGGGTGCTAATACCTTCCCAGGTCGTAACCGACTCCCGAATCCAAATCTTTGGTTTGCAAGGCCTCGTCTTTTCCTTCTTCCTTAGGTTTGTGTAGCATTACCTTTCCCATTAATTCGGGATAAAAATACCTGGCTGGAAACTCTACCTTTTCCGCGCCACTTTCGCGTTTGTTCTAGGATGAAAATCTCGGGAGCGACAACTGGCGACTCTCCCAGGAATCGAACCCAGAATCTCTGGTTTCCCTCGTAGAGTCAATCCTAGCGCCTGTTTGTTTTTGTTTCTATGGGTGTTTATATGTTTATTGTGTATGCTGTTGTGTTTATTTATTGTTTTTATTTACAGTTTACTTTACCGCATTTATTTACTGCTTTCAGTATTTATTTTCGCATGCATCATATGCTGGACTGTGTTGGTTTCATTTTTTTCTGTGGGATGGACTTTGCTACTGTGAGATGAGCTCGGAACCGGGGCTCGAGTGCACCTTAGGACTTAGAGTGGTTCCACTTTGGTTTTAATGGCATTTTACTATGTTGGTAGTAGTGAGTTCCACACCTTGACTTGCGACCTTCTCGAAAATGTATTGATACCAAAATCTTTCTGGGGTAATACACAACCTTGATAGTTATGTGCAGTCAGGGGACCGATCATTGAGAACCTTTGTGGAAACATCCCTCTCCAGTGATGACAGTGGCAGATCACATTTGTTGGCAAACCCACTCGCATCCGAGGGCCCACTGGGAACTCGCATAGGATGGCCTGGTTCTCTCATAGGAATCCAGTTAAGGAAAACTGTTCGTATGACGATGGTATTGTACCATTCAGGATGAATGTACTATTGTTTCTCGATTTAGTGCTTGAAGTTGGGGACTTATGAGGGATGCTTGTTTCCTTGGACTCAGCTGAGACCTCCCTGAGTAGTACATAATGCCAAACCGATTCCATGATTTGGTCTTGAGCCATTTCACGGAGATGGTGAACGTATTATTGCTGCTCGGCTTGAGTCCGTGATGTTGACCTGAGTAGAACACCTGTGAGATTGGGAGGGGTTTACAGGAT
Source organism: Lathyrus aphaca (assembly GCA_963966055.1). Lineage (NCBI taxonomy): Eukaryota > Viridiplantae > Streptophyta > Magnoliopsida > Fabales > Fabaceae > Lathyrus > Lathyrus aphaca. The sequence continues at coordinate 267,118,271 of OZ014519.1, forward strand.
TGCAGGAACCTTAACGTTCAACATACCCACTGTACCATCATGCTTCTGTATTATGATCTTGTTTTGTTACACATGGATTCTAAGATATGAACCTTTGATCAGAGAGACATTTATGATGATGTTGACACTTGATTATATGATTGGCACACCACAGACACATCACTGATCACATGCCTTACCTTGCATAATGTAAACACCCCAAATTTGCCCTCACCCATTCACACCATGGCTTGTGATCATCTCATATGCATAAACACAATCATATCACCTCATATTACATTTTTGGTTCACTGCATTGGTTCTAAGTCATCTGCATCTAGGGTTTGTGATCTAAGCAATCCAAGAGCTTTTTGAGCCACTCCAAAGGCCATCAATCACTCCAAAGGGATCCATGTATGTTCTTATATCATATTACATCCTCTCAAAGTCAAAAATGCTAAGGAATCACAAGAACTGAGATTGGTATGGAAGCAGAGCCAAGTTTGACTACACAGTTGACCTAAAATTAGGGTTTTGGTTTCAGAGGCCATAACTCCAAATTTTTTGGTCATTCTTGTTTCTATTGGTCTCTATATGGTATAGGGAGTATGCATATCAATTTTCATGAAGAAATTCCATAGGGAAGTCATCTGATCAAGGGTTGACTTTCTGGACAAGTCAGTGCAAAATCAGGGCATCTGAGGCCCCCAATGACCCAACCAATGGGCATTCTTCATCATTTTGAGTGTATATGACCTTTATTTGGTCAAAGAAGAAGGTTGAAGTTCACAAAAATCAAGAATTTGAAGTTTTTGCAAAGTTGACTTTTTTGGGCATAGTTGACTTTTCAAGAATATGTCATTTTAGGTCATTTTTCAAGCCTTGATTCTTGATCCAAAAATGCTTCAAATGAGAAAACCTTGGTCATGAAAGTTGTAGAATAAATTTTTCCCTTTTCAAAAAGTACAAGAACATGATCTAATTCATTTTGGATCAAAAGTTATGGTGTGACAAAGTTGGCCAAAATCATTGATTTTCAAGATGTGCACTAAATGGAAAATTTGCAAAACCATGAACCAAGGCCATTTGTAACTTCTAGTTCACTTCAAACCAATGTACAAACATCACATGAGTTCTAAAAATCAGAATTGGACCAAAGTTTCTCATGATCATGGTTTGTATAACAAGACTTTTTCATGTGAACCAAAAAGCACCAACTTGCAAAACTCATGATCACTCCTCCAACCACTTGCAACATTGGATGCTGAACCATGATAGCATCTCACCTCACCATGCTGTGCCAGCCCTAGCTCTTGTACCAAGCCTAGCACCAAGCCATACCTTTCCTTACAAAAAGTTGACTTTTGGCAAAAGCAAACATCCCAATCACAGCAGGCCATGTCACATCCTCTGGCCAATTGGGATTGTTTATACTTTCCATTTGCTAGCCAAACCTAACACCAAGCCAAGCAAAAACAGGCCAGAGCATCACACACACAAAAATCATCCCATTTGCATTTTCCTTCGAATCTGCCTCCTCACCTCACAAACATTCCAACAAGTTTCATTAACCTTTTCACCATGTTCCATTGAGTAGAAACCAATAAGATTCAAGCCTGAAACCAGCATGAACTGAGCTTCACCATTTCTCATCCTCAAAACCAGAACTCTTCGAATCCCTTTATCCAACCATCAAACACACCATTTTTCTTCACCAACAAGTCAAGCACATCAAAAGGAGTCAAAACCACCCTTCACATTGACCTGAAGCTGCCTATACACAGAGCTCATTTTCTGCTATATCAGATTGGAACCTCTCAAAATAGCTTGCTTAAGCTCATTCCAAGCCTGCCATTAGCATCAGGAGGATCAATGGAGTAAGTTGGCACCAAGAAGCAGTCCAGAAAGCCCAGAAATTGAAGCTTCCAACTCAGGTATGAACATGAACATTTTCTTTCAAAGCTTGCATTTTAAGTTATAATCTGTTTGCTTATGCTTTGCTGGTCATGGGGATGCTTTCAGAATCAAAAATAAGTGAGAAATGGGTTTGTATGATCCTTCTGAAATTTTGCCCGTGGATTTTGTTTCTTTCGATTCGTTTGGTTCATGGTGTTTAAATGATGTTTGAGCATAGATTCGTGTCCTAGGATGTTAGAGGATCACTTAGGTGTGTTTAATTTGTGGAATAGATGCCTGAATCATGTTTTAGGGTTTTTGGGGTGCCGGAGAAGATGACCGGAGCTTCTCTCCGGTCACCTGAATGTGGTTAGCCCTAATCTCAGGTCATTAAGTGTGTTTGAATATTGGGCGTTGGATTGGTTGACTCAGTGGACTTCCCGCGCGCATGAAGGGCCCAGATCCTCTTGCTTTGCCCTAATCCACTTATTTAGATTAATTAATTCATAATTAGGTTAATTAACTCAGATGCAATCCTGGCCACTAGATCTGGCGCCAGTCAACGTATTCAAACCCAGATTCAATCCCTGCCTTTCATTCGTTTGACTTTCCATTTATTTTGATTTAATTTCATTTCTTTTCATTTTATTTGCATAATTTATTAAAAATAGTAAAACTTGTCTAAAAATTATGAAATTTTTTATCCTGAATTTCATTAATTTTTATGACACAAAAATATTTTTGTTTTTATTTTTAGCATTAAAAAAGTATTTTTAAATATTTAAAAGATTATTTTTAATTGATTAATGGGAATTAATTTATTAAAAATACTTTTAGGTATTTAAAAATCACCCAAAAATTCATGAAATGTTCTAAGACATTTAGAAACATTGTCCAACCTTCAAACCAAATTTCTTTTTTGATCTTGATGCATTTTGAGAATTTTTCATTGAATTAAAATCATTTTTGTGCATTAATTTGATCCATAGTTCAAAAAATCATTTCTGCCTATTCATGAGGAGTTGGACATTGATTCTTCTTGCATTGCATTATGTTTAGCATGTAGTTTTTGAGATAAAATGGCCATGATTTGATCTTGCATTTTCAAATTGTTTGACATTTCTTTTGTTTGGAAACCCTAAAAACCCTAAAAACTTGTGAAAATCATAACTTAAGATTGGTTAAGAGTTGAGGCCTCTCATTTGGGCAGTGATTTAGTATGGGATTAGGGGTCCTTTGTGTGGCATTTTCCATTTTTTATCTTAGGGTTTGCTTCTGGTTTTGGTTTGTGATAGATGTTTGATTCATAAACCCTAATTTGGGCTTCCATATGCATCCATCTTGCATTCTCTTGCATAACATGACTTGCCATGACATTCCATGCTTCCATGTGATTCATTTGACATCATAAGACATATTGAAAGCATGTTTGATCATTGCATCATGTATTTGCCATGTTGTATGTCATGTGCACTTCATAACTTTTCATGTGTTTTCATGGTTCTTAACTTGCTTCATTTGCATTCATAAGCTTGTGTGATCATTTCCATGTGTTGCCTCATGTTTGTAGCATCTCATAACATCATTAGCATTATGTATGTGCTTCTGGTTTTGTTTCTCATCATGTCATCCCATCCCATTTTGCATTGCATTGCATTTCTTTTCTAACCTTTCAGGTGGTAAGTGACTTTGAGAAGTGAATTTGCCTTCACTTCTCATAACTTTTCTTCTCATCTCTATTGCATCCATGCTGCATTTTTATATGTGTTTGAGTTTGAGCTTGCTCATTCTTCTTCTTCCCACTTTCTCTCTTCAAGTGACTTGACTTCTTGAATGAAGCAAGTTACTTTGCTTCTCTTGATCCTTTCATCTGCTTCCTGGTGGTTCCATTGAAGACTTCTCTTGTAAAACCTCACAAACCTTAGGGACAACCAAGCATGACAATGATTAGGGTTTTTGATTAGTCTCCCCTCTTAGTTTTACCTTTGTGTCTCTTTTGAGTCTTCTCTTCTCACCTCATAATCAGGGACTAAACCCTAAAGGCTTTAAGGCTTTGTGATTAAGCTTATGCCTGCATCCTTCTCTTAGGATGGAGTGTATAACTTTAATCCTAAGTGTTGAACCCTTAATGTGTTTAACTCCCTTAATTGGTCATCAAGACATCAAGACATCACACTTGTAACTTGGGCCTTGCATTAGGGTTCTAATTCTTCCTTAATTGGTTAAGAAGGACTAACCCTAGTGTTAATGGACAAGTCCCCCTCAAGTTGTCTTACAAATCATAAAACTCACTTCATCATCATATCACTAAATAAAATCCACTTAATCAAAGGCTTGTTTTGTCATGAGTTTAATCCCTAATCATGGATTAAGTTGAGGAGTTTTCCTCAGCTTAAACATTCTCATCTATTATCCTTCTATTAGGATGGTGTAATGAGTCTGTTTAATCCTTGATTATGGCTTAACCTCATTACTTAACACTAAACAAAAACAACAAAAACACCTAAATAATCACAAGTAGGTTAATGATCTTAATCCTACATCAGGGTAATTAAGTGTGAGAATCTGACTTCACACTTAAGGTATTCTCATTACCCCTAATCAGAGGGAAGATGTGATGAGTTTACTAAATCCATTGGTTTAGACTTAAGCTCATTAACTTATGACAAACTTTCAAAAGCAATAAAAGACTGAAAATACAAAAACAAACAATAATCGTCTCCTCCGGGATTCTTTTCTCATCTCATTCACTCACAACCGAGAACTTGCTTCTTTCGTCTAATGCAAGACAGTTTGCATCTGTGCCAGACAGATCATACACTTGAGCATAGGCAAGTAAGCAGTTCATCAGTCAATTTATCTTCAGTCTCTTTGGGTCGAACTACGGTGTTCTGACTTCCTCATTGCACGAGAGGATACGTAGGCATAACTTAACAGTTATCGAACAAAAGTCTCTGTATATTCCCCCTCTTTCCAGTTTCATTCTTTTAGCCTCATTATCTTGAGCATATTCTCATTCCTGCACTGACACTTTCATATTTCACTTCACTTTTCCCTTGCACTGACACCTGTATATTCTTTTCCAGTTACTTTATACACAAATTGCACTGACACTACCCCTTTTAAAACACAAATCTTTTAAGCATGGATCCCGTCGAGTACGACGGACAATCTGGGTGCTAATACCTTCCCAGGTTGTAACCAACCCCCTTTCTCAGTCTCTCTGGTTCGCAACCGTCTTATCCATCTTTTTCTAGGTCTATGCAGCATTGCCTTTCCTCCGGGATAAAAATGCCTAGCTGGCGACTCTATTCACCTCCAGTGAGTTCACGGCTGTGTGTTCTCATTGTCCCTTTCACCGACCGTTCGCGTTTGTACCTTTATCTGGGCCTTTCCCATTTATCGGGAGCGACAGCTTGGCGACTCTGCTGGGGACCCTTATACTGCAACCAGGGCTTCTGGTTCTTTTTGTGGGTTCCTCCTAGAGCTTGTTTGATTTGTGTTTACTGGGGTGTTATGTGCTTATTTGTGTTTGTATATGTTTTATTTATTGCTTTATGTACAGTTTGTTTTATTACTTTCTGTACTGCTTTACATATATCATACTGTCATGCTGTCTGGCTGGATCTGGTTTTGCTTTGGTGGGTGGGTGTTCCATTGAGAGTTAAGGTCCTATACCTGGGACCTGAGTGACACCTAGGCTAGAGTGAATCATATTCTTTCCCATTCCATCTCGGTCTGGTGCGGGAATATGAAACACGGTTCAGATATGGGTTTCTTCTTGAGAACTCTGTGATGCAGATTTCCTGCAATGCTAGGGCTATCTGGGAAGCCTGCTAAGTCTGGATGACCTTTAGTTTTGACCTTCAGAAACTGAGGTGAATTAGAGGAGGAACTTTTATGGTTATTGTAAACACTGTGCCTCCGGGTTATAAGTGTTTACACTTCTCATAACTGATCCAAGTCTGAGGATCCTTGTTTTAGAACACCACCTGTGAGGGGGTTGGGCTGTTTGCAGGTTTGCAGGTACCTTGACCTCAGAATACCCTGTTACTTTGACTTGATTAAGAATACTCCATGTTGGAACAGTTCTTGTGATTCTAAAACCCTGGACATGTGGCTCTTTATTTGAGTCCCCCACCTTGGTTACTGGATTTATAGACCTCCAACTGGAATTCTTGAACATACTTGGACCTATATCAGGGCATTTGATCAGATCCAGCTCAGTCACAGACCCTTGCATATCATTTGCATACATAAACATTGCATCATATTGACATTTGCTTATTTGTGTTTCAGGGTATCCACTTCCATCTTTGGTTTTGGTTTTGACCCCATCTTCAGCACTGACCTATCTTCATCAGCATTTGCTTCAGCTATCTACTTCAGTTATCCGCACCAGCCAACCAGTGGCTCATTCTTCAGTGTTATCATCAAGCACCTGTCTCTACTCAGTCTCAGCATCATGGCTCCTAAAAAGAGCAACATCACCTATCACTTTTTCCAGCCAGAGCTATCTGACATCAGGAGGATTCAGGCCCTGATCACTCCGGATCACATACCATTGTTCAGGGAACACTATGGGGATATACTTGATATGGTTATGGATCTGGACCCTTCACAGAGAAGCCTGATCCACACTTGCATTCAGTTCTATGATCCCCCACTGAGATGCTTCACTTTTCAGGACTTTCAGCTAGGCCCTCTATTAGAAGAATACTCATCATTGGTTGGTTTGCCTATCAGGGGTGGAATCCTTTTCAACCCTGAGATGATCTTTCCTGGTAATGGAGAAGTAGCAAAGGCTCTGCATTTGGAACCTGTCCTGATTGAGCAGCATATGACTTCTAAAGCTGGAATCCCTGGCTTCCATCTGGATTTCCTGATTTCTCAAGCTACCCTGAAAGCTTCTTTAGGAGAGTGGAAGGCTGTTTGTGCCTTGTTGGCTTTGAGCATATATGGAATTGTGTTGTTTGTAGATGAGCCTCGATTCATTAGCAAGAATGCAATCCATCTGTTCATCTTGAAGAACCCAGTGCCCACTTTATTGGGGGATCTCTACTATTCAGTGCATCAGAGGAATGAAAAGCAGAGAGGAAGATTAGTGAGGTGTTGTGCTCCATTGTTCCATACTTGGCTTCTCAGGCATCTACCCAGGACAGATGCATTTTTGAACCATCATCAGCAGAGCAATTGGGCTAAGAGACTCACTGCTCTAACTTCAGCCGATATCAGATGGTGCACTCAAAGCACCAAGGGTAGGGATATCATCACCAGCTGTGGGCATTTCCCCAATGTGCCCCTAATAGGAGTTAAGGGTAGTATCAATTACAACCCTCTGCTGTTTAGAAGACAACTGGGCTATGCCCTGGTCCACACTCCTAAGGCACAGGACTTGGTTGAAACTCTTTATTGTGAGAACAAGATTAATCTGGCTATTGTTAGGCAGGCAGCCTGGGCCTGGGATAATGTTCAAACCAAGGGAATAACCATTTTGGGGAAGTGCAACAATGTGGCATCAGCACAATATTATGAATGGTCCCATGCCAGGGCCCAATTCTCTGGGATGCCCTTTACTATAGAAGATATGCCTGAATCATCTTCAGCACCACCTGCCACTGTCAGTTTGGAGGAGTTTGAGAATTTGAAAGAAAGAAATGAGAAGTTAACTCAAGCTTTGCAGAAGACCCTCCGGGAAAGGAGTGATGGTATGAGGGAGGTTGAGAGATTGGAGAAGTTGAGAGTGGAGCATCTGGTTAAGATTGAGAAGTCTGGGGATTATATCAAAAAGTCTAAAGCAGGAGAACAAATCCTGAAGAATGCTTGCAAAGAAGCCCAGTTCCAGAGAGCAAGGACAAACTTGTATTTGAAGGAGAGTCAAGCTCGGTGGGTCAGGATCACCGAAGCCCGTACTCTGGAGGACAAGAGAGTTCAAGACAAGATGGAGCAACTGGAAGCTAGTGCAAAAGAGCAGCAAGAAGCCCTGGCAGCAGCCCAGAGAGAGATATCAGAGTTGAAGATCAAAGCTGGGGTGAAGAGGTCAAAAGACCAAAGTCAGCACAAGAAGCTAGCAGCAGCTGTTACCACCCGGAATCTCCTCATCAGGAATCTCACGGAGCGTCCGGCTGATCCTGTGACCGAAGCACTTCTCAAGGAAGTTCGTGAGGATGAGTTTGGTCTTGGTGTTTGACCCTTTGTTTGTTGTTGCTTTCATTCCGTGTATTTTTCATTTTTCCTTGTAATGTATTTTGACCCCTCAGAGGGCTTGTATTTGTAAACAAACTATGTACCATTTTGGCTTTTTGTAATATATGTATTAGTTTGTTCCATCCGAGTTTCACTTCAAAAGCAACATCAACAGCATCTTCAAGGGTCTGGAAGGGTCAAAACTGAATGCCAAACCGGATACCTTGGGAACAAATAAGCATAACTGCATTGCATACTAACACTTTTGTTTGTTTTGTAGGTTTTTGTTTTATTGCCACTAACTCTGTTGTGATGTTCAGGAACTATTGCTCGGCGCCGAGTATTTCCCCTCAACCGTCCGCACCGTTATCCAACCCGTAACAACCTTCCGGGCATTCAAATGGATCAGATGCAGCAGGACCTTACTGAGGTCAGAAATCAAATGGCAAATGAAAGGCTAGAGATGAGGAATCAAATGACTCAGTTTATGGAAGTGATGAACAACATGGCTCAGAGCCAGGAAAGATTGAGGGCCATGGTGGAAAGGCAGAATCAAGAAGATCCACATATAGGAACTGCCGGCACTAGCAACAATGAAAGGGTCCAACCTCATGTTAACCCCCCCGTATTTGGACCACACCTCCATCCTGAGGTCAACATCCCTGCAAATGTTCAAGGGACCGCCACTGCAGCCAGGGTACTTCAAGAAGACCCCCAAGAGGATCAGTTTACAGTAATGGGTGCTGGGGAAGAAGCTTATGATAGAAGGTTGGATGAGATAGCTGAGAAATTGAGGTCCTTAGAGTCTCAAAACTCTCTGGGTTTCGACGTCATGGACATGGGCTTGGTAGACGGGGTCAGGATCCCCCATAAGTTTAAGCCTCCTTGTTTTGAAAAATACAACGGGACTTCATGCCCCCGGACTCATTTACAATCATTTTTGGGGAGGCTGAAGGCCTATACTATGGATGAGAAGCTCTGGATGTTCTATTTTGAAGATAGCTTGACTGGAGCGTCAAGAGAATGGTACTCTCACTTGACAAGGGCAACTATTAGATGCTGGAAGGACCTGGCAGAGGCCTTCATCAGACAGTATCAATACAACTTAGACATGGCACCCAACAGGACTCTCCTAATGGGAATGTCATAGTCGTCAAGGGAAAGTTTCCGAGAATATGCCCAGAGATGGAGGCAATTGGCTGCTGCTGTTCAACCACCTATGTCTGAGAGGGAAATGGCAGACATGTTTATGAACACCCTTCAGGGAACCTATATTGACAGGCTGGCTGCTTTCTCTTCCACTAGCTTTGCAGATGTTGTCATAGCTGGGGAGAGAATTGAAAGCCTATTGAAGATGGGCAAGATCTCAGACAATGGTGCAAGCTCGTCCAGTAGCACAAGAAAGCCTTTTGCAGGCCCGAGAAGAACTGGCGAGACCAATGCCATCCACACCAACAGGGGCAGGCCCCAATATGTTCACAGATCAGTGGCGGCAGTCACCATTCCCGCTCTAGCTCATCCTCAGCCAGTTTATCAACCTCCGCAGCAAAACTATCAGCAACAACCTCAGTACCATCAACAGAATCAGTATCCTCCGAGAAATTACAACAACAGCAACTCCAACAACAATAACCAGCAAAGGCCTTTCCAACAAAGGCCTTCTCAAGCCAACAGGGTAATCGATCCGATCCCTATGCCATATGCTACATTGCTGCCACAACTCCTGAAACTCAACCTAGTTGAGCTAAGGACGTTGGCACCTCCAGATCCCAACAGTCTACCCAGGAATTATGACTCCAACGCTAGGTGTGCTTTTCATTCAAACGCACCTGGCCACAGTACAGAAAAGTGCAGAGCCCTGCACATGAAGGTACAAGACCTGGTAGACTCGAAAGCTCTGAATTTCGCACCACCACCCAATGTCAATAAGAACCCCATGCCAAACCATGGTGGTCCCAGAATTAACGCTATTGAAGAAGACAAGCCGTCTTATTTAATAACCAGTGTGGGTCAGATCCGGACACCGTTGGTAGAAATCAAGGCTCAACTCCTCGAATGTCAAATGTTCCCAGGGTGTGAGTTAGGGTGTGCCTACTGCAATATTTCAGTAAATGGGTGCGATAATTTGAGGAATGGCATAGATGGTCTCATTCAGAGTGGCCAACTTCAGATCACCACATCATTTCCTACAAACCCAACAACCTCATCAGCAACAACTCCAGAACCTCCTACAACTGCAACAACCATTGTTCCTGACAATTCTTCAGTTTCATCAACAAGTACTTCATCTGTCATTTCAACTGACCAGGTATCAACAAATGTTCCTTCTACAACTCCGGCACCACTCCATTATGGAGCTCCTACAACAACAGCATCCATCCTTCCACCGATGTCTCCTACAACACCAGCAACAAATCATGAAGATGTCTCAACTGTCATAATATTTTATGATCCTGAAAACAACTCTGCCTACAACTCAGAAAGTGCTGCTCCCATCAGGGCACCGGTCACAATTTATTATGATCCACAGACTATCACAATTCCTTCCGCAGCTGCAGTCAGTCCAGTCACTATCACGGTGCCTGGACCAGTACCTTATGAAAGCAGCAATGCCATCCCGTGGCATTACGGTTCTGACCTGTACTGTGAAGGAAAAAGAATCACTTTTGAATCATCAACCCCTGCACCACAAATTGACAATGTGGGAGGAGGCGGAGGCTTCACTCGAAGCGGACGTCTTTTCGCTCCACAAACTCAGAGACCCACTGCCGAAGCAGAAGCTGCTGCTAAGGCAAAAGGAAAAAGCTTGGTGCAGGAAGAGCAGACTGTTAAAGAAGCCTTGAAGACACCCTTTGACCAAGAGGTTGATGAGTTCATGCGAATCATCAAAAAGAGTGATTATAAAGTAGTGGATCAGCTTCACCAGACGCCTTCCAAGATCTCAATCCTATCATTGCTTATGTGCTCCGAGGCCCATCGGAATGCACTACTCAAAGTCTTGCACACAGCTTACGTGCCTGAAGAGATCACTGTCAATCAGCTGGAAGCTGTAGTTGGAAATGTTAATGCTAGTCACGGACTAGGGTTCACCAATACTGATTTGACAACGGAAGGCCGTAACCATAACAAAGCCTTGCACATAACCATGGAATGTAAAGGTGCTGTCCTTTCCCATGTGCTGGTAGACACAGGGTCGTCCCTCAATGTCTTACCTAAAAAGGCCCTGGTGAAGCTAGAATACGATGGATTGGCATTGAGACCCAGCAACCTGGTGGTAAGAGCCTTTGATGGTTCAAAGAGATCGGTTCTGGGAGAGATTGAATTGCCCATAACGATTGGCCCGCAGACCTTCAAAACTACCTTCTACGTGATGGATATACAGCCTGCCTACAGCTGTCTATTGGGTAGGCCATGGATTCACGCCGCCGGCGCCGTGACCTCTACCCTTCACCAGAAGTTAAAATACGAGTGGGAGGGTCAAATCGTTACAATCTGTGGAGAAGAGGATATTTTTGTCAGCCACCTGGCTACCTATAAGTACATTGAGATGGATGGGGAGATCCATGAAACAATGAGCCAGGGGTTCGAAGCTTTGAATGTCAATGAAACATCTGCTGTGCCTGGTACTTCAATATCATCATACCAACAAGCCCGGAAGGTTGTTGAGGGAGGAAACGCCCAAGGCTGGGGCAAACTGCTATCGGTGGAGAAGAAAGAAGACAGATTTGGGTTGGGTTACAAACCGACTCAACAAGATCAAGCAGAGGCTGCAAGGGAGCCCAACTTTGTGAGTGGGGGGATGCTCACCCCTGATGCTATCAACTGTCTGGAAGACGAGCTGGAAGAAGAACGCAACCTGGAAAGATGGATTCGTCCGAAGATCCCGGGGAGCAGTATCTCAAACTGGTCTTCCCAGGAAATTATAAGAGTTACTCATGCAGAGTAATTATTATTTCCTGTATTTTATAGCATGCATCAAAGTCTTGCATCTTGCCCAAGATGACAAGACTCATTTTGTAATCGGGCCATCTGTACTTTTTGTGCAAACAAGATTAATCAATGAAATATCAGACATCTTTTTGCAAATGAGTCTTTTTCTTTTCCGCTCACTGTTTTTCCATTTTTCTTTTTGTACAAAAAATAAATGGCAGTGTTTTCAAAATGACAACTTTATTTCACTTTTCTAAAACAAGATTAAAATCAAATCACTAAAATGAACAAACTGAACCCTTGCAGAAAGTGTCTTCCAGACAGCACCGACAACAGCACGGCTATGACTTCGTATGACTTTGACAATCCAATCAATCAAGCTGATGAAGGGGTTGAAGAAGAGTATGAGCTTCCTGAAGAGCTAGCCAGGTTGTTGAGACAAGAGGAAAAGGTTATTACTCCTCATCAGGAGGAGGTTGAAACGATCAATCTTGGTACAGATGAAGACGTGAAAGAGGTTAAAATCGGGGCCTGCCTGCAAGACTCAGTGAAGAGACAACTGATTGACCTGCTTCAAGAGTATGTGGACGTGTTTGCTTGGTCTTACCAAGATATGCCAGGGTTGGATACCGATATTGTCATGCACAAGCTGCCTTTGAGAGAAGAATGCCCGCCAGTTAAACAGAAGCTGCGCCGTACACGTCCGGACATGGCAATGAAAATCAAGGAGGAGGTACAAAAGCAATGGGACGCCGGGTTCCTTGCTGTGACTAGCTATCCACCGTGGGTTGCTAACATAGTACATGTGCCTAAGAAAGACGGCAAAGTAAGAATGTGTGTTGACTACCGGGATCTGAACAGAGCCAGCCCGAAAGATGATTTCCCTTTACCTCACATTGATGTATTGGTGGATAATACGGCTCAGTTCTCGGTATTCTCCTTCATGGACGGATTTTCAGGATACAATCAGATTAAAATGTCTCCTGAAGACATGGAAAAGACAACCTTCATCACACCCTGGGGCACGTTCTGTTACAAGGTGATGCCATTCGGATTGAAGAATGCTGGTGCAACATATCAACGGGCTATGGTGACATTATTCCACGATATGATCCATAAAGAAATTGAATGTTATGTGGATGACATGATTGCCAAGTCCCTCACTGAAGAAGACCACCTGGTAAATCTGCTAAAGCTATTCAAGCATCTGAGGAAGTACCAACTAATGTTGAACCCCAACAAGTGCACATTCGGGGTGCGATCTGGTAAGCTGCTGGGTTTTATTGTGAGTGAGAAAGGGATTGAAGTTGACCCTGATAAAGTCAAAGCCATTCAAGAGATGCCTGCACCGAAAACAGAGAAAGAAGTTCGAGGGTTCTTAGGACGATTGAACTACATTTCACGGTTCATATCTCACCTTACAGCAACCTGTGAACCATTGTTCAAGCTGTTGAGAAAAGAGCAAACGGTCAGGTGGAATGAAGACTGCCAAAGGGCTTTTGACAAGATCAAAGAATACTTACAAGAACCTCCAATCCTTATGCCTCCAGTTGAAGGAAGACCTCTGATAATGTACTTGACAGTATTAGAAGAGTCGATGGGGTGTGTGTTGGGCCAGCATGACGAGTCTGGTCAAAAAGAGTATGCAATTTACTACCTAAGCAAAAAGTTTACCGACTGTGAACAACGTTATTCACTGCTCGAGAAAACTTGCTGTGCTTTAGCGTGGGCTGCTCGCCGACTGAGACAGTATATGTTGACCCACACTACTTTGTTGATATCAAAAATGGACCCAGTCAAGTACATTTTCGAGAAGCCAGCACTTACCGGACGGGTTGCAAGATGGCAGATGATTCTCACAGAATACGACATCCAGTACACCTCTCAGAAAGCCATCAAGGGCAGTGTACTATCTGAATATCTGGCTGAGCAACCCATTGATGATTACCAGCCTATGAGGTTTGACTTCCCTGATGAAGACATCATGTTCATAAAAGCAAAAGATCATGAAGAGCCTATTCACACTGAAGGGCCCGACCCAGAAGAAGAATGGATTATGATGTTTGATGGGGCTGTCAACATGAATGGTCGTGGTGTTGGTGCAGTACTCATTACACCTAAGGGAGTTCACATGCCTTTCTCGGCAAAACTCACTTTCAACTGCACTAACAACGAAGCTGAATACGAAGCTTGCATTATGGGTCTTGAGGAAGCCATTGACCTCAGGATCAAGACATTGACCGTATTCGGAGATTCAGCTTTGGTAGTCAATCAAACCAACGGCAAATGGTACACCCACCAGGATCATCTAATACCTTACAGGGATTATACAAGGAGGTTATTGACTTTCTTTACAACAGTCAAGCTTGAGTATATCCCTCGGGACGAGAATCAGTTCGCAGATGCTCTGGCCACCATTTCATCCATGATCAAAGTTCAAGCTGCCAACTTTGTGCCTCAGATCTCAGTGTCCAGACTCGATAGACCAGCATATGTATTTGCAGCAGATGTTGTTAAAGATGATAAGCCTTGGTTTCATGACATTAAATGCTTCTTGGAGGATCAAACATACCCACCTGGGGCATCATCCAATGATAAGAAGACATTAAGAAGGCTTGCTGGTAGTTTCTTCCTGAACACTGATGGGTCTTTATACAAAAGGAACTTTGATATGGTACTCCTCAGATGTGTTGATAAGACAGAAGCAGACTTGTTGATGCATGAAGTGCACGAAGGATCCTTTGGTACCCATGCGGGAGGGCATGCCATGGCTAAGAAATTGTTGAGATCAGGCTATTACTGGATCACAATGGATGCAGACTGTTGTGCCTACGCCAGAAAATGCCATAAATGCCAGATTTGTGCAGATAAGGTGCATGTGCCTCCCAATCCCTTGAACATCATGTCTTCACCATGGCCCTTTGCCATGTGGGGCATTGATATGATTGGCAAGATCGAGCCAACTGCTTCAAATGGCCACAGATTCATCCTGGTCGCCATTGACTATTTCACCAAATGGGTTGAAGCAGCCTCATATGCAAACGTCACAAGACAAGTGGTAGCCAGATTTCTGAAAAGAGATATCATCTGTCGATATGGAGTTCCCGAGCGAATCATTACTGATAATGGTTCCAACTTGAACAACAAAATGATGGCAGAGCTGTGCCGGGACTTCAAGATCCAACATCACAATTCTTCTCCTTACAGGCCAAAGATGAATGGCGCTGTTGAGGCAGCCAATAAGAATATCAAGAAGATTGTGCAGAAGATGGTAGTCACTTACAAAGATTGGCATGAAATGCTACCATTTGCCTTGCATGGGTACCGCACGTCAATCAGAACATCCACTGGGGCAACGCCGTATCAGCTTGTTTATGGTATGGAAGCAGTCCTACCGGTTGAAGTTGAATTACCCTCTCTGCGGGTACTAATGGATGTTAAACTGAGTGAAGTAGAATGGGTTCGGGCCCGATACGAACAACTGAGTCTGATCGAAGAGAAAAGATTGGCTGCAATTTGTCATGGGCAGTTATATCAGAAGAGAATGAAGAAAGCCTTCGATCAGAAAGTCAGGCACCGAGAGTACCAAGTAGGAGATCTTGTGCTGAAAAGAATCCTTCCTCCTCATACAGACCACAGGGGCAAGTGGACTCCGAATTACGAAGGACCATTCGTGGTAAAGAAAGTTTTCTCCGGTGGAGCACTGATGCTCAGCACCATGGATGGTGAAGATTTCTCGTCCCCTGTGAATTCAGATGCAGTTAAAAAATACTTCGCATAAAAATGACCCGCTGGACACAAAAACAGAATGTAAGTCCAGGCAAAAATAGGGCATCCCGGCGAGTTAAAAACAGAATAAAAGACTCGGGCAAAAATAAGGGAAAATAAATGAAAAAATGTACACCCGCTGAGTTGAAAAGCCGCATTGGACAGCTCAGGCAAAAATGGGTATCCCGATGGATAGAAAACCCGAAAGGGCGATCCATGCAAAAATAAGGGAATAAGCGAACAACTGCACTCTGAATTCGTCTGTATCATCTGCAACTTGGCAAGCTTCGAAAGGATTAAGCTTCAATCAGAATCAACATTCTTCGAAAAGCAAGATGAGAAGAACGTCAAAAGTCATACGGGTCATAGTGGAGAGGAAGCTCCTTAAAGCGTCATCAACACTGCCAACATTTTGTTTCTCAATTTGTAACGATCTCCTCATTTCAGGGGATATGTTCCTTTGACTGTATCTCGCCGATTCAGGGCATATGAATTAATAAAATCAGATTTTCAGTCATGTCTCGTTTTGTACATTTTATTTGTAAAAAATGTCTGATGTCTCAAAAAAAAAACACTGATTGCATAAGAATACAGATGCCTGTCTTCAAATAAAAACATGCTTGCAGGGAATATGCTTACTCTCAGAAGTATCTAAACTCCTATGACGGAATCCAGTAAGGATACCTCGGGATTATCTTGTGCGTTTCTCTATCTTTTTCAGGATTGCAAGTATCTAGAACGCAACTTGGGGCATGTAAACTTCATCCCAGCGAGCTGGCAAGTCAACACTCAATTTTAGAACCCGAAGTGCTCTCTCCCCAGCTGAGTTGCCTTTCACAACTCCTCCCAGCTGAGTTGGCCACGTATTACTTATCCCTATCAGAATGGGCAGGTATCACAGAAGACGCCCATATCCCCGGCTGAGTCAAGAAGCTACCGCAACAGACTTTCTAGGGAGGTCTTTCAGTGATTCTTCTCTTTCTCCTCAACCGAGTTGCCATTTCACCCTCAGTCAGGTACAAAAGTTAGAAAGCCATCTCCCCACAGAGCGCCAACCTCTATCCAGCAGAGCAACGCATGAAGAACTCACAATAGAGTGAAGAAAAGCTTCCGCAAACCCCAGCTGGGTCTCTCATTTATTAGGATAGGTCTATCAGTGACCCGTATCCCCAAGCAGATATCATATCATCAGATCTACTAATGATCTCACCCCCAGCTGGGATGTCTACTCCAAACAGATCGATCAGAGATCTTCGCAGCAACGGGACCCGGATCCCGGTTTGGTATCTTTGCACAATCATAGCATTCGCATCATATTCACCCACAAAGCGTAGCATTCCGTTTTAACACGGAGCATTACGGCAAAAATCAAGCATATAGCATAATCATAAGCCCTGTTATGAATCAAACACCTGTGAATGATGACAGTTCATCAATGAACAGAAAAATCCCCACCGGAGTCCCCAGCAAAAGCAGCTGCCTCACAATCCACCTACACCAGTATATACTCATTTTGACACTCGTCCGTGCCACCTTTCCCCAGTAAAGTCGCCTGAATACTCTTTACGAACAAGATCACCCGTATTACAGATACGTCCTGACACCCGTCCGTGTCATATCCCCAGCAGAAAGCCAAAGGCATCCCCTTTGCACTCACATATACTTATAATTTTTTTTCTTGGCACTCGTCCGTGTCATATCCCCAGCGCAGTTACCTACACTTTTGCAACCCACATACCTGTTGATATTATTATACTTTTCTCTCTTGACACTCGTCCGTGTCACTCTCCCCAGCAGTTAAACACTCATCTGTGCAATACTCATACTCACTACTCATGTTACACTCATACAGATACTCGTCCGTATCTTGTATATACTTTATATATCCCCACAAATTCAACATTGGTCCATGTTCTTTGTTAACCAGTTGGTACTCGTCCGTACCATCATCTCAGAATATGCGTCAAGCGTTTGTTTCTACATGGTACTCGTCCGTGTCATAGTCTTAAGGATGCTCGTCCGCATCTTTAATCCATACACTGTGTCAAACACTTTTGTCTTTTTGAATATAGATACTCGCCTGTGTCTACTATTCCCCAGAGAAGTCCCTTCAGATTCAACACTCGTCCGTGTTCCTTGTTAACCAGTTGATACTCGTCCGTATCATCATCGCTGAACACGTGTCAGTTTGTTTCTACCCGATACTCGTCCGTATCGTAGTCTTAGGGATGCTCGTCCGCATCTTTAATCTATACACAACACCAAACAATTATACCTTTTGTTTCTTGGATATAAACACTCGTCCGTGTTTACTACTCCCCAGTAGATCGCTAACAAAGCAATATTTCTTCTTATCTGACACTCGTCCTGTGAGCAGCCGTACCCTGCTAGGTGGTCGTCCTCCACCTCTTGATGGTCGTCCTCCATCATGCTCATCCGATGGCCGTCCCCATCGTTGATTTTTAGCAGCCGTCCCCTGCTAGGTGGTCGTCCTCCACCCGTTGATGATCGTCCTTCATCATTTTATCCAATGGCCGTCCCCATTGTTGATTTTGGTTATCTGACATTCGTCCTATGTCATGATGAGCCCTGAGAGCAGCCGTCCCCTGCTAGGTGGTCGTCCTCCACCTCTTGATGGTCGTCCTCCATCATGCTCATCCGATGGCCGTCCCCATCGTTGATATTTTCGGCAGCCGTACCCTGCCAGGTGGTCGTCCTCCACCTTTGATGGCCGTCCCCATCATATTCCTTTTATTCCCAACAGAGCAGCCGTCCCCTGCTAGGTGATCGTCCTTCACCTTTGATGGCCGTACCCCATCATCTGCCTATTTCATTTATTCTTTAACCCGATGGCCGTCCCCGTCGTGGTCCCTTTTCCTTTTTAGCCTGATGGCCATCCCCATCGTTGGTTACTTTGCTTTATGAACTTGATGGCCGTCCCCGTCATGTTTCATTAATTCCCAGAGAATCTTACTTTATCTCGATGGCCGTCCCCATCATAATTTGATTTTCCCCAGCTAGTCGGCCGTCCCCGTCTTGGCTTGACCTTTTATCCCCAGCACGTCGGCCGTCCCCGTCATTGCTTTGTTTCCCGCACTTTACAATATACTTTATTTTCTTTTCTTCTTCATTTTGTGAGTGCAAACTTTGGACTGTCTTTGGTATTCAACCACAAGTTATCTTGTTTGCCTGTTAAGCCGTTGCTTACAACCTGCACAGCTAACTCGTGTTTGAATAGGGGCAGCTGTAAACACCCCAAATTTGCCCTCACCCATTCACACCATGGCTTGTGATCATCTCATATGCATAAACACAATCATATCACCTCATATTACATTTTTGGTTCACTGCATTGGTTCTAAGTCATCTGCATCTAGGGTTTGTGATCTGAGCAATCCAAGAGCTTTTTGAGCCACTCCAAAGGCCATCAATCACTCCAAAGGGATCCATGTATGTTCTTATATCATATTACATCCTCTCAAAGTCAAAAATGCCAAGGAATCACAAGAACTGAGATTGGTATGGAAGCAGAGCCAAGTTTGACTGCACAGTTGACCTAAAATTAGGGTTTTGGTTTCAGAGGCCATAACTCCAAATTTTTTGGTCATTCTTGTTTCTATTGGTCTCTATATGGTATAGGGAGTATGCATATCAATTTTCATGAATAAATTCCATAGGGAAGTCATCTGATCAAGGGTTGACTTTCTGGACAAGTCAGTGCAAAATCAGGGCATCTGAGGCCCCCAATGACCTAACCAATGGGCATTCTTCATCATTTTGAGTGTATATGACCTTTATTTGGTCAAAGAAGAAGGTTGAAGTTCACAAAAATCAATAATTTGAAGTTTTTGCAAAGTTGACTTTTTTGGGCATAGTTGACTTTTCAAGAATATGTCATTTTAGGTCATTTTTCAAGCCTTGATTCTTGATCCAAAAATGCTTCAAATGAGAAAACCTTGGTCATGAAAGTTGTAGAATACATTTTTCCCTTTTCAAAAAGTACAAGAACATGATCTAATTCATTTTGGATCAAAAGTTATGGTGTGACAAAGTTGGCCAAAATCATTGATTTTCAAGATGTGCACTAAATGGAAAATTTGCAAAACCATGAACCAAGGCCATTTGTAACTTCTAGTTCACTTCAAACCAATGTACAAACATCACATGAGTTCTAAAAATCAGAATTGGACCAAAGTTTCTCATGATCATGGTTTGTATAACAAGACTTTTTCATGTGAACCAAAAAGCACCAACTTGCAAAACTCATGATCACTCCTCCAACCACTTGCAACATTGGATGCTGAACCATGCTAGCATCTCACCTCACCATGCTGCGCCAGCCCTAGCTCTTGTACCAAGCCTAGCACCAAGCCATACCTTTCCTTACAAAAAGTTGACTTTTGGCAAAAGCAAACATCCCAATCACAGCAGGCCATGTCACATCCTCTGGCCAATTGGGATTGTTTATACTTTCCATTTGCTAGCCAAACCTAACACCAAGCCAAGCAAAAACAGGCCAGAGCATCACACACACAAAAATCATCCCATTTGCATTTTCCTTCGAATCTGCCTCCTCACCTCACAAACATTCCAACAAGTTTCATTAACCTTTTCACCATGTTCCATTGAGTAGAAACCAATAAGATTCAAGCCTGAAACCAGCATGAACTGAGCTTCACCATTTCTCATCCTCAAAACCAAAACTCTTCGAATCCCTTTATCCAACCATCAAACACACCATTTTTCTTCACCAACAAGTCAAGCACATCAAAAGGAGTCAAAACCACCCTTCACATTGACCTGAAGCTGCCTATACACAGAGCTCATTTTCTGCTATATCAGATTGGAACCTCTCAAAATAGCTTGCTTAAGCTCATTCCAAGCCTGCCATTAGCATCAGGAGGATCAATGGAGTAAGTTGGCACCAAGAAGCAGTCCAGAAAGCCCAGAAATTGAAGCTTCCAACTCAGGTATGAACATGAACATTTTCTTTCAAAGCTTGCATTTTAAGTTATAATCTGTTTGCTTATGCTTTGCTGGTCATGGGGATGCTTTCAGAATCAAAAATAAGTGAGAAATGGGTTTGTATGATCCTTCTGAAATTTTGCCCGTGGATTGTGTTTCTTTCGATTCGTTTGGTTCATGGTGTTTAAATGATGTTTGAGCATAGATTCGTGTCCTAGGATGTTAGAGGATCACTTAGGTGTGTTTAATTTGTGGAATAGATGCCTGAATCATGTTTTAGGGTTTTTGGGGTGCCAGAGAAGATGATCGGAGCTTCTCTCCGGTCACCTGAATGTGGTTAGCCCTAATCTCAGGTCATTAAGTGTGTTTGAATATTGGGCGTTGGATTGGTTGACTCAGTGGACTTCCCGCGCGCATGAAGGGCCCAGATCCTCTTGCTTTGCCCTAATCCACTTATTTAGATTAATTAATTCATAATTAGGTTAATTAACTCAGATGCAATCCTGGCCACTAGATCTGGCGCCAGTCAACGTATTCAAACCCAGATTCAATCCCTGCCTTTCATTCGTTTGACTTTCCATTTATTTTGATTTAATTTCATTTCTTTTCATTTTATTTGCATAATTTATTAAAAATAGTAAAACTTGTCTAAAAATTATGAAATTTTTTATCCTGAATTTCATTAATTTTTATGACACAAAAATATTTTTGTTTTTATTTTTAGCATTAAAAAAGTATTTTTAAATATTTAAAAGATTATTTTTAATTGATTAATGGGAATTAATTTATTAAAAATACTTTTAGGTATTTAAAAATCACCCAAAAATTCATGAAATGTTCTAAGACATTTAGAAACATTGTCCAACCTTCAAACCAAATTTCTTTTTTGATCTTGATGCATTTTGAGAATTTTTCATTGAATTAAAATCATTTTTGTGCATTAATTTGATCCATAGTTCAAAAAATCATTTCTGCCTATTCATGAGGAGTTGGACATTGATTCTTCTTGCATTGCATTATGTTTAGCATGTAGTTTTTGAGATAAAATGGCCATGATTTGATCTTGCATTTTCAAATTGTTTGACATTTCTTTTGTTTGGAAACCCTAAAAACCCTAAAAACTTGTGAAAATCATAACTTAAGATTGGTTAAGAGTTGAGGCCTCTCCTTTGGGCAGTGATTTAGTATGGGATTAGGGGTCCTTTGTGTGGCATTTTCCATTTTTTATCTTAGGGTTTGCTTTTGGTTTTGGTTTGTGATAGATGTTTGATTCATAAACCCTAATTTGGGCTTCCATATGCATCCATCTTGCATTCTCTTGCATAACATGACTTGCCATGACATTCCATGCTTCCATGTGATTCATTTGACATCATAAGACATATTGAAAGCATGTTTGATCATTGCATCATGTATTTGCCATGTTGTATGTCATGTGCACTTCATAACTTTTCATGTGTTTTCATGGTTCTTAACTTGCTTCATTTGCATTCATAAGCTTGTGTGATCATTTCCATGTGTTGCCTCATGTTTGTAGCATCTCATAACATCATTAGCATTATGTATGTGCTTCTGGTTTTGTTTCTCATCATTTCATCCCATCCCATTTTGCATTGCATTGCATTTCTTTTCTAACCTTTCAGGTGGTAAGTGACTTTGAGAAGTGAATTTGCCTTCACTTCTCATAACTTTTCTTCTCATCTCTCTTGCATCCATGCTGCATTTTTATATGTGTTTGAGTTTGAGCTTGCTCATTCTTCTTCTTCCCACTTTCTCTCTTCAAGTGACTTGACTTCTTGAATGAAGCAAGTTACTTTGCTTCTCTTGATCCTTTCATCTGCTTCCTGGTGGTTCCATTGAAGACTTCTCTTGTAAAACCTCACAAACCTTAGGGACAACCAAGCATGACAATGATTAGGGTTTTTGATTAGTCTCCCCTCTTAGTTTTAGCTTTGTGTCTCTTTTGAGTCTTCTCTTCTCACCTCATAATCAGGGACTAAACCCTAAAGGCTTTAAGGCTTTGTGATTAAGCTTATGCCTGCATCCTTCTCTTAGGATGGAGTGTATAACTTTAATCCTAAGTGTTGAACCCTTAATGTGTTTAACTCCCTTAATCAATTCACTTAATAATCATCAAGACATCACACTTGTAACTTGGGCCTTGCATTAGGGTTCTAATTCTTCCTTAATTGGTTAAGAAGGACTAACCCTAGTGTTAATGGACAAGTCCCCCTCAAGTTGTCTTACAAATCATAAAACTCACTTCATCATCATATCATTAAATAAAATCCACTTAATCAAAGGCTTGTTTTGTCATGAGTTTAATCCCTAATCATGGATTAAGTTGAGGAGTTTTCCTCAGCTTAAACATTCTCATCTATTATCCTTCAATTAGGATGGTGTAATGAGTCTGTTTAATCCTTGATTATGGCTTAACCTCATTACTTAACACTAAACAAAAACAACAAAAACACCTAAATAATCACAAGTAGGTTAATGATCTTAATCCTACATCAGGGTAATTAAGTGTGAGAATCTGACTTCACACTTAAGGTATTCTCATTACCCCTAATCAGAGGGAAGATGTGATGAGTTTACTAAATCCATTGGTTTAGACTTAAGCTCATTAACTTATGACAAACTTTCAAAAGCAATAAAAGACTGAAAATACAAAAACAAACAATAATCGTCTCCTCCGGGATTCTTTTCTCATCTCATTCACTCACAACCGAGAACTTGCTTCTTTCGTCTAATGCAA
Source organism: Lathyrus aphaca (assembly GCA_963966055.1). NCBI lineage: Eukaryota > Viridiplantae > Streptophyta > Magnoliopsida > Fabales > Fabaceae > Lathyrus > Lathyrus aphaca. Next base: position 267,141,753 of record OZ014519.1, read on the forward strand.
GACAGTTTGCATCTGTGCCAGACAGATCATACACTTGAGCATAGGCAAGTAAGCAGTTCATCAGTCAATTTATCTTCAGTCTCTTTGGGTCGAACTACGGTGTTCTGACTTCCTCATTGCACGAGAGGATACGTAGGCATAACTTAACAGTTATCGAACAAAAGTCTCTGTATATTCCCCCTCTTTCCAGTTTCATTCTTTTAGCCTCATTATCTTGAGCATATTCTCATTCCTGCACTGACACTTTCATATTTCACTTCACTTTTCCCTTGCACTGACACCTGTATATTCTTTTCCAGTTACTTTATACACAAATTGCACTGACACTACCCCTTTTAAAACACAAATCTTTTAAGCGTGGATCCCGTCGAGTACGACGGACAATCTGGGTGCTAATACCTTCCCAGGTTGTAACCAACCCCCTTTCTCAGTCTCTCTGGTTCGCAACCGTCTTATCCATCTTTTTCTAGGTCTATGCAGCATTGCCTTTCCTCCGGGATAAAAATGCCTAGCTGGCGACTCTATTCACCTCCAGTGAGTTCATGACTGTGTGTTCTCATTGTCCCTTTCGCCGACCGTTCGCGTCTGTACCTTTATCTGGTCCTTTCCCATTTATCGGGAGCGACACATAAGCATCATAACATCATAACATCATTGATCATATGTGTTTCTTTTTATTCTCAGGGTTTATACTACTTCCGATTCCCAGTCACCTTGCTTCTTCAAGATGAAGACTCCAAGGAAGAAGAATGTCCATTATACTGGCCCAAGGACAACAGGATTTGAGGAATACCATACAGGGGCTCACTCCTCCTCAGACTTACCCTCCTGTAACCACTCCAGAGGTTCAACTGAACCCCCCAACAACAACAATGGAACAGGTGGAACCTCGGTTCCAGAGGCTGGCATACCAACCCTCATTTCTGTGATGGCCCGACAAGAGGATCAGTTCCCTCCTCTTAACAATGATATGGGATTTGGCGTGGAAGGAAATTTTCAGGACTTCTTGTTGCTTGCTGAAAAGGTCAAGGCCCTTGAGTGTAAAGACACTCTTAGGATAAATGTATCTGACATGGGCTTAGTTCCTGGGGTGGTCATCCCTCCCAAATTTAGGCCACAAACTTTTGATAAGTATAACGGTAACTCCTGCCCCAAAACTCACTTGCAGGCGTTTTACCGAAAGATTGCTGCCCATACTAGGGATGAGAAACTCTGGATGTACTATTTCCAGGATAGTCTCTCTGGAGGTTCCTTAGAATGGTATATAAGTTGGAGAGAAGCTCTGTTCGAAGCTGGAAAGAGTTGGGAGAAGCTTTTCTTAAACAATATCAGTACAACATTGATATGGCGCCTAGTCGCACTCAGCTCCAAAGTCTGACACAGAAAAATTCGGAGAGCTTCAAAGATTATGCTTAGAGGTTGCGTGAAGTGGCCGCCAGGGTACAACCACCGTTGCTAGAAAGAGAAATGGTAGACCTTTTCATGGACACCTTTCCTGGGCATTTCATGGAAAGGTTGGCTGGGTGTTCTTCAAGCGGTTTTTCAGATATTATCTTGACTGGAGAGAGGATAGAGAGTTAGATTAAGCAGGGAAATATCCAGAATGGTGGCGCTTCAGCTTCCGGTGTCAAGAAACCTTTCATGAAGAAGAGGGAAGGAGAGACTGGGGCAGTGTATGCACAACGAAGTGGAGGTAATAAAGGTGTTTATCAGCAAGTGGCTCCTGTCACTATCTCAGCTCAGCATAATCAACAACAAGTTCAACAACCGCAACAGTAGCGCCAACAAGGTTATCAGCAACAGAGGGCTCCCCGTCCCTATTATTCTCAAAAGACCAGAGAAAGGCATCTTGAAACTCCACCTATGTCTTACTCACATCTCTTGAAGAATCTTCTCCAACTCCAAATGATCCATCTCTGAACTTTATAACCTCCGAGGCCGGGGAAACTCCCCGAAGGTTATGATACAAACGCCTAATACGAATTCCATTCTGGAGCCCCCGGTCATACTACAGAAAACTGCAAAGCCCTGAAGCACGTCGTTCAAGACTTGTTAGATTCCAAAGAGATTAATTTTTCTCCCACTTCGAACATGATACAAAACCCCATGCCTCCTCATGGAGGTACAATTGGGGCAATTGATGACGGAGAGAATCTGAATTTGGTGCATGATGTTAATAACCTGCAAACTCCGTTGAGTGTTGTCAAAGCATGTTTGGCCCAGAAGGGTATCTTTCCGGGTTGTAAGAATGATTGTCCAGATTGTGTTAAAGCTCTTGATGGTTGTGAACAATTGAAAAAGAGGGTACAAAGTATGATTGATGAAGGGGTCCTGCAGTTTGACAAAGTTGCAAAAGAGAAAGAAATTTCTACGATGACCATTTTCTATGATCCATCACAAGCTCCTCTTCAAGCCAGAGTGGCACCAATAACTATCACTACTACAGGGCCAGTGATGTACCAAAGTGATAAGGCCATCCCATGGCATTACGGAGGTGAAGTGTATTGCAACGGACAGAAGCAAGATTTAGCCACACCTAGTATATCTCCAGCCCAGGTAGAGAATGTTGGGGTAGGAGGTTTTACTAGGAGTGGAAGATTGTTTGCGCCTGAGACACTCAGAAACAGTGTAATACCACCTAGAGATACAACAGAAGCCTAAGCCAAGGCTAGGGGGAAGCAACTAGTAACTACCAATGAGCCCACACCTGTGGTTGACCCTGATATTACATTTGACAAAGAAGCTTAAGAGTTTTTAAGAATCATCAAGAAGAGCGATTATAAAATCGTGGACCATTTGCAACATACTCCATCAAAGATCTCCATATTATCTCTGTTAATATGTTCTGACTCTCACAGAAAAGCTCTCTTGAACATCCTGAACAAAGCCTATGTACCTCAGGATATCTCAGTGAACCAACTAGAAACTGTGGTGTCTAGTGTGAACGCCAGTCATGGAATGGGTTTCACTGACATGGACCTAACATCTGAGGGTCGTGCCCACAATCGGGAACTGCATATTTCTTTGGAGTGTAAGGGTGCAATGTTATCTCATGTATTGGTGGATACAGGGTCATCCCTGAATATTCTTCCCAAGAAGGCATCAATGAAGTTGGATTACGACAGAGTTATTATGAAGCCCAATGACTTGGTGGTTCGAGATTTTGATGGGTCGAGAAGATCAGTTTTTAGGGAAGTGGACTTGCCGATCAAGGTAGGGCCACAAATCTTCAATACCACATTCTATGTAATGGATATCTGATCACACTAAAATTCACCGTGTTTCTGACTCCGATTTCGCATGCATTCTTAGCTTTTATTGTTGTTTTGTTTTGTTATTACTTTGTTTTCTTATGTTTTCAGGTTTTTATAATAATCGGGGCTTGAATCGAGAAAAGGAGCGAAAAAGGAGTGAAAACGGACGTAAACCTAGAAATTCAGCGTTTTGCACTTACGGCACCCACCGTGGCGGGCGCCATGGGGTTAGCCATGATGTGGCCACGTCTAGAGACCACTCCTCAACCTCCAAGACCCACGATCCCCACTCTCCAATCCCCTGTAGGCACCATGGCGGGCGCCATGACCTTGTGGCGGGCGCCACAAGGCAAATTTCAGTAACCTCCACTTTTTAGTGGAGGGGCATCCCAGTCTTTTCATGCTTTCAGTTTTCCTATAAATAGGACCTTAGATTTTCATTTTTCTTCATCCAGAATTATATTTCTCTAGGCATATATCAGTTTCAAAGCAGTTGCCATTCCACATCGGGGTGTTTCTGCAATCGAGTGATCGAGTCTGTAATCTGTCTGTGCGATCGAGTTTTGGAGCACTCTGGAGGAAGTTAATCCTGCCGCCATTTTAATTCAAGTTCGTATTTTACTTTATTTATTTCTGCACCGCTTTACTTTATTTATTTCCTGCACTCGCACTTTATTTTCGTTTATTTCCTGCACTCGCTTTACTTTCCTTTATTTCTCGCACTCGCTTTAAATTACTTTATTTCTCGCACTCGCACTAAATTCATTTACTTTCCGCACTCGCACTAAATTACTTTTATGAAAAATTATAAAAAGAATCTTTACTTTATCATGTCTAACTAATTCCATTAAGGTTAGAATGTAAGGATCGTGATTAAACCAGTAATCAGTATAATTGTTCGTGGAAACACCTAAGGGCTATTTTATCTTTCAATTCAAGTAATTGTTTTTAACTATTTCAAAAACAGCCAAAAGCGCTTTGTCTAGTTTATTAGGAGTTTTTAGATTAAAAAGAAAAGAGATTTTAAAACGATTTTCGGACGCGTTATGAGATTTAGAGTCTGGTTCACAAGAACCTCTTTTTGCTAAGAAGTCCAGGTTAAAATACTTTTCAACTTTGTTAAGATACTACATTTCTTAAAAATAGGTTTACTACTCTAACGCAGTACGCACCTTTTTATCCGTGACAATAGGAGGGGTTGATTAGAGAGTACAACTCGGTTCTGAATACGCGAAAGCGACAGTTCCTGTTAAATTAGTTCTTTTCAAAGGAGAAAACATTGCCCATAAGTAGTTCCATTAACAAGTACTGGATTATCATTGATTACGTGAATTACATTCGAGCCTGTCTTTTATTTATTATTTAAAATTATAATTTTATTTACCATTGCACCCTTACTAAAACCCTTATATTTAGTTGCCTTAGATACACACCATAACAACAGGTACGATAGATTGACACTTGGTATCTGTGGATTCGACAATCTTTTATATTACTCTGACGTGTTCGTACACTTGCGAAAAACACGCATCAAGTTTTTGGCGCCGTTGCCGGGGACCAATTTCGTCAAATTTCATTACCCTGTAGTTATATCGTTTAGACTAAGGTTGTTACCCACCGGTCAATGCGAAAGACTCGCAGTGCCGGAAGTTTAGTAGACCCTCTAGCTGAACCTGAACGTTACGTTCGCGCACGTTTTTTTTCCCATAGGAATAGGAGAGCTATGGCCGAAGATCAAAACCGAAGACCTCTTAAGGACTTCGCCCAACCATCAAACGAGGAACCTAGTTCCAGTATAGTAAACCCCGCTATCCCAGCCAATAATTTTGAACTTAAACCATCCCTGCTGCAATTAGTGCAACAGAGACAATTCGCAGGTCTCGCTACTGATAACCCAAACCAACATTTAAAAAACTTTCTTCAGTTAGCAGACACCTTTAAAACCAATGGAGCTTCTCCTGAGGCAATACGCTTAAGATTATTTCCCTTTTCCCTCAGAGATAAAGCTCTATCATGGTTAGATTCCCTTCCACCCAATTCAATAACAACTTGGGATGACCTTAGAAAAGTTTTCCTTGCTAGATATTTTCCCCCAAGTAAGACCACTCTTCTTCGAAACCTAGTAACTAGATTTACCCAACACCAAGGAGAGTCGTTGTTCGAAGCCTGGGAGAGATATAAAGAACTATTAAGAGCATGCCCACATCATGGCTTAGAGAATTGGCTAATCATTCAAACCTTCTATAATGGACTTCATTATAACACTAAAATGACCATCGACGCTGCCGCTGGTGGCGCACTGATGAACAAACCTTACCCTGAAGCTAGTGCCCTTATCGAGGATATGGCCAAAACCATCAATCATGGGGAGTAGAACGAGCGACAGTGGAAAAGAAGGAAGCCCAAGGAGGAATACATGAGCTAAGATCTATAGACATGATGCAGGCTAAAATGGACGCGTTGGCCCTTAGAGTCGAACATATGTGTACAACTCCGAATACTGTAGCCGCAGTTTCGCCGAATTGTGAGATATGTGGAACGCAAGGACACCAATCCGCCGAATGCAATCTGTTGAATGAAACCAACACTGAGCAAGTGAACTATACCCAAGGGAACCCATTTTCAAACACATATAACCCTGGATGGAGGAATCACCCAAACTTCTCCTACAAAAATAATAACCCTATTCAAAATACCGCACCTCCGAGACAACAAGGTTACCAAGCCCCAAGAACAAATCAACCTATGCAACCTGTACCACCAAGTCCGAGCTTTGAGGAAGTTGTAAAAGATTTTATCGTTGCTCAAAAACAACAAAAAAAAGAGTTCATGAACCAAAACGTCCATGTTAACGAACTGATTACCAAGTTAGGAACCAAGGTTGATCAAATTATTACTCATAATAAGATGCTTGAAACCCAGATCTCTCAGGTAGCATTAAACCAAGCCCCACAGACTACACCTGGAGGACAGTTCCCTGGACAACCTCAACAAAACCCGAAAGGGCAAGCCAATGCCATTACTCTACGAAGTGGAACCGCTTATAAGGAACCTTTAAACCCTAGATTAAGTGAGCCCGAAACTTCTGAGAGGAATGAGGAAAAGGAACCAGAGAAGCCTGAAACCCCGAAAAGTCAAGAAAAAGGAGAAGAACCTAAAAATAAAACCTATGTACCACCACCGCCATATAAACCACCAATACCTTACCCTCAAAGATTAAAGAAAACCCAAATCGATAATCAATATCAAAAATTCGTTAAGGTTATAGAAAAACTTCACGTAGAAATCCCCTTTACAGAAGCCATCACCCAAATACCTTCTTATGCTAAGTTTCTCAAAGACATACTTACGAATAAACGTAGACTTGAAGATCCGAAACCCGTGGAATGTAATTCTATTTCCGAAAATAGGTTAGCAAAGAAAGATAAAGATCCCGGAAATTTTTCCATTCCTTGTATTTTGGGGAATCATGTCATCGAAAAAGCTTTTCTAGACTTAGGAGCTAGTGTGAGCTTAATGCCTTTAGCAGTTTGTGAGAGATTAAACTTAGGAGAATTACAACCTACTAAGATGTCACTTCAATTAGCCGATAGATCCGTTAAATATCCTATAGGCATACTTGAAGACGTCCTTGTTAGGATAGGTCAGCTGTTTATACCTACTGATTTTGTTGTCATGGACATTAAAGAAGATGACGACATACCAATCCTCCTAGGTACACCGTTCTTATCGACTGCTGGAGCTGTGATAGATGTTAAAAAAGGGAAACTAACTTTTGAGGTAGGTGACGAGAAGATAGAATTTATATTGTCAAAATTTCTTATGGCACCTGTGATAGGAGATGCCTGTTATGCCTTAGATATCATCGAAGAATGTATTAGGGAATTAGAACAAGAAGAAGAAACTGAATCTATAAAATTGCCATCAACCCTTATTTTGGAAGATGACAATTATAAAAGACCCTACATTGATGATAACCTTCACAAATGTTTATCTCTTACCCCAGATCCTATGCCTTGCCCTATGAAACCGACCGTAAAACTTAAGGAACTGCCTAAAAACCTGAGATATGAATTTCTTGATGAAGATATGAACCGTCCAGTTATAGTCAGTGCTACCTTAAACCAAGAAGAAACCGATCAATTATTAGAAGTTTTACGTAGGTACCCCTCAGCCTTAGGATATAAGATCTCTGATCTAAAAGGAATAAGCCCATCCGTATGCATGCATCAGATTTTGCTTGAAGAAGATTCAAAACCTTCCAGAGAACACCAACGAAGAATAAATCCTATAATGAGTACTGTAGTTAAGACTGAAGTTCTTAAGTTACTAGAGGCAGGTATAATATATCAGATCTCGGACAGTAAATGGGTGAGTCCTGTGCATGTAGTACCTAAAAAGGGAGGCATCACAGTCGTGCAAAACGAGAAGGGCGAACCTGTAGCAAAAAGAACCGATGGAGGTTGGCGTATGTGCATAGATTATAGAAAATTAAATAAAGCAACTAGGAAGGACCATTTCCCATTACCATTCATAGACCAAATGTTGGAGCGCCTAGCCAGACACTCTTACTTTTGTTACCTAGATGGATATTCAGGATTCTTCCAAATACCTATTCACCCCGAAGATCAAGAAAAAACTACCTTTACATGCCCAGTTGGAACTTTTGCCTATAGAAGAATGCCTTTTGGACTTTGTAATGCTCCTGCAACTTTCCAACGCTGCATGATGTCTATCTTTGCTGATTATTTAGATGGAATTATGGAAGTATTTATGGACGATTTCTCAGTTTGTGGATCAGATTTCAAAAATTGTCTTGTCAACCTTGAGAAAATCCTGGAGAGATGTGTGGAGGTAAACCTTGTGCTAAATTGGGAAAAATGTCATTTCATGGTCACCGAAGGGATTGTTTTAGGACATATAGTTTCCGAAAAAAGTATAGAGGTAGATAAAGCAAAAATTGAAGTCATAGAGAATCTAAAACCGCCGAAGACTATCAGGGAGATAAGAAGTTTTCTTGGACATGCCGGATTTTACCGACGTTTTATCAAGGATTTCTCCAAAATAACAAAGCCCTTAACTGGTCTTTTAATGAAAGATGCTGAATTTAACTTCGATGAAAAATGTACTGAAGCATTTAATCTTCTGAAGCAAGCTCTGATTTCAGCACCTATAATGAAACCCCCTGATTGGTCAGAACCGTTTGAGATAATGTGTGACGCCAGTGATTATGCTGTTGGAGCCGTTCTAGGTCAGAGAAAAGATAAGAAGTTACACGTAATTTATTATGCCAGTAGAACCCTAGACGCTGCACAGCTCAACTACGCAACAACCGAAAAAGAGCTCCTAGCTGTAGTTTTCGCAATAGACAAATTTAGATCTTATCTAGTAGGAGCCAAGATTATAGTTTATACCGACCATGCTGCCATTCGTTACTTACTTAGCAAAAAGGATGCCAAGCCTAGGTTACTTCGATGGATTCTATTATTACAAGAGTTTGATTTGGATATCCGTGATAAGAAAGGCACTGATAATGTGGTAGCTGATCACCTATCTAGGCTAGAATACCTGAAACCTGATTCAGTACCCATAAACGACGATTTTGCCTATGATAGACTGATAGCCCAACTAGAAACTATTGAAGATGATAACCCAGACTCTCATGAGCAATTTCATAAATCCTTAGCTATAAGCAATGTACCTTGGTATGCAGATTTTGTTAATTACCTAGCCGCTGACATCATACCCCCTGATCTAAACTACCACCGGAAGAAGAAGTTCTATAGTGATGTGAGAAACTTCTATTGGGACGAACCATTTCTTTTCAAGAGAGGTAAAGATGGCATTTTCCGCCGTTGTGTTCCAGAAGAAGAGGTAAATAATATAATTGAGCATTGTCACTCTGCACCCTATGGTGGACATGCGAGCACATCTAAGACCTACGCCAAGATTCTTCAAGCTGGCCTATTCTGGCCTACTATGTGGCGTGATGTCCATGCTTTCATTGTCAAGTGTGATAGATGCCAACGCACAGGAAATATTTCAAGACGTAATGAAATGCCGTTAAGAAATATCCAAGAAGTAGAACTCTTAGACGTATGGGGTATAGACTTTATGGGACCGTTCCCACCATCTTTTGGAAATCAGTACATATTAGTAGCCGTTGACTACGTGTCTAAATGGATTGAAGCTATCGCCGCACCCACAAACGACACCAGAGTAGTCATCAAATTATTAAAAAATTATATATTTCCTAGGTTTGGAACACCCCGTTTAGTCATAAGTGATGGAGGATCACACTTCATATCGAGAATATTTGATAAACTTTTAAGCAAGTATGGAGTTAAGCATAGAGTAGCAACACCATACCACCCACAGACCAATGGACAAGTGGAAGTATCTAACAGGGAGATCAAACAAATCCTCGAGAAGACTGTCTCTATATCTAGAAAGGATTGGTCACAGAAACTTCAAGAAGCATTATGGGCCTATAGAACCGCTTTCAAAACCCCTATAGGAACAACCCCTTATCAACTGGTCTATGGAAAATCATGTCATTTACCTTTTGAGTTAGAGCATAAGGCCTATTGGGCCATCAAAACTTTGAATTTGGATTACTTGACAGCTGGTGAGAAACGTATCCTTGATATCCACAAGTTAGAAGAGTCAGACAATCTGCCTACGAAAATGCCATCATATACAAAGAAAGAACAAAAGCTTGGCATGACAAAAGAATCATAAGAAGAGACTTCAAAATAGGCGATCCTGTTCTCCTGTTCGATTCTAGGTTACGACTATTTCCAGGTAAACTCCGTTCGAGATGGACTGGCCCTTTCGAAGTATCTAAGATCCTAAGATCCGGTGCTATTGAAATCAAGAACCAAACATGTAAACCGTTCATCGTCAATGGACAGAGGTTGAAGCCCTACGAAGGAGGTGACATCCCAACAACATACACCTGCCATACTCTGAGTGATCCACCATATCCTTCCAATGATGTTTAAAAATCGGTCGTCGAGCTAATGACGTTAAACAAGCGCTGCATGGGAGGCAACCCATGGTTTTCTTATTTATGTACTTTTTATTTATTTTTACTTTATTTTAATTTGTTTATTTTATTTTTATGTCAGGACTAACAATTGAATGTTTTATGTGCTTTCAGGACTTGTTTGCTAACCTTGTACAGAATGCAGAACCCTAATGACATGCACATGGCCTTTATAGACGACGCACAAAGAGAGCGTTACTATGTCCACATGAGACGCCCTATGGCTCCTACCAGGTACCCTGACCATGACTGCATGGATGCCTTGGGGATAGAGCCAAGCGTCAGATTTTTATGCCATCAACTCCACTGGGGCCAGTTTGACTACAGGAACAACACTTATAGGAACTTGACTCTTGAGTTCCTCAGCTCGTTTCATCATGACCCTTGGGCTGGACCCGATGGACTCGCTGTTTTTAGGTTGTTCGGGATTGACTACTCATTCTCTCACAAAGAGTTTGGTGATTTGCTAGTTTTCCAGACTACTCCTGATGCTATTCTAGAGACTCCGATGGGGTATTTTATGAGCAGAGAAGTGGAAAAATTTTGGACTAAAATATCAGGCGGAGGGAGCCAAGATCCTTCTACCCAGTTTTCTCAGGTAATCCACAACCCTGCATTGAGGTACTTCCAGATGATTCTAGCACATTCTTTCCTAGGTTTGCCAGATACAGAGACACTGCTAAGTGAAGAGGAGATTTTCCTACTGTTTTGTGCAACTCAGTCTCGCCCTGTTGCTTGTGGCAACTTTCTGTTGAAGGGCCTTGCTAGTGTTGCCAGATCAGCAGTAGGCATCATACATATCGGTGGGATTGTTACACAGATAGCTACTGCATTGGGTCTGTCTCGCAAGCTATTGCACCTCAGGACCTTCTGCTGCTACACCACCCTGGATATTGATTTTTGTCTTGATAGAGGACTGATGAGGAGGGCTTCTTTTGAGCCCAACATGTTTAGATTGCTGATCGACGGTGAAGCGATACACTATTTTACATTACCAGATCAACTGATGACCAGTGTCCATGATCCTGAAAACTGGAGTTATGCTCTGGAGGGTTATGGAGAGACTGTCGAAGAGCCGAAATCGCCTCCCGCCGCTGAGTACACTCCTACACCTCTTACTCCCCGAATCACTGTTATGTCTAACAATATGTCTCTGCAGCCACCTGACCTACAAACACAGATTTATGAGCTCCGTAAGGAGACTGCCCTGCTCAAGCAGGAAGTGGCAGACTTGGAGTTACAGGTGCATGTTTCTGATCTCACTCATGCCTCAGAGGCCGATGCTCTATATCAGGCGATTGAAGAGCTTCGGAGGGAGATAGCTGAGATTCGTGGATCAAGCCAGGAGAAGAAACCTACCACATGACTCATTCTACACTGACATCGCTACCCTAGTATTTAATTTCCTTTTTACGCTTTATTTTATTTATCGCATTTCCAGACATATATTACTTTATTGCAGCTTTTATATTTTCATGTACTTTGAATTCCTTATATATATACATATTATGCACTAATGTTAATCTTTCTTTTTCTTTTTTGATTTTTAATTATTTTATTTTTGTCGTGCAAAGGAAAAAAAATATAAGACAAAAATATTTTCATTTTTTGTCTTCACAAAAAAATGCAAGCCTCATCATGCCTTGAAAAGAAGAAGAAAACGCTATCCAGACCCCCCCGAAGACCAAAGGTGCAAGGAAGGCCCAAAAGGAGGATCCAAAAACCCAAGGCCCAGGAATTGGCCTTGTGGCGGGCGCCATAGGCCCTGTGGCGGGCGCCACACCGTACCAACAACATATACGGGGCTGAATCCCCATTTCCACCATTTTCATCCCTTTCTTCATCAAAAACCCATTTTTGCAACCTTCCAAAACCTCCTTGAACCCCATTAAAGCTCCCCCATTTCCAAAATACCCTTCATCCATAAAACATATCCAACATCCATTTCCATTTTCATCCATCAAAAACCAAAAAAATCAAAACTTTATCATTCCCCTCATAAACCACTTTTCTACCATTTTCACTACCTAAGGAGCTATCAACAATGGAGTTCAACGGATTTCTTCTTCGTGATGGAAGACCGGGCGATAGGCAACGAAAAATTATTCAGAGGCTTCAAAGTCGAGAAATTTTCTCGACTAGGTACGTCGACGATAACTGTCTGTATGCTTTGGGTATTTATCATAGTGTTTTTAATTTATTAGAATTTCTAGGCTTGCATAATATTTTCATTAATCAGGAACCTACCTATGAGAAACTGACAATTGAGTTTTTGTGTTCTTTGATATACACTGTCAGTCCTAACACTGCTAGCACTGTCGGTACTGTTATTTTTAGACTGTTTGGAATTGAATATGAATTCAGTACCAACGAGCTAGCAGGTTTGTTAGGAATCCCTCATAGGGAAGGTGCGATCTGTGAGGCACCTTTGGATGCGGAATGGTCGGCCGAGGTATTTACCTTCTGGCTAAGGCTTTCAAGTACTTCAATTAATTCTTTTGAAGGGATACTTGCGTCGACCATTCACAACCCGGCCATAAGAGTTTTTAGACTTCTTTTGGCATGTACTATTTTTGGCCGGGAAAGTCCAAACAAGGTAAATGCTCGTGAACTCCTATTTTTGCAAGGATGCCTCACTAGAACCCACATCAATCCGGTCCCGTTTATGCTTGCCCACATGACTTTATTTACTAATAAAACAGGATCAATTGTTTTTGGAGGGCTTGTTACGTCTATTGCTCGGGATCTTGGCCTGAACGATGAGATAGCTACACTTGAACCACTACCTCCTCGCACAATTAATTTAAAATTTCTAAAAGACATGAAATTGTGCCGAACGAGGAGAGAAGGTGGTTATGAGTTGATGGTTCATGGGGTAGCTATCCCATCTGTTGCTTTACCATGCAGTAGACGTACTGATGTATGTGATGAAAGGAACTGGACCTATGATCTTAATGCTCCACGTGTTTTGGGTCCACTTCCTCCTAATATTCCCGATGGGGAGGCACATGACACTGATGAAGAGTATGATCGGAGAGAGCAGTCTCCCATCCCTCACATGTCCCCCCATCGTCCTTCACAGTCACACACTGCACCATCTTCCTCTAACCCTGTTGTAGGTACTGCTCCTGGATTCTTTGTCACCGAGGAGATGTGGCGTGATATGACAACTAGAGAAGAAAGGCGTGATGGCCTTCTCTCTACTATTTCACAACAGCTGACGGACAACATGAGCTTCATGCAACAATTGCGATTGGTTTCGGATCGTGCTTATAGCAACGTTTGCCGTACCTTGAACGATATCTCATTAGAGCAGAACCGTCAGAGAGAGTTCAACAGCCGACACTACCAGCTTGTAGAGGCCACTCAGGGTTCCATCTTAGGTAACCTTCGAGAGGTCCAGAGTGCTCAGGCTGCTTTATCAGCACGACTCGACCGGAGGGACCAGCATCGTAGTAGATCCCGTCGTTCCCGACCATCACAGCAGGACGGCGAAGGCACCAGTGCTCCTCCTCAGTAGTCTTTTTCAGGTTACCCCCCTTATCTTATTTCGAAACATTGGGGACAATGTTCGATTTAAGTGTGGGAGGGGATTTTATTGCTTTCTGTCATTTCCCTTTTTAGTTAATTATTTCCTTTCAGTTATTTCCCTTTTCAGTAATTTATTTTTCTTAGATAATGCATGAGTCTGACGAGTCACCAGTATAGTGTATTTTTAGTTCATCTTCATTTTTTCCCATTTCCTTAGCCTTACCAGAAAAAATTTTAAAAAGAAAATAATGTTGTTTCACATGTTTTTTTGGGCTTTGAGACAGGTTTAGATTAGGATGTGGTGACTTAGGTCAACTTTTTGAAACATCAGAACCATTTTAGCACCATAGACCTCTTGAATATAGGAATCACTCCTAAAACCCACCACCATGGCCTTTATTATCATTTAAAAATTGTCCTAAGTAGTTTATTTTAGCAGTCAGCTCCGGCCTAAGCATGCTCTATGTAGGGGGTCGATGAACATAAGTGAATGATCCAGTGCTAATAAAAAAAAAAGAAAAGAAAGGCAAACTCTGGTATAGGTGACCCTCACAAAGTCATTTAAACCGAAAAAAAAAGAGAAGAAAAAAATTTTGCCACAAAAAGAAAAAAAATTGCAAGTCACCTATTGTTAGTTGGTTCAGAGGTATCTGGCACTGAACTTGGTAGGGCGGATTACGATGCGATCCCCCGCAGCTACATTTAGGCGAAATAAAAACAGGTTTACACATGTTTATGTGCCAGAAACCTTATGTTATGGATCAGAATCACTAACCGGTCACTCTACTATGAAGCATGTACGGATAACGGGCTTAATGTGATTGCGCCTGAATGAAAAGGACACAAAAAGATGAGAAGATAGGCCTAGGTATTGTGGTATGATATGGAGTGGTTAATATAGGATTGAAGTTTGTGTTTGTGTTACTATGGTACCCTTAGTTCACTTAGTTAGTATCTGTCACTGCATCCTGACTTGAACTTAGAAGCCTTTTAGCCCAAAGACACGTGTTGACACCATATTTTCTTAAGCTTTAATGTTTGCTTGAGGACAAGCAAAGGTTTAAGTATGGGAGAATTTGATCACACTAAAATTCACCGTGTTTCTGACTCCGATTTCGCATGCATTCGTAGCTTTTATTGTTGTTTTGTTTTGTTATTACTTTGTTTTCTTATGTTTTCAGGTTTTTATAATAATCGGGGCTTGAATCGAGAAAAGGAGCGAAAAAGGAGTGAAAACGGACGTAAACCTAGAAATTCAGCGTTTTGCACTTACGACACCCACCGTGGCGGGCGCCATGGGGTTAGCCATGACGTGGCCACGTCTCAAGACCACTCCTCAACCTCCAAGACCCACGATCCCCACTCTCCAATCCCCTGTAGGCACCATGGCGGGCGCCATGACCTTGTGGCGGGCGCCACAAGGCAAATTTCAGTAACCTCCACTTTTTAGTGGAGGGGCATCCCAGTCTTTTCATGCTTTCAGTTTTCCTATAAATAGGACCTTAGATTTTCGTTTTTCTTCATCCAGAATTAGATTTCTCTAGGCATATATCAGTTTCAAAGCAGTTTCCATTCCACATCGGGGTGTTTCTGCAATCGAGTGATCGAGTCTGTAATCTGTCTGTGCGATCGAGTTTTGGAGCACTCTGGAGGAAGTTAATCCTGCCGCCATTTTAATTCAAGTTCGTATTTTACTTTATTTATTTCTGCACCGCTTTACTTTATTTATTTCCTGCACTCGCACTTTATTTTCGTTTATTTCCTGCACTCGCTTTACTTTCCTTTATTTCTCGCACTCGCTTTAAATTACTTTATTTCTCGCACTCGCACTAAATTCATTTACTTTCCGCACTCGCACTAAATTAATTTTATGAAAAATTATAAAAAGAATCTTTACTTTATCATGTTTAACTAATTCCATTAAGGTTAGAATGTAAGGATCGTGATTAAACCAGTAATCAGTATAATTGTTTGTGGAAACACCTAAGGGCTATTTTATCTTTCAATTCAAGTAATTGTTTTTAACTATTTCAAAAAAAGCCAAAAGCGCTTTGTCTAGTTTATTAGGAGTTTTTAGATTAAAAAGAAAAGAGATTTTAAAACGATTTTCGGACGCGTTATGAGATTTAGAGTCTGGTTCACAAGAACCTCTTTTTGCTAAGAAGTCCAGGTTAAAATACTTTTCAACTTTGTTAAGATACTACATTTCTTAAAAATAGGTTTACTACTCTAACGCAGTACGCACCTTTTTATCCGTGACAATAGGAGGGGTTGATTAGAGAGTACAACTCGGTTCTGAATACGCGAAAGCGACAGTTCCTGTTAAATTAGTTCTTTTCAAAGGAGAAAACATTGCCCATAAGTAGTTCCATTAACAAGTACTGGATTATCATTGATTACGTGAATTACATTCGAGCCTGTCTTTTATTTATTATTTAAAATTATAATTTTATTTACCATTGCACCCTTACTAAAACCCTTATATTTAGTTGCCTTAGATACACACCATAACAACAGGTACGATAGATTGACACTTGGTCTATGTGGATTCGACAATCTTTTATATTACTCTGACGTGTTCGTACAATTGCGAAAAACACGCATCAATATCCAGCCTGCATACAACTGTTTACTGGGGAGACCCTGGATCCATTCGGCAGGGGCAGTATCGTCTACGCTTCATCAGAAATTGAAATTCGTCTAGGAAGGGAAAATCGTAACGGTCTGTGGAGAGGAGGATATCTTCATCAGTCATCTGGCTTTATTTAAATATGTAGAGATGGACGATGAGATTGTTGAGACTCCGTGTCAAGCTTTCGAGCCCTTGAAGACTGAATTAGCATCCTCATCAGCAGCTTCTTCCGAAGAGTCAAAGAGAGGTGTTTCCATAACATCTTACAAACAGGCTCTAAAGGTGGTGGAGTCAGGAATATGAGAAGGCTGGGGGAAAGCCAGTAGAAATATCAGAAAAGAAGGACATGTTTGGTGTTGGCTACCATCCTGGGAAGTCATCATCTGAACAGAGCGCCAGAGGTCGTCAAGGCCCGATTACCTTCACAAGTGCATGATGGGTTGATTATGGGAGTATCAGCGTAGTGCAAGATGACTCAGTTGATAGTGATAGTGACTTGGACGAGTGGATCAAACCTTGTCCTCCAGAGGCTCAACTCAACAATTGGTCATCTGAAAGGCTCATTTCAGTCACTTCCTCTGAAGAGTAATGGTTTTTGTTTTTGTCTTTCCTGTATTCAAGCGCTATGCCTTTCCCGGGGCATAATAGCTCATTGTAAGGGTTCCTTTGTTCCTAACACAATACCATGATCATTAATAAAGCTGACGTTTTGCATTCATCCATGTTGTTCCTTGTCTTTCATTTTTTCTTTTGTTTTCAAAAAAAGAAAGAAAAGTTTTAGAAAAAGATGGCAATGTTTTCATTTTTTTCAAACTCCTTCTAAAGCCTTGCATGAATCATCATTCATGCAGGTGCTCTTCACCGGATCTTATCAACGACGACCCTGCTATGGCTAAGTATGACTTTGACAATCCGATTTACCAAGCCGATGAGGAAGGTTAAGAAGATTGCGAACTACCTGAAGAGTTAGCCAGATTGCTTAAACAGGAGGAAAAAATGATTCAGCCGCATGAAGAGGCTATTGAAGAGATAAACCTGGGTACCGAAGAAGACAAGAAAGAGGTAAAGATCGAGGCTGCGTTGGAAGAATCTATCAAGACTCGTCTAATTTCCATGCTTCGAGAATATGTTGATGTCTTCGCCTGGTCTTATCAAGACATGCCTGGTTTAGACACATATATTGTGGTGCACAAGCTGCCTTTGAGAGAGGACTGCCCGCCAGTGAAGCAAAAGTTGAGACGCACACGCCCTGATATGGCAATCAAAATTAAAGAGGAATTATAGAAGCAATTTGATGCTGGATTCTTAGCAGTGACCAGTTACCCTCTGTGGGTTTCCAATATTGTGCCAGTCCCTAAAAATGACGATAAAGTCAGAATGTACGTAGACTACATGGATTTGAATCGGGCTAGCCCTAAGGATGATTTCCCTATGTCTCACATAGACGTGCTTGTGGACAACACTGCTCAGTTTTCCGTATTCTCTTTCATGGACAGGTTTTCAGGTTATAACCAGATTAAAATGTCCCCCGATGATATGGAAAAGACTACCTTCATCACGTCTTAGGGCACCTTCTGTTATAAAGTCATGCCATTTAGTCTGAAGAATGCTGGAGCCACTTACCAACGGGCAATGGTGACGCTATTTCACAACATGATTCATCATGAGATTAAGGTCTATGTTGATGATATGATAGCGAAGTCCCAAATAGAAGAAGAGCACTTGGTCGATCTAGTAAAGTTGTTTGACAGACTTTGGAAGTTCAGATTGAGGTTGAATCTGAACAAATGCACCTTCGGGGTCCATTCTGGTAAACTACTGGGTTTCATTGTTAGTGAGCGGGGAATTAAAGTTGACCCGGCCAAGGTAAAAGACTTCCGGGAGATGCCTGAGCCAAGAACTGAGAAGCAAGTACGTGGTTTCTTAGGGAGACTAAACTACATTGCACGATTTATCTCACACCTAACAGCCACGTGTGAGCCTATTTTCAAGCTTCTGAGGAAGAATCAGGCAATCAAATGGAATGAAGACTGCCAACAAGCATTCGACCGAATTAAGGAGTACTTGTTAGAACCTCTGATTCTCATACCTCCAATGCCAGGGAAACCTTTAATCATGTACCTCACCGTACTCGAATGATCAATGGGATGTGTGTTGGATCAGCAAGAAGAGTCTGGTCGAAAAGAGCACGCCATTTATTACCTTAGCAAAAAGTTTACCGATTGCGAGACACGCTACTCACTACTCGAGAAAACTTGTCGCGCTTTGGCATGGGCTGCTCACCGAATAAGACAGTACATGCTGACTCACACCACTTTCCTAATTTCCAAGATGGATCCTGTAAAGTATATCTTCGAGAAGCCGGCTTTAAGAGGAAGGGTAGCCCGATGGCAGATGATTCTAACAGAATATGATATCCAATACACTTTGAAAAAAGCAATCAAAGGGAGTGTATTGTCAGAATACCTAGCTCAACAGCCGATTGACGATTATCAGCCCATGAGATTCGAGTTTTCGGATGAGGACATCATGTTCCTTAAGTTGAAGGACTGTGATGAACCACTTCCGGAGGAGGGGTCAGACCCTGAATCCAAATGGAAGTTGATGCTTGACGGAGCTGTGAATGTAAACGAAAGTGGAGTAGGTGTTGTCATCATCTCACCAAAGGGTGTTCATATGCCTTTCGCTGCTCGACTGACTTTCAGATGTACCAACAACAAGGCAGAGTATGAAGCTTGCATCATGGGGGTTGAAGAGGCAATCAATTTGTGAATCAAGAACCTCGAGATCTTCGGAGATTCTGCTCTGGTGGTGAACCAAGTAAATGGCAAATGGTTAGTTCATCAACCTCGCCTGGTTCCTTACAGGGATTACACTAGGAGGCTGCTAACTTTCTTTACCAAAGTCAAACTGAGTTATATTCCACGAGATGAAAATCAGTTCGCTGATGCTCTAGCAACTTTATCATCCATGATTAAAGTTTGTCAAGAGAATTACGTGCCTCAAATCATGGTATTCTCGTCTTGAAAGACCTGCCTATGTATTTGTAGTTGACAATGGTGAAGACAATAAACCTTGGTATCATGATATCAAACAATTTTTGAAGTCTCAAGAATACCCTACTGGGGAATCCAGTAAGGATAAGAAGACTCTCAGAAGGCTAGTAGGTGGATTATTTTTGAATCAAGATGATGTGCTATACAAGCGAAACTTCGACATGGTTCTGCTCAGATGTGTGGATAGACACGAAGCAGACCTGTTGATGCAAGAGGTTCATGAAGGCTCCTTTGGTACCCACCCTGGAGGATATGCTATGGCAAAGAAATTGTTGAGATTGGGATATTATTCGATCACCGCGGAATCCGATTGCTGTAAATATTCCCACAAAGGTCACAAATGCCAATCTATGCTGATAAGGTCCATGTACCTCCGAATCCGTTGAGTGTCATGTCTTCACCTTGGTCGTTCGCCATGCGGGACATTGATATGATTGGCAAGATTGAGCCAACAGCTTCCAACGGTCACCGCTTCATCCTGGTTGCTATAGACTATTTCACAAAGTGGGTTGAAGCGAAATCCTATGCCAATGTTACAAAGAAAGTGGTAGCCCGGTTTATCAAGAGATATATCATTTTCCGGTATGGAATTCCCGAAAGAATCATTATTGATAATGGTTCTAACCTCAATAACAAGATGATTGCTGACTTGTGCCGGGAGTTCAAAATAGAACATCACAACTCTTATTCGTATTGCCCGAAGATGAATGACGTCGTTGAGGCAGCCAACAAGAACATCAAGAAGATCGTGAAGAAGATGGTTGTGACATATAAAGATTGGCACGAGATGTTACCGTTTGCGCTGCATGGGTACCAAACGTCGGTGCGTACCTCGACAGGGGCAACCCCGTTCTCATTGGTATATGGTATGGAGGCAGTCCTACCAGTCGAAGTGGAGATCCCCTCGTTGAGATTAATGATGGACGTTAAGTTAGATGAAGCTGCATGGCTCTGATCCAGGTATAATCAACTGAGCCTCATTGAAGAGAAATGCCTAACAGTTCTATGCCACAGAAAATTGTATCAACGACGGATGAAACAGGCTTTCGACAAGAAAGTGTAGCCTCAACGGTACATACCGGGCGACTTGGTGCTGAAAAGGATTCTTCCTCCTCTCAACAATTACAGGGGAAAATGGACACCCAATTATGAAGGTTCATTCGTGGTTAAAAAGGTCTTCTCAGGCGAAGCCTCGATGCTAACAACCATGGATGGAGAAGACTTCCATTCCCCTATCAATGCAGACGCAGTAAGAAAATACTTTGTGTAAAAAGACCCGCTGGATAAAAACAGAATACAGATCCAGGAAAAAATAGGCATCCCGGAGAGCCAAAAATAGAATAAAAGGCTCGGGGAAAAAATTAGGGAAATATTGAAAAAATGTACACCCGCTGAGCTGAAAAGGCACATCGGACATCTCAGGCAAAAAAGGGTATCCCGGTGGATTGAAAACCCGAAAGGGCGATCCACGCAAAAGAGGGACTAACACGAATGACTGTGATATGCGAAATTCGTAATCCATCTGTAACTAAGGTTTTTCCAAGGGTTGAAGAGTAGTCCAACCACCTTTCTCAAGGGGTAGAGCAAGCGGATAGTCTTGAAGATATACGAGTCATAGCCGGGTCGAGACTTGACGAGATCCATTTTTCACATTGCCAATAGGATAGTTTGTTTTCCTTTTGGGAGATTTCCTCTTTCCAGGGAATTGCTTCTTGATATAATGCCTATTCATGGCCGTTTTCCGAATCAATAAAATTCAATTTCAGTCAACTTGTGACTATTTGCTTTTGTTTTTGTTTTTCATCTAGCATTGATTGATTGCCAAAAATGTCCAATAAATTTTGATTTGTACTGTATTGTGAACATTCGAATGCTTTCTAACTCATGCAGGAGGACATAAACATCTAATACAACTCTAAAAGAGTGTCAAGTGGTCGGGATGGTGATTCATACCATAAGCTTGGGGAATACAGGTCCAAACTAACTCTCCATGTTGCAGGCACTATCAGTTGTGTTTACGCAGGTGCAGGTACAGGTACAGGTGCTTCTAGTAGAGCTAAAGTGGACTTCCAGGAGGAATATCTCAACAATGTACTTGAACAAGAACAAGTGTCTTCCCGTGTGTCTCCTGTTATCCCCAGTAGAGTGGGAATTTGAAATTTTACCCAGTAGTAATGACAGAAGGATGGGTGTCCCCCAAGCAGATACTTCCCTTCCATACAAGGGCAATCCCTAGTAGTACAAGGAGTGTTTTTCCTCCCTAACAGATTTCTTCGTCAGCCGTGCCATACCTCTGGTTCCAAGCCAAGTCGGAAGGTTTCCACTTCCCCAACAGATTTCAGTGGGAAGCGTACTTAGCAAGAAAAGTCCATCTCCAGCATGGTCTTGGCTCTCCAATCTCAAAGTCTAATTTATTTTTGGCAGTGACGGAAGTTCAGAGCCGGTGTATCATTAAAAACGTTCCCCACAGAGTTGCTTCCTCCTCACCAGGATGAACCAGATCAATGCGGTGATCATCAGTTCTCCCTGGTCAAGCTACCTAGGATACTTGCAGTCTCCTTATCGGGAGATCTCTTTGCATTTGCATATGCATAATCATCATTACATTTTGCATCCTCCAAAGCGTAGCATTTCCATCATCATGGAGCATTACGCCATAAATCCAAACATGTGCATGCCAGCATGGGCCAATTTTGAGGTATATTACATAAGACCTGTAACATATTTTCAACTTGGAGTACTCCCCACAAAGGATACCAATACCATTTACCAATACCATTTGCAGGTTCTCGTTTTGTACAACGATCCTGTTTTCCTAGGCTCTCGTTTATGTACAACGATCCCATTCCATCATCGAGTTCCGTTTTGTAAAATGGTCTCGTTTTCAAGCCCTGTTTGGTACAACAGGCCCCCATTCGGTACAACAGGCCCCCATTCTGTGGCTTGTTTTACACAGCAGTCGCGTCGCAGGTTCTCGTTTTGTATAACGGTCCTGTTTTCCTGGGCTCTCGTTTATGTACAACGATCCCGTTCCATCATCGAGTTCTGTTTTGTACAATGGTCTCGTTTTCAAGCCCTGTTTGGTACAACAGACCCCCATTCCGCGACTTGTTTCGCACATCAGTCGCGTCACAGTTTCTCGTTTTGTACAACAGTCCTATTTGCCTGGGCTCTCGTTTATGTACAACGATCCCATTCCATCATCGAGTCCCGTTTTGTACAATGGTCTCGTTTTCAAGCCCTATTTGGTACAACAGGCCCCAATTCCGCGACTTATTTCACACATCAGTCGCGTCGCAGGTTCTTGTTTTGTACAACAGTCCTGTTTGCCTGGGCTCTCATTTATGTACAACGATCTCATTCCATTATCGAGTTCCGTTTTGTACAATGGACTCGTTTTCAAGCCCTGTTTGGTACAACAGGCCCCCATTTTGCGGCTTGTTTCGCACAACAGTCGCGTCACAGGTCCTCGTTTTGTACAACTGTCCTGTCTGCTTGGGCTCTCGTTTATGTACAACAATCCCGTTCCACCTTGTTCTATTTCCGCTACCTATTCAGAGGTCAAAACCACCAAAAAAAAAAAGAAGAGAAAAAAACAATAATAAATAAAAGTAGATGACATTTTCCTCATTCACAGAGTTCAAATTTCCAGGTCTTATTCGAGTATTCAATCACTCCATGCCTTTAACGTCTAAAAGCCGTTGCAATTATTCATTCAGGCTTGCAGATGATTGAATAGGGGCAGCTGTAATACCTCAAAATTTGCCCTCTCATTTCCTCAACATTGTGCATAGCATTTAGCATAAACAAATTCATGAAATAATAAAAAACGTTGCATCATGGGTATCATAGTTGAGGCATAGGCATGTGATCTTTGATTGGAGAAATTGAAGACTATATAGAGATAACCAAGGAGCCACAAAGCTTCTCAACATTGGGAAAAGGGTTCACAACATCCCACGAGTATTCATGTGAAGCCACAAGTCCCAAAAGGAAGGATATTGATCAGAGAAGTCAACTAGATTGAGAAAAAGGTCAACTTTTGAATTCTTGAGGTCAAGGCCATGAAATTATGGTTACAAGGGTCTTAAGGACCAAGTTTGATCAAGAAGGGATGGAGAAATCAAGGAAAAGATAATTGTTTGAGACTATGTATCAATACATACGAGGAATGTATCGATGCATGATGTATTTCATTTGCTGGAAATAGTCAAGACACTTCAGTATGCATCGATGCATACAACTTTGTATCGATACATATCAGTTAAAAAAAACTAACATGTATCGACGCATCCGTGTTATGTATCGATACATAGTTGATGTATTTTTTTCTGCTCAAAATTGCCATTGCTTCAGTATGCATCGATGCATACATGCATGTATCGATACACATCAGTTAAAAAACTGACATGTATCGATGCATCCGTGTTATGTATCGATACATAATCCTGATTTGCTGCTAAAAACCTCTGAATGATGGCAGTTTAGCTCATGGATTATATCTATGAAGGAATCATGTAAACACCACTAAAAGAAGCTTTGTATGCCTCAATTTTGGAGCTATTTCAAGGACTTGAAAGGGGATTCATTCTCACCATAACAGTCCTAAACTTCACCATAAGAGATCACACCTAAGAGTGGCATAACTGAATTTTCCAATCCACCCTCATTGCACCTTACACCTTAAGTTAGAATTGACCATGGTTCTAACTATTAACCAAGAGGGTTAACAATTAACCTGGGATATATAAGGCTTTCTCCAACTGAATGTTGGGAAAACACTTCATTCTAACCAAAATTTCATCACAACTTCATCCATTTTCTCTCTGTTTTTCATTCTGATTTTGGAAGCTACATTGCACTTCATCTTCATCAATTCAGTCCCAATCTTCATCAATTCAGTCCCAATCTTCATCAGTTCATCATCATCATCATCATCATCATCATCATCATCATCATCAAGAGCTTCATTTCCATGGCAGAATTTCATTGAATCATCCACTCTATACAAATGCATTGCTGCATTTTGCTTCAATACTCTTTGATCTTCATCTACAACACCACACTCATCATCAAGCCATCATCAACATCAGAATTTGTAGACTTTCCATGGATCTAATGGAGTGAAAGATCAAGATTACATTACAGTAAATTTTCTGAATATTCATCAATTGCTCAAGATTCTTCATCAACAAAGTGTTTATTTCACTTCACAAAGGATCAAGATCAAGCATAGAAGACCTTGGAACCCCACCTTTGGATTTCTACAACTCTAAACACTACTGAATTTCAGGTTTCATCTTCAATTCCATTGACATGAATTCTATTTTTTTGGTTGTTTTGTGTTGATATGAGCTCAATAGGAGCAATGTTTGTGCTAGCTAGTTGATAGGCACCTTAGGTTCTTAGATTCAATTCTTAGGTTGATTCTTGTGTGCTTTGATTTGCATTATTCATAAGCCTTAGGAGAAAATCAAGCCTAGATTGATAATGTACTTGAGGAGACGAATCTCTGTCCATGGACTTATTTTTCAATTTGGTAGACATTTGTCCAGACCCTAACCGGAGAATGATGGGAGAAGATGACCGGAGTTTAGCTCCGATGACAATAATAGTAAGCCTAACATTAGTGTGAGAACATAACACAGCCGTTAGATCAGTTTCCATCCGACGAGTTTTTCAGATCACTATTTGCACCCCAGCATGTTTGGGTCCAGCCCAAATCAGTTCAATTTTCCACTTCCTGCACCCCTTTCCACTTTCTTTGTTTTTTTAATTTCTGTTTTGATATAGTTTCAGTTTTAATCCACAAAAAATACCAAAATCCATATTAAAATTCTACAAAAATCACAGAGACTTCCTAACTCATTTTAGAAATTTTCTACACTTTTACTTTCTGATTTTTAGCCATTTCCCATTTTTTGGTCAATTTTCCATTTAATTAGTTTTCTATGGAATTCTTTCAGCTACACTTCATTTTGTTCATTTTATTTCTCCCACTTTCAGTAATATTTTTGTCCCATTCTTTTTGCTATGATTAGAGGACTCATAATAGAACCTGGAATTAGTTTTATCATATTTTTAGGTCCATTTTATCCACTGTTTTGGCAGCATAGTTTGTGTAAAATTGTGAACAAATCTTATGTAGATTTAAGTAACCATTTGACATAGTTAGGTTATGAATTATTAGGAGATTTTATAACACAACATTAGATTTAGGTTAGAGACCTTATGGATTTAATCTCATATTTTTTCCATAACCTTTACCATTTTTTGTGCTTTGACTTTATTCGACTTTTCCATGCAAATCCACCTAGTTTCCACTTAGGGATTTTAGTGCCATTTAGGGCATAGTTTGAGTGTGTTTCTCTTTTCAAACATAGATAATTTTGGTATGACTTAGCTCCTGTCCTTAGAAGCTAGATAGCATATAAGGTATCTTAGGACTTGAATTTAGGCTTAGAAATTCATTAATGCCTTTATTAATTAGTGTGAATTGTTTATTGAAGTTTGCCATGTTATAATTGTTCATATTACTTCATCATGCTAACATTTGTCTTGTAGGGGGAAGAGGAGGTAATCATTCTTCATTCCTTTCTTATGAATGTTTATTGTTTTTTGCCTTAGCATTTGGTTGTTTGTTCATAGGCTTCCCTTTTGTTCTCTTAGAAACAACTTAACTTCCTTAGGAGGTAAGTTAAATTCTAATTTGCTTTTCTTCTCCTTAGGTTAGAATACCTCATAACCATATGATCACCTTTTGTACATAATAAGATAACTTAGGGTTGTGTCTTAGTCCCCCATTAGCTTTGACCTTTTGCCTCTTGAGTCTTCTTTTCCCATCTTCAAACAAAATAAAAAAAACACTTAATAAATGCATGAAATAATCTCTTGTGTATAGCCTTATTCCATGGGGCACTTACATTCATTCCATCTTGGAATAGTATGGGCTTGTCTAGCATGATGTACAAGTCTGATCAAGAGGTTATTTTCACAAAGAAAACCTAAAAGACACTTCTTCACAAACTACAAAAACATGTAATAAAGTTCAGCAAGCTAGTGAACTTAAACCCTAATCCTTGGGAAAAAGTCTTGGATAAATTTTCCTTGCTTGGTGTGCTTGTTCTACTATTCCATCTCTGAATGTAGTAGCAAGTACACATTCCATGGAAAAGAGTTTGAATTCACTTTCTTGCGCCAAATTCATACAAAACTCTTAAAAATCAAAGAACAAACAATAAGCGACTTTCCTGTGGGAATTTCTCTTCTCACCTTATTCATTCTCAACGCGAACTTGTGACGACTTGTCTCGCATGCAATACGGTAAACACACTCGTACCAGACGAGCCTGCAACACCTGAGCATAGACATACGCAGTTCCAGCCATAAAAAACACAAACAATTAGTTCCCGCCTTAGTTAGGCGAACTACGTCGACTCTTATCCTCATTTTCTCGATGAGGTACGTAGGCAGCGGGGTAGGGCCCGTTCAAGCACATTCTTTATTTTCCCTACATTTTCCCCATTATTTATTTTCATTCTCCTTTTCCATTTTCCTTTTCTCATTTACATTCCCATTCCAGTTAGCAGTTCATTTGTTCAGCAGCAATTATATTCTTTGACCCCTTGAAACAAGACAAACAAGCGTGGATCCCGTCGGGTATGGCGGACGGTCTGGGGTGCTAATACCTTCTCAGGTCGTAACCGACTCTCGAACCCAGATCTTTGGTTCGCAAGGCCTCGACCTTTCCTTCTTCTAGGTTTGTGCATCATTACCTTTCCCATTCATCCGGGATAAAAATGCATGGCTGGAGACTCTACCTTTTCCGCGCCACTTTCCCGTTTGTACTAGGATGAAAATCCCGGGAGCGACACATGTCACCCACCACAAGATCATATATGGAAAGAGTAAGATCAACTTCATGTCTTTTAACATTGAATTTCATTATCTCGCCTTTTTCTTTGCTAACTTGATTGTTTTTCTTTTGCGCCAAAATCTAGTTATCGAAGAGAATGCGAGCAGAAGGAAAACAACAAAAACCATAGCAACACCATCATGCCAGCCATATCTAGGCCCTCCTATTTGAACTTCGTGGCAAAGGATAATAAGGCTGAAATCAACAACATTGAAATTGTATAAAGATTTTGCTTGCAGCTTTTCCAAAGAAACCTAGACAAGGTTACTGCTCCAAGGTTTTCAATGATCTCCTATTCCATAAATTCACAATTCCATTAACAAAACAAAAAATAAAACATTTTCACTATACAAAATGATCTAGGAAGTCCGGATAACTTGTCAAAATGTTAAATATGAAAATCATGCAATGAATGCGTATGACATGTCCATGAGGATGTGACATGCAACCCTGCAAATGAGTAAACATGTGTTAGGAATGCAAGCATGCAAAAGATGTTATGCAATGCACTGGCATGTGATCAATGGTCTGATGTTGGTACTGAGAAGATAACCACATGTTGGTGAAGAGTCATAACAATAGTATCTTTGTGTAGAACCCTAAACTTAGGAACTAAGGAACCACATAGAACTTGATTATATCAAAGTAACACTGGTGAAGCGGGTATGTTGAAAGTTTAGGGTTCCTGCAAACCTGTAAATCCCTCCCAATCTCACGGGTGTGCTACCTCGGTCAACATCATGGACTCTCAAATCCGAAAAACAATAATACATTCACCATTTCCGAGAAATGGCTCATGACCAAATTAGGGAATCGGTTAGGCATTATGTACTACTCAGGGAGGTCTCAGCTGAGTCCGGAAAAAGCAAGCATCCCTCATAAGTTCCCAGCTTCAAGAAATGAATCGAGAAACAATAGTACATTCAGCCATTGAGATACAGTACTATCGTCATACGAGCAGTTTTCCTTAACTGGGTTCCTATGAGAGAACCAGGCCATCCTATGCGAGTTCCTAGTGGGCCCTCGGATGCGAGTGGGTTTGCCAACAAATTTGATCTTCCACTATCATCACTTGAGAGGGCTATTTCCACTAAGGTCCTCGATGATCGGTCACCAGATGCAAATAACTATCAAGGTCGTATCCTGGGAAGGTATTAGCACCCTAGACCGTCCACCGTACCCGACGAGATCCACGTTTGTTAGCCTATTTCAAAGGGTGAGAAATAAGATGATGCTGAGTAGAAGAGCTGCTAACTAGAAATGGAATGAGAGAGGGAACTGGAAAAAGAGAACGAAAAGGAAGGGGTGAAATGTAGGGAAAATAAAGAATATGCTCGAACGGGCCCTACCCCGCTGCCTATGTACCTCATCGGGAAAATGGGGATCAGAGTCGAGGTAGTTCTCCTAACTAAAGCGGGAACTTGCTTGTGTTTTTTAGGATGACATTGCCATAGCTCTAACTCAGGTGTTGCCGGCTGTCGCTCCCACATGATGACACCGGGTCAAGAGGGGTACAGACGCGAACGGTCGGCGAAAGGAGAAGAAAAGAAAAGAGTCGACAGCTAGGCATTTTTATCCCGAAGGAAAGGTAATGCTGCATAAACCTAAGAAAAGAAATGGACAAGACGGTCGCGAACCAGAGAAACTGAGAAAGGGGGTTGGTTACAACCTGGGAAGGTATTAGCACCCAGATTGTCCGTCGTACTCGACGGGATCCACGCTTAAACGATTTGTGTTTAAAGGGGGTAGTGTCAGTGCAATATGTGTATCAAAGCTGGAAAATAATGCAAGTGTCAGTGCAAAAGAAATGTGAAGTGAGATGAAAGAGTGTCAGTGTAAGGAAAGAGTGCAAAGATCAAGACTATGAGGCTTAAAGAATAATGCTGGAAGGAGGGGGAATATACAGAAACTTTTGTTCGATAACCATTAAGTTATGCCTACGTATCCTCTCGTGCAATGAGGAAGTCAGAACACCATAGTTCAACTCAAAGAGACTGAAAGACAAATTGACTTGTGAACTGCTTACTTGTCTATGCTCAAGTGTATGACCTGTCTGGCTCAGGTGCAAACTGTCTTGCATTAGACGGAAGAAGCGAGTTCTCGTTTGTGAGTGAATGAGATGAGAAAAGAATCCCGAAGGAGAAGATTATTGTTTATTTTTGATGATTTCAATCTTTTATTGCTTTTTGTGTTTGTCATAAGATAATGAGCTTAAGCCTAAACCAAGGGTTAGTAAACTCATCACATCCTCCCTCTGATTAGGGGTAATGAGAATACCTTAAGTATGAAGTAAACACTTCAAACTTAATCACCATGATGTAGGATTAAGATCATTAACATACTTGCATTTATTTAGATGTTTTTGGTGTTTTTGTTTAGTGTTGAGTAATGAGTTTAAGCCATAATCAAGGATTTAATGGACCCATTACACCATCCTAATAGAAGGATAATAGATGAGAACATTTAAGTTGAGAAAGGCTCCTCAACTTAATCCATGATTAGGGATTAACCTCATGACAAAAAAAGCCTTTATTAAAGTGGATTTTAGTTAATGGTAAGATTAAGAAGTAGATTTTATGGTTTGTAAGGCAACTTGAGGGGGACTTGTCCATTAACACTAGGGTTAGACCTTCTTAACCAATTAAGGAAGAATTAGAACCCTAATGTAAGGCCCAAGTTACAAGCTTGATGTCTTAGTGATTATTAAATGGATTGATTAAGAGATTTAAACACATTAAGGGTTTAACACTTAGGATTAAAGTTATACACTCCATCCTAAGAGAAGGATGCAGGCATAACCTTAATCACAAAGCCTTAAAGCCTTGAAGGTTTAGTCCCTGATTATGAGATGAGAGGAGAGACACAAAAGATGACACAAAGGTAAAACTAATGGGGGACTAATCAAAACCCTAATTATTGTCATGCTTGGATGTTCCTATGGTTTGTGAAGCTTACAAGAGATCTTCAAGGGAAAGGCCACCAAGGAAGAAACTGGATGAAGGAAGGAGAGGCAGAAAGAAGTAAGACAACTTACTTCACTCAAGAAGGTAAGTTGCTTGAAGAAAGAAAGAGGAGAAGGAGAATTAATGAGCAAGATCACTCTAATTCACAAGTAAAAATGCAGCAATGTATGCATAAAAGGGATGAGAAGAGATTATGAGAAGTGAAGGCAAATTCACCTCTCAAACACTTACCACCTGAAAAGTTAGCAACAAGAAATGAAATGAAATGCAAATGAGATGAAATGCAAAGATGAAAGCCAAAGTCAGAAGCATATCCATGATGTAAATGATGCTAAGAGATGGTATGAAATCATGCCAAGAGATGAGGATGATCATACAAGTAATGAAGATGCAAATGAGACATGAAAGGAGCATGAAAGTTCATGGAAACTTATGAAATGCAATGGATGCATAACATGGAAAATGGATGATGCAATGATCAAACATGATTCTAATGTGTCCTAAGATGTCTTATATGTCATGTGGATGCATAAAATGTCATGGCAAGTTCATGTATGCAAGCATATGAAGAATGAATGCAGATGAAGGCAAAGATTAGGGTTTACATACAATATGCAATGCAAAATTCAAAATCAGAAGCAAATGACATGATAAAAAATTGAAAATGGAATTAAAGGTACCCTAAACCTATACAAGTTCACTTCCCAAAGGGGAAAGTCAGAAGCTAAACCCTAAAGGACTTATGATTTTTCTAAGTTTGCTAGGGTTTTAAGGTACCTCACAAGGAAAAATGCAAAACAAATCAAAAATGAAATATAAATTCATGTCAATTTTATCCTAGAAACTACACGATATGTGGGATGCAATGCAAAAAGAACCATTATCAAACTCTTCATGGTTAGGCAGAAAAGATTTTTCTAAGTTAGGGTTACAAATATTGATTTTTAAGAACCCTAAATCCAAAGAAAAATGTCAAAATGGATCAAGAACCAAAAAGAAATTTGTATGAATGATTTGATAATGTCTCTAAATGTGTCAAGATGCAATGTGATTTTTTTGGTGATTTTTAGAAACTTAAATGGTATTTTAATTAATTAATTTCCATTAATTAATTAAAATAAACATTTAAAATATTTTAAAAATACAAATTTTATGCAAAAAATAGAAATAAAAATGTTTTCTGGTTGAGAAAAATATTTGAAATGAAAATGCAAAAGGAAAATATTTTTAGGGTTTTCTAGCTATTTTAAATAAATGTTGCAAAATAAAATGAGAAAAATGCAATAAAAATTAAAATAAACAGAAATATTCGTATCCAAGGGCTGTCATTGGTTCTGGGGAAATCCTAGTTGACCACGCGCGCAATCTGATTGCCTGAATTCAAATCTCACTAATCTCAATTAATTAAATATTTAATCCATAATTTAAATTAATGATCTAATCCTGGGCGTCCATCTCACGCGGGAACTAAAGATCCAAAGGCTCCTATTTAAACTTAGCCTTAACCCTAATTAGAACATTATTGACTTTCAGGCCACCGGAGAAGAGCTCCGGTCATCTTCTCCGGCAACCTCTCCCTGAGAAAACCCCAAACTTCAACCCTAGGTCATTTCTGGAGCTCTAAAGCTCCAGATCAAACCCTCTCACCTCCCTGAACATGAATATGACCTCAAAACAAATTTCTTATGGCTCAAACTCACGATTCATAGAGAAATTCAAAAACGGCAAAAGTTTCAGAAGCTCAGTAAATGCTCAATATGCAACCATTCTCAAAACTAAAGGTATCAACATGATCAGCACACCATAATGAACATTCTAAGAACTTAAAATAACGTTTCTGGAAAAAAATTTGAAGAAGCTACCTGAGCTTGAACTTCCTCAGTTTGGAGCTTTCTGGTCACCTCTCTTGTGCAAGATGACTCCCTTTGACCTCTTGATGAAGCTTTGATGCTTGGAAGGCTTGGAGAGTGGCTGGTTTGAGAGCTTGCAACCTTGCTGCACCAGAATCGTGTTTTGGCTATGGGTGCTTTTAGGCTTGTTTGAAGGGTAGGAAAGGGTCCTTTAGTGATGCTGAGTTGATTGGTGAAAGTAGTTTTGAGTTTGAGTCAGTGAGCTATGATTTTCGAAAGCTTTTGCAAGTTGGAGTGATTTTGTGTATGCTGAGCCATCTGAAGTGTTAGGTTGCAATGTTGTGTGTTATAGCTTGGGTTTGATCCACATAACAAGCAGTGATAGGCCAGAGAGTGGGTGGTGGCTGCACCTGATTGGTATGGGCTTCTTGCCAAAAAGTCAAAAGTTTTGTACTTGAGGTATAGGCACTTGTGCAGTTGGCTTCTTGGCTTGTCTTGGTTCAGCTGAGATCAAGGATGTCCATGGAATTGGTTTTGAGGCAATTCAGCAAGTTGAATGAAGTTTGTGGGTGATTTTGCAATTGGTGAAAGTTTTGGCCCCTTTTAAAATACTTGATGATCAAGGCATGAGACTTGGGATTTCTTTGGGCAATTCTGAATTATAGGTCATGTATGATGTTTGTGTAATGGTTAGAAGTCAATTAGAGGTCACAAATTGCCTTGGTATGAGTTTTTGCAAGTTTCCCTCTTTGGTACATAAGTGAAATTTTGTGATTTTTCCCAACTTTGCAAGGCCATAACTTGAGTTCTATGATGAATTAGATCAAGTTCTTGTACTTTTTGAAAAGGGAATGATCCAATCTACAACTTTCATGGCCAAGATTTTTTCATTTGAAGCCTTTTTGAATCAAAAAGAGGAGGTTGAAAAACTTTCCCAAAATGGCAAGTTTGCATTACAAGTCACTTTCCCAAAATGGCAACTTTGCAAATGGCTTGAAATTCTTCAATTTTGTGAACTTCTAACCTATTCTAATACCAAATAAAGATCATACACACCCAAAATGATGGAGAAGACCCTTTGGTTGGATGATTGGGGGCTTCAGATGCCCTGATTTTGCACTGACTTGTTCAAGAAGTCATCTATTGATCAAATGCCTTCCCCATAGAATTTCTTCATGAAAATTGGTATGCATGATCCTCATATCATGTAAAGACCAATAGAAATAAGAATGACCAAAAACATTGGAGTTATGGCCTTTGAAACCAAAACCCTAATTTTAGGTCATCTGCAGTTAAGCTTGGCTCTGCCTCCATGCCTTTCTTAGTTCTTGTGATTTTCTGGATTTCTTGATCTTGGGAGGATATAATATGATGCTTAAACATACATGGACCCTCTTGAGATGATTTAAGACCTTTGGAGTGGCTCAGATGACCCTTGGTTTGCTCAGACCACAAACCCTAGATGCAGATGAATTTAAACCAATGCATTGAAGCAAACATGCAATATGAGATGATATGATTGAACTTTATGAAAATTAAAAGGATCACAAGCCATGGTGAAATGAGTGAGGGCAAATTTGGGGTGTTTACACCGGCTCGCTGAATCGAGGGCGTTACCGTGTTATTGTCGAACTGTTGAGACAAGTCATATTCATCTGCAAAGAATGGAAGATGAGAAGAGAAGATGTGATGTCTTTGTTTATGGTCTTTTAAAAGAAGTGTTTTTTGATTTTTTCATTTATGAAACATACTCATGCTAAGGATTGTTCATCGTGGTAGATGCCTTAAACCTTGCCCCGAAATGGGACGTGTGCAAGTAACCCACGACAAAGTCATCTGGCGCACAAGAAAGATCAACCTTTATTAGGTGTTTTACTGTTTATATTTTTGTTTATTGCATACAAAAGGAGATCCTAATGGTTTGTGTGGTTTCTAATCCTAAAGAAGAATAAAAAAGGAATAGGAAATTAGAAAGAAACTTACTTCTCTAAATAAGTTAAGTTGTTTCTAAATAGGAGAAGAAAGAAGTTGTACAAACAAAGCCTAAAGGGCTAAGACAAACACAAATTGAAAGCATAAAAAGATAAAGGAAGAAGTTGTATGAAAAAAGCTTACCTTAACCTCCCTACAAAACAAAGTTAGCTTCACAGAGCATACTAAACACATAAAGCATGGAAAAATTCAAGTAAAGCTCAAACTAGCTAAGGAAATGCACTAAAAGATTCCTAGAGTTAAGTTCTAAAACTAAAGGATTTTAAATGATAACAAGCTTATAAAGTCAGTGGCTAATCCCTATTAAAGTGTGCTAAGGTTACCAAATCAAACACTAACAAACTATGTCCTAATGAGGTATTAAAACCCTAAAAAGTTCAAGGTAAAGTTAGATGGAAAAGTTTGAATGAAAACAAGGCACCAAACAAATAGCAATGGTCATGGAAAAAATATTAAATTAATTCCTTAAAGTCACCAACAAGAAAAAAACAATACTCAAAAAAATCTCACAAAAATTCACGATCTAACCCTTTCAAATAAATGCACAAAGTCAAGTTAGGGTTTCAAGGCATTAGGCTCAAATAAGAGGTTCAAAAGGATATCTAAAGTGACCTACAAATTATGGAAATTTTTTTTTCAATACTTTAACATGTCCTCTTAATAAAGCAAAAAGAATGGACTGAAAACTATGTTCGTATTAAGAGAAATAAAATGGACAAGACAAAGTGTTAACATGGAAATCTAATGAAAAAGAAATCAAATGAAAAATAAAAATAAAAATGAAAAATCCATGAAATCAGCAAGTAAAAAATTAAAATTTTTTTGGAATGCGTTAAGATGCTTCTATAATTTTTGTAGAATTTTGTTAAGAGTTTTAGTATCTTTTTGTGGATTAAATCGAAATTATATAATAAAAAAATGGCAAAGAAGAAGGGGTGCAACTATAGCAATTTTCTAATTCACAAGGACTTGGGCCTGACGCATGGGGGTGCAGAAAGCAAACTGGCAAGCCCCAAAATGTAGCTAGCCTGGAGTCCATGGCATAGATCTTAGTCAACATTATTGACTTGATCTGGTCCGTCAGATCGTGTTGAGGGGGATGATAATAGATCTAAAGGTTGTTAGGCACGAGTGTATGGTGCTTACGGTGGGGAGAGTTTGCAGGAACCAAAATATGGTGGTCCTATCGGCTAGTGAAAAGTGTCACCGCCGGAATGGACCACCGAAATACAATCTGATCCACCTATCCAATTGCAACGGTAATCAATAGCTTTTATGAGTTTTTATTTTTTCAACATAAATTAAAATCAAATCCCTAAACTCAGAAACACATCTCTCTCTCTCTCTCTCTCAAACGCATACCTTCTCCTTCTCACAACTTCACGTTCATCTTCCCCAAACTAAAACCCTAGTTTCGCCGCCGCCGGTTCACCACCACCCATAACCTCTCTCAAACCTCAACTTCTCAACACAAACACCTTTTTATTTTCACTCACGATCACGAACCCACACTTGATTTTTTTTCAAAATTTCAACCTAACGGCGGGATCGATGAATTCCGAACTCGAACATAAAAATTAATCATGCTCAAAAACGAACCTCAATCGTTATAACGGGGATGTAGGCGTTAACTACCATGGAGTTCAAAATGGTTTGCGTACCTTACAAATCTTGAACGGAGATGAATGACAAACGAAGGTATTTTATTCGCTTCTGCCTATTCTTTTGCTTTCACTTCCATTACTATTGTGATGTTCTTCCTTGAATTCTTATGGCTGCAATTGCTTTACGAATTTGTTATTGTTCTGTGTGATATATTTCTTGAATTGTAGCGAGATTGATGAAGGTTGAAGATGATGTTGGCTATGCCATGAATTGATGATGAAGATTGTGGATTGACAAATGATGAAGAATGATTGATGAAGATCGACAGAGAAGTGATGATGATCGAAGAGGAGGGGGATCCTTGATGCAAGAGCTTTCCGAAATCGACAAAACTCGACGTTATCTATAGTTTCTAAGGTATCGCTTCTCGCTTCTTCTGTTTGCTCAATCTTCTTGTTGACTTCAAATCACTTCTGCTTATGTTTTCGCTCGTTGCTTTCGTGTTGAATTTGCGTGTCTTGTGTGTGTGTTCTTGAGATTGATGAAGGTGGATGAATGTTGAAGATTACTGGTGAAGCAGGTGGAGAAGATTGAAGAATCAGGTTGAAGGTGATGCAGAGAGTGAAGATGGTGATTGTTGAAAAGAGAATGAGGAAGGATATTGAAGAAGGATGAAGAATGAGGAATGATGGAAAGTCAGGGTGAAGAGTGATGAACTTGGAGTAAAATCAACCCTGGCTCAATCTGCAGCAACAACAATTTATAGATGATGATTAGTAAGGGCAGATTGGTATTTTCAGGTAAAATTTCGGTTAGAGTTGGTTATAATTCTTTTAGGGTGGTTAGGCTTTCCAACTGAATTTGTATTGAGATTTTCTTCTCCTTTTTCTTATTGAAATTTTCGGGTGTTAATCCTTTTCTCCTCCTGCTGAATTTTTGAAGTTTTGCTAGCAGTTTGTAACTGATATTTGTTACCCTTTTTGTGCAGGTTTTTGTGTTAAGGTGGAAGAGGGATTTGGAGATTGATATAGATGAAATTGGTGGTGGATTCAAGGTTGACGAAGACTCATATTTTATAAGAGTTTCTTCTTCTTCTTTTTTTCGTCTAAAATTCTGTTACTTTGGCTACGGGCTTGGCCCTGAATGTGTACCTGACTTGTTATATCAATGGAATATGTTTTTTTCCTATTAACAAAACTCTATTACCATTAATGTTATGAACTGATAGAAAATAGTTAGTTTACTACTCCCATCCCACTACTGTATAGCCAAACTTCATCTTTGGAGGCACTGCTTGCCACTTTCAAAACC
This sequence comes from Lathyrus aphaca, assembly GCA_963966055.1. Lineage (NCBI taxonomy): Eukaryota > Viridiplantae > Streptophyta > Magnoliopsida > Fabales > Fabaceae > Lathyrus > Lathyrus aphaca. The sequence goes on from OZ014519.1 coordinate 267,178,910, forward strand.
TCATATGTCTGAAAACTTATGGATAAAAAACCAGTCTATTACTTAAAGCCAACTTCAAAAATATAATATTCTGACAATTTATGGATCCATTTTTCCACTTGTATTGTGAACTCACAAAATTAGTACATCCAAGTTTTAACCAATGTGCGGCTGATTTGAAACAACATATACAATACTTAGAGAATAGTTTATTGATCTTGGAAAATTTGTAATCATTTCCTTTAATGTTTGGCCTAAAATCAAAGCAATTTCTTAAGACACTAAGGGGCACCCTTGAAAGAAAATGGTTTATAGATGTGAAAGAAATGGCCACGAGTCTAAAATATGTAGGAAAATGGTTTAATATGAATGATATTGGATTTTGAAAATGAATAGGGACATTGATTTGGAATTGAATTAAGATGGATATGGATGTTAGTTTTGAATTTATTGATCTTGGAAAATGGTCTAAAATGGGCTTGAAAATGAAATTGGACACGAGAAAGAAAATTATTTACTTAGTCAGATATTTGAAATGGTCATCCGAATGCAGGCCTTTGAATTTAAATTGAGAAAAATGGATAATAACGTTGACCCACATGCCTTGTGAAAAACTTGAAGATGACTATGCAATCAAAGCGAAAAATATGTCCAAGCAAACTTTCCTCCTGAAACCCTAATCTCATGACCTTCAAAGAAGAAAAACCTTGTAACTAGATATTAGGAGCAAATAATGGGCTGAACACTTAAGGAGTCTTGGTACAAACATTTATGACAATAAAAGCTCCAAAGTCCATCTCCAAACTTGAGTGAAATAAACCTCAAAGATTCAAGGATCCCTGACTCAGAGAAATTCTTGATCCCATGTTTTGAGAAAGCCAATGAAAATGTATGATGGCAAGTGTTATGACCTAATGAACGATCCAGATGAACGAAGCATAAGCCAATTCGTAGTAATAAATAAGAGGGAAAATTTTGGGGTGTCACAATTTGCATGATGTATTCCATGTCTTGCAGCTTTGAAAGTAAGTTCTGGATTCCTCACATGTGATACCGATGAATGAAGTTGAGGTAAGAGATAATCTTACGGTTGAAGCATTACCAAAACGTATCGATGATTGCAAAGTGAGGCAGTTGAGAGGTAAATAAATTGTTCTCGTGAAGGTAGTATGGGGAGGTGCTGCCGGTGGAAACATGACTTGGGAATTGGAGAGTAAGATGCGGAAGTCGTATATGAGTTTATTCGCATCAGGTAAAATTTCGAGGACAAAAATATTCTAAGTGAGGGAGAGTTGTAACGCCCCGATTTAATTGTTTAATTATTTATTCGATTAATTGGAAAATTGTTGTATTTTAATTATTTATTCGATTAATTGAAAAATTGTTGTATTTTAATTATTTATTCGATTAATTGGAAAATTGTTGTATTTTGTATGAATTATAAAGATTAATGTTATGTTGTTGTGCCTTATTAATGGTTGTGTGTCCTTAGTGAAGGGTAGTGACATTGTGATGTAGGTTGGTGTTTTGAGTAAAAAGAATGGTATTATTTTAATTAATATAAGTTTTATTAGTTATATTATATATTGAAATAATTTAATTATTGGAATATTAGTGGAAAGGATAGGTTGGTAAATAGGTGGGGGGTTAGTGAGTGTAACACCCCAAAATTTTTCCTCCCCTTTTTCAAGCCATTTAGCATATCATTCTCATACATTGCATTACATATAAATCAAAAGAAGAGAAAGCATACATTCATTGGTTGAGGCCTAAGGTGTGTGATCAGTTGATTGTCAAATTTATGATCAATAAAAGTCAAAGAAGAAGAGCCAAGTGCCACTCAAAAAGCCTCAAGGGTCTCTCATAGTCCAAACAATCTCAAATGAATCCTCAAGTCATTGAAATATGTGGATTGATCAAAAAGTTGAAGCAGTGTATTATCTCCTAACAAAAAGGGAAAAAATTAGGGTTTCTGATTCAAAGGAGTTCCTGATGAAATTTTGGTTCAAACTGGATTTCAATGTTTTCCACATGATATCAAGTATCTAAGGATGAGATATTGTCCATTGAATCATTTTAGAATGTCTATAATTGGTCTGTTACTTGAAAATAAAGAAATTGGGAAAAGTCAATTGTGCAAGGAAAAAAGTGAACTCCTGACTTTTTGAGGTCAAAATCATGTTCCACAAGTTAAATATGATCAATGGTTGAAATTTGATCAAGAAGAGTCAAGAGATTCATGGAAAAATCAAGAAATCAAAAAACTTCCTAAAATAGAAACTTAGGATTATTATTTATGGCAAGTTTAGGCCATTATTCACCTCACTTTCAAGCCCTTTTTTATTCAAGATAAAAGCCTCAAACTTTAGGCCTAAGTTGGGCCAATTGAAAAGCACATCTTGAGCTTCAAATCCATAGCAATAACATCTCTACTGGATCAAAGTTGAGTGAGATATGATCAATCAAAGTTTGATAAAACCTGGGCAATGTTGCTAGGAAACCAGGTCATGGGCGTGCCAGATGCCAGGAATTTCATCAAGCAGGTGGTGTGCCAAATGTCAACCCAATTTTTTCCATAAATAAGGTTTCAAATGAATTTTTTCTAAATATCAAACTTGTTCATTTTTGTCTCCTCTACAACTTTCATGTTTAGAGATTTTTCATAGGATCATGGTTTGGGAGTTATGAAGGGGGCAAAGTTAGGATTTGAAGTTGAATGTCCCATATCCATATTGTCAATGCACGCTCTATGGTTCCTGGCCCATGCATGCAGACATGTTCAAGAAAGTTCCATGACATTTTCAAGTATCTTAAAAGCCTCATCTCATCTTGTAATCAACACCAAACTTGTGTTATGCATTGTCCTTGATCCCAAGAGGCCAAAAGCTCCTCATTTGATGCCTTGTGCATGAAGCTTTCTTCCATCAAACTTCATCGTTTTCATTCTTGTTTCTTGGTTGACAAGGTAATGTTTCATGACTTGTTCTTGTCTGATTCAGTCACACACACATCAAACACTCCTCACACTTCAAATACATTTCCATAAGAGGCAAAGCAATTGCATAAACACGCATGTACACCATACCTCATGCACCAAAGTGGAAAAGATACAAAAATTGTGAGAATCTTGCAAAACAAGTCATTACTGCTACAATGAATATTGCATCAGCATCACACATCCATAAACCTCACCATGTTATCTCATGATCACTACCACACATGAGCACAACACCATAACACACGAGCTTCTTCTTATTTCACTCAATTCGCACTTCACTTCACTTGTCTTAATTCACCTCATCTAACTAGAGTTCTAACTGTTAACCAAGGTGGTTAGCAATTAACTCAACCTATAAAAGCTCAACATAACAGAATTGTGGGGGAGTTCTCATTTTTCATCAAATTCACTTTAAAGCTCCTCAAAGTTCTCTTTGTTTTCTCTCTGATTTTCATACCCAAAGCTTCACATCATTCATCATCATCATCTTCATCAATTCGTCATTCTTAAGCTTACTTGATCAAGAACAAAGTGGAAGGAGATCGATTTTCTCAATTTTGAATTCATTGTAGATTAGACTTGCTTTTCTTTGCAAGACTCAAAGCATTTGAGCATTTATTTTGCTCCATAGAAGCTCAAGAACAAGCCTACACCTCTAATTTTCTTATTTATCCAAGCTCTTCATAGTTTCAAGTTCAATTTCTTCAACTTCTATTGCATCGTATTTCACAATTTTAGCCTTGTTTTTTTATCTGAAGCTCAATAGGAGGTGTGGTACTTCTGGCTAGTTGATGGGCATTGTAGATGCTTAGTTCAAACAATTAGGGCAAACTTAATCTGTTCGATTATCTCTATGTATGTGTTTCCTATGATTTCTAAGCTTGAATCCTTGTTCTTCATAACTTCATGATCATTTTGGTATGTGTTTTATGCATTTCTGGAGGATTTGAAGTGTGCAGTTGCCGGAGTGTGGCTGGAGAAGACGATCAAAGTTTTCTCCGACCGGTGAGGTGTTCATAAACCCTAACGTTACCAGTTTATATCATGACCGTTAGATGCAATGTAATCCTAAGGCGTGCGCGTTGCTAACACATTAATAAAGTTGTGTCTCTCACGTTCTCTCTCTCTCTTGTTATGCTGACTTTGACTAATCATATACATGTCCATCCATCATAATTATCATCTACGTGTATGTAGATCATTGGATGCGTTTACTTAGCTGATCATCATGCGTAGACTAGATCCTAGGGTTGTGGATGAGTCAATTTGGTTGACTAACATCCACCATAAGACTGTAGTCTTCAGCGCTTCTTGGACCCAGGCTTTTTTACCATACACACCCAATGTTTTGAGCCCAACGCAAGTTTTAACTGTGTTTTTACTATTTTTGAACCCCCCTCATATCATTTCATATTCTCATTTTATTTTTCATATATTTTCCATTTTATTTTGTTAAAAATATTAGAAGACTTCCAAAAATTCCCAATAAATTCATGAAGCACTAAATACATTTAAATAATATTTAGTATTTTTTTAATTCTGATTTCTATTATTTTCATATTGTTTTCACAATTTTCTTTGTATTTCGTTTTAAATTATTTCCTTCTTGATACCTCATCTTCAAACATTTATTTGGCATAACATAAAAAACATTTTTCAACTATTATTTTTGCATTCATCCATCAACATCCTAAACCTCATAAAAACATTTTTTTACATATTTTTTAAATCATTATTTATTGCATTTTGGTCCCTCCCCTTTGCATCATTATTCTTTTATCCTTATGCAACTTTGACTAATTGTTTGAGGTTGTTTGCTTTTGAGTTTTTGATTGAGCTTTTGGTGAGTAAATAGCCTCTGATCTAGGTCATTTGAGGTACAATTTCACAATTTTTGAATATTGTTGGATGTGTGCTTGGTTGATTGTATTTGAAGGTACTTTTCATGATCATTCCTTGTTATCCCTTAACCCTAATTGCTTGTAGGCATTTATGCCATTATTTGAGGTCACTTGTAGGGGTGTTATTGGTTTGTTTATATGTTTATAGGTCTCCTTTAATCATTTATAGGTCCATTGTGGTTTTTGTCTGCCTCTTTCTTGATTGTATGCATCTTTGTTCATCTTTGACCTAATTCCTCCATGCCTTCTCCTACTATGCTTCTTATGCTTGTTTGTGTTCATCTAACATGGCCATATCTTCATATCATTTGAATTAAATATCAAGTATGCTACTAACTTCATGCATAAGCATCCATATTTGTATATCATGTTTCATCTTTTGTCATCCATCTCAAGTATGAAACATCTTTTCCTTATGTGATTTTCTTTTGCATGTTTGGTGAATTGTTTGAACTTGTTTGCCATGTGAATTTGATATGCTTGTATGTGCATCTTTAACATGTCATCTTGGTCATAGGATACTGACTTTCATCATCTCATGTCATCTTTGCTTCTTTGATTTTCATCTTGACTTATGTTTCTTCTTACATGATATATGCTCACTTCTTCTTACTTCTTCTTCATCTTAATCCTTTTGTCACTTGAACACTTCTTCTCATGCCTTGTATGCTTATTCATAAGAATTATAGGACATTCATAAATGATGTATGCTACTGACTTTGACCATTTATTAAGCATTAATACATATTCATCTTGCATATCCATTCATTCCTTCTACACTAACTTCACATGGAACTTTCTTGGAGTTTAAGGCATAGTTTGAGCTTAATTGGCTTATGGTTAGTTTCTTAGACTTAGGGATCAACCTTAGATATGTGCTTATGACTTTAGAAGTCATGTGACCTTTAGTAACCTTCACCCTTAGACTTAGACTTCATTTGAACACTAGTTTCTCTTTATAGGATGTGTGATGCTTAATTATTTCTCTTATGGTTGACTTCATATGCAATTATCACTAACCTTTGATGTAAGGGCTATGGTAAGTCATCGATTATGTGGATGCTTATCCATACTAATACCTCTTATCCCTTCTCTTTTAAAATCTTTCTCTTATGTGATTGTGAAAAGTACTTGATGCTTTTTGACAAGTAATCTCATTTCATCCCTTTGAGTTCTTATCGCATCTTCATCCCTTGATGTGAGTTAGAAATTGTTCTTCTTCATTCTTCTTCTAGGATTAGAGTTCTTAAAGCCTCATTAACCCTAGGATATCCATTGAATATTAACATAGGGTGAGTCTTAGTTTCCCTTAGAGTTTTTCCTTTTTCTCCACCTGAGTCTTCTTTCTCTCATCTCAAAATAAACTCAAAAATACTTAATAAAGGTCAAGCTTTCTCATGTGCCAAGGGACTTTTCCATGGGATACTTGCACATATTCCATATGGGGAGGAGGTGTAGGGTATTGATTATGATGAATAAGTCTCAGCATAAGGATGCTTCACAAACATAGACTAAAAAACACTTCTCAATCCAAAAACAACAAAAACATCTAACAAGTAAAGTAGGCTAGTATGCTTGAGCCTCAACCTTTGGAACTAGGCTTGGGGATCTTCTACTTACTTAGGTGTGCTTCTTCTTCATTCTATATTGGAGTGATGTAAGAAGTACACACTCCATTGAATGAGACTTGAATACACCCTCCTATGCAAACTCAAATAAAAAGCTTCTAAAAAGCTCCAAACCAACAACAAACGTCTTTCTTGCGAGAATTGTCTTCTCATCTCCTTCACTCTAAATGAAAGAAATTGCTTCGAATTGTCTTTTGCAAGACGGTAACACAATCATTCAAGGCGAGCCTGCAAAACCTGAGCATATGCATAAGCAGTTCAATAATAAAAAACACAAACAAACAAATTTCATCCCAAGTTAGGGGAACTACGTTGACTCTAATTCTCATTCTCGATGAGATACGTGGGCAGTGGGGTAGGGTCCATTAGAGCATAATTCTTTATTTTCCCTACATTTTCCCGTTCCTTTTTCCCAGTCAGCAGCAAATGAAGCAGATGTTTATACCATTTGAATAATACAAGCAAGCGTGGATCCCGTAGAGTACGATAGACATAAAGGGGTGCTAATACCTTCCCTTAACGTAACCGACTCCCTTACCCGTTCTCTCTGGTTCGCAAGACTTTGCTCTTTCCTTTCCCAGGTTTGTGCAACATTACCTTTCCCTCTCCATGGGATAAAAATGCCTGGCTGGCGACTTTTTCTTTTTCCGCGCCACTTTAGAGTTTGTACTAGGATGAAAATCCTGGAGCGATAGTGAGGGAAAAATGGAGATTCCAATATTATGGTTCAAAGGGTTATGTTAGGGATTTGGAGAAAAGAGAAAGGAGTTTGTAGAAACTGATCATGGAATTGAGAAGAGTGTGAATATAAGAGATGAAGAAGGAGCTAGGGCAAGAGCTAGAGGAAGAGAACTCCATCAAGAGAGAAATTGTTTGTCGAATCAAGGTAAGGGTGAGATTTCTTTCATCTCCTAAGGGTAAAATAATATGAGTTTTGAGTAGAGAACCATTAGGTTGGAATCTATGGGGTTGAGGGAAATTTTGATGAAAAAGTATGATGGAATGATTAGGAATTGATGAATTATTGTGATTATTTGATTGGTTGATTGTATATAGGATGAATGTATAGTATGTATGAATTTCTGTGATTTTTAAGGTTGAGAAAGGGTTTTGGAAGAGGGAAATCACAACAGGAGATAGGCTGAAATCGCAGAGAATTTCAGCAGAAATCGTCATTCCTGCTTAGCGAGGTATAACGCTCTTAGCGTGGTGTTGAGAAATTTCGCCTCTTCCAGGCAGTGATGAACGTGCTTAGCACGGAAGAGTGGCTGCTCAGTGCGGTCTGGAACCAAAAATAAATTATTTTTTATTATGAAAAATTCTAGAAACTATTTATTTTATACCCTGGTGGTTAGGTATTGGTGTGGTGGTGTTAGGAGCATGTATTGGTAGGCTATGTGCTTGTTTTGTAGTATATTAGATGTAACGATATAAAAACATGATTTAACATGTATATATATATGTTGTTGGGTGTTGTTATATGTTGTTGCACGTTCTTCTTGATGTTGTTATATGTTGTAGTTGATGTTGTTGCATGTTGTTGTTGATGTAGTTATATGTTGTAGTTGATGTTATTGCATGAGGCCGTTGTTGTTGTTGACATTGCATATTATCATCGATGGTGCATGGCATGTGCATAGTTGTGGGATGGTGTACCAAGTTATGGTAACAATGTCCATCCGAATTCCATGAGGGAATCGTTGTTGGTGCAATCATGAAATAGGGATCACACGTGACCATGAAATTGGGGTCGTGGGTGTGATTATGAAATATGGATCATACTGGACCATGCAATAGGGGTCGAGAGTTCCGACGGGAACTGGATCATGAAACATGGACTGTTAAATGGTACCACTATTCGCTGGTAATTTTGGCGAACAACCTCTGGTTTACCAATTCCTTGGAACTGGGTTACTTGCAGGACCAACCACACAAGTCCTAAGACACATGTGCTAAATTCTTGGGGTTTGTTTCTTAATATAAAAGTCTTACTAGTTTTTTGTAAGTTCCGTCGAACGATCTCTAATGAAATTGTTCTGGTTTATATTAAAGTATGGATATGTTTGTATAATAAAACTAACAAAGAACTTGAAATTCACATTAAAGGATTTCTGGAATGTAAATTTGCTTGAAAGTAAATTGCTTGAAAAATGACTGAAAGCATAAACTTGAACAAGGAATAAAGGAAATCTAAATTTTATAACTGAAAGATAAATGGTGTTTACACGTACATTTCCAGATAATTCTCTTTTCTCTTACAAATGAGTATTAGAGTAACTTTTACAGGAATGTTGTACAGAATTTCACACACTTTAAACAAAGCAAAGCTATCCTATTTATATACAAATAAAATAACCGTCGAATAACGGTCAATTCCTAAGAATTTGCCACTTGGCGTTATGCATGCTACTAATCTCTAAGAATCCTCCATGTATCTTCTACCAAGCGAGGCTGTTATTCACATTAAAACTTCCCTTTAACTGACAAAGCGACGTATCTTCTCGTCACGTCAAATTCATTTGAAATTCAAATAGTCATAACGTCTCCTTCGTCGGATTCTTGCCTTCATATCCCTTGTCGAAAATACAAAAAGACTTCTTCGTATTGATGTGAAGGACTTTTAGCTGGCATCTCAACCGCTCCTTCGACAGACATCCGTTCATTGTATCATGAACCAAATCATCATAAAACCTTCTCAAGATTCTGGACATGTTTGGAAGAAAGAGTGATCCTAATCTGTCGAATATCTTCACTGCTACGTGCATCATTGTTCAAAACACAATGAGATGAGAAGTGTTGAGAAACTTCAATGTTGAATAATGGTGACTTGTGGAAGAATAACTGACGAAGCTACCAGCTGCTAAGGCTCTTATTTATTAAAAACCATGGTGTCGAAATTATGTGTATACAAATTGCCCCCAACAAAGGTATTTTGACTGACTTTTGGAGAAATCATCTTTGGTGCCGAAACTTTATTTCGACTCCATGTCTTGCATTAAATGAGATGATTCCTAAAATCTTACTTTTGTATTTCATTAAATGCGTTGATTCCCAAAATCTTTTTTGTCAAATCATAAAAAAGTAATCATCAGATTCTCCCAATCTATCACGTCCAACCCACGTTTTTGGACATGATCTCCATGACTCTATAAAACTAAGTCTGCCATGCTCTTTTCAACTTCCACAACTTTTTCCATATCCACTAACGCGTCGACACGTGCCATAACCGTTTGAAACCTCAAATGTTTCTCTCCTCAGCCTTTAGTATAAATAGCCATCCTCTTCCTTCTGAAGAACTTTTCGCTCCCCAAACTTATACATTTCATCTCTCTCTTCTCACATACCCAATCTCTATCCCTTCTTACTCAAGTTCCTTCACTACTAACAATGGCACATTCAAGCAAACAGAAAGACAAGAACACAACTGCCCTCCCCTGCGCACACAAAATTCTTGGACCAAAGCTTGTGGGTAACCAACAGTACGTCCCAGAACCTCCAAACGAAAGGGAGAAAGCCAACATCTACTACTCTAAGGTACTTATCCCTATCTTAATATATGACAAAGGCCATGCTATGTTAAGTCCTCTCCTTAACCCTAATGCTGATCAAACTCGCCTTAAGGAGTTTTTCCCCACCTATTCGCGTACAAAACCCATAGGCGCAGTAAAAACACCTAAATCTAGTGATAAATCACCAGAACACACCGAACAAAACCCTGAGCCGACTGCCCTAGATTTGACGTACTTAAATAAGCCTAGGATATTTAGAAGCTGTCCTTGGTCAAAAGACCCTTCTAAATACGTAGACTAGGTAAACAAAATCGAAAAAGTCAAGGGTAAAAGCTGGAAGAAAATTGGCATTTATGACTTGATCCAGCTGTCGAAGGAAGGCCCTGGCTACTGCACCAATATGATTCTTGCTTCCCTCTACTTTTGGGATAACACTTACAACACTTTTCACCTTCCCATTGGAATGGTGACCCCCACCCTCTTCGACCTAGCTGCCATAGTAGGTCTTAGTCCACTAGGGGTAGCTTTCGATCCAACTGTATTGGATGAAAACACCATAGCTTTTGAAACTAGTCTTGCTTCGTACTCTCCCTTCATTTCCCACTACCATAACAAGAATTCTCCTGATGTATCAAATGTTGAACACATAGCCTTCCTCACCATCTGGCTGTCGAAATTTATGTTCTGTACAAGAACTCTTCAAGTGGCTAAGAAGTACATAACCCTAGCCAATTAGCTACATGCTGGTATGAACCTGCACTTAAACAAACTGATTCTGGCCAATATCTAAAAATCCATCAGCGAGAGTGTCGCATCTATAAAGCAGATCAAGGACAAGGGCAACCTCGGTTTGGCAGGCCCATTATGACTCCTTCAACTATGGCTCAACGCCAGCTTCGAATCAAGTTTTCACGATAGAGGTACAGTGGATGAAGAATACGTCAAAGACAAACATGTCGAATGGGCAAGACTAGTGCAGTTAACTCCTTCTGAAGAGGGACTGGGTCTTCGACAATCCTTTACCAACTATGTGAACATGTTCGCAAAGAGCTACAACTTCACTGCAGGCATGGCACCTTTCGCCAACAGGACCGTCGGACCCAAGTGGTTCACCAGGCAACTTCCCGTGGAACACCAAAAAGAAAAAGACAATTTCTTAGCCATATGGAAATTGTTTCTTACACCCAACCTCTTATTCTTTTACCTAACTATGTCCAACTCCAAAGTGGCCTTAATAGTTTATCAGCCGAATTTAGTTGCTCAACAATTTGGGCTGATACAACTAAAACCAAGGTCAATATATCCCAAGAAAGGTTCCATTCTCTTTTACAATTCGTTCCTCACTGGGTCGAAGAGTATAGAGATCTCAACAAAACTCAATGATGCTGCTTTGGAGATTCAACCAGTGGTCTTTCGACCGACCTTATTCTGTACTCAAGAGTTTGATGTTTGGTGGAAAGAGTACTATCTCACCAGATTTTATGACGTAACTACCTGCAACACTCTTCTGACAAATGCCTTAGATTTTGTGCAGGATCGAACCAAGAAAGGTACCCAACAACATGTTAAAGAGATTCAAAAGTTCCAAAAATATTTTGAAACAATTTATAGGCCAGATGATCTTAGGCGAACCATAGTCGAAACAGCTGTGACTCTGAAGCATAAATTCACATACAAAATGGGGAAGTTGGCATTTCCCCCATACGTTCCATTAGAGGCGCGTTATAACTTGGCGTATACTTGTTATCCACCAAAGGTTTCCACCTCTGCCATCTGATGATTTTGGTGTGGCTCTGAGCCCACCTTTTCAAGATTGGTTCGTATGTGGATCCGACTTAAAATTGCTTCAAGAGTCACAAAAAAAGCTTGCTGAGCGTGTGGTTCCGACCAAATATCATCTGGATAATTACCCAGGGCACCTTCATATTGGAATAGAACATGTTCACATGGAATCTACCATTCTTGAAGGTATAACCACGATTTCGATTTCATCTTTGTGTTCATATCTTATTGTTTTATTTTCTTCTTTTTCTAACTTCTCTTTTCCTTTTCAGCTGTTAAGATCACTGGCCAAAAGAGCTCTTTCGAAGACAAGTCTGACAAATCTACCAAGAAATCCTCCTCCACTTCGAAAAAGGTTCTTTTATTTTTCTTTTACGAAGAGACTATCTTAATTATGAAATTATCTTAGTCTTGGGCTTATTGAACTCTCCTTGATGTTTCAGGTGAGTCGAAAACCACCTACTCCTCAAAACCGGAAGAAAGAGGAAGTGCGGGTGCCTTCTGAAGACTCTGGTGACGAATCCCCAAACCAACAACCTTTGAAAAGGAAAAAACCTACAAAGATAAAAACGGTCTCCTCCCAAAGATCACTGGTGACGTCGAAAAAGACTCCTCCTGCAAGCCCAATAATTAGGCCTGTGCAAAACGCAGAAAGTGGGAATTCTAGTTTCCACACTGAGATCCCCCAAGTAACTATCTTTCGACTAAATTTAACTTTGATCTTTGTATACTCTTGTGTTTTTTAAACTTTATTTTGTTTCAGATTCAAATCAACACTGATGAACCTCCCATCAATTCAGGCCCTCTACCCCAAGCTGATTCGATTAAAGAATCAAAAGCAAAGAAAGTCCAACTGCAAAACTCCCCTCTTGGCGAAACCATCTTGGAAGAAAAGGTCCTAGAAGAAAATACCTCCAAGGGTGATATGCTGGAACCCCAAACCGTAGATGAATTCGACATCACCGTGGAGGAATGTTCTGCAGACAATTCCCCTGATCATCCAAAGTCCACTGCTAACAAAGAAAGTCCCACTAAAGATGACAAAGGAAAAAAGGGCTGATGTCGAATCCAATGTCCAAGAAGGGAAAGAGCATAACAAATCCAAAGATGCTGGTGAAAAGGACCTTAATTCCAAGACTACAAAAGGCAAAGGTTAGTCGAAAAAGGAGGTTGGGACTAGCACTCACATCAATCCTGATCCATTACAAAGCAATCCTCCATCTTCTGGTTCGACTATCTTCTCTTGTGAGGAGCTTGAGAGCCTGAAAACAAGGAAACCTTTGGAGTATTTGAAGGCCATGCTCAGCAACCGCTACAATTTCCAGGACTCCTCCAGCAGTTCGACTACCTCTGAGGCTACTTCCGAGGTTAAAACTCTCAGCTCCATCATGGCTGAAGTTAAGGAAAAAGTGCTTGGTGTCGATTTGTTCAAAATTTTGGAGGAGGATCCCACCCATCAATCTGAACTGAAAAAGCTCCTTAAACAAGTGAATGTCTTGGAGGCCAGTGCTGATGAAACTCGTTTGGTAATGGACCTTGCTTAGATAATTGATGTAGCAAGTAGGGATCTCAGCCGTTGAAAGGAGTATGTCCAAATGATCTCCAAATATACTAACACCCGAGCTGCTGAGTGGGACGCTGTGGAAGCTTCGACTGAGAAGGTTTCATATTTGTCAAAACTCTCTGAGACTTATTCCAAAGAAGTGGCTGAATGTGACAAAAACATTCAGGACTTCGAAGAACAGATAGCCCAACTCGAAATCAAGATTGCTCAAGAAAGGAAGCGCAAGGCAGATCTTCAACAACCTAAGAGTGAAGAAATTGAATAAGAAATCAAAGTGGGGCTTCATCATGCAGATAGGGCTCAACAACTAGGCAAAGAGATTGACGAAATGTCTTATAATAAGAGTATATGTGATTGTCGAATCTCGGTCCAGAAGAGGAAGTTCATAGAGCTTAAGGAGTCTTTCCTTTAGAACTAGAACTTGTAATAGAAAATAGGCTATGTATTTTCTTTTGTTTAGCAGCCCTAGAAGGCACTTCTTGTAATGACTTCAATACCGCTTATTTGGCGAAGTACTTAATATAATTATTCTACGTTTATTTTTACTTCTTGTAGAATTGGTTTATATTTTTCCAAGTATTTGCTATTTATTTTTAATATTCTTTCGTCTTTTCCTATTTCTTCGACTTCATAAGCACCATTCAAAAAAATGCTTAAAATTTTAAAAGGCCCTTCCCATTTGGGGGACCACTTTCCCATTAATCTGTCTTTTCGATCCATGGGAAGTATTACCTTCCAAACTAAATCACCCACACAAAGGATTTTTGACTTTACTCTCTTATTGTAAGATTTTTCAACTTTTCCTTTTTACCTTCTTATCCAGTCTAACGCGCGTAATCTTTCTTCACCTAAATCCACCAATTCGTCCATCATCATGCGACAATATATCTCTGAAGGAATTTCATGATGTCTTTGAACACGTATAGACTGTAAGTAGATTTCGACTAGAAGCATTGCATCATGTCCATATGTTAATTTAAATGGAGTAGAGTTGGTGGCTTCTTTGGGTGACGTTCGACAAGCCAATAAAATTTGATCTAAGGTTTTATGCCAGTTTCTAGGCTTTTTACCTACATGCATCTTGATTAAATTTATTACTACCTTGTTTGCTGCTTCGAGTTGTCCATTTTCGTGGGCATAATAGGGTGTAAAGGTTAATAACTTAAACCTTTTCTCTTTTGCAAAAGCTTGCATAGTTCTACTATAAACACCCCAAGTTTGCCCTCACTTTTTCTCACACCATGGCTTGTGATCTTTTCATATTGCATTTGCATAATCACATCATCTCTCATTGCATAGTTCATTTCATCTGTATCTAGGGTTTGTGATCTGAGAAATCCAAGAAGTGATCTGAGCTATCCCAATGGTCTTGAAGCATTCCAAGAGGGTCCATGTGTGTTCCGTGATCATGATATGCTCCCCAAAGTTCATAAAAGTCAATAGATCACAAAGTAAGGTAAAGGCATAGAGACAGACTGAAGATTTCCTACACAAATGACCTAAATATAGGGTTTTGGTTTCAAAGGCCTTACACCCAATTTTTTTGGTCATTCTTGATTCTAATGGTCTTAATATGTTATAAGGAGCATGTGTACCAAATTTGATGAAGAAATTCATTGTGGAAGTCATCTGATAAACTGGTAACTTGTTGTGCAAGAAAAGTCAGAATCATGGCATCTGAAGCCCCCAACAATGGAACCAAAGGGCCATTTTCATCAATTTGAGGTTATATGATCTTTATTTGATCTTAGAAGTGGTTAGAAGTGCACAAGATTGAAGAATTTCAAGCCATTTGCAAACTTGCTATTTTTGGACATGACTTGTAATGGAAACTTTCCATTTTGAGAAAGATTTTCAACCTCCTCTTTCTTGATCAAAAATGCTTCAAATGAAAAATCCTTAAACATGAAAGTTGTAGATTGGATCTTCCCATTTTCAAAAAGTACAAGAACTCCTCTTGATTCACCCTAGAACTCAAGATATGATCTTTCAAAGATGGGAAAAATCCTGTAATTTTCAAGTTCATGCCAAAGAGGGATTTTTGCAAAATCAAGTTTCAAGACTTCTAATGACTTATAATTGACCTCTAAACCTCATTACATGATAATGAAACACATTTAGATCAGATTTGAGTCTTGCATCACAAGTTTTCATGGCCAATTTCTCAAGAATGTACAAAGTTGTAAATGTGCAAAACCTTTGCAATCTCACCACTCATTCACTTCTGATCACTCTAAACCATCCCATGCCCCTCCTTGAAGCTGGCTGAGGCAAGACACCCCTTTAGATCACCTCTGACCCGAGCCCATACCTCATAGTACACAATCTTGACTTTTTGCAAAACCTCCCATACCAATCAGCCTGTGGCACAACAACTCTCTGGCTAATCAACATTGTTTATGTGGACATCAAGGAGCTCATTACACAACACACACAAGCCTGAAACAAGCCAAGACTCAGAATCACCAAAAATCCCCAAAATCTTCATTTCTTTGAAACTCCATACACAACCATCAAAACTCAGTTATTTCTTCACCAATCATCTCAACATCACTCAGAGATCATAAACCACCCTTCACCATGGCCTAAAAGCTCCCAAAACAAAAACACGATTTCTGCCTTAGCAGAACTGAAACACTCAAGCCAACCATCATAAACTTGCTCTAAGCTTTCCAGAAGCATAAAGGTGATCATTGGAGTGGATTAGCATCAAGGAGAGGTCCAGAAAGCTCAGATTGAGAAAGCTTCATCTCAGGTATCATCAAAGAACAAATTTTTCAGAAGTTGTTTTTTAAGTTACAATATCAATCTACATGTTCCTCTGATCATCATGATGTGTTTGGTTTTGAAAATGGTTGAAAATTAAGCATGTATGAAGCTTCTGAAAGTTTTCCCATAAAATTTGTTTGATTCGATTCATGAGATTGATGCAATATAAATGAATTTTGTGGCTTGATTCTTGTTTAATGTTGTTTGGGGGTTGATTTTGGAGATTTTAGGGGCTTGGGGTAGCTTGTAGAGAGACTTAGGGATTTGGTGTTGCCGGAGAAAACGACTGGAACGCTATTCCGGTCGCCTGAAGAAGATTAAGGTTTAATCCATAATTAATGTCAGTTTGAATGTGGGTTGTAGGATGGGTGTTTCCCGCGTGAGTTGGATGGCTCAGATTGCCTCATTAAACCCTAATCCATTTTAATTAGTTTAATTAGTTTTAATTAATTTAATTTAATTAGAACAAATCCTGACCCTCCATCTGCGCGCCAGTCAACCCCAGTTCAAATCTCAACCTTAGATCCTGATTACTTTGCATTTTCTTTATTTTTATTTGCATTTCTTTTGTTCTATTTATTTAAAATATCAAAACATTTTCTAAAATCATGAAACTTTGCATTTTCATTTCAAATATTTTCCTTAACTCAAAAACATTTTTTATTTTAATTTTTGCATTAAAAAAGTATTTTTAAAACATTTAAATGTTTTATTTAATTAATTAATTAATTTTAATTAATTAAAAATACATTTAGGTTTCTAAAAATCACCAAAAACTTCATGAAGCATTCTTAGACATTTAGAAAAAAATTCAAACTCACCATACAAACTTCTTTTTAGGTTTGATCACATTTTCACAATTATCTTTGAATTAGGGTTCTTAAAAATCACATTTTCTAACCCTAACTTGAAAAAATCACTTCTGGTCAACCATGATGAGTTTTAACTTGATTCGTTTTGAATAGTTTCACATATTGCATCTAGTATCTAGGATATTTATCTCATGATTTTGAATTGCATTTTCAATTTGATTTGCATTTTTCCCTTAGAAGTATCCAAAAACGCTAGTTAACTTAGGAAATCCATAACTTTCACTAGGTTTAACTTCTGACCTTCTACTTTGGTGAGTGATCTTGTATATGTTTAGGGTTTGTTTGGGTTCAATTTCAAATTTTTATCATGATGTATGCTTCTGTTTTGGTCATATGCATCTCATGTTGTCTTAAAACCTTAATTTCTCATGTTCATTTGCATTCATCTTTGCATAGCTCCATCATATGAACTTGTCATGACATTTCAAACATTTGTATGACATCTTAGACATCAGAAGACATGTTTGAACATTGCTTGATCATTTCTTCATTCATTTGACATGCATTGCATTCATTACATTCCATAGGTATCCATGTGTTTTCATACTTCTAAACATGCTTCCATTGCATCTCATCCTTGTTTGAACATTCATAAGCATTATGTATGACTTTGAATCATCTCATAACACATTTGCCTTGCATATACACTTCTGGTTTTAGTCTTTACATCTTTATTCATTTCATTTCCTTTTGCTTTATGTCTTTTGCATTTCATACTAACATTTCAGGGGCTTATGGTAAGTTGTTTGGGATGTGGATTTGCCTTCACATCCCACCTCTTCTCATCTCTTCATATGCATTATTTACTTGTCTTTGAGGTGAAATTGCTTCACTTATGCTCCCTCATTCTTACTTTCTTTCTTTTAGGTTACTTATCTTCTTCAGGAAGTAAGTAATTTTTCTTTCTCTCTTGCTCTTTTTCATCTGCTTTTTCATCCTTGGTGGCCTCCTGAAGATATTTATTTAAGCCTCACAAACCATAGGATATCCAAGCATGATAACTTTTAGGGTTGTGTATAGTCTCCCCCTGTCTTTTACCTTTGAGTCTCCTTGAGTCTCTCTTCTCATCTCATAATCAGAGGCTAAACACTTAAAGCTTTAGGACTTTGAATTAGGGTTATGCCTGCATCCTTATCTTAGGATGGAGTGTATAACTTTAATACTTAGTGTTAAACCTTTAATTTGTTTACACCTCTTAATCAAAACACCTAATAATAATCAAGACTTAAGCTTGTAACTTGGGCCTTATATTAGGGTTACATCTCTTCCTTTTGGTTAAGAGGGACTAACCCTAGTGTTTAATGGACAAGTCCCCCTCAAGCTAGTCTTACAAACATAAAACTCATTTCTTAATCTCACCCTTTAATTAAATTCCATTTAATAAAAGGCTTGTTATATAATGAATTTAGTCCCTAACCATGGATTAAGTTGAGGTATCTTCCTCAGCTTAAGTGTTCTCATCTATCATCCTTCTCTTAGGATGGTGTAATGAGTTCACTAATCCTTTATTAGAGATTAAACTCATTACTTAACATTAAACAAAAACCCAAAAACATCTTAATAATCACAAGTAGGTTAATGATCTTAATCCTACATCATCATGGTAATTAAGTTGAGGTGCTTATCTCATACTTAAGTAGGCTCATTATCCCTAACCAGTGAGGATATAATAAGTTTACAACCCTTGATCTAGGCTTAAGCTCAGTATCCTATGCAAAACACACAAAAAAACAATAAAAAATTGAAAACACAAAAACAAACAATAATCGTCTCCTCTGGGATTATTTTCTCATCACACTCATTCTATAAACGAGAACTCGCTTCTTCCGTCTAATGCAAGACAATTAGCACTCGAGCCAGACGAGTCACACACTTGAGCATAGACAAGTAAGCAGTTCACAACAAATCATCCAGTCTCTTTGAGTCGAACTACAGTGTTCTGACTTCCTCATTGCACGGGAGGATACGTAGGAATTACTTAACAGTTATCGAACAAAAGTCTCTATGTCTCCCCCCTCATTCCAGCATTCTTTCTAAGCCTTAGTCTTGAGCATTTCACCCTTTTCTTTTGCACTGACACACTGTACATTGATCCCTAGCTTTTTTTTTTCTACACAGTCAGCACATACACTATCCCCTTTTAAACACAATCTTGTAAGCGTGGATCCCGTCGAGTACGACGGACGATCTGGGTGCTAATACCTTCCCAGGTCATAACCAACCCCCTTTCTCAGTTTCTTTGGTTCGCAACCGTATTATCCATACCCTTCCAGGTTTATGTAGCATTACCTTTCCTTCGGGATAAAAATGCCTAACTGGCGACTCTATTCAACTTCAACCTCCAACATCGCCGACAGTTCGTGTCTGCACAGGGGACGTAAAGTCTTTTCGGGAGCGACATCTTGGCAAATCTGCTGGGGAGGAGATTTGCAACTAGGGTTTCTGGTTCTCTTGTGGGTTTCTCCTAGCGCTTGTTTGATTTGTGTTTATGGGGGTGTTATGTGTTATGTGTGCTTATGTTTTTGCTTTATTTATTGCTTTCTGTACAGCTTTATTTACTGCATTTACTTTATCGCTTTAGTTTACTATTTTATGCATTTCATTTTTATTATCATATCATATATGTGCTGGATTTGTTGGTTTGCCTTGGTGGGAGGGGTATTCTAGTGAGAAAGGTCCGACACAAAGGCCTGAGTGACAAACATAGGATTAGAGTGGCTTCATATTCTTTCCCATTCCATTTTGGTATGGTGCGGGAATATGAAACACGATTCAGATATGGGTTTCTTCTTGAGAACTTTGTGCTACAGATTTCCTGTAGTGCTAGGGCTATCTGAGAAGCCTGCTAAATCTGGATGACCTTTTTAGATGCCCTTCGCATCTGAGGTGAATTAGAGGAGGATCTTTTATGATTAATGTAAACATTGTACCTCCGGGTTAGAAGTGTTTACACTTCTCATAATAGATCCAAGTCTGAGGATCCTTGTTCTAGAACAATACCTGTGAGTGGGTGGGGATGTTTACAGTTTTACAGGAACCCTTGGCCTCAACATACCCTGTTACTGATATTGTTTAAGGTTACACTATTTTGGACTGATCTTATGAAACCCTGGACTTGTGACTCTTTATTTGAGTCCCCCACCTGGTTACTGGTCCTCAGACCTTCATCTGGACTTCTGAACACTCATGGACCCCATCAAAAGCAACTGACAATCCAACACCTGATCACAAACCCTTTCATATCATTCAGCATACGTCATTTTGCATCATTTAACATTTTTCTATTTGTTTTACAGGGTATCTACATCTTCTTTGGTTTGGTTTTGACCGTTCTTCTGCTCAGATATCTTCTTCAGCCATCTTCACCAGATATCTTCTTCAGCTGTCTTCTTCAGCTATCTGCATCAGCTACTTTCATCAGTTATCTTCTCCAGTTATCTTCATTAGCACCCATTGTCAATATGGACTCATCCAGGAAGAGCAACATCACTTACCACTTCTTTGAGTACCCTTTGGCAGGCATCAGACAAATACATGCCCTTATCACTCCTGATCATGTCCCCTTATTCAGAGAACATTATGGTGGTATTATGGACATGATCATGGACTTGGATGCATCATAGAGGAGCATGATTCACACCTGTCTCCAGTTCTATGACCCTCCTCTTCATTGTTTCACTTTCCCAGACTTTCAAATAGGTCCTTTGTTGGAAGAGTTTTCCATATTGTTGGGTGTCCCTATCAGAAGAGGAATTCCTTTCAACCCTGAGATGATTGCTTCTAAGAATGAAGACATAGCTAAGGCTCTACATTTGGAAGTTACTATCATTGATCAGCATATGGCCACCAAGGCCGGAATCCCAGGCCTTCATATGGACTTCTTAATCACTCAGGCTACCAGTTATGCCGCAAAGGGGAAGTGGGAAACTGTTTGTGCCCTCCTGGCTCTTAGCATATATGGTATCATCTTGTTTGCGGACGAGCCTAAGTTTGTAAGCAAGAATGCTATCCATATCTTCATGCTCAAGAATCCAGTTCCTACCTTGCTAGGGGATTTCTACTACTCAGTGCATCAAAGGAATGAGAAGCAGAGGGGAAGACTAGTCAGATGTTGTGCACCTCTCTTCTACAGTTGGTTGATGAGACATATGCCGAAGAAGAAAGCTTTCCTAAATCCACATCAGTCAAAGAATTGGGCTAAGAGGATGATTTCCCTTACTTCAGAAGACATCAGATGGTGTACCCAGAGCACCAAGTGCAGGGACATAATTAGAAGATGTGGACAATATCCTAATGTACCTCTTATTGGAGTGAAGGGTTGCATCAATTACAATCCTTTTCTTTTCAGAAGACAGTTGGGATATGCATTGATACATCCACCAAAGGAGCAAGACTTAGCAGAGTCTCTTTACTGTGCTGTTCTGAATAATCATGCCACTGTCCGACAATCAGCCTGGGATTGGGACAATATACAGACAAAAAGAACTTCCATTTTAGGGAAGTGCAACAACATAGCTTCAACTCAGTATATTGAATGGTATCGCATCAGAGGACAGATCAACTGTATGCCATTTACCCTGGAAGATGTACCAGGGCCATCAGCAGTAGAGCCTGTAGCCACAGTGAGTTTGGAAGAGTTTAAGAAGTTTAAAGAAAGGAATGCCCAGCTTTCTGAAGCTCTGAAGAAGTCCCTTTGGGAAAGGAATGATGGTCGTCAGGACATTGAGAGGTTAGAGAAGCTCCATATCGAGCATGTGACCAAGATAAAGAAGACAGAGGACTTCATCAGAAAAGCCCGAGCAGGAGAGTTGGTATTGAAGAATGCTTGCAAAGAAGCCAAGATTCAGAAAGCCAGAGTTGAGCACTATTTGGAAGAGATTCAGGCTAGGTGGACCAGGATCACTGAAGCTCGTTTGCAAGAAGATCAGAAGACACAGGCTAAGGTAGAGCAGCTGGAAGCTAATGAGAAGAAGAGTCAGGAAGCCTTGTTAGCAGCACATACGGAAATCTTCGAGCTGAAACTCCGGGCGGGATTGAAGAGATCAAAAGACCAAGACAAGTACCAGAAGTTGACCAGTGCCATTGTAACCAGAAACCTTCTTATCAGGACCATCACAGAGCATCCAGTTAGACCAGTGACTGATGCTCTCCTAAAGGAAGTCAAGGAGGATGAATTTGGGCTGGATGTTTGATTTCCTTTACTTGTATTTTATTTTGGTTGTACTTTAATTCTCCATGGTAATTTTGTTGTATTTCTTAACTTAATTGTATTTTGACCAACCATGGGAACTTGTTGTAATCATAAACTATGTATTTTGTCATTTTGTAATGTTATAGTTTGTGTATTACCTGGATCTGCTTGTGAATTTCACTTCTCTTCAACATCTTCATTCCCAGAGGTCTGGAAGGTCAAAACTAAAGAGCCAAACCGGATACCCTTGGAAGACAAATAGACATACTGCATTGCATGCTAACCTCATTCTCTGTGTTTTTGCAGGTCTTTTAGTTTCTGTTTTCTCACTTTGATGTGTGTCTCAGGAAAAATTGCTCGTAGGAGGGTTTTCCCCATCAACAGAGTCCACAGGTATCCTACAAGATACAACCTTCCGAGAGTTCAGATGGACCAAGTTAAACAAAATTTGACTGACGTTAGAACTCAGATGGCTAATGAGAGAACTGAGATGAGGGCTCAGATGAACTAGTTCATGGCATTGATGACTGGGCTGGCTCAGAGCCAAGAAAGATTGAGAGAGTTAGTCGAGCGGCAAACTCCAGAAGAGAATCATCCAGGCATTGGAGGTACTAGTAACAAAGATCACGAGCAGCCGCGAACAAATTCGCCAGAGTTTGGGCCCCACCTCAATCCTGAAGTCAATGTTATCGGAAATACCCAAAGAAATGCAGGAGGTCATGTTCTACAAGAAGATCCTCAGGATAAACAGTTCACAGTAATTGGTGCTGGGGATGAAGCCTATGATCGTCGTCTGGACGAAATAGCGGAGAAGCTAAGATCCTTGGAATCCCAAAATTCTTTGGGATTTGATGTAATGGATATGGGATTAGTAGAAGGAGTCAGGATTCCTCACAAGTTCAAACCTCCTTGCTTTGAGAAGTATAACGATACCTCCTATCCTCGTACCCACCTTCAATCTTTTCTGGGAAGATTAAAAGCTTATACCATGGATGAGAAGTTGTGGATGTTTTATTTTGAAGATAGCTTGACCGAGGCATCCCGTGAGTGGTATTCCCACCTATCCAGAGCTACAGTCAGGAACTGGAAGGACTTAGCTGAAGCTTTCATACGCCAATATCAGTATAACTTGGATATGGCTCCCAACAGGACCTTCTTGATGGGTATGTCTCAATCTTCAAGAGAAAGTTTCCGGGAATATGCCCAAAGGTGGAGACAACTTGCTGCTGCTGTCCAGCCACCTATGTCAGAAAGAGAAATGGCTGACATGTTTATGAACACATTACAAGGTACCTACATCGACAAACTTGCTGCTTTCTCTTCCACCATTTTTGCTGATGTAGTTATAGCTGATGAGATAATTGAGAGTCTTTTGAAGATGGGGAAGATTTCAAACAATGGTGCTAGCTCCAGCAATGCAAGGAAACCTTTCCCAGGACCTCGTAGAACATGTGAGACCAACTCAATGCATATGGGCAGAGGTATGCCTCAATACATGCCAATATTAGTGGCTTTTGTCACCATTCCTGCTCCAGCACCTCAACAACAGTATCCTCAGCAACAACAGTATCCTCAGCAGCAACAGTTTCCTCACCAACAAAGATCTTACAATAACAACAATACTCAGCAACAACGTCCATTCCAGCAAAGGACTTCGCAAATCAACAGGGTTATCGATCCCATCCCGATGCCTTATGCAGCTCTCCTTCCACAGTTACTGAAGCTCAATCTGATTGAATTGAGAACTCTGGCACCACCAGATCCTCAGAATCTCCCAAGGAACTATGATGTCAACGCCAGATGTGCCTTCCACTCCAATGCACCTGGCCATACAACAAAGAAATGCAGGGCCTTACACATGAAGGTTCAAGATTTGATTGATTCTAAGGCAGTCAACTTTGCACCCCTCCGTGTGTTACCAAGAATTCTATGCCAAACCATGGTGGGCCTAGGATATATGCCATTGAGGAGGATCAACCAGTAAGCCTAATTGACAATATTGCAGGAATTCAAACACCTCTGGCCGAGGTTAAAGCCTAGCTTTTGAAGTGCCAAGTGTTTCCAGGTTGTGAGGCCCATTGCGAAGCTTGCAAGATTTCTACCAACGGTTGTGCAAATTTGAAGACCGGTATCAACAGTCTTATTAGAGAAGGCATTTTACAGATCACTTCAACAATTCCAGCTCCTACAACATCAACAACCATTCCTCCTACAAAACCACCAAACATCACTTCATCAGATATAACAGATATCACTCCTACAACTTCAACAACAATCATTCTAACAGATTCTTCTACAACATCAACAACCACCCCTTCTTCAACTTCAACAGACATCAGTTCATTAGCATCTTTTTCTACAACAACAACCATCAATGAAGAAATTTCCACATTTACCATTTATTATGATCCGGAAACAGTTCATGTCTCAGATTCTTTCAACAACTCAAAACAACATCAACAACTTCATGCACCCACATCACTTCCAATCAGACCTCCTGTCACAATTTATTATGACCCACAAACTGTCACCACTCCTTCTTCCGCAACAATCAGTCTGGTAACCTTCACGATACCTGGACCAGTTCCATATGATAGCAGAAGTGTCGTGCCTTGGCACTATAGCTCAGATCTTTATTGCAACGGAAAGAAAGTTACTCTTGATTCTTCAAATTCTACACCACAGATTGATAATGTCGGGGGAGGCGGAGGCTTCACTCGAAGCATACGTCTCTTCGCGTCACAATTTCCCAGAGTTAATGCTGAAGCAGAAGCTGCTGCCAAAGCTAAAGGCAAGAGTGTGGTTCGTGAAGAACCAATTGCTAAAGAAACTCAGAAGACACCCTTTGATCAGGATGTAGACGAGTTCATGAGAATAATCAAAAAGAGTGACTACAAGGTTGTGGACCAGCTCCATCAGACACCCTCCAAAATCTCTATACTATCATTGCTCATGTGTTCTGAAGCTCACAGGAAGGAACTTCTCAAAGTCCTACACGCATCTTACGTGCCAGAAGAGATTACAGTTAGTCAGCTAGAAACGGTGGTTTCAAATGTCAATACTGGCCATGGGCTAGGTTTCACTGACGCTGATCTGACTACGGAGGGCCGTAACCACAACAAGGCTCTACATATCACCTTAGAATGTAAAGGTGATGTATTTTCTCATGTCTTGGTTGACATTGGGTCATCTCTCAATGTTCTTCTAAAGAAAGCTTTATTCAAGATGGAGTATAATGGTATTGCACTCTGTCCGAGAAACATAGTTGTCAGAGCTTTTGATGGCTCAAAGAGATCGGTTCTTGGAGAAATTGAGCTGTATGTGGTAATCGGCCCACAAATTTTCAAAACTACCTTCTATGTGATGGACATTCAGCCTGCCTACAACTTTTTGTTGGGTCGACCCTGGATTCATGCCGTCGGTGCCGTAATATCGACCCTTCACCAGAAGTTAAAATATGAGTGAGAAGGCCAAGTTATCACCATTTGTGGGGAGGAGGACATCTTTGTCAGTCATCTAGATACTTATAAATACATTGAGATGGATGAGGAGATCCATGAAACAATGAGCCAAGGTTTTGAGGCCCACAATATCAATGAAACAACAGTTGAAGTGTCTGATACTTCAATATCTTCTTACAAACAAGCTCGGAAGGTTGTTAAAGACGGGAATGCCCAAGGCTGGGGCAAGTTTCTGCAAGTTCAGATCAAGGAAGACAAGTTCGGTTTAGGTTACAGACCATCCCGACAGGTCCGAGAGGAGGCTGCTGAAGCTCCCAAGTTTATCAGTGGGGGAATGTTGACCCCGAATGCTATCAACAATGTGGAAGACGAGGCTGAAAGCGACTTCAACCTGGAAAGCTGGATCCGTCCAAGAGTCCCGGGCCAACAAGTCCTCAAATGATCTTATAAGGATTACTGCTGCAGAGTAATTATTATTTCCTGTTTAAACATACATCAAGTCCTGCATCTTGCCCAAGGTGTCAAGACTCATTTTGTAATAGGGCCATATATGTATTTTATGCAAATGAATGATTAATGAACAATGGACATCTTTTGCAAACAATCTTATTCGCTCATTGTCTTTCATTTTTGTTATTTTCGCACAAAAAAATAAATGGCAATGTTTTTCTCAACAATAACTTTGTTCACTTTTTTAAATAAGATAAAATCAATCACTAAAATGAACAAATCTCAACCCTTGCAAAAATAATCCTCCAGATTACACCGACAACGACACTGCTATGACCTCGTATGACTTCGACAATCCGATTAATCAAGAAGATGAAGGGGTTGCTGAAGATTAAGATTTGCCTGAAGAGTTAGCCAGGTTGTTGAGACAAGAGGAAAAAGTGATTGCTCCTCATCAGGAGGAAGTTGAAACTGTCAATCTTGGTACTGAGGAAGATGTAAAAGAGGTGAAGATCGGGGCCAGTCTGCAAGCTTCAGTGAAAGAACAACTTATCAGTATGCTTCGGGAATATGTCGACGTCTTTGCTTGGTCCTATCAAGATATGCCAGGTCTGGATACAAATATTGTCATGCACAGGCTGCCATTGAAAGAATATTGTCCTCCAATTAAACATAAGTTGTGCCGTACTCACCCAGACTTGGCCATGAAAATCAAAGAAGAAATACAAAAGCAGTGGGATGCCGGTTTTATCGCTGTAACTATTTACCCGTCGTGGGTTGCTAACATTGTACCCGTACCTAAGAAGGATGGCAAGGTGCGTATGTGTGTCGATTACTGGGATCTGAACAGATCCAGCCCGAAAGATGATTTCCCATTACCTCACATTGATGTATTGGTAGACAACACATCTCAGTTCTTGGTATTTTCCTTTATGGACGGATTCTCCGGATACAATCAGATCAAGATGTCGCCTGAAGACATGGAAAAAATAACCTTCATCACACCTTGGGGCACGTTCTACTACAAGGTAATGCCATTTGGTCTGAAGAACGCTGGTGCAACATATCAATGGACTATGGTAACATTATTCCACGATATGATCCATAAAGAAATCGAGTGCTATATGGATGATATGATTGCCAAGTCCCTTACAGAGGAAGATCATCTGGTGAATTTGCTGAAATTGTTCAAGCGACTGAGGAAGTATCAGTTAAGGTTGAACCCTAATAAGTGCACATTCGGGGTACGTTCTGGTAAGCTGCTGGGTTTCATTGTAAGTGAAAAAGGAATTGAGGTTGATCCCGACAAATTCAAAGTTATTCAGGAGATGCCTGCATCTAAGACTGAGAAAGAAGTTCGAGGATTCTTAGGTAGATTGAACTACATCTCAAGGTTCATATCTCATCTCACTGCAACTTGTGAGCCCTTGTTCAAACTATTAAGAAAGGAACAAACAGTTAGGTGTAATGATGACTGTCAGAAAGCTTTTGACAAGATCAAAGAATATCTGCAAGAACCTCCGATTCTCATGCCTCCAGTTGAAGGAAGACCTCTAATCATGTACCTGACAGTATTAGAAGACTTGATGGGGTGTGTGTTGGTCCAGCATAACGATTCTGGTCGAAAAGAGTATGCAATATACTACCTAAGAAAAACGTTTACCGACTGTGAACAACGTTATTCACTGCTCGAGAAAACTTGTTGTACTTTAGCGTGGGCTGCTCGCCGACTAAGACAGTATATGTTGACTCACACTACCTTGTTAATCTCAAATATGGATCTAGTCAAATACATATTTGAGAAGCCAACACTTACCGGAAGGGTTGCAAGGTGGCAAATGATTCTAACAGAATATGACATTCAGTACACCTCTCAGAAAGCCATCAAGGGAAGTGTATTGTCTGACTATCTGGCTGAGCAACCCATTGATGATTACCAGCCTATGAGATTTGACTTCCCTGATGAAGTAATCATGTTCTTAAAAGCAAAAGATTGTGAAGAGCCTATTCATACTGAAGGGCCTGATCCAGAAGAAGCATGGACTATGATGTTTGACGGGGCAGTTATTGCAACGGTCGTGGGGTTGGTGCAATGTTTATTACACCTAAAGGGGTTCATATGCATTTCTCAACAAGGCTCACCTTTGCCTGCACTAACAATGAAGCAGAATACAAAGCTTGTATCATGGGTCTTGAGGAAGCCATTGACCACAGGATCAAAACCTTGAATGTATTCGGAGATTCAGCTTTGGTAATTAACCAGACCAACGACAAGTGGTACACTCATCAGGAGCATTTGATTCCCTACCGTGACTATACGAGGAGATTGTTGACTTTCTTCACAACAGTTAAGCTTGAATACATCCCTCGAGATGAGAATCAATATTTATCCGCTTTGGCTACCATTTCATCCATGATCAAAGTACAGACTGCTAACTACGTACCTCACATTTTGGTATCCAGACTGGACAGACCGACATATGTATTCTCTGTGGACACTGTCACTGACAACAAGCCTTGGTACCATGAAATCAAATGCTTCTTGGAGACTCAGACGTACCCACCAGGGGCATCGTCAAATGATAAGAAGACATTGAGAAGGCTAGCCGGCAGTTTCTTCCTCAATACTGATGGTTCTTTGTACAAGCGAAACTTCGACATGGTCTTGCTCAAATGTGTGGACAAGAAGGAAGCAGACCTAGTGATGCACAAAGTACATGAAGGATCATTCGGTACCCATGCCGGAGGACATGCAATGGCAAATAAGTTATTAAGATCAGGTTACTACTAGATCACAATGGATGCAGACTGTTGTGCCTATGCCAGAAAATGCGACAAATGCTAGATCTACACAGATAAAGTGCATGTGCCTCTAAATCCTTTAAATGTAATGTCTTCACCTTGGCCCTTCGCCAAGTGGGGCATTGATATGATGTTAAAGATTGAACCGACTGCTTCAAATGGTCACCGATTCATC
The DNA here is from genome assembly GCA_963966055.1 of Lathyrus aphaca. Lineage (NCBI taxonomy): Eukaryota > Viridiplantae > Streptophyta > Magnoliopsida > Fabales > Fabaceae > Lathyrus > Lathyrus aphaca. Next base: position 267,207,991 of record OZ014519.1, read on the forward strand.
CTAGTAGAAATTAATTACTTCACCAAATGGGTTGAAACAGCTTCGTATGCAAATGTCACCAGACAAGTGGTAGCTCGATTTTTGAAAAGGGATATCATTTGTCGATATGGAGTTCCCGAGCGAATCATTACCGATAATGGTTCCAATTTGAACAACAATATGATGGCAGAACTTTGCCGGGTCTTCAAAATTCAACATCACAACTCTTCTCCTTACAGGCCAAAGATGAATGGCGCTGTTGAGGCCGCTAACAAGAATATCAAGAAGATTATGCAGAAGATGGTAGTCACCTACAAAGACTGGCACGAAATGCTACCATTTTCCTCGCATGGGTACCGAACCTCTATCAGAACATCTACTGGGGCAACACTTTATCAGCTTGTGTACGGTATGGAAGTTTTCCTACCTGTTGAAGTTGAACTACCCTCCTTATGGGTAATGATGGATGTGAAATTGGATGAAGCAGAATGGGTCTAATCTCGATATAATTAACTGAGTCTGATTAAAGAAAAGAGATTAGTAGCCATCTGTCATGGGCAGTTATATATAAAGCGAATGAAGAAAGCCTTCGATCAGAAAGTCAGACCTCGGGAATACCAAGTGGGAGAGCTTGTTCTGAAACGACTTCTTACTACTCATATAGACCACATGGGCAAATGGACGCCGAACTACGAAGGCCCATTCATTGTAAAGAAATTTTTCTCTGGTGGGGCACTGATGCTGACTACTATGGATGGCGAGGATTTCTTATCTCCTGTGAATTCAGATGCAGTTAAAAAATACTTCGCATAAAAGACCCGCTAGACATAAAAAACAGAATGTAAGTCCAGGCAAAAATAGGGCATCCTGGCGAGTCAAAAATAGAATAAAAGACTCGGGCAAAAATAAGGGAAAAATTTAAAAAATGTACACCCGCTGAGTTGAAAAGCCACATCGGACAACTCAGGCAAAAATGGGTATCCCAGTGGATTGAAAACCCGAAAGGGCGATCCATGCAAAATCAGGGGAAAAGCGAACAACTGCATTTTGAATTCTTCTGTATCACTCATAACATGGCAAGCTTCGAAAGGACAAAGCGTCGGTCAGAATCAAATTTCTTTTGAAAGCAAGATAAGAAGAGCGTTCAAAGTCATATAGGTCATAGCAAAAGAAATATTGGAGCATCAACTTTAGCATTGCCGAATAGAACTTTTATTTTCTCAATTTTATAGCAATCTCCTCATTTCAGGGATTAGCTTCCTCACTGTACTTGCCCATTCAGGGCACATAAATCAATAAAATCAGAATTTTCAGTCACACTTTATTTGTACATTTTTGTTTCGTTTGCAAAATGTCCAAAGTTCATAATACAACACTTGCATGAAAACGTATAAGCCATTTTCAATATATGCTTGTAGGAAATATGCACTCTTGAGAAAATCTAACTCCTATGAAGGAATCCGGTTGAGGGTACCTCGGGACACTTGTGCGTTTCTTTTTAACAGGTTGCATGTACTCAAGACATACAACCTCTCAACATGGGGCATATCAGGCATCGTATCCCCAGCCAAGTCAGCAATCACCTCATCAGCAGGGTTACTTGACGGAAATATCCCCCACGAAGTTGTCATCCACTCAGAGGATCCTTCAAGAAACTCATTAAATCCCTAACGTGTTGCTTGGACGAAGGAGTTGCAACAGTTTACTTCCCAGAAGTTCTCTTCTCCCCAAGCAGGACCCCCGAGCAATGCCTAAACTGTTGTTCCCCATCAGAGTTACCAGGATTTTTTCATCCTCAACAGAGTCGGTAGATTCGCTTTCCCGCAGAGTTGCCAGTTTCTCCCCAGTAGAGTTTCCAGGGTTTTCTGTTCCCCAGCGGAGTTGCTGAAGCCTTCTCATCCCCAAAATGAGTCTCTTCAGCATAAGCTTCCCCAGTCGAGATCCCCGCAGAGTTCCCTAGGAAGATCGTTCGGTGATCCTCTCTCCCCATAGATCGGCCAATGATCTCTTTCCCTAGTGGAGTTCTTCCTCCAGATAGATCACCCAAAGATCTTTCTCCCCGCAGGATCCGGATCTCGGATAGGTTCTCTCATTTTGCATAATCATAGCATTCACATCATTTTCCCCAAACTAAGCGTAGCATTCCATCTAATACGGGGAATTACGGCAAAAATCAAACATTTGCATTATCATAAACCAGGTTCGAGCCAATCACCCGCAAACATCAGAATCACTTCACCAGTAATATACAAAACTTATCCCCTGCAGACAAAGCCAAAATACTTTTTGCACTCTCAATACAGATACTTTTTCATACTGGTACATATTCGTTTTGGCACTCGTCTGTGTCATACTTCCCCAGCAAGTTAAGCACTCGTCTGTGTCCCTTGCTCAATCTTTTTGACACTCGTCTATGTCTTTCACATATCTCCCCAGCAGGTTAAACACTTGTACATAATTATACATAATCCTTTTTGATACTCGTCCGTATCTTGTATATATCACCTCCCCGGCAGATCAACACTCGTTCGTGTTCCTTGCTTAACCGATTGATACTCATCCGTATCATCATTCTTAAACATGTGTTAGTGTTTTCTTCTATCGATACTCTCCCGTATCGTGGTCCTAGGGATGCTCATCCGCATATTTAGTCTATACACACTGCCAAACACTTATATCGTTTAATTCAAAGTGTAAGCACTCGGCCATGTTTACCATTCCCCAGTGAGTCACCAACAAAACAATCTATCTATCTGACATTCGTCCTATGTTGTGATATTTTCGGCATCCGTCTCTTGCCAGGTGATCGTCCTTCACTTTTGGATGACCGTCCCTCATCATTTCCCCAGTGGAATCCCTATTGTTGGAATTTTCTAACTGGCATTTATCCTATGTCGTGATATCTTTTCGGCAGCCGTCCCCTGCCAGGTGATCGTCCTTCACCTTTGGATGATCGTCCCTCATCCTTTCCCCAATGGAATCCCCATTGTTGGAATTTTCTATCTGGCATTCGTCCTATGTCGCAATATCTTTTCGGCAGCCATCCCCTTCCAGGTGATCGTCCTTCACCTTTTGATGACCGTCCCTCATCATTTATCCGATGGCCGTCCCCATCGTCGATCTTTGTTATCCGACATTCGTCCTATGTCGAGATAATTTCCAAGAGCATTCGTACCCTGCTAGGTGATCTTCCATCACCTCTTGATGATTGTCCTTAATCATGCTTATCTGATGGCCGTCCCCATCATTGATCTTTTCTATCCGGCATTCGTCCTATGTCGTGATATTTTCAGCAGCCGTCCCCTGCTAGGTGATCGTCCTTCACCTTTTGATAATCGTCCCTCATCATTATTTCATTTATTCTTTTACCCGATGGTCGTCCCCGTCGCGATTTATTTACCCTTTAACCCGATGGACGTCCCCGTCAGTGCATTCTTCATCTCTTTAAAATCCCAAGAGAGTTTTACTTCTTTACCCGATCAGTGCTTTCTTCATTTCTTCAAATTTGATGAAGAAATTCATTGTGGAAGTCATCTAATCAACTGGTAACTTGTTGTGCAAGAAAAGTCAGAATCAGTGCATCTGAAGCCCCCAACAATGGAACCAAAGGGTCATTTTCATCAATTTAAGGTTCTATGATCTTTATTTGATCTTAGAAGTGGTTAGAAGTGCACAAGATTGAAGATTTTCAAGCCATTTGCAAACTTACTATTTTTTGACATGACTTGTAATAGAAACTTTCCATTTTAGGAAATATTTTCAACCTCCTCTTTCTTGATCAAAAATGCTTCAAATGAAAAATACTTAACATGAAAGTTGTAGATTGGATCTTCCCATTTTCAAAAGTACAAGAACTCCTCTTGATTCATCCTAGAACTCAAGATATGATCTTTCAAAGTTGGGAAAAATCTTGTAATTTTCAAGTTCATGCCAAAGAGGTATTTTTGCAAAACCAAGTTTCAAGACTTCTAATGACCTCTAATTGACCTCAAAGCCTCATTACATGATAATGCAACACATTTAGATCAGATTTGAGTCTTGCATCACAAGTTTTCATGGCCAATTTCTCAAGAATGTACAAAGTTGTAAATGGGCAAAACCATTGCAATCTCACCACTCATTCACTTCTGATCACTCTAAACCATCCCATGGCCCTCCTTAAAGCTGGCTGAGGCAAGACACCCCTTTAGATCACCTCTGACCCGAGCCCATACCTCATAGTACACAATCTTGACTTTTTGCAAAACCTCTCATACCAATCAGCATGTGCCACAACAACTCTCTGGCCAATCAGCATTGTTTATGTGGACATCAAGGAGCTCATTACACAACACACACAAGCCTGAAACAAGTCAAGATTCAGAATCACTAAAAATCCCCAAAATCTTCATTTCTTCGAAACTACATACACAACCATCAAAACTCAGTTATTTCTTCACCAATCATCTCAACATCACTCAGAGATCATAAACCACTATTCACCATGGCCTAAAAGCTCCCAAAACAAAATCACCATTTCTGCCTTAGCATAACTAAAACACTCAAACCAGCCATCATAAACTTGCTCTAAGCTTTCCAGAAGCATCAAGGTGATCATTGGAGTGGATTAGCATCAAGGAGAGGTTCAGAAAGCTCAGATTGAGAAAGCTTCATCTCAGGTATTGATCGTACCTGGAGATCAGGATTTGATATGGCTGACGTCGAGCGTTGTTGAAGGACGGTTGATAAGGAGAGGAGGGGGTGTACCTACAAGGCACTCTGATGCTAAAGTAAGAGACTGAGCAAAGAGCGTGCAAATACGAGAATTAAGGTGAGAAAATTGAATACCTGACCCTCTCGTATGAGAGGGTTTATATACTATCCTTGGTGGATGGTTATTGGTTCAAACCGTTGGGCGTGGATCGTGGAACCCGTATGAATAGGTAACGGTCAGAACTAGCCATTTAGGGGACTTTATTCTGGTCGGTCAAACCTTGGTCGACACAGACCATCCTCCCGAGCGTGATGCTCGACAAAGAGTGTGTTGGGCCGCTAATTTGTCTGGCCCAACTCTGGAAGTTGGGCCTGGCCGGAACAGGAGCCCCCCAAGTCGTTTCTCCTGGGGAGGGGCAGCGACTTAATGACTGTCTTCTCTCCAAGGTGCACGCATTATATCTGGTGACTTTCGCGCGTTGACCAAAAAATGATCGTTTGATGACGCACGACAGGCGGGCAATTATTCGGTAATTCGACGAAGGAGGGAGATGAAACAAACAGTTGGCGTGTTTGGGAATTCGCGTCTATTCAATGTTCTGACGGCTAGCCTAGGGGCTAGAGTGTAGGTAATCATTGCCTAGGGATAGGGGTCACGCGTCTCCGCACGTGCTCCTTCCCCTATAAATAGGAACCCAGAGTATTCTGTATGCTTTTTCGCTTCGTCTCCCTCTCTGCCACATTGCTCGAATCTCATATGACAGTTCTCAGTCGTCGACCACCGTATCTACATACTGACCACTGTATTTTCAAGTCAAATTCTTCTTCAATGGCCTCTCAAGCTCAAGGTATGGCCCTTTTCGCTTCTTTCTTAGCCATAGGTTTGATATCTTAGCAATGCATGCGGTTTAGGATAGATTTTCCGGTAGTTTAGACTAGAATAAATAGATTATAGGCCTTCTGTTGTCGTTGTCTTCGACTTCAAACCCTAATTTGTGGTTGACGATGGTCCCGGTCGACCTTGAACTGGGACCTGATAAGCAGCTAGGACTCGAACATACCATTGTTTTCGTCGGGCGCTGGCCATCGCCTTGAGCGATGGTTAACCAAGGGCTTTGGCCTGAGATCTTGTTCCTGGATTGGCACGCGCCCTTTCACTTGTCGAGCGGTGGAAGGGTGGATTTGATATTCTAATCGAATTCACTGACGCCTTTCCTCTGCTTTTCAGGTGAAACTGCGCTTATCGACCCGTACGAGATTTCCTCGGAGGAGGTTTCCTCGGAAGGTTCTGACTCTTTGGCATCAGTTCCTTCTGACTCTGGAAGCTCGTCGGATGAATCTGACGCGACCATGGTGGAGGATGCGGCCCCTGACTCTAGAGAAGCAGCTGGTACTCCTCAGGGTGAGGATAAAGTAATCGCGCCCGAGGAATGGGTAGCTGAGGACCTGCTTGACAAGGTGTCGTCCTTTTCAAGACCTCATGCAGAACCTTTGCCCATTGTCGGTGATCCTGAGGATTGGGTCGTCACTTGCCCGGGGGATGATGATCGAATATTCTCATATTATGGCGGTCGAAAGTTCTCAATGTATGAGTACGCGACCTCGACTCTGGGGGTGACATTGCCTTTCAGTGCTCTGGTTTGTGCCGTGCTCGATCATCTGGGTGTAGCACCGTCTCAGCTGCACCCCAACTCTTATGCGTTCCTGAAAGCGTTCGAGGTGACGTGCGCTCACCTGGGTGTAGGGGCCACGCTCCCTCTGTTCTTCCAACTGTTCTCGCTGCAGTGCCAGGTAGGAAGGGGAACCGGCCGAAAGGGTTTCATCTCCTTCAAGCAGCGGACCAAGATATCCAAAGCTCACTCGAAATCTATCCGGTTTTCAAGACCGACTATTTTCTGGTAAAGCCGACGAGCAAGGAAGCCGTGAGAGGGATGAGTTTTATGGGGGTAGATACTAATGAAAATGACGAGCCCAGACTGGACGACCAAGGGAGGACGATTTCCATAAGGCTCTGGATGTTTCCCTTCTCATGGAGTTACTCACATTATGGGTGCCCAGTTAGTGAGTTCGTCCAAGTAGGGGATTTCCTGAATGAGGATGATGCAGCTAGCTTCGAGGAGTTTCGAAAGCTGGTGGCTTCTTTAACTCCGACCCCTCTGTTGGATGGGGAGGGTAAGATAATGTTGGATCAGGACGGGGGAGAGGCTGTGGAGCGTCCTTTGATAGATGTCACAGACCTCCTTGCGTGTAACATCGGGCAAGAAGTGTACGAGTTCTTTGGTATTTGCTTTTATTCCTGTTTGTTATTCTGTTTTGATAATCTTGACACTTGTGACTAATTTGGTCTCTTTTCTTTTCAGGCTCTATGGTGAATCCTCTAGATAAGATCCAGGAACGACTGCGCCAAAACCAAAAAAAGAGGTTGAGGGTTGTTCAAACCAAGCTGACTGAAACAAGCGGCTCGGGGTCGGGCCCCCTGGTCCAAGGGTCTCCTAGTGCGTCCATTGGATCGCACATGAAGAGGCACAAATCTACAGCGACGGTGGATTTGACGGTCAACGCCCCTTCCAAACCAAAGTATGTGTTGCCTCCCTGATTTTTGAAGCGGAATTTCTTTGAAGGTGCAAGCATGGAGGCCAATCAGGAGGATTCCTTGTTTGTCGAGGGGATGGACTGCCCAGCTCGGCGCTTGTCTTTAGCACAGGACGTGAGTGCGGTCATGCGGGTGTTGTCCATGGCCTGGTGTAAACACCCCAAATTTTCCCTCACTAATTTCACACCATGACTTGTGATCTTTCTTTTTTGCATTTGCATAGGCATGCTATCTCACATTGCATTTTTTTTGTTTCACTGCATAGTTCAAGTTCATCTGCATCTAGGGTTTGTGATCTGAGCAATCCAAGATTCCATATGAGCCATGCCAAAGGTCTCAAAGCTTTCCAAGAGGGTCCATATGTGGTCTACCATCATATTGTATTCCTCAATGTTCATGAAAGTCAAGACATCACAAGAACTGGCAAAGGCATGGAAGCAGAGCTAGGGTTTCACTGCACAGATGACCAAAATTAGGGTTTTGGTTTCAGAGGCCTCAACTTCCAATTTTTGGGCCATTCTTGTTTCTAATGTTCTTAATATGTTATAAGGATCATGTGTACCAAGTTTGATGAAGAAATTCATTGTGGAAGTCATATGTTTAGTGGGTAACTTCCTAAGCAAGTTAAGTCAAAATCAGGGCATCTGAGGCCCCCAACAATGGAACCAAAGGGGTATTTTCATCAAATTGAAGTTATATGATCTTTATTTGATCTTATAAGAGGTTGTGAGTTCACAAGATTGAAGAATTTTGAGCCATTTGAAAAGTTGCCAAAAATGGAAATGACTTGTAATGGAAACTTTCCATTTTGGGAAAGTTTTTCAACCTCCTCTTTCTTAACCAAAAATGCTTCAAATGAAAAATTCTTGGTCATGAAAGTTGTAGATTAGGTCTTTCCCTTTTCAAAAAGTACAAGAACATGTTCTAATTCATTATGGAACTCAAGTTATGATCCTTCAAAGTTGGCAAAAATCCTATAATTTTCAAGAATGCACCAAAGAGGGATTTTTGCAAAACCACTTGCCAAGGCTTCTAATGACTTCTAATGTGCCCAAATACTTCATAACATGATCAATCAACTTCAAAAACATAGAATTGGCCCAAGAATTGGATCATTTCATGCCTTGAATCATAATATACACCAAAGGGGGAAAATATGCAAAACTCATACAAACCCTAGTTCCATGTATTCCAGCTCATCAAATCTGATCCATAAGCTTTCCTTGATCTCAGCTGAGCCCAGCCATGCCCAAATCCATCCTTGACCCGTGCCCCTACCTCAAGTACAACCAAGCTTGGCTTTTTTTCAAAATCACCCATACCAATCAGCATAGGCCACAACCACTCTTCTGACCTATCAAGACATGATATGTGGACATTATGCAAGTCATAACACACAACACACAAGCCTGAATGATCCCATAGCTGAGATTGCCAAAAAACACTCAAAACCTTGAGCTCTTCGAATCTCTCTACTCAACCAATAAAACTTCAAACAAATTTCACCAATCATCTCCATACATCCTCCAGATCATTTCCCACCCCTTACACAAGCCTGAAACCCCCTAAAAAACACGATTTCACCCCCTCTGAACTGAAACCTCAAAAAACAGCCATATAAACTTGTTCTAAGCTTCTCAATAGCATTAAGGGACTCAGGGGAGTTGGTTTGCACCAAAGAAGAGGTCAGAAAGCTCCACACTGCAAAGCTTCAACTCAGGTAACCTCAAGAACATTTTTTCCAGAAATGCGTTTTTAAGTTTCTAAATGAATCTATGAACTTCCCTAATCATCATGATATGTTTACTTTTGAAAATGATTGAGAAATAAGGATGTATCGTGTTTCTGAAAGTTTTTGTGAAATCTTCCGTTTTGCTTTGATTCATGTTCTTGATGTAAAATAAATGAGTTTTGGGGATGGAATCATGTTTAGGGTTGTTAGATGTTTGATTCTGGAGAGTTTGAGAGCTTGGGGTTGCATTTTGAGTGAGATAGTATGAAGGGGGTGCCGGAGAAGATTACCGGAGGTCTTCTCCAGCCACCTGAAAGTCATTAGGGTTTGTTTAGGGTTTAATATTGCCAGTTTAAATGTGGGCCGTAGGTGTCGCTCCCCAAAAGGACACCTGGTCAGATAAGGTACAAATGCGAACGGTCGATGAAAAGAGAAATGAAGCTGAACTGAATAGAGTCTCCAGCTAGGCATTTTTATCCCGAAGGAAAGGTAATGTTGCATAATCCTAGAAAGATATGGATAAGACGGTCGCAAACCAGAGAGACTGAGAAAGGGGGTTGGTTACAACCAGGGAAGGTATTAGCACCTAGATTGTCCGTCGTACTCGACGAGATCCACGCTTACAAGATTGTGTTTAAAGGGGTAGTGTATGTGCTATCTGAGTGCAAAAGATGGAAAATAAATATACAAGTGTTAGTGCAAAAGGTGAAGTGAAATGCTCAGGAATGAGGCTTTAAAGAGAATGATGAAAGAGGGGGAAAGACACAGAGACTTTTGTTCGATAACTGTTAAGTTATGCCTACGTATCCTCTCGTGCAATGAGGAAGTCAGAACACCGTAGTTCGACTCAAAGAGACTGAAAGACAAATTGACTGATGAATTGCTTGCTTGTCTATGCTCAAGTGTATGACTCGTCTGGCTCAAGTGCTAATTGTCTTGCATTAGACGAAAGAATCAAGTTCTCGCCTGTGAATGAGTGTGATGAGAAAAGAATCCTGAAGGAGACGATTATTGTTTGTTTTTATGTTTTTCAGTCTTTTATTGTTTTTGGTTTTTGTCATAAGTTAATGAGCTTAAGCCTAAATCAAGGGTTGTAAACTCATTATATCCTCCCTGATTAGGGATAATGAGAATACTTAAGTATGAGATAAGCATCTCAACTTAATTACCATGATGATGTAGGATTAAGATCATTAACCCACTTGTGATTACTTAGATGTTTTTTGGGTTTTTGTTTAGTGTTAAGTAATGAGTTTAAGCCATAATCAAGGATTAGTGAACTCATTACACCATCCGAATAGAAGGATAATAGATGAGAACACTTAATCTGAGGAAGATACCTCAACTTAATCCATGGTTAGGGATTAAAATCATTAGATGACAAGTCTTTATTAAGTTGATTTTAATTAAGGGATGAGATTAAGAAATGAGCTTTATGATTTGTAAGACAACTTGAGGGGGACTTGTCCATTAAAAACTAGGGTTAGTCCTTCTTAACCATAAAGGAAGAATTAGAACCCTAATGCAAGACCCAAGTTACAAGTTAATGTCTTAGTGATTATTAGATGGATTGATTAAGAGGTTTAAACAAATTAAGGGTTTAACACTTATGATTAAAGTTATACACTCCATCCTAAGAGAAGGATGCAGGCATAACCCTAATTCTAAAGTCCTAAAGCCTTAAAGGTTTAGTCTCTAATGATGAGATGAGAAGGAGAGACACAAAGAAAAATCGAAGGTAAAAACTAAGGGGGACTAATCACAACCCTAATTATTATCATGCTTGGATGTTCCTATGGTTTGTAAGGCTTGAGAAAGAGATCTTCAGGGAAGCCACCAATGGAAGAAGCAGATGGAAGGAAGGAGAAGCAGATGAATAAGTCACTTACTTCACTGAAGAAGATAAGTGACTCGGGGAAAGAAAGTGAGGGATGAACATGAATGAGCAAGCTCACTCAAAGACAATGAAAAATGCAACAAAGATTCATATGAAGAAGATGAAGAGAAATGAGAAGTGAAGGCAAATTCACATCTCACATTAACTTACCACCTGAAATGTTAGCACAAAGAAAGAAAAGAAATGCAATGAAGCATATGCAAAGGTAAAACCCAAAACCAGAAGCAAACATATGATGTAAATGATGCTAAGAGATGATGTGAGAGTGTACAAAGTGCAATGGATGATCATACAAGAGAAAGAATGCAAATGAAGCATATGGGAAGCATGAAAACTCATGGATGTTTATGAAATGAAATGGATGCAAAGCATGGCAGATGTATGAAGAAATGAACAAGCAATGTTCAAGCAATGTCTTAAGATGTCTAAGATGGCATACAAGTGCTTAGAATGTCATGGCAAGTTCATATGTTCATGCAATGCAATGAAAGATGCAAGTATGGATGCAAAATTAGGGTTACATGAAAGGATGAGATGCAAATGATCAAAACAGAAACAATTCACATGATAAAAATTTGCAAATGGGTACCTTAAGAAGAAAAATGCAAATCAATTTGAAAATGAAAGATAAATTTATGACAAAAATATCCTAGAAACTACATGCTATATGGAAAACAATGGAAAAAGAATCATCATCAAACCATTCATGGTTAGGCAGAAAAGAATTTTCAAAGTTAGGGTTCCAAAAAGGGGATTTTATGAACCCTAAATTCAAAGAAAATGTCAAAACATGTTCAAAAATCAAAATGAAATTTGTATGAATGGTTTGACAATGTTTCTAAATGTCTTAAGATGCAATGTGATTTTTTTTTGGGATTTTTAGAAACCTAAATGGTATTTTAATTAATTAATTTCCATTAATTAATTAAATTAAACATTTAAATATTTGTAAAATGATTTTTTAATGCAAAAAATAAAAATAAAAATGTTTTTGGTTTCTGAAAATTAATAAAAGACTTGATAAACAATTTTAGAATTGTTTAATGTTTTTTGCTATTTTTAATAAATATGTAAAATAAAATATAAAGAAAATAAAAATAAAAATGAAAGTATGCAGAATGAGAGGCTAGGATCTAAAGTTGAGGAATCCAGGGGTCAGGATGCAAAGTCAGCGTGACTGGGGGTAATCCAATCCTGAGGCTGTGATTTAAGCTGGCTAATTAAATGAAATCCTACGACTCTGTTTTAACCTGAATTAATTAAATTAATTAAATAAGATTAGGGTTAATGAAGTGATCTGGTCCATTAAAAATGCGTGCCAAGCTCTCATCAAACAGACCGGATTCAAACTCAGCTAATCACCTGAGATTAGCCATAATCCAACTCAGACGGCCTGAACAATGTTCCGGTCGTCTTCTCCGGCAGGGTCCTCTCCCAAACTCTCTCCCCAGGCCATTTCAGGAGCTCTAAAGTTCCAGATCAAATCCCCAGCTCACCCCAAACACGAATCAACCCTCAAAATTCATTTCTCATTCATCATTCTCAAGATTCGAAGAAAAAACATAAAAATGACAAAACTTTCAGACAGCCATGAAATTCTTAATACGCAACCATTTTTAAAACTAAGCATATCACAATGATCAGGGAGACACAAGGAACAATTTAAGAACTTAAAATAGCATTTCTGGAAAAAAAGTTCATGAGGTATACCAGAGCTTGAGCTTTCTCAGTTTGAGCTATCTGGACCTCTCTCTTGTGCAAATGACCTCCACTTGATCCCCTGATGCTGATGCAAGGCTTGGAATGAGTTTAACTGAGCTTGATTGAGAGGTTGCAACTCAATTGGTCCAGAATCGTGTTTGTGTTTGGCTGGCTTTTAGGGCTTGGCAATGGTTGGGAAATGATCTGTGGGTGATGGTCAGTTGATCTATGGAAAAATATTGGAGGTTTGATGCTTGTGCAGAGTGTTTCGAAGAGAGGAAAGTCTTGAGTGATTTTGTGAAACTTCGCTTATAAGAGGTTCTGAGCTCCAATGTTATGTGAAGTAGTTTGCTTTGAGTCCACATAACATGTCTTGATAGGTCAGAAAGTGGGTGGTGGCCTGTGGTGATTGGTATGGGGCAAGTTGCAAAAAGTCAACAAATTGTGTACTTGAGGTATGGGCTCATGTAGCAGCTGTTTTAGGGCATGTCCTGGTTCAACATTGATCAAGGAGAGCCATGGGATTCACTTTATGCAGCTGGATGGCTTAGAGAGAAAGATCTCATAGGTTTTGCAAGTGTAATTTGATTTTCCCCTTTTGTGATTTCTTGTGATGCAAGTCATGAAAGCAAGTGATTCTTTGGGAAATTCTGATCACAATGAGTTGTATTATGCTTGTATGATGCTTAGAGGTTGATTAGAGGTCACAAAATGACTTGGTATGTGAAATTGCAAAAAATCCTCTTTGGTGTGAAAGTGGAAATTATAGGATTGTTGCCAACTTTGCAAGGCCATAACTTGAGTTCCATAATGAATTAGAACATGTTCTTGTACTTTTTGAAAAGGGAATGATCCAATCTACAACTTTCATGACCAACAATTTTTCATTTGAAGCATTTTTGGTTGAGAAAGAGGAGGTTGAAGAACTTTCCCAAAATGGAAAGTTTCCATTACAAGTCATTTCCATTTTTGGCAACTTTTGGTTTAGCACAAATTTCTTCAATTTTGTGAACTTCCAAGCACTTCAATGATCAAATAAAGACCATATAATCTCAATTTGATGAAAATATCACATTGGTTCCATTGTTGGGGGCCTCAGATGCCCTAATTTTGCTCTGACTTGCTCAAGAAGTTACCCAATGAACAAATGACTTCCACAATGAATTTCTTCATAAAACTTGGTACATATGATCCTTATAACATCTTAAGAACATTAGAAACAAAAATGACCAAAATATTTGGAGTTATGGCCTCTGAAAGCAAAACCCTAATTTCAGGTCATCTGTGTAGTGAAACCCTAGCTCTGCTTCCATGCTTTCCAAGTTCTTGTGATTTCTTGACTTCCTTGATCTTTGAGGGATATAATATGATGATAGAACACACATGGACCCTCTTGGGATGATTGGAGGCCTTTGGAGGTGCTCAGATGGGATCTTGGATTGCTCAGATCACAAACCCTAGATGCAGATGAATTTGAACTATGCAGATGAAACAAAAATGCAATATGAGATGATATGCTTAAACTTATGCAAAGATGAAATATCACAAGCCATGGTGTGAAATTAGTGAGGGCAAATTTGGGGTGTTTACAGTAGGATGTGGATTAGCGCGTGAACGAGTGGCCTGGATCATTTCACTTAAGCCCTAATTCAGTTTAATTAAATTAATTAAATAATTAACCCAGTTTGAATCCCAGCCATCCAGATGCGTGCGTGGTCAGCTCCCTCCCTTTCTAGTTCAAATCTCACCCCTTGGATCAACATACTTTCATTTTATTTGATTTTTATTTCATTTTAATTGTATTTTCTTGCACATTTAATTTAAAATACCAAAAAGCTTTCAAAAAATATTTCCTTTTACATTTTTGTTTTAAATATTTTTCTTAATCAGAAAATGATTTTTATTTTATATTTTTCCATAAAAATTGTATTTTTAAAATATTTAAATGTTTATTTTAATTAATTAATTGAATTTAATTATTTAAAATAACATTTAAGTTTCTAAAAATTACCAAAAAAATCATGTTGCATCTTAACACATTTAGAAACATTTTCAAACCTTCATACAAATTTCTTTTTGGTTTTGATCATAACTTGATAATTTTCTTTGAATTAAGGGTTATAAAAATCACATTTTTAAACCCTAACCTTTGAAAAATCTTTTCTGCCTAACCATGAAGGGTTTGAAGTTGGTTCTTTTTGTATTGTTTTAAACATATCATGTAGTATCTAGGATATTTTTGGCATGAATTTATCTTTCATTTTAAATTTGATTTGCATTTTCCCTTTGAAACACCCAAAAACCCTAGCAAACTTAGAAAAATTATAACTTTCAATAGGTTAAGAGTTAGACCTTCTCCTTTGGGGTGTGTATCATATGGGATTAGGATTTGTTTGAGTTCATTTTTAATTTTTTATAATGTCATTTGCTTCTGTCTTGGTCATTTGCATCTCATGTTGCCATGTAACCCTAATTTTGCATCTTTACTTGCCTCTTACATTGCATTGCATGAACATATGAACTTGCCATGCCATTCTAAGAATTTGTATACCATCTTAGACATCTTAAGACATTACTTGAACATTGCTTGATCATTTATCCATACATTTGCTATGCTTTGCATCCATTTCATTTCATAAACATCCATGTGTTTACATGCTTCCAACATGCTTCATTTGCATTCATTCTCTTGTATGAACACACATATGCATCTTGTATGCCTTTTCATCATATCATAGCATCATTTGTAACATGTGTATGCTTCTGGTCTTGGTTTTTGCCCTTGCATATGCATCATTTCATTTCATTCCTTTCATATTGCATCTTGTACAAACGTTTCAGGTTAATGGTAAGTTGTTTGAGAGGTGGATTTTCCTTCACCTCCCACCTCTTCTCATCTCTTCATATTGCATTATTACTGAATTTTTGTTTGTCTTTGAGTGGGCTTACCTCACTTGTGCTTCTCTTCCTTTCTTCCTCTAAGTTACTTATCTTCTTAGGAAGTAAGTAACCTATTCTTCTGCTTCCTTCTCTTTTCATCTTGCTTCTTCCTTGGTGGCTTCCTTGAAGACTTCTCCTTTTAAGCCTCACAAAACCATAGGATGCCTAAGCACGATAACATCTAGGATTGATATTTTCCCTTAGACTTTTTCCTTTGAGTCTTCTTTGTGTCTCTCTTCTCATCTCATCATTAGAGACTAAACCTTTAAGGTTTTAGGACTTTGGAATTAGGGTTATGCCTGCATCCTTATCTTAGGATGGAGTGTATAACTTTAATCCTAAGTGTTAAACCCTTAATCTGTTTAAACCTCTTAATCAATCCATCTAATAATCACTAAGACATTAACTTGTAACTTGGGCCTTACATTAGGGTTCTAATTCTTCCTTTATGGTTAAGAAGGACTAACCCTAGTGTTTTATGGACAAGTCCTCCTCAAGTTGTCTAACAAATCATAAAACTCACTTCTTAATCTCATCATTAATTAAAATCCACTTAATAAAGGCTTTTTTGTCATGAATTTAATCCCTAACCATGGATTAAGTTGAGGTATCTTCCTAGGCTTAAGTGTTCTCATATATTATCCTTCTATTAGGATGGTGTAATGAGCTCACTAATCTGTGATTAGAGATTTAACTCATTACTTAACACTAAACAAAACCCAAAAACATCTTAATAATCACAAGTAGGTTAATGATCTTAATCCTGCACCATCATGGTAATTAAGTTGAGATGCTTATCTCATACTTAAGTATTCTCATTATCCCTAATCAGGGAGGATATAATGAGATTACAACCTTTGATTTAGGCTTAAGCTCATTTACTTATGCAAAACACCAAAAACAATAACAAAACTGAAAACACAAAAACAAACAATAATTGTCTCCCTCGGGATTCTTTTCTCATCACACTCATCCATAAACGAGAACTTGCTTCTTCCGTATAATGCAAGACAGTTAGCACTCGAGCCAGACGAGTCATACACTTGAGCATAGGCAAGTAAGCAGTTCACAGTCAAATTCATCTTTCAGTCTCTTTGAGTCGAACTACGGTGTTATGACTTCCTCATTGCACGAGAGGATATGTAGGAATAACTTAACTGTTATCGAACAAAAGTCTCTTTGTCTTCCCCCTCTTTCAGCATTCTTTTCAAAGCCTCAGTTCCTGAGCTTTCACCTTTTACACTGACACTTGTATATTCTTTTTTCCAGCTTTTGCACATAGATAGCACATACACTACCCCTTTAAACACAATCTTTTAAGCGTGGATCCCGTCGAGTACGACGGACAATCTGGGTACTAATACCTTCCCAGGTTGTAACCAACCCCCTTTCTCAGTTTCTCTGGTTCGCGACTGTCTTATCTATATTTTTCTAGGTTTATGCAGCATTACCTTTCCTTCAGGATAAAAATGCCTAGCTGGCAACTCTATTCAATTTCATTTCATTTCTTCTCTTCGCCGACCGTTCGCGTCTGTACCCTGTCTAACCAGGTGTCTTTTCGGGGGAGCGACAACTTGGCGACTCTGCTGGGGACCCTTATGTTGCAACCAGGGCTTCTGGTTCTTTTTGTGGGTTCCTCCTAGCGCTTGTTTGATTTGTGTTTACGGGGGTGTTATGTGCTACTTGTGCTCATTTATTTATTGCTTTATTTATTGCTTTCTGTACAACTTTATTTATTGCTTTCATTTACAGTTTTATGCATTTCATATTGTCATTACCATTTGTGCTAGATTTGTGTTTACCTTGGTGGGAAGGATTTTTGAGTGATTAAGGTTCCATACCGGGGACCTGAGTGACACATAGGCTAGAGTGGCTTCATATTCTTTCCCATTCCATTTCGGTCTGGTGCGGGAATATGATACACGGTTCAGACATGGGTTTCTTCTTTAAAACTTTGTGCTACGGATTTCCTGTAGTACTAGGGCTATCTGGGAAGCCTGCTAAGTCTGGATGACCTTTTTATGACCTTCAGCATCTGAGGTGAATTAGAGGAGGATCTTTTATGGTTATTGTAAACACTGTACCTCCGGGTTAGAAGTGTTTACATTTCTCATAACTGATCCAAGTCTGAGGATCATTGTTCTAGAACAATACATGTGAGGGGGTTGGGATGTTTACAGGTTTGCAGGAACCATTGGCCTCATCATACCCTTGTTACTAATGTTTGTTTAAGGTTGTATTTTTTGGACTGTTCTTGTGAAACCCTGGACTTGTGACTCTTTATTTGAGTCCCCCACCTGGTTACTGGTTTACTAAGCCTCCATCCGGACTTATGAACACACATGGACCCAATCAAGGAAGATAACAGATCCAGCACTTGATCACAAACCCTTTGCATATCATTCTGCATACATCATTTTGCATCATTTAACATTTGTCTATTTGTTTTACGGGTATCCACATCTTATCTTTGGTTTGGTTTTGACCTGTTCTGCTGCTTAGACTTCTTCAGTTATTTGCACCAGCATCTTCATTAGAGTTCCTTCTTCAGCACCTTCATCAGTTTGTCTTCATCAGAGACTCTTCTCCAGTTGTCTTCATCAGAGACCCTTCTTCAGCACCTCCTCCAGTTATCTTCATCAGTTTTCAACAGTTACCTTCATCAGGGCTTCTCCTCAGTTTTCTTCACTAGCAAACATTATCAGCATGGACACTTCCTGGAAAAGCAACATCACATACCACTTCTTTGAGCCCACTCTGACAGGCATCTGACATATCCAGTCTCTCATTACTCCTGATCATATCCCATTATTCAGGGAACATTATGGAGGCATATTGGACATGATCATGGACCTGGATGCATCCCAGAGAAGCATGATCCACACTTGCTTACAGTTTTATGATCCTCCTCTCAGATGTTTCACATTCCCTGATTTTCAGTTGGGACCTTTGCTAGAAGAATTTTCCATATTGTTAGGTGTCCCTATCAGGAGAGGGACTCCTTTCAACCCCGAGATGGTTGCTCCCAAGAATGAAGATATAGCTAAGGAATTGCATTTGGAGCCTACCCTCATTGATCAAAGCATGACCACCAAGGCCGGGGTTCCAAGCCTTCACTTGGATTTCTTGATATCCCAGGCCACCCTGCATGCTGCAGCAGGAAAGTGGGATGTTGTTTGTGCTCTCTTGGCACTCAGCATATATGGAGTTATCTTGTTTGCAGACGAGCCAAAGTTTGTAAGCAAGAATGCTATTCACCTATTCTTTTTGAGGAATCCAGTCCCCACCCTGCTTGGAGATTTTTATTATTCAGTGCACCAAAGGAATGAGAAGCAAAGAGGAAGATTGGTCAGATGTTGTGCACCCCTCTATTACTGTTGGTTGTTAAGACACTTGCCAAAATCAGACACTTTCCTGAACCCTCATCAGCCAAGGAATTGGGCTAAGAGATTGATTGGCCTTACATCAGAAGACATCAGATGGTGCACTCAGAGCACCAAGGGTAAGGATATCATCACTAGTTGTGGGCAATATCCCAATGTACCCTTGATTGGAGTAAAAGGTTGCATCAACTACAACCCCTTGCTTTTTAAGAGGCAATTAGGGTATGCTTTGGTTCATCCCCCAAGAGGGCAAGACTTGACAGAGACCCTCTATTGTGACATCCAACACAACTCAGCTATTGTCAGACAAGCTGCCTGGGCTTGGGACAACATTCAAATTAAGGGGACATCAATTCTGGGTAAGTGCAACAACATAGCCTCAACACAGTATCTTGATTGGTCTCGTACCAGGGCACAGATTACCCGGATGCCATTCACCTTAGAAGATACGTCTGGACCATCAGCAGTGCAGCCTGCAGCCACTGTTAGCTTAGAGGAGTTTGAGAAACTGAAGGAAAGGAATACTCAGCTCTCCAAAGCTTTGAAGAAGACCCTCTGGGAGAGGAATGACAGCCGTCTAGATAATGAGAGGTTAGAGAAGCTCCGGATTGAGCACTTGACCAAGATTGAGAAGACGGATAACTACATCAGAAAGGCTAGAGCAGAAGAGTTAGTACTGAAGAATGCTTGCAAGGAAGGAAAGACTCAGAAGGCTAGGGCAGAGCATTACTTAGAGGAGAGCCAGGCTAGGTGGATCAGGATCACTGAGGCTCGTGCACAAGAAGATCAAAGAACTCAAGCTAAGATAAAGCAACTGGAGGCTAGTGAGAAGAAGAATCAGGCAGCTCTGATAGCAGCACAGAAGGAGATCTCTGAGTTGAAACTCCAGGCGGGGATAAAGAGGTCAAAGGATCAGGATAAGCACAAGAAGTTAACCAGTGCCATTGCTACCAGGAACCTCCTCATCAGGAATATCATAGAGCACCCAGTGGGTCCAGTGACTGAGGCTCTCCTGAAGGAAGTCAGAGAGGATGACTTTGGACTGGATGTTTGATTTCCTTGTACTTTTATTTCCTTTTGTTTGTACTTTTGATTTTGTTGTTGTATTTTGACCCACCATGGGAACTTTATTGTAATCAAACTATGTATTTTCACACTTTTGTAATATATGGTTTGTATTATTTTGTGGGCTTAATCTCTTTCAACATCAACATTTCCTCGAGGTCTGGAAAGGTCAAAACCAAAGAACCAAACCGGATACCCTTGGAAGACAAATAGGCATCCTGCATTTCATACTAACATCATTTCTTTGTTTTGTAGGTTTGTTTTGTTGTTTCTCACTTTATTGTGGTTTCAGGAAACATTGCTCGCAGAAGAGTGTTCCCTGTCAATAGAGTGCACCGGTATCCGACAAGAAACAACCTTCCGGGATTACAAATGGATCAAGTTCAACAAGACTTGACTGAAGTGAGAGCCCAAATGGCCAATGAGAGGACAAAGATGAGGGCCCAAATGAATCAATGTATGACAGTGATGACTGGTTTGGCTCAGAGCCAAGAGAGACTGAGGGAGTTGGTTGAGCGACAAACTCCTGAGGAACGCCATCCAGGTATAGGGGGTACCAGTAACAACGATCACGTGCAGCCTCACACTGATCCACCAGAGTTTGGACCTCATTTGAACCAGGACATCAATGCCATAAGAAACACCCAAGGTAACACTACCGAAGGAAGGGCCTTGCAGGAGGACCCTCAAGAAGAGCATTTTACTGTGGTTGGGGCTGGAGACGAAGTTTACGACCGTCGGTTGGATGAAATTGCAGAGAAGCTAAGGTCTCTTGAATCCCAAAACTCTCTAGGTTTTGATGTCATGGATATGGGATTGGTGGAAGGGGTGAGAATTCCTCACAATTTCAAACCCCCTTGTTTTGAAAGATATAATGTCACATCCTGCCCACTTACCCACCTTCAGTCTTTCCTGGGGAGATTGAAAGCCTACACCATGGATGAGAAGCTGTGGATGTTTTACTTCGTGGATAGCTTGACAGGGGCATCCCAAGAATGGTACTCCCACTTGACCATAGCCATAGTTAGGAATTGGAAATACTTGGCATAAGCTTTCATTCGTGAATATCAGTATAATTTGGACATGGCTCCAAAAAGAACCCTTCTGATGGGAATGTCACATTCTTGTCGTGAAAGCTTTAGAGAATATGCCCAAAGGTGGAGGCAACTAGCTGCTGCCGTTCAACCCTCAATGTCAGAAAGGGAGATGGCAGATATGTTCATGAATACTCTCCAGGGAACCTATATTGACAGATTGGATGCATTTTCTTCCACCAGCTTCGCAGATGTGGTGATAGCTGGGGAAAGAATTAAGAGCTCACTGAAGATGGGAAATATCTCCGACAACGGTGCCAGTTCAAGCAGTGCAAGGAAGCCATTTGTTGGGCCCCGTAGATCTGGTGAAACAAATTCTGTACATGTGGGAAGAGGAAGACCCCAATATCTGCCCAGATCAGTTGCTGCCGTCACTATTCCTACTCCACCGCCTCAGTATACTCAACAACCACAACATTTTCCTCAATAACCACAGTTCCCTCAACAGAGATCCTACAACAACAACAATAACAACAATCAACAACAACGCCCTTTTCAACAGCGGCCATCTCAGATCAACAGGGTAATTGGCCCTATACCAATGCCATATGCCACATTGTTGCCACAACTCCTAAAGCTTAATCTTTTCGAGTTAAGGACATTGGCTCCACCAGATCCTCAAAACCTTCCGAGAAATTATGACGTCAACGCCAAGTGTGTTTTTCATTCTAATGCACCTGGTCACTCCACGGAAAAATGCAGGGCTCTGCATATGAAGGTCCAGGATCTGGTAGATTCAAAGACCCTGAATTTTGCACCACCTCCCAATGTCATGAAAAATCCTATGTTAAGCCACAGTGGGCCAAGGATTAATGTTATAGAGGAAGGCTCACCCATGATTCCCATTGAAGATATTACAAGTATTCAGACACCTCTGGCAGAGGTTAAAGCTCAGCTTTTGAGATGCCAAGTGTTTCCAGGCTGTGAGGCCTGTTGTGAATCTTGCAAGGTTTCCGAGAATGGATGTGCAAAATTGAGGAATGGCATCAATGGCTTGATTAAAGAAGGCATTCTGCAAATAACCACAACAGCTTCTACAACACCAGCAACTCCTTTTACAACAACAAGTGATTCTTCTACAACTGCAACAACAATTGTTTCTACTGACTCATCTACAACTTTAGCAACCACTTCTTCCATCACTTCAGCAAACAACAGTTCCATTTCATCTCCTTCTACAACTTCAACAATCACCAACAATGATGTCTCCACAGTTACTATTTATTATGACCCTACAACGGTCCCGAACTCCAGCAATTTTCAACAATCTCAGCAGCAGTTTCAACAACAACCAAGCTTCAATTCATCACCTCCAACATCCACAAGAAGTCCTGTCACTATCTTCTATGACCCACAGACAATTACGGTTCCAACCTCTGCTGCAGTGAGCCCAGTCACCATCACGGTACCAGGGACAATTCCATATGATAAAGACAATGTTGTACCATGGCATTATGGTGCTGACCTTTACTGCAACGGAGAAAAAGTCCTTCTTGATTCTTCAGTTCCCACTCCCCAAGTGGATAATGTCGGGGGAGGCGGAGGCTTCACCCGAAGTAGATGCCTCTTCGCGTCACAAGCTCCAAGAACTTGTACTAAGGCAGAAGCTGCTGCCAAAGCCAAAGGGAAGAGTGTGATACCTAAAGAATCTGCACCAAAAGAGACTCATAAATCATCCTTTAATCAGGATGTGGATGAATTTATGAGAATAATTAAGAGAAGTGACTACAAAGTTATGGATCAGCTCCACCAGACTCCTTCTAAGATCTCTATATTATCCCTGTTGTTGTGTTCCGAAGCCCATCGGGATGCACTACTTAAAGTTCTTCATGCTGCCTACGTGCCAGAAGAGATCACAGTGAATCAGCTTGAAACAGTGGTGTCTAATGTCAATACTAGCCATGGGCTAGGTTTCACCAATGCTGATCTAACAACAGAAGGACGTCACCACAACAAAGCTTTACATATAACCCTGGAATGCAAAGGGGTTGTACTCTCTCATGTTCTTGTGGACACTAGGTCTTCACTCAATGTTTTGCCGAAGAAAGCTCTTGTCAAGCTCGAATATGATGGAATAGCTCTCCGACCAAGCAATCTGGTGGTCAGGGTTTTTGATGGCTCCAAAAGGTCTGTTCTTGGAGAGGTGGAGCAGCCTGTGATAATCGGTCTGCAGGTCTTTAAGACTATTTTCTATGTGATGGACATTCAGCCGGCCTACAGCTGTTTGTTGGGTCGACCATGGATTCACGCCGCAGGCGCAGTAACGTCGACCCTTCACCAGAAATTGAAATATGAGTGGGAAGGACAGATTATCACCATCTGTGGTGAAGAGGACATATTTGTTAGCCATCTGGCTACTTACAAATATATTGAGATTAATGGTGAAATCCATGAAACTATAAGCCAAGAGTTCGAGGCCTTGAACGTCAATGAGGCTACGATTGAAGTATTTACTGCATCCCAGGAGGATATGATGGGTACTTCAATTGTCTCCTATCAGCAAGCCCGAAAGGTTGTTGAAGATGGTAATGCCCAAGGCTGGGGAAAGCTGTTGCCGGTAGAGAAGAAGGAAGATAGATTCGGTTTGGGTTACAAACCATTCCGACAAGATCAATCAGAGGTTGCAAAAGAGCCCAAGTTCATCAATGGGGGATGCTCACCCTGGATGCTGTTAACAACCTGGAAGACGAGGAGGAAAGCGATCGCAATCTGGAGAGCTGGATACGTCCAAGGATCCTGGGTCATCAAGTCCTTAACTGGTCTTCCCAGGAAATTATAAGGGTTACTCCTGCAGAGTAATTATTATTTCCTGCCTTTTTTAGCATGCATCAAGTCCTGCATCTTGCCCAAGGTGTCAGGACTCATTTTGTAATAGGGCCATATTGTAATTTTGTGCAAATGAATTATCAATGAATATCAGACATCTTTTGCAAACAAGTATCTTTTTTTCTCACTGTCTTTTCATTTTTCACTTTTATACAAAACAATAAAATGGCAATGTTTTCAAAATAAACAACTTCATTTTCACTTTTTCTAAAAAAAGGATTAAAATTGATCACTAAAACGAACAAATTTCAACCCTTGCAGAGTTTATCCTCCAGATTGCACCGACAACAACACTGCTATGACCTTGTATGACTTCGACAATCCGATTAATCAAGCCGATGAAAGGGTTGAAGAAGACTATGAGTTACCTGAAGAGTTAGTCAGGTTGTAGAGGCAAAAAGAGAAAGTAATTACCCCTCATCAGGAGGAGGTTGAAACAGTTAATCTTGGTACCGAAGAGGACTAGAAGGAAGTAAAGATTGGGGCCGGTCTGTAGGCTTCAGTAAAAGAACAGCTCATTGACATGCTTCGAGAATACGTCGACGTCTTTGCTTGGTCCTATCAAGACATGCCAGGTCTAGATACGGATATTGTTATGCACAAGCTGCCATTAAAAGAAGATTGCCCTCCAGTGAAGCAAAAGCTACGCCGTACTCGCCCAGATATGGCCATGAAGATTAAGGAAGAAGTACAAAAACAGTGGGACGCCGATTTCCTGGCTGTAACTAGTTACCCACCGTGGGTTGCTAATATTGTACCAGTGCCTAAGAAGGATGGAAAAGTACGAATGTGCGTGGATTATCGGGATCTGAACAGAGCTAACCCAAAGGATGATTTCCCATTACCTCACATTGATGTATTGGTCGACAACACAGCTCAGTTCTCGGTGTTTTCTTTCATGGATGGTTTTTCTGGGTATAATCAGCTCAGAATGTCACCCGAGGATATGGAGAAAACAACCTTCATCACACCTTGGGGCACATTTTGTTACAAGGTAATGCCATTTGGACTGAAGAATGTCGGTGCTACTTATCAACGGGCTATGGTAACATTATTCCATGACATGATCCACAAAGAAATTGAATGCTACGTGGATGACATGATTGCCAAGTCCCTCACTGAAGAAGATCATCTGGTAAATCTGCTGAAGTTGTTCAAGCATCTGAGAAAGTATCAGCTGAAGCTAAACCCCAACAAATGCACATTCGGGGTACGGTCCGGTAAACTGCTAGGATTCATTGTAAGTGAAAAGGGAATTGAAGTTGATCCTGACAAAGTCAAATCCATTCAGGAGATGCCTGCACCTAGGACTGAAAAAGAAGTTCGAGGTTTCTTGGGTAGATTGAACTACATATCGAGGTTCATATCTCATCTTACTGCAACCTGTGAGCCCCTGTTCAAATTGTTAAGAAGGGAACAAACGGTCAGGTGGAACGACGATTGTCAGAAGGCTTTTGACAAGATCAAGGAGTATCTACAAGAACCTCCAGTTCTCATGCCTCCAATTGAAGGAAGACCTCTGATAATGTACCTGACAGTATTAGAAGGATCAATGGGGTGTGTGTTGGGCCAGCATGACGAGTCTGGTCGAAAAGAGTACGCAATATACTACCTGAGCAAAAAGTTTACCGACTGTGAACAATGTTATTCACTGCTCGAGAAAACTTGTTGTGCTTTAGCGTAGGCTGCTCGCCGACTAAGACAGTGTATGTTGACTCACACTACTTTGTTGATCTCAAAAATGGACCCCGTCAAGTACATATTTGAGAAGCCAGCACTTACCGGAAGGGTTGCAAGATGGCAAATGATTCTGACAAAGTATGACATTCAGTACACATCTCAAAAGGCTATCAAGGGCAGTGTACTGTCTAACTATCTAGCTGAGCAACCCATTGATGATTACAAACCAATGAGGTTTGACTTCCTAGATGAAGATATCATGTACTTAAAAGAAAAAGATCATGAAGAGCCTGTTCACACTGAAGGGCCTGACCCGGAAGAAGAGTGGACAATGATGTTTGATGGGGCTGTCAATATGAATGGTCGTGGGGTTGGTGCAGTGCTCATAACACCAAAAGGAGTTCATATGCCTTTCTCGGCAAAACTCACCTTTGCCTGCACTAACAACGAATCTGAATACGAAGCCTATATCATGGGTCTTGAGGAGGCCATTGACCTCAAGATCAAGACATTGAATGTATTCGGAGATTCGGCTTTGGTAATCAATCAGACCAACAACAAATGGTACACTCACCAAGAGCATCTGGTTCCATACCGTGACTACACGAGGAGATTATTGACTTTCTTCACAACAGTCAAACTTGAGTACATCCCTCGAGACGAAAATTAGTTCGCAGATGCTTTAGCTACCATTTCCTCCATGATCAAAGTTCAAACTGCAAATTATGTGCCTCGGATTTCGGTATCCAGACTAGACCGGCCCGCATACGTATTCTCTGTGGACATTGCCTAAGATGACAAGCCTTGGTTCCATGAAATCAAATACTTCTTGGAGGATCAAACATACCCACCTGGGGCATCATCCAATGATAAGAAGACTTTAAGAAGGTTGGCTGGTAGTTTCTTCCTTAATGCTGATGGTTCATTATACAAGCGAAACTTTGACATGGTTCTTCTCAGATGTGTTGATAAGAGAGAAGCAGACTTGCTGATGCACGAGGTGCATGAAGGATCATTCGGTACCCATGCTGGAGGATATGCAATGGCTAAGAAATTGTTAAGATCAGGTTACTACTGGATCAGAATGGATGTAGACTGTTGTGCCTACGCCAGAAAGTGCCACAAATGCCAGATCTACGCAGACAAAGTGCATGTGCCTCCGAATCCGTTGAACGTGATGTCTTCACCTTGGCCCTTTGCCATGTGGGGCATTGACATGATTGGAAAGATCGAACCGACTGCTTCAAATGGCCATAGATTCATCCTGGTAGCCATTGATTACTTCAGCAAATGGGTTGAAGCAACTTCGTATACGAACGTCACCAGACAAGTGGTAGCCAGATTCCTGAAGAGAGACATCATCTGTCGATATGGAGTTCCCGAGCGAATCATTACTGATAATGGTTCCAATTTGAACAGCAAAATGATGGCAGAACTGTGCCGGGACTTCAAAATTCAACATCACAACTCTTCTCCTTACATGCCAAAGATGAAAGGCGTTGTTGAGGCAGCTAACAAAAATATCAAGAAGATTGTGCAGAAGATGGTAGTCACCTATAAAGACTGGCACGAGATGCTACCATTTGCCTTGCATGGGAACCAAACCTCTATCAGAACATCTACTGGGGAAACACCTTATCAGCTTGTGTATGGTATAGAAGTTGTCCTACCTGTTGAAGTTGAACTACCCTCCTTACGGGTACTGATGGATGTCAAGATAAACGAAGCAGAATGGGTCTAGTCTCGGTACAATCAATTGAATCTGATCGAAGAAAAGAGATTAGCTGCCATTTGTCATGGGCAGTTATATCAAAAAAGAATGAAGAAAGCCTTCGATCAGAAAGTCAGGCTTCGGGAATACCAAGTGGGAGATCTTGTGCTGAAAAGACTTCTTCCTCCTCATACAGACCATAGGGGCAAATGGACTCCATATTACGATGGTCCATTCATAGTAAAGAAAGTTTTCTCTGGAGGAGCACTGATGCTCACTACTATGGATGTTGAAGATTTCTTGTCCCCTGTGAATTCAGATGCAGTTAAAAAATACTTCGCATAAAATTACCCACTGGACATAAAAACAGAATGTAAGTCCAGGAAAAAATAGGGTATCCCGGCGAGTCAAAAACAGAATAAAGGACTCGGGCAAAAATAAGGGGAAAAAATTGAAAAAATGTACACCCGCTGAGTTGAAAAGCCGCATTGGACAGCTCAGGAAAAAATGGGTATCCCGGTGGATTGAAAACCCGAAAGGGCGATTCATGCAAAATCAGGGAATAAGAGAGCAATTGTACTCTGAATTCGTCTGTATCGCTCACAACACGGCAAGCTTCGAAAGGACAAAGCATTGGTCAGAATCAACCCTCTTCAGAAAGCAAGATGAGAAGAATGTCAAGGTCATACAGGTCAATGAAAAGGAAGCTCACTAAAGCGTCGTCAACATTGCCAACACTTTTGTTTTCTCAATTTATAGCAATCTCCTCATTCCAGGGGATTTGTTTCTTTAACTGTATTCGCCAATTCAGGGCACCCAGATTAATAAAATCAGGATTTTCAGTCGCAACTCATTTTTGTACACTTTTGTTTCGTTTGCAAAATGTCCAATATCAATGATATAATACTTGCATAAAACAAATGAGCCATTCTTAACAAATTATTGCAGGAAATATATTTACTTTCAGGAATATCTAACTCCTATGACGGAATCCGGTAAGGGATACCTCGGGATACTTGTGTGTTTCTCTTGTCTTAACAGATTGCATGTATTCAATACGCAGCATGGGGCATGCCAAGCACACTTCCCCAACATACCTCCTCCCCAAGCAATATCTGGAATGTTTTTTCCCATCGGAGTTGTCAAAGCCTCCTCATCCCCAACACAGATCTACTCAACAGGAGCATCCCCAGCCAATCTCCCCACAGAGTTTCCAGCTTCTCCTCAGAAGAGCAATGTCTGAAGCTCTTACACAACAAAGTGACGAAAGTTTCCTTCTCCCCAGCTAAGTTCTATTTATGGGTAGATCTTCCAAAGATCTATTTCTCCAAGTAGAGCTAT
The DNA here is from genome assembly GCA_963966055.1 of Lathyrus aphaca. Lineage (NCBI taxonomy): Eukaryota > Viridiplantae > Streptophyta > Magnoliopsida > Fabales > Fabaceae > Lathyrus > Lathyrus aphaca. Next base: position 267,236,625 of record OZ014519.1, read on the forward strand.
TTCCACTAACAGATCTACCAAAGATCTCTTCCCCAGCCGGGTTATCCCTCTAGACAGATCAGCCAGAGTTCTTCAGCGGGATCCAAATCCCGAATCAGTTTCTCTTTTGCATAATCATAGCATTTTCATCATTAATCACCGAAATAAGCGTAGCATTCCGTCTAATATGGAGCATTACGGAAAAAATCAAACATTTGCATGATCACGAGTCAGGTTCGAGCCAGTCACCTGCAATTACCATCAGTATTTCATCAGCAATATATAAAAAAGCTCGCATCCCCTGCAAGTAAAAGCCAAAGCGTCCCCTTTGCACTCTCCAACACAAGTGACTGCTCATATATACCCTTTTCGACACTCGTGTGTGTCATATTATTCCCCTGCAGATATAAGTCAAAGCATCTCCTTTTGCACTCTCAATTACAGATACTTATACATACTCTTTTGACACTCGTCCGTGTCACCTTTCCCCAGCATGGTTGCCAAATCACTTGGTGAAAACAAATTACTTATTTATAACACACTCCTTTCGACAGCCGTCCGTGTCATCTTATCCCCACAGGTCGCCAGGACTCCCTTTTATACTTCCACATGCAAATATTTGATCATAACTTATACACATTCTCTTTTGTCACTCGTCTGTGTCACACTTTCCCCAGCAAGTTAAACACTCGTCTGTGTCTTGCTCATACTTCGCAAACAAATCCGTACTCACTTATATGGAAGTCTTTGATACTCATCCGTATCTTGTGTATATATCACTCCTCAAACAGATTCGGCACTCGTTCGTGTTCTTTGTTAACCAGTTGGTACTCGTCCGTATCATCATCTCTGAACATGCGTCAGCGTTTGTTTCTACCGATACTCGTCCGTATCATGGTCCTAAGGATGCTCGTTCGCATCTTTAGTCTATACACAGCGTCAAACACTTATACCTTTTATTCTCGAAAGCGTAAGTACTCGTCCGTGTTTACCATTCCCCAGCAGAACAACTGTTTCCTATCCGACGTTCGTCCTATGTCGTGATACTTTCGGCAGCCGTACCCTGCCAGGTGATCGTCCTTCACCTTTGGATGATTGTCCCTCATCCCTTTCCCCAGTGGAATCTCCATTATTGGAACTTTTCTATCTGGCATTCGTCCTATGTCGTGATATTTAGCAGTTGTCCCCTGCTAGGTGATCGTCATTCACCTTTTGATGATCGTCCCTCATCATTTCATCTGATGGCCGTCCCCATTGTTGATCTTGTTATATGACATTCGTCATATGTCGTGATAAACCCCGAGAGCAGCCGTACCCTGCTAGTTGATCGTCCTTCACCTCTTGATGATCTTCCTTTATCACGCTTATCCGATGTCCGTCCCCATCATCGACCTTTTCTATCCGACATTCGTCCTATGTCGTGATAAAGAGCAGCCGTCCCCTGCTAGGTGATCGTCATTCACCTTTGATGACCGTCCCTCATCATTATTTCGTTTATTCTTTGAACCGATGGTCGTCCCCATCGTTGTTTAATTTACTTTACAAACCTGATGGACGTCCCCATCATTGCCTTTACTTTAATCCCCAGAGAATCTTGTTTCTTTACCCGATGGCCGTCCCCGCCGTGGTCTCTTTATTTCCCCAGCTTGTCGGCCGTCCCCGTCATTGCTTTATCCCCAGCAGCCGTCCTCTGCTCGATAGTCGTCCTCCATCGCCTTCATTTGATAATCATACTATACTGTCTTTTACAATTTATATCCCTTTTCTTCTTCTCCCCAGTGAGTGCAAATTTCGGACTGTCTTTGGTATTCAACCACAAGTTATCTTGTTTGTCTGTTAAGCCAGGCGCTTACATCCTACACAGCTAACTCATGTTTGAATAGGGGCAGCTGTAAACACCCCAAATTTTCCCTCACTAATTTCACACCATGACTTTGGATCTTTCATTTTTGCATTTTCATAAGCATGCTATCTCACATTGCATTTGTTTGTTTCACTGCATAGTTCAAGTTCATCTGTATCTAGGGTTTGTGATCTAAGCAATCCAAGATTCCATCTGAGCCATGCCAAAGGTCTCAAATCTTTACAAGAGGGTCCATGTGTGTTCTACCATCATATTGTATTCCTCAAAGTTCATGAAAGTCAAGAGATCACAAGAACTGACAAAGGCATGGAAGCAGAGCTAGGGTTTCACTGCACAGATGACCAAAATTAGGGTTTTGGTTTCAGAGGCCTCAACTCCAAAATTTTTGGCCATTCTTGTTTCTAATGTTCTTAAGATGTTATAAGGATCATGTGTACCAAGTTTGATGAAGAAGTTCATTGTGGAAGTCATCTGTTCACTGGGTAACTTCCTGCAAGTTAAGTCAAAATCAGGGCATTTGAGGGCCCCAACAAGGGAACCAAAGAGGTATTTTCATCAAATTGAAGTTATATTATCTTTATTTGATCTTAGAAGAGGTTGTGAGTTCACAATATTGAAGAATTTTGAGCCATTTGAAAAGTTGCCAAAAATGGAAATGACTTGTAATGGAAACTTTCCATTTTGGGAAAGTTTTTCAACCTCCTCTTTCTTAACCAAAAATGCTTCAAATGAAAAATTCTTGGTCATGAAAGTTGTATATTAGGTCTTTCCCTTTTCAAAAAGTACAAGAACATGTTCTAATTCATTATGGAACTCAAGTTATGATCCTTCAAAGTTGGCAAAAATCCTATAATTTTCAAGAATGCACCAAAGAGGGATTTTTGCAAAACATCTTGCCAAGGCTTCTAATGACTTCTAATGTGCCCAAATACTTCATAACATGATCAAGCAACTTCAAAAACTCAGAATTGGTCCAAGAATTGGATCATTTCATGCCTTGAATCATAAGATACACCAAAGGGGGAAAATATGCAAAACTCATACAAACCCTAGTTTCATGTATTCCAGCTCATCAAATATGATCCATAAGCTTTCCTTGATCTCAGCTGAGCCCAGCCATGACCCATGCCCATACCTCAAGTACAACCAAGCTTGACTTTTTGCAAAATCACCCATACCAATCAACATAGGCCACAACCACTCTTCTGACCTATCAAGACATGATATGTGGACATTATGCAAGCCATAACACACAACATGCAAGCCTGAATGATCCCATGGCTGAGATTGCCAAAAAACACTCAAAACCTTGAGCTCTTCGAATCTCTCTACTCAGCCAACAAAACTTCAAACAAATTTCACCAATCATCTCCATACATCCTCCAGATCATTTCCCACCCCTTACACAAGCCTGAAACCCCCTAAAATAAAAACACGATTTCACCCCCCTTTGAACTGAAACCTCAAAAAACAGCCATATAAACTTTTTCCAAGCTTCTCAATAGCATCAAGGGACTCAGGGGAGTTGGTTTGCACCAAAGAAGAGGTCAGAAAGTTCCAAACTACAAAGCTTCAACTCAGGTAACCTCAAGAACATTTTTTCCAGAAATGCGTTTTTAAGTTTCTAAATGAAATCTATGAACTTCCCTGATCATCATGATATGTTTACTTTTGAAAATGATTGAGAAATAAGGATGTATCGTGCTTCTGAAATTTTTTGTGAAATCTTCCATTTTGCTTTGATTCGTGTTCTTGATGTAAAATAAATGAGTTTTGGGGCTGTAATCATGTTTAGGGTTGTTAGATGTTTGATTCTGGAGAGTTTGAGAGCTTGGGTTGCATTTTGAGTGAGATATAATGAAGGGGGTGCCAGAGAAGATGACTGGAGGTCTTCTCCGGCCACCTGAAAGTCAATTTAAATAAAATATTAATCAATTTAAATATAACAGTAAGTAATGGAAAGCATAGAAATTGATTAAATTGGAAAATGGTAAAACTAGAAGTACTTTGCTTTTGATATAATGGAAGGGAAATTACATTAATAAAAATAAGGTACGAAAATATTTGCAAAATGTTAAAACTAACTAGAAACAAAAGCGAGAAGTAAAATAAGTTAAATCACTACAACATTTTTCAAAGTTGCTTCTTCAAATATTCAAGTGCGGAGTTTAAATGGTAGAATTGTTCACACGTTATGTCAGTTAAACCTATAACGTCCAATCGCATGCTTTTAACCTCATCCTTAACAACATTAATATCGGCTTGCTAAACTTCAAGAGTATTCATAATTTTCTTTAAGTTGTCAACATATTCTACTTGATTTACTTCAGGGGTTTCAATCACTTCATCAGTGTGTTCAATGTCATGGTAACCAGGAGGTGTCTCAGGGTCACTTTCTACATCGGTCATTATATCATCCCTTATCTTGTAAGATTGTGGTGTTTCGGGAGTGGATGGATAGTCAGGAGGGGTAAGCTCATAAAGCCAATTATCTTTATTATGAACACTGACTCTAGCATGGTTTGGTAATGTGAACAAAGTTACTACTTCATTCCTGATTAGGTACTCGTAAGGTGGTTGTCCTAAATTTCTTATGATTTAACGGTTAAAGCAAAAGTTCAGATTCATAGGACGGATGGTACCTAAACGGTTACACCTGTGTAATTGGTATCTAAGTCCTAAGACATCAACAATCATGGTGACAAGGCCTCCTACCAATATGGGTAGATCAGGTTCTTCTTGGATTCGGGTGAAGGTTTGCATCATGAAAGGCACACCATTAACTGGCTGTCCATTAGTCAGACAGGACATAATGAATATCTCATCTTTAGATACTCCAATAAGGTTTTCTTCTTTTCCAAAGAAGGCGTGGGCAAGGATCTTATGGAAATAGTGGATAGCAGGGTTATGTATCTCATCATTGTTCATGTTATTTGCCTCAGGATGGTAATTTCCGGTTAAGGTTCCCCAAAAGAAGTCCAGCTCAATGTCCATCAATTCTACCTGTGTGGTAGTAAAAGCAAAGGGTCCACTAGGGAATCCTAATAAGTCAGCTAGTTCTTTATGGTTAAAGTTATATTCTATTCCGAATAGTCGGAAACTGATAAATCCTTTCCTGAATCCAAAACTGCGCTCGGGTAAGTAAACTAAGGAGCTTAAGAACTCAAGGGTGAGCTCGCGGTAAGTCACAAACTTTTGTTTTATTAGTGCATTCTCCCATCCAAGTTGGTTAAACAGGTATAGGATGCTATCATGTATTCCTAAAGTTTCCATAGTCAGGTCATCCGGGTACAGAGTCAAATCCATTGGTCTCTGTGATAACTCTTCAAATTTCATTCTTTGGTTCCTACCTCTAAATTTGGTTTCCATATTATTTCTCGGTTGGTTAGCCATAGTTAGTGTAAATATGGAGGAAACAAATCAGGGGGAGAAGGAAAGTGGAAAAGACTTTAGAAAATCTGTAAAAGTGATTTAGAAAATAAAAATAAAAATAAATAAAATAAGGAAATAAATGCATAAATAAAAGCAATAATGATAATAATGAAATAAAACAATAAAACAATAAAATGACAAAACAATAAAACGATAAAACAATAAAATGGTAAATGATAAAATGGGTTGCCTCCCATTAAGCGCTGTTTTTATCGTCATAAGCCTGGCGTAATGCTTAGGGGTAGATTAATCAGGGAAATTAGTGGACAACTCTAAAAGCCTTAGATTATTTGCATAATCTCTATTTTCAACTTTATGGTAATGTTTTAAACGTTGTCCGTTTACTGTGAACGGTTCACTATTCCTACCTTTAATTTCTATTGCTCCACTCGGGAACACTCTAGTTATTTCAAAGGGTCCTGACCATCTAGATTTTAGTTTTCCAGGAAAGAGCCTAAGTCTTGAATTAAAGAGGAGTACAACGTCTCCCACACTAAATTCTTTCCTAGATAGGCGTTTATCGTGCCATCGCTTAGTTCTTTCTTTATATATCCTAGCATTCTCATAAGCATCTAACCTTAACTCTTCTAATTCGTTAATATCGAGGATTCGCTTTTCTTCTGCGGCATTATAGTTTATATTGAGAGTTTTAATCGCCCAATATGCTTTGTGTTCTGGTTCTACCGGGAGATGACAAGACTTTCCATATACTAATTTGAAAGGTGTAGTTCCTATGGGTGTCTTGTAAGCTGTCCTATAAGCCCATAAAGCTTCATTAAGTTTAGATGACCAATATTTCCGAGATATGGCGATAGTCTTTTCTAAGATTTGTTTAATTTCTCTGTTTGAGACTTCGACCTGTCCACTTGTTTGTGGATGATATGGTGTTGCTACACGATGTCTGACTCCATACTTAGATAGTAATTTGTCAAAGATTTTTGAAATGAAGTGCAAGCCACCGTCACTTATGACGAGTCTAGGCACACCAAATCTTGGAAAGATTATATTCTTGAAAAGCTTAATTACTACTTGTGTGTCATTTGTAGGAGAAGCTATAGCCTCAATCCATTTTGAAACATAATCGACAGCTACGAGTATGTAATTATTACCGAAAGATGATGGGAATGGTCCCATGAAATCTATTCCCCAGACGTCAAAGACTTCTACTTCTAATATTCCTTTTTGAGGCATTTCATCTCTTCTTGAAATATTACCGGTGCGTTGACACCGATCGCAATTTATAACAGCGATGTGGACATCATTCCATAAATTAGGCCAGAATAGGCCGGCTTGTAAGATTTTTGCACAAGTATTGGAAGTGCTTGCATGTCCACCATAAGGAGATGAATGGCAATGAGCAATGACATCTTCTATTTCTTCTTCGGGAATACATCGACGAAAGATTCTGTCGGGTCCTCTCTTAAACAGTAATGGTTCATCCCAATAGTAGTGTTTGAGATTGTGAAAGAATTTCTTTTTCTACTGATAGGTTAAATCAGGTGGAAAAGCTCCTGCAGCTAGGTAGTTGACAATGTCAGCGTACCATGGCAGTCCTATGGTTGTTTGGATTGTTTCCACGGGTTCTGGTTCATCTATGCCTAACTGAACAGGGTTGCTTCCTATTTGTGCTATCAGCTGTTCATACGGAAAATCATCGTTAATCGGCACTTATTCGGGTTTAATACCTTCTATTCTAGATAAATGGTCCGCTACGACGTTTTCAGTACCTTTCTTATCTTTTATTTCAAGATCAAACTCTTGTAAGAGTAAAATCCATCTCAAGAGTCTTGGTTTAGCATCTTTCTTAGTTAATAAATATCTAATAGCAGCGTGGTCTGTGTAGACGATTATTTTTGCTCCCACTAGGTAGGAACGAAATTTGTCAAGCGCAAAGACAACTGCTAACAATTCTTTTTCAGTAGTGGCGTAGTTCATCTGAGCAGAATCTAAGGTTCTACTGGCATAGTAAATTGTGTGAAGTTTCTTGTCCTTCCTCTGTCCTAGAACTGCGCCTACATCATAGTCACTCGCATCGCACATGATTTCGAAAGGTAATCTCCAGTCAGGGGTTGCATGATTGGTGCGGTGATGAGGGTTGTTTTTAGAGTTTCGAATGCTTTAAGACAATCTTCATTGAATATGAACTCAGCGTCTTTCATTAATAAACCGGTAAGAGGTTTAGTGATTTTCGAGAAATCTTTGATGAATCGTCGGTAGAAACCGGCGTGTCCTAAAAAGCTTCGTATTTCTCGAACGGTCTTAGGGGGTTGAAGATCTTTTATGACTTCTATCTTAGCTTTATCAACTTCAATTCCCTTGTCAGATATAACGTGTCCTAGTACGATTCCTTCTCTGACCATGAAATGACATTTCTCCCAGTTAAGCACGAGGTTTACTTTTACACATCTTTCTAATACCATTTCTAAATTTGATAGACATCCTTCAAAACTTTGCCCGTATACAGAGAAATCGTCCATGAACACTTCCATGATGTTGTCTATGAAATCTGCGAAGATTGACATCATACATCTCTGAAATGTTGCAGGAGCGTTGCATAATCCAAAGGGCATTCGTCTATAAGCGAACGTTCCATAAGGGCATGTGAATGTAGTCTTCTCTTGATCATCTGGGTGGATAGGGATTTGGAAAAATCCTGAGTAACCATCAAGATAACAGAAATATGAGTGCTTGGCTAATCGTTCTAACATTTGATCTATAAAAGGTAGTGGGAAATGATCTTTTCGAGTGGCTTTGTTTAGTTTACGATAATCGATGCACACTCTATGTCCTGTCACTACTCTTTGTGATATTGATTCGCCTTTAGCGTTTTTCACAACAGTGATACCTCCTTTCTTTGGTACTACATGTACTGGAATAACCCATTTACTATCAGAGATTGGATATATTATTCCACCATCTAGTAGTTTCTTAACTTCTTCCTTTACTACAGTGCTAAGGATTGGGTTAATTCTTCTTTGAGATTCTCTGGAGGTTTTGCAATCTTCTTCTAGCAGAATACGATGCATACAGATTGAAGGGCATATTCCTTTGAGATCAAATATGTTATATCCTAATGCAGTTGGATATTTCTTTAAGACATCTAAAAGTTTCTTTGTTTCAATTGTTCCTAAACTGGAATTGATTATAACTGGTCTTGTACATTCAGTGTCTAAGAATTCGTATCTTAGGTTCTTAGGTAAAGTTTTTAACTCTAATGTAGGTTTATTCTTACTTGGCATGGGATCCGGTGTAAGTGTTAAACTTTCGCTTAGACTATCATCCTGATATGGTTCACGCCAATTATCATCTTCGAAAATCGGAGGGATTTGAATTTTCATAATTTCAGAATAGGTAGTTTCTTTCATTTCCATTTCTCTTACACATTCGTCAATTACGTCCAATAGATAGCATGTATCCTCTATAGCTGGTGATTGTAAGAATTGTGTTAAAATAAATTCAACTTTCTCTTCACCTACTTCAAAGGTTAGCTTTCCTTTCTTTACGTCTATTATAGCTCCAGCGGTAGCTAAGAATGGTCTTCCTAGTATGATAGGTGTAGTGGAGTCTTCAGAGATGTCCATGATTATAAAATCAGTAGGAATATAGAATTGTCCTATACGTACTGGGACGTTTTCTAATATGCCTATAGGATATTTAATAGAGCGATCGGCTAGTTGAACAGACATTTTAGTTGGTCTTAAGTCTCCCATGTCTAGCCTTTTGCAAATTGTTAAGGGCATAACACTGATACTGGCTCCTAAATCGCATAGAGCTTTGTCAATGACGAATTTTCCTATTACACAGGGTATAGAGAAACTTCCTGGATCTTTTAGCTTAGGAGGCATATTATTCTGAATTATTGCGCTACACTCAGCAGTAAGTGTAACGGTTCCGTTATCCTCTATCTTTTTCTTATTGGATAAGATTTCTTTTAGAAACTTAGAATACGAGGGCATTTGAGTGATAGCTTCTGTAAATGGAATAGTAATATTCAACTGTTTCAGAAGTTCAACAAATTTCTTAAACTGGCCCATCGTCTTAGAATTGGTTAATCTCTGAGGGTACGGAATTGGTGGTTTATAAGGGGGTGGAGGCACATAAGGCTTTTCTTTCTCCACTGCCTCTTGATTATTATCTTCCTTTTCTTCTGGTTTATTCACCATTTCAGTCGGTTTATCCGGTTTTTGGTACATGGCTGGATTGTCAAGTCTTGGATCGGTAGGTCCGTCAAGTTCCTTGCCACTTCTTAATATCACAACATTGGCCTGTCCTTTCGGATTAGGTTGAGGTTGTCCAGGAAATACTCCAGCTGGTGCAGCGGTAGGTGCTTGTTGTTGAGCTACTTGTGAAATCTGAGTTTCAAGCATTTTGTTATGTGTAGCTAACGCATCTACCTTGCTCACTAATTGCTTGATCTGCTCACTAGTGTGTATGTTTTGGTTTAAGAAATCCTTGTTTGTTTGAGATTGGGTAGCTATGAAGTTTTCCATCATCAACTCAAGGTTCGATTTTCTAGGGACATTAGGAGTAGTCTTTTGATATCCTGGTGGTGTAGCTGGTGCTTGACCTGGTGCGTATAAAGCATTGTTGTTCTTATAGGAGAAGTTCGGATGATTTTTCCAACCTGGGTTATATGTGTTTGAGTACGGGTTTCCTTGAGCATAATTCACTTGATCTGTGGGAATTCCTGCTAATAGTTGACAATCAGGGACAGCATGTCCTGGAACTCCATATAACTCACAGTTAGGTGTTACCGCAGCCACGGTGGCTGTTGGTGTTATGGCCAAGTTGTCGATCTTTTGGTTTAGTTGGTCAAACTTTGCATTGACTTGGTCCATACTACTTACTTCGTACATACCTCCTTTTGTTGGTTTCTCAGTTGCGACTCTCTCGCTTCCCCATTGGTAATGGTTTTGAGCCATACTCTCGATAAGTGTATAAGCATCGTTATATTCTTTGTCCATTAGTGCACCGCCTGCGGCAGCGTCAATTGTCATTCTTGTATTATACAAGAGTCCATTGTAGAAGGTATGGATGACCATCCATTCTACTAATCCGTGATGTGGACAAAGTCTCAGCATATCTTTATAGCGTTCCCAAGCTTCGAAAAGTGATTCGTTTTCCTTTTGCTTAAATCTGTTGATTTGAGCTCTTAGCATAGCTGTCTTGCTAGGTGGGAAATATCTTGTCAAGAAGACTCTCTTTAGTTCCTCCCACGTAGTTACTGAATTCGAGGGTAGAGATTGAATCCAGGCTCTCGCTCTGTCTCGAAGTAAAAAAGGAAAAAGACGTAATCTAATAGCTTCTTGGGTAACTCCATTAGCTTTTACAGTATCTGCGTACTGCACAAATATCGAAAGATGAAGGTTTGGATCCTCGGTAGGATTTCCGGCAAATTGATTTTGTTGCACGGCTGATATCAGCGAAGGTTTCAATTCGAAATCGTTTCGGTTGATAGCCGGTGCGGCAATGCTGGAATGCGGTTCAGCTTGCGAAGGACTAGCGTAATATTTGAGTGGATGATTCGGTTCTTCAGCCATCTCTGCGTCCTTTGATGTTCCGACTGGTTTAGGTGGATCAATTTGAAGATCTGGAATGTTGTAATTTCGTTTGTAATCGAATATTCGTCTTCTTACGTGTAAGAAGCGTTCCTATTCTAGGATTAGAGGTTGCAAGTCTTCGCCTTGAGAGCGAGTACTTGGCATACACTCGGGAAATTAGATTAAGAAAATAAATAGTTGTTACCTTAGTCTAGACAATGCAACTCTAGAGTGCACTAGTAACTAAATTAAGGTCCCCGGCAACGGCGCCAAAAACTTGATGGGCTAAAGACGCAATACAATATATGTCTAGCGGTATCTTAACTGCAAGCGCACAACCTATCGAAGTAATATAAAAGATTATCGATCCCACAGGGACTTTATGATTACTTAGTGCTAGAGGGTTTACTAGTTTAGCTAAGGTGTATGGTTGTCACGATTTTGTTTTTAAGAATTAAAGACGGGAATTAAATTTAGTTTAATGAAATAATAATAAGGCGGTCGGTATGTAATTATGTTAACTTAGGCGGGTCAATCTAACCTAGGCTTATAAAGATGGTTCACTTAATTTATTCTGTAGAGGTTATCAGTTTAAATATCTTTAACTCACACTCTCGTGGTCTTATCTCAAATCTTACTCCTAAAGCCCTATGCCTGCTCTCGCTAGCCCATAAGTGTTTAGAAATAATTTTTGGAAACTTAATAAGTCTAATTCATTTTAAAGCGCTCTCGCTGTGTTTAAATTAAATGCCTAACTTTAGCTATCTGGTTAAAATCTCACACTCTCGTGGTCTCGACCTAACCTATTACACTTTCCTTACTCTCGTAACAAAAAGATTAATGTTATAATAAAAAGTCACAGCCATAATTTTAAGTTCTTAATTGTTTTAAGCCTAGATTCAATTTTACCGATTTAGTGTATTTTAATTACATACCGCCTAAATAAATTAGCTACTCATATTTGTTGTACCAGACAGATGCAGAAACAGAGGGGCACAAATTAAAATATGCATTATAAAGTAATAAAAATAAATTTTTAACATAAATAATTAAATTAATAATAATGCGAATAATTAAAAACCTGAATAATAAATATAATGTGAAACTCCTTCTTCCACAGTCTGGCAAGCTCGGAGTGCGAACCGGAATCGAAAATAAAATTACAAAAACGAAATGCTGAAGGCTTGAAAGAAATTAAATAATAACAATTTCCTAATGTTGGAAATTGTTATTTGATTTGGTTGGGATATAGAAAATAAAGCAAGAACAGAAACAATTGCTGGAAAAATTAATGAAATAGGGTGCAAATAAAATACGGCAGAGCTTCCGCAAGAAAAATTAAAATCAAACTCTCTAGTTTTTACTTTGAAATAAAGCTATTTATAGGAAACATAATTTGGGCTTGGCAGTTGGAATCCATACGTGGGCTTCGGTGTTGAAGAGAGAATCCAGGAGAAAATGTGTCACTGAGTCTGCGGAAGAATAGGAAACGTTTTTGACTTCACATAGCACGTTCATGACCAATTCATACCAAGTAAACCTAATTTCCCTTTGTCAGGTTCGTGACAAGGGTGTCACGGGCGTTATCCTCATATTTAGCGCGTCACGGTCGTGAGGGATTGGTGACGATCGTGAGTGGTCCATTTAGCGTGTCACGGTCGTGACAACATGGTGACGGTCGTGACTGTTGCAAATTATGCAGAATTATGCAGAATTCCTTTCTTCTTCTTCTTCTTTTTATGCTTGTTTTTTCTCATTTCACTTTTGGCTTATGATTTAGCTCTATAATTGTTATACCTGCAAAATGACAAAGAAAACTTGAAGAATCGGGTGTTAATACGATAAATGTGCGATAAAACGGCATTGAAACATAGTAATAAAACGATACTTTTTCTCGTTATCAATGCTCAGAGCAACTTGCATGTTTGCATTTGATGGTATGGGTACAGTCTCTTCGATCTTCTGAGCCTCCTGCGCCTCTTGGCGAGGGGCGTCTCTTGATTTAGTAAATTGCTTGAGGTGCCCATCTTTAATAAGTATCTCAATTGCATCTTTGAGATGGATGCAGTTTTCAGTATTATGACTGTGACTCTTGTGGAATCTACAGTACTTCGTCTTGTTCATGCCCGGTTTACTAGGCAGCTTCTTCGGGAAGCATACTCCCGCTTGAATGAACTCCGAGTTGGCACATTCGGACAGGATCTTCTCTCTAGAGACCAGGAGAGGGGTATATTCATGAAACCGGCCGATGGGTCCTCTGTGCTCCCGCGGTTCACGGGAGCAATCTTCCTTTCGTTTGTCTCCTCCCCGACGAGATGTCGAGGGTTCATCGACCTTGGAGGGTTTTGTGTCCTCACGACGTCGGGCATCTCGGATGGAGCTAGCAGCCTGCTTTTCCTCGTATTGGATGTAAGCTTGGGCTTTTAACAAGAAAGCGTCAAGGGTGGTCGGGGTCTCGATGCCAACCGCACGGTGGAAATCGGTTGACGGGCGCAGACCCTGCTCCAGCAAGTATTTCGTCATGTCGTCTGTTGTGGATACCTGGACCGCTTCTTTGTTGAACCTCTCGATATAGGTTCGCGGAGGTTCGTCTTTCCCTTGGATGATTGCTTCGAGCGATGCTTCTGTTTTCGGGTGGTGTCTAGAAGCGGTGAAGTGCCTGGAAAACGTGCGTCCGAGCTGTTTCCAGGAAGTGATGGACTCTGCTTCGAGGCTTTTGTACCACGTCATCGCACCTTTCCTCAGAGCTGTAGGAAAAAGGCGGCATTTGATTGCCCCTCGCACCCCTCGGTAGTCGAGCAAAGCATCAATATTCTCGATATGCTCGTCAGGATCGGTGGTCCCATCATACGAGCCTAAGGGTGAAGGTTTCTCTAAACCCCGTAGGAGTTTAGTAGCCATGATTTCTGACGAGAGGGGGGCCATGGTGTCCTCATCATCACTGGAATTGAATGAAAGACCTGGGCGCGTGCTTCTTGGTTCGCCAGGGTGACGCGGATCTTAATCTGCTATTTCTTAACTTTCTTGGTGATTGAGATCGCCTTCTAGGAGGGGACGACCGAGGAGGAGATGAGCGGGACCGTTTGTTACTAGTGGATTCATCATTGTGTCCTTTCCTCTTCCTTTTAGGAGGGGAAGGACTACGTCTTCCTCGATATCTCGCGGGGGATCGGGACGGTCGACGGTTATTATCCTTGAGACGGGCAATCTTCTCACCGTGGGTGAGGAGCAACAAATTCGTCTGGTTGAGAATCTCAGCTAGCGCAGGAAAGTCAGATCCTGAAGGTGTTGGAGGAAGAAGGACCTCCAAGCGACTTTCTAGAGGCTGGTCGCGATCGGGGGAAGGTGAAGTTGTCTTCCCATCTGGGCGGTCCTGCACGGTTTCTTCGTGCGGAGGATTAATAGCCTTGCTCTCACGTTGCGTGAGGAACATACCATCGTTCAACCGATTATCTGGATTGTTGTCCCGAGCATCCATGGATCTTGGTAAAAGACTGTGGTTCTTGAAGATCTTGAGGGAGAAGAACGGGGAAATCAGTGATTCCCACAAACGGCGCCACCTGATCGTACATGGAGATCAGGATCCGATATGACTGGCGTCGAGCGTTATTGAAGGACGGTTGATAAGGAGAGGAGGGGGTGTACCTGCAATGCACTCCGATGCTAAAGTAAGAGACTGAGAAAAGAGCGTGCAAGTACGAGAATTAAGGTGAGAAAATTGAATACCTGACCCTCTCGTATGAGAGGGTTTATATATTGTCCTTGGTGGATGGTTATTGGTTCAAACCGTTGGGCGTGGATCGTGGAACCCGTATGAATAGGTGACGGTCAGAACTATCCGTTTAGGGGACTTTATTCCGGTCGGTCAAACCTTGGTCGACACAGACCATCCTCCCGAGCATGATGCTCGACGAAGAGCGTGTTGGGCCGCTAATTTTTCTGGCCCAACTCTGGAAGTTGGGCCTGGCCGGAACAGGTATCATCCAAGAACAAATTTTCCAGAAGTTGTTTTTTAAGTTAAAATATTAATTTACATGCTCCTCTGATCATCATGATGTGTTTGGTTTTGAAAATGGTTGAAAGTTAAGCATGTATGAAGCTTCTGAAATTTTGCCCGTAAAATTTGTTTGATTCGATTCATGAGATTGATGCAATGTAAATGAATTTTGTGGCTTGATTCTTGTTTAATGTTGTTTGGGGGTTGATTCTGGAGATTTTAGGGGCTTGGGTAGCTTGTAGAGAGACTTAGGGATTTGGTGTTGCCGGAGAAGACGACCAGAACACTGTTCCGGTCGCCTGAAGAAGATTAGCGTTTAATCCATAATTAATCTCAGTTTGAATGTGGGTCGTAGGATGGGTGTTTCTCGCGTGTGTTGGATAACTCAGATTTCCTGATTAAACCCTAATCCATTTTAATTTGTTTAATTAGTTTTAATTAATTTAATTTAATCAGAACGAATCCTGACCCTCCAACTGCGCGTCAGTCAACCCCAATTCAAATCTCAACCTTAGATCCTGATTAGTTTGCATTTTCTTTATTTTTATTTTCATTTCTTTTGTTCTATTTAGTTAAAATATAAAAAAAAATTCTAAAATCATGAAACTTTGCATTTTCATTTCAAATATTTTCCATAACGCAAAAAAAAATTATTTTAATTTTTGCATTAAAAAAGTATTTTTAAAACATTTAAATGTTTTATTTAATTAATTAATTGATTTTAATTAATTAAAAATACATTTAGGTTTCTAAATATCACCAAAAAATTCATGAATAATTCTTAGACATTTAGAAACATTTTCAAACTCACCATACAAATTTCTTTTTAGGTTTGATCACATTTTCACAATTATCTTTGAATTAGGGTTCTTAAAAATCACATTTTCTAACCCTAACTTGAAAAAACCACTTCTGGTCAACCATGATTAGTTTGAACTTGATTCTTTTTGAATTGTTTCACATATTGTATCTAGTATCTAGGATATTTATCTCATAATTTTAAATTGCATTTTCAATTTGATTTGCATTTTATCCTTAGAAGTATCCAAAAACCCTAGTTAACTTAGGAAATCCATAACTTTCACTAGGTTTAACTTCTGGCATTCTCCTTTGGTGAGTGATCTTGTATATGTTTAGGGTTTTTTTGGGTTCAATTTCAAAGTTTTATCATGATGTATGCTTCTGTTTTGGTCATTGTCGCTCCCAAAGATTTGCATCCCGGTACAAGCGCGAACGGTCGGCGAAAGGAGGAATGAGAACACACAGGAGTGAACTCACAGGGAATGAAAAGAGTCGCCAGCTAGGCATTTTTATCCCGGAGGAAAGGCAATGTTGCATAGACCTAGAAAAAGAATGGATAAGACGGTTGCGAACCAGAGAGACTGAGAAAGGGGGTTGTTTACAACCTGGGAAGGTATTAGCACCCAGATTGTCTGCCGTACTCGACGGGATCCACGCTTAAAAGATTTGTATTTTAAAGGGGTAGTGTCTGTGCAATCTGTGTATAAAGAGAGCTGGAAAAGGATGTACAGGTGTCAGTGTAAAAGAAGTAAAGTGTATAAATGAAGTGTCAGTGTAAGAAAAGGAGTATGCTCAAGATTATGAGGCTTAAAGAGTGAAGCTGGAAGAGGGGGGAATATACAGAGACTTTTGTTCGATAACTGTTAAGTTATGCCTACGTATCCTCTCGTGCAATGAGGAAGTCAGAACACCGTAGTTCGACCCAAAAAGACTGAAAGATGAATTGACTGATGAACTGCTTGCTTGTCTATGCTCAAGTGTATGACCTGTCTGGCTCAGGTGCAAGCTGTCTTGCATTAGACGGAAGAAGCAAGTTCTCGTTTGTGAGTGAAGGTGATGAGAAAAGAATCCCGAAGGAGACTATTGTTGTTTGTTTTTGAGTTTTCAGTCTTTTATTGCTTTTGAAAGTTTGTCATAAGTTAATGAGCTTAAGCCTAAACCAATGGGTTAGTAAACTCATCACATCTTCCCTCTGATTAGGGATAATGAGAATACCTTAAGTGTGAAGTCATGTTCTCACACTTAAACGCCTGTGGTGTAGGATTAAGATCATTAACCTACTTGTGATTATTTAGATGTTTTTGTGGTTTTTGTTTAGTGTTAAGTAATGAGGTTAAGCCATAATCAGGGATTAAACAGACTCATTACACCATCCTAATAGAAGGATAATAGATGAGAATGTTTAAGCTGAGGAAAGCTCCTCAACTTAATCCATGATTAGGGATTAAACTCATGACAAAACAAAGCCTTTATTAAGTGGATTTTAGTTAATGATAAGATGATGAAGTGATTTTTATGATTTGTAAGACAACTTGAGGGGGACTTGTCCATTAACACTAGGGTTAGTCCTTCTTAACCGATTAAGGAAGAATTAGAACCCTAATGTAAGGCCCAAGTTACAAGCTTGATGTCTTGATGATTATTAAGTGGATTAATTAAAGGATTTAAACACATTAAGGGTTTAACACTTAGGATTAAAGTTATACACTCCATCCTAATAGAAGGATGCAGGCATAAGCTTAATCACAAAGCCTTAAAGCCTTTAGGGTTTAGTCCCTGATTATGAGGTGAGGAGAGAAGACTCAATGAGACACAAAGGTAAAACTAAGTGGGGGGACTAATCAAAACCCTAATTATTTTCATGCTTGGTTGTTCCTAAGGTTTGTGAGGTTTACAAGAGAAATCTTCAGAGGAACCACCAGGAAGCAGATGAAAGGAGCAAAGAGAAGCAAAGTAACTTGCTTCATTTTAAGAAGACAAGTCACTTGAAGAAAGAAAGTAAGAAGAGCAAGAAAGAGCAAGCTCAATCTCAAACACAAGACAAAATGCAGCAATGATGCATAAGAGAGATGAAAAGAGATTGTGAGAAGTGAAGGCAAATTCACTTCTCAAAGTAACTTACCACCTGAAAAGTTAGTGAAAGAAATGCAATGCAATGCAAGATGAGATGAAATGACATGGTGTGAATCAAAACCAGAAGCATATATGGGATGATAATGATGCTATGATATGATGCAAACATGAATCAATACATGAGAATGATCACATGAACAAAAGAATGCAGATGGAGCAAGTTTAGAACCATGAACACACATGAAAAGTTATGAGATGCAAATGACATACAACATAGCCAATACATGATGCAATGATCAATCATACTTCTAACATGTCTTAAGATGTCTAATGGATCAAATGGATGCACAAAATGCTATGGCAAGTCAAGGTATGAATGCAAATGCAAGATGGATGCAAAAAGAAACTCAAATTAGGGTTTATGATCAATGCACCAAACAAAAACCAAAATCAGAAGCAAACACCAAGGTAAAAAATTGAAAATGCACTCAAAGGGACCCTAATCCTATACTAACTCAATGCCCAAAGGAGAGGTTCCAACTCTTAACCTAATTAGGGTTATGAATTTTCTAAGTTTCCTAGGGTTTTAAGGTACCTTAACAAGAAAAATGCCAAACAAAATGAAAATGAAAGATCAAATCATGCCAATTTAATCTCACAAACTACATGCTAAGCACAATGCAATGCAAAAATAATCAAGGTCCAACTCTTAATGGTTAGACAGAAATGATTTTTGGAAGTTTGGATCAAAATAATGTCTTGAAATGATTTTAATTCCATGAAAAATTCTCAAAAGACATCAAGATCAAAAAAGAAATTTGGTTTGAGGGTTGGACAATGTTTCTAAATGATTATGAAGGTTTCATGAATTTTTTGGTGATTTTTAAATACCTAAAAGTATTTTTAATTAATTAATTCTCATTAACTAATTAAAAATAAACTTTTAAATGATTTAAAAATATTTTTTAATGCAAAAAATAAAAATAAAAATGTTTTTGGTTTCTGAAAATTAATAAAAGTTTACACAAAAAATTTCAGAATTTTTAAAAGGGTTTTGCTATTTTAAAATAAATGAACAAAAGAAATATAAAACAAATGAATTAAAATTAAAGAAAATGAAAAGTAAACGCAATGGAGAGCCAGGATTGATTCTGGGGAAGGGCCAGTTGACTACGCGCGCAATCCAACGGTCTATATTCAAATCTGGATAAACTGAGTTTATGAATTAATTAATTGGATTTAATTAAGTTAATGGTGATTAGGGTTTCTGAGGATGCATCTTGGCCACTCAAACGCGCGCCAGTCTCCCTTGGTCAACTCATCTAACGCACTAGATTCAAACATCAATTAATTACAGGGATTAGGGTTAATGATTCTCAGGTGGCCGGAGAAGACTTCCGGTCGTCTTCTCCGGCGAACAAAAACCCTAGGTTTCACCACAAGCCACCCCACTTCAAATTAAACACAGGGAAATGATCCTCTAACATCCTAGAACACAAATCAACCCTCAAACAACATTTAAACTCCATGAATCAGGCAAATCGAAGCAAACATTTTTCACGGGAGAAATTTCAGAGCATCAATAAATCCTCATTTTTCACTCATTTTCAATTTCAAGCACATCATTATGATCAGCACAACATACACTTTCATTTTATGACAAGAAAAACAAGTTCTGAGAAAAAAGTTCTTGAGCTATACCTGAGATGGAAGCTTCTGGTTCTGGGCTTTCTAGGTTGTTCCTTGGTGCAAACTTACTCCAATGATCCCCCTTGTGCTAACGGCAAGCTTAGATGGAGTTTAAACAGGCTATTTTGAGAGGTTCAGTTCTGGTGTATCAGAAAATGAGGTTCCTATGTGGGCTGTTTTAGATCATTGTAAGGGGTGGGATTTGTTCTATGAATGATTTCTGGTTGATTGGTGAAGATAAAATGAGTGTTTGATGGCTGTGGAAGGAGATTCGAAGAGAAGAAAGTTTTGACAGTTTTTGGGATGTGCTGCAATGTGTGTGTTCCAGGCTTATGGGTGTTGTGTTTTATGATCCATATACCATTCCTAAACTATTGGAATGAGTCAGAAGACTTGACATGCACTGTGGGAATGGTATGGAGCAATTGGCCAAAAAGTCAATAGTTGGTGTACTTGCAGCATGGGCTATGGCAGCAGCAGTCTAAGGGCTTGTCTTGCTTCAGCTTGAGTCAAGGATGACCCTTGGATGGCTTGTGAATGTCTGCAGCATGTGGATCATGAATTGAGAGTGATTTTGCAACTTGTCCACTTGTGTTATTTCATGATTTTGTGCCATGTACATGAGATGATTCTTGCTGAATTTTGGTGTATGATACTTCATTTGATCATGGCAATGCATAGAAACTAATTAGTGATCACACAACTCATGGGAGAAAGATTTTGCCAAGAATCCCTCTTTGCACTTTTATGAAAAATGACTTATGGACCTTTGAAAATCAAAGCACAAAAAATGAGAAATCCCTTGGGCCAATTCTGTTTTTAGGTCATGTGATGTTTGTGCAAAGGTTAGACATCAATTAGAAGCCACAAATTTCCTTGGTACAAGAATTTGCAAGTTTCCCTCTTTGATGCATAACTTGAAATTTAGTGATTTTTGCCAACTTTGACAAGCCATAACTTTTGATCCAAAATGAATTAGGTCATGTTTTTGTACTTTTTGAAAAGGGAATGATCCATTCTACAACTTTCATGACCAAAGTTTTTTCATTTGAAGCTTTTTTGAATCAAAAAGTAAAGGTTGAAAAAGTTGCCTAAAATGACAATTTCATTAAAAGTCAAACTTGCCCAAAAAGTCAACTTTGCAAAAGACTTGAAATTCTTGAATTTTGTGAACTTCCAACATCTTCCATGATCAAATAGAGATCATATACAATCAAAATGATGAAGAACGCCCTTTGGCTGGGTCACTGGGGGCCTCAGATGCCCTGATTTTGCACTGACTTGCTTGAAAAGTCAACTCTTGATCAGATGACTTCCCCATGGAATTTCTTCATGAAAATTGATATGCATACTCCTTATACCATATAGAGACCACTAGAAACAAGGATGACCAAAAATTTTGGAGTTATGGCCTTTGAAACCAAAACCCTAATTTCAGGTCATCTGTGCAGTCAAGCCTGGCTCTGCTTCCATACCATTCTCAGTTCTTGTGATTCTTTGGCATTCTTGACTTTGAGAGGATATAATATGATGCTTGAACACACATAGACCCCTTTGAAGTGATTGATGACCTTTGGAGTGTCTCAAGAAGCTCTTGGATTGGTCAGATCACAATCCCTAGATGCAGATGACTTTGAATCTATGCAGTGAATAAAAAATGTGATATGAGATGCTATGATTGAGTTTATGCATATGAAATGATCACAAGTCATGGTGTGAATGGGTGAGGGCAAATTTGGGGTGTTTACATCTGCCCCTATTCAAACATGAGTTAGCTGTGCAGGATGTAAGCGACGGCTTAACAAGCAAACAAGATAACTTGTGGTTGAATACCAAAGACAGTCCAAAATTTGCACTCAGAATGAAGAAGAAAAGGGATATAGATTGTAAAAGAAAGTAAAGTATATTGTAAAGTATGGGCGACGGAGGACGACCGTCGAGCAGAGGACGACTGCTGGGTAAAGAGCAATGACGGGGACGGCCGACATGCTGGGAAAAGTGCGGAAGATAAAGCAATGACGGGGACGGCCGACATGCTGGGGATAAAAGAATCATGATGGGGACGGCCATCAAGTAAAGCTGTAAGATTCTATGGGGATTAATGAAACATGACGGGGACGGCCATCAAGTTCATAAAGTAAAGTAACCAACGATGGGGGCGGCCATCGGGCTAAACTGACGAAGGACGATCATCAGGGAAAGGAAAAGGGACCACGACGGGGACGGCCATCGGGTTAAAGAATAAATGAAATAAACAGATGATGAGGTACGGTCATCAAAGGTGAAGGACGGTCACCTAGCAGGGGACGGCTGCTCTGTTGGGGATAAGATGAGGGACGGTCATCTAAGGTGAAGGACGATCACCTGGCAGGGTATGGCTGCCGAAAATATCGCGACATAGGACGAATGCCGGATAAAAAGGTCAATGATGGGGACGGCCATCGGATGAGCATGATGGAGGACGACCATCAAGAGGTGGAGGACGACCACCTAACAGGGGACGGCTGCTCTCAAGGTTTATCATGACATAGGACGAATGCCAGATAACCAAAATCAACAATGGGGACAGCCATTGGATAAAATGATGAAGGACGATCATCAAAAGGTGGAGGACGACCACCTAGCAGGGGACGGCTGCTAAATATCACGACATAGGACGAATGTCGGACATAAGATCAACGATGGGGACGGCCATCGGATGATCATGATGAAGGACGATCATCAAGAGGTGGAGGACGACCACCTAGCAGGGTATGACTGCTCTCAGGGTTTATCATGACACAGGACGAATGTCAGATAAAAAGAAAATTTGCTTTGTTGGCGATCTACTGGGGAATAGTAAACACGGACGAGTGTTTACATCCAAGAAATAAAGGTATAAGTGTTTAGATGTTTGTGTATAGATTAAAGATGCGGACAAGCATCCTTAAGACTACGATACGGACGAGTATCGGGTAGAAACAAATACTGACACGTGTTCAGAGATGATGATACGGACGAGTATCAACTGGTTAACAAGGAACACAGACGAGTGTTGATTCTGAGGGGACTCTTCTGGGGGAAAGTAGACACGGACGAGTGTCTATATTCAAGAAGACAAGAGTGTTTGACATAGTGTATGGATTAAAGATGCGGACGAGCATCCTTAAGACTATGATACGGACGAGTATCAGGTAGAAACAAACGCTTGACGCATGTTCTGAGATGATGGTACGGACGAGCACCAACTGGTTAACAGAGAACACGGACGAGTGTCGAATCTGCGGGGATTTAAGTAGTATATACAAGATACGGACGAGTACCTGTATAAGTATGAGTGGTGTATAGATGAGTGTCAATCTACTGGTGAGGGTGACACGGACGAGTGTCAAGAGGAGAAGAGTGTAGTATTGATGTACAAAGTGTTTATATTACTGTGCAGGGGAAGGTGACATGGACGGATGTCAAGGAATTGTATATATGAGTATTTGTGAGTGCAAAAAGGGACGCTTTGGCTTTCTGCTGGGGATATGACACGGACGGGTGCCACAAGGAGTATATACTAGTGTTTGAGAATGTAAGGCAACTGTGTTTGCTGGGGAATCTCCGCTGGGGATTTCGGGGGGAGTTTTCTGTGTATGTTGATGGATTGTCATATTCACAAGTGTTTGATTCAGCACATGGCTTATGATTATGCAATATGTTTGATTTTTGCCGTAATGCTCCGTTTTAGACGGAATGCTACGCTTTGTGGGTGAATATGATGCGAATGCCATGATTATGCAAATATACCAAACCGAGATTCGGATCCCGTAGCTCTGAAGATCTCTGGCCGATCTGCTTGAAATGGACATCCCAGCTGGGGATGAGATCATTGGTAAATTTGATGAGACGCATCTGCTTGGGGATATAGGTCACTGATAGACCTATCTCAGTTAATGAGGGACCCAGCTGGGGTTTGTAGAAGCTTTCTTCACTCTGTTGTGATCCCTTCATTCGCTGCTCTTCTGGATAGAGGCTGAAACTCTGTGGGGAGATGGTTCCCTGACTATTGTACTTAGCTGAGGAGGAAGAATGGTTGGCAACTCGGCTGGGGAGAAATAACAAGTGGAAACTCAGCTGGGGAGAAAACACTTTTGAGTGCTAAGACTGGGTATTGCCAGCTTGCCGGGACGAGGCTTACATGCCCCAAGTTGCGTTCTGGATACCTGCAATCCTGCAAAGATAGAGAAACGTACAAGTGATCCCGAGGTATCCTTTACTGGATTCCGTCATAGAAGTTTAGACACTTCTGAGAGTAAGTATATTTCCTGCAAGCATGTGACTTTTATTTTTGAAGATAAGCATCTGTATTTATTGCAATCAGTTTTTCTTAAGACATCAGACATTTTTGCAAAAAATGTACAAGACGAAAACATGACTGAAAATCTGATTTTATTAATTCATGTGCCCTGAATTGGCGAGATACAGTCAAAGAAACATATCCCCTGAAATGAAGAGATTGTTACAAATTGAGAAACAAAATACTGGCAATGTTGTCGACGCTTCAAGGGGCTTCCCTTCTGCTATGACTCGTATGACTTTTGACGTTCTTCTCGTCTTGCTTTCTGAAGAAGGCTGATTCTGAAAGAGGCTTGATCCTTTCGAAGCTTACCAAGTTGTCAGTGATACAGACGAATTCAGAGTGCAGTTGTTCGCTTATTCCCTTATTTTGCATGGATCGCCCTTTCGGGTTTTCAATCCATCGGGATACCCATTTTTTCCTGAGTTGTCCAATGCGGCTTTTCGACTCAGCGGGTGTACATTTTTTTGTTTACTTTCCCTTATTTTTGCCCGAGTCTTTTATTCTGTTTTTGACTCGCCGGGATGCCCTATTTTTGCCTGGACTTACATTCTGTTTTTGTGTCCAGCGGGTCATTTTTATGCGAAGTATTTTTTAACTGCATCTGAATTCACAGGGGACGGGAAGTCTTCACCATCCATAGTGCTGAGCATCAGTGCTCCACCTGAGAAAACTTTCTTTACTACGAACGGCCCTTCATAGTTCGGATTCCACTTGCCCCTGTGGTCTGTATGCGGAGGGAGGATTCTTTTCAGCACAAGATCCCCTACTTGGTACTCTCGGTGCCTGACTTTCTGATCGAAGGCTTTCTTCATTCTTTTCTGATACAGCTGCCCATGACAGATTGCAGCCAACCTCTTCTCTTCAATCAGACTCAGTTGTTCGTATCGGGATCGGATCCATTCTGCTTCGTTCAGCTTAACATCCATCAATACCCATAGGGAAGGTAATTCAACTTCAACAGGTAGGACTGCTTCCATACCATACACGAGTTGATATGGTGTTGCCCCAGTGGATGTTCTGATTGACGTGCGGTACCCATGCAAAGCAAACGGTAGCATTTCATGCCAGTCTTTGTAGGTGACTACCATCTTCTGCACAATCTTCTTGATATTCTTATTAGCCGCCTCAACAGCGCCATTCATCTTTGGCCTGTAAGGAGAAGAATTGTGGTGTTGGATCTTGAAGTCCCGGCATAGTTCTGCCATCATTTTATTATTCAAGTTGGAACCATTGTCAGTAATGATCCGCTCGGGAACTCCGTATCTACAGATGATATCTCTCTTCAGAAATCTGGCGAC
The DNA here is from genome assembly GCA_963966055.1 of Lathyrus aphaca. Lineage (NCBI taxonomy): Eukaryota > Viridiplantae > Streptophyta > Magnoliopsida > Fabales > Fabaceae > Lathyrus > Lathyrus aphaca. The sequence goes on from OZ014519.1 coordinate 267,261,622, forward strand.
CACCTGCCTTGTAACATTTGCGTAGGAAGCTGCTTCGACCCACTTGGTGAAATAGTCAATGGCGACCAGGATGAATCTGTGGCCGTTTGAAGCAGTCGGTTCGATCTTGCCAATCATATTGATGCCCCACATGGCAAAGGGCCAGGGTGAAGACATCACATTCAAAGGATTGGGAGGCACATGCACCTTATCCGCATAAATCTGGCATTTGTGGCATTTTCTGGCGTAGGCACAACAGTCGGCATCCACTGTGATCCAGTAGTAACCCGATCTTAGCAATTTCTTGGCCATTGCATGTCCTCCAGCATGGGTACCAAAGGATCCTTCGTGCACTTCATGCATTAGCAAATCTGCTTCTGTCCTGTCGACGCATCTGAGGAGTACCATATCAAAGTTTCTCTTGTATAGGGAACCATCAGTGTTCAGGAAGAAACTACCAGCAAGCCTTCTTAACGTCTTCTTATTATTGGAGGATGCCCCAGGTGGGTATGCTTGGTCCTCCAAGAAGCGTTTAATGTCATGGAACCAAGGCTTATCATCTTTGACAACCTCTGCCGCGAACACATATGCTGGTCTGTCAAGTCTGGACACTGAGATTTGAGGTACAAAGTGGGCAGCTTGAAATTTGATCATGGATGAAATGGTAGCCAGAGCATCTGCAAACTGATTTTCGTCTCGAGGGATATACTCAAGCTTGACTGTTGTAAAGAAAGTCAATAACCTCCTTGAATAATCCCTGTAAGGTATCAAATGATCTTGGTGGGTGTACCATTTGCCGTTGGTTTGATTGATTACCGGAGCTGAATCTCCGAACACGGTCAATGTCTTGATCCTGAGGTCAATGGTTTCCTCAAGACCCATAATGCAAGCTTCGTATTCAGCTTCGTTGTTAGTGCAGTTGAAAGTGAGTTTTACCGAGAAAGGCATGTGAACTCCTTTAGGTGTAATGAGTATTACACCAACACCACGACCATTCATATTAACAGCCCCATCAAACATCATAGTCCATTCTTCTTCCGGGTTGGGCCCTTCAGTGTGAACAGGCTCTTCATGATCTTTTGCTTTTGTGAACATGATGTCTTCATCAGGGAAGTCAAATCTCATAGGCTGGTAATCATCAATAGGTTGCTCAGCAAGATATTCAGACAATACACTGCCCTTGATGGCTTTTTGAGATGTGTATTGAATATCATATTCTGTGAGGATCATTTGCCATCTTGCAACCCATCCGGTAAGCGCTGGCTTCTCGAATATGTACTTAACTGGGTCCATTTTGGAGATCAATAAAGTAGTGTGGGTCAACATATACTGTCTCAGTCGGCGAGCAGCCCACGCTAAAGCACAGCAAGTTTTCTCGAGCAGTGAATAACGTCGTTCACAGTCGGTAAACTTTTTGCTCAGGTAGTATATTGCATACTCTTTTCGACCAGACTCGTCATGCTGGCCCAACACACACCCCATTGACTCTTCTAATACTGTCAAGTACATGATCAGAGGTCTTCCTTCAACTGGAGGCATAAGGATTGGAGGCTCTTGTAAGTATTCCTTGATCTTGTCAAAGGCCTTCTGGCAGTCTTCGTTCCACCTGACCGTTTGTTCTTTTCTCAGTAGTTTGAACAAGGGTTCACAGGTTGCTGTAAGGTGAGATATGAACCGTGAAATGTAGTTCAATCGACCTAAGAACCCTCGAACTTCTTTTTCTGTCTTCGGTGCAGGCATCTCTTGAATAGCTTTGACTTTATCAGGGTCAACTTCAATCCCTTTCTCGCTCACAATAAAACCCAACAGCTTACCAGATCGCACCCTGAATGTGCACTTATTGGGGTTCAACTTCAGTTGGTACTTCCTCAGACGCTTGAATAGCTTTAGCAGATTTACCAGATGGTCTTCTTCAGTGAGGGACTTGGCAATCATGTCATCCACATAACATTCGATTTCCTTATGGATCATATCGTGGAATAATGTTACCATAGCCCGTTGATATGTTGCACCGGCATTCTTCAGCCCGAAAGGCATCACTTTGTAACAGAACGTGCCCCAGGGTGTGATGAAGGTTGTCTTCTCCATGTCTTCAGGTGACATCTTGATCTGATTGTATCCTGAAAATCCGTCCATGAAGGAGAATACCGAGAACTGAGCCGTATTATCCACCAATACATCAATGTGAGGTAATGGGAAATCATCTTTCGGGCTGGCTCTGTTCAGATTTCGGTAGTCAACACACATCCTTACTTTGCCGTCTTTCTTAGGCACAGGCACAATATTAGCAACCCACGGTGGATAGCTAGTTACATCAAGGAACCCGGCGTCCCACTGCTTTTGCACCTCTTCTTTGATTTTCATTGCCATGTCTGGGCGAGTGCGGCGCAATTTCTGTTTAACCGGTGGGCAGTCTTCTCTTAAAGGCAGCTTGTGCACAACAATGTCGGTGTCCAACCCTGGCATATCTTGATAAGACCAAGCAAACACATCCACATATTCTTGAAGCAGGTCAATCAGTTGTCTCTTCACCGAGTCTTGTAAGCAGGCCCCGATTTTAACTTCTTTCACGTCTGCATTTGTACCAAGATTAATCGTTTCGACCTCCTCCTGATGAGGAGTGATAACCATTTCCTCTTGTCTCAACAATCTGGCTAGCTATTCAGGAAGCTCATAATCTTCTTCAACCCCTTCATCAGCTTGATTGATTGGATTGTCAAAGTCATACGAAGTCATAGCCGTGCTGTTGTCGGTGCAGTCTGGAAGACACTCTCTGCAAGGGTTCAGTTTGTTCATTTTAGTGATTGATTTTAATCTTGTTTAGAAAAGTGAAATAAAGTTAACATTTTGAAAACACTGCCATTTATTTTTTGTACAAAAAGAAAAATGGAAAAACAGCGAGCGGAAAAGAGAAAGACTCATTTGCAAAAGATGTCTGATATTTCATTGATTAATCTTGTTGCACAAAAATTACAGATGGCCCGATTACAAAATGAGCCTTGTCATCTTGGGCAAGATGTAAGACTTGATGCATGCTTAAAATATACAGGAAATAATAATTACTCTGCAGGAGTAACTCTTATAATTTCCTGGGAAGACCAGTTTGAGATACTGCTCCCCGGGATCTTTGGACGGATCCAACTCTCCAGGTTGCGGTCGCTTTCATCCTCGTCTTCCAAATTGTTGACAGCATCAGGGGTGAGCATCCCCCCACTAACAAAGTTGGGCTCCTTAGCAGCCTCTGCTTCATCTTGTTGAGTTGGTTTGTAACCCAACCCAAATCTATCCTCTTTCTTCTCTACGGGCAGCAACTTGCCCCAGCCTTGGGCAGTCCCTTCTTTAACAACCTTTCGGGCTTGTTGATAAGATGTCATTGAGGTTCCGGGTACAGCAGATGTTTCATTTATGTTCAAGGCCTCAAACCCTTGACTCATCGTTTCGTGGATCTCCCCATCCATCTCAATGTATTTGTAGGTAGCCAGATGGCTAACAAAAATATCTTCCTCTCCACAAATAGTAACGACTTGGCCTTCCCACTCGAATTTTAACTTCTGGTGAAGGGTAGACGTAACTGCGCCAGCGACATGAATCCATGGTCTACCCAACAAACAGTTGTAGGCAGGCTGAATGTCCATCACGTAGAAGGTCGTTTTGAAAGTTTGTGGGCCAATCGTTATAGGCAACTCAATCTCTCCCAGAACTGATCTCTTTGAACTATCAAAGGCCCTTACTACTAAGTTACTGGGGCGTAATGTCAATCCTTCATACTCCAGCTTCACAAGGGCTTTTTTAGGTAAGACATTGAGGGATGACCCCGTGTCTACCAGTACATGGGAAAGAACTGCACCCTTACACTCCATGGTAATGTGCAAAGCCTTGTTGTGATTGCGGCCTTCCGTAGTCAAATCAGTGTTGGTAAATCCTAGTCCATTACTAGCATTAACATTCCCAACCACAGCTTCCAACTGATTGACGGTGATCTCTTCTGGCACATAAGCTGCGTGCAAGACTTTTAGTAGCGCGTTCCGATGAGCCTCGGAGCACATTAACAATGATAGAATGGAGATCTTAGAAGGCGTCTGGTGAAGCTGGTCCACTATCTTGTAATCACTTTTCTTGATGATTCTCATGAATTCATCAACTTCTTGATCAAAAGGTGTTTTCAAAGCCTCCTTAACAATTTGCTCTTCTTGCACCATGCTCTTCCCTTTTGCCTTGGCAGCAGCTTCTGCTTCGGCAGTGGGTCTTTGAATTTGCGGGGCAAAGAGACGTCCGCTTCGAGTGAAGCCTCCGCCTCCCCCCACATTGTCTATTTATGGTGAAGAAGTTGTTGATTCAAGAGTGATTTTCTGTCCCTCGCAGTATAGATCAGAGTCGTAATGCCAAGGGATGGCATTACTGCTTTCATAAGGCACTGGCCCAGGCACTGTGATAGTGACTGGACTGATGGCAGCCGCAGAAGGGATCAAGATAGTCTGTGGATCATAGTATATTGTAACCGGTGCTCTGATAGGAGTGGCATTTTGTGAGTTGTAGGCAGAATCATTTTCAGGATCATAATAAATTGTAACAGTTGAGACATCTTCATTGTTTGCTGTTGGTGTTGTAGGAGACACTGTTGAATGGATGGGTGTTGCTGTTGTAGGGGATTTTGAATGAAGGGGTGTTGAAGTTGTAGAAGGGACGTTTGCTGATATTTGGTCTGTTGAAGTAACAGATGAAGCATTTGTTGATGAAACTGAAAAGTTGTTTGGAACAATGGTTGTTGCAGTTGTAGAAGACTCGGGCATCGTTGTTAAGGAGATTGCTGGATTGGTAGGTATTGATGTTGTGATTTGAAGCAGGCCACTCTGGATGAGACCATCTATGCCCTCTCTCAATTTATCACAACCATTCACTGAAATGTTGCAATAAGCACACCCTAGTTCACATCCCGGGAACATTTGACATTCAAGGAGTTGAGCTTTGATCTCTACCAAGGGTGTCCGAATCTGACCCACACTGGTTATCAAGTAAGACGGTTTGTCTTCTTCAATAGCATTGATTATGGGGCCACCATGGTTTGGCATAGGGTTCTTGTTAACATTTGGTGGTGGTGCAAAGTTTAGAACCTTAGAATCTACCAAGTCCTGTACCTTCATATGCAAAGCTCTGCACTTCTCTGTACTATGGCCAGGTGCATTCGAATGAAAAGCACATCTGGCGCTGGCGTCATAATTTCTGGGTAGACTGGCAGGATCTGGAGGTGCCAATGTCCTTAGCTCAACCAGGTTGAGTTTTAGGAGTTGTGGCAGTAATGTGGCATAAGGCATCGGGATCGGATCGATCACCCTATTGGCCTGAGACGGTCTCTGTTGAAATGGTCTCTGCTGATTGTTGTTGTTGGTGTTGTTGTAGTTTCTCTGAGGAGGATACTGAGTTTGTTGCTGATAATTTTGTTGCTGTGGTTGATAAGCTGGTTGTGGATGAACTGGAGCGGGAATGGTGACTGCTTCCACTGACCTATGAACATATTGGGGTCTGCCCCTGCTGGTATGGATAGCATTGGTCTCACCAGTTCTTCTTGGGCCCACAAAAGGCTTCCTTGTGTTGCTGGATGAGCTTGCACCGTTGTCAGAAATTTTGCCCATCTTTAACAGGCTCTCAATTCTTTCTCCAGCTATAACGACATCTGCAAAGCTGGTAGAAGAAAAGGCGGCTAGCCTATCAATGTATGTCCCTTGGAGGGTGTTCATAAACATATCAGCCATCTCCCTCTCTGACATAGGTGGCTGGACAGCAGCAGCTAGCTGTCTCCACCTCTGGGCGTACTCCCGGAAGCTTTCCCTAGATGACTGTGACATTCCCATCAGGAGGGTCCTGTTGGGTGCCATATCCAAGTTATACTGGTATTGTCTAATGAAGGCCTCAGCCAAGTCTTTCCAACACCTGATGGTTGCTCTGGTCAGATGAGAGTACCATTCCCTCGAAGCTCCTGTTAAGCTATCCTCAAAATAAAACATCCATAGCTTTTCATCCATGGTATATGCCTTCAGCCTCCCCAGAAAGGATTGCAAGTGGGTCCGTGGGCAGGAAGTCCCGTTGTACTTCTCAAAGCACGGTGGTTTAAATTTGTGGGGAATCCTGACCCCGTCCACTAAGCCCATGTCCATAACATCAAAACCCAAGGAGTTTTGAGACTCCAAGGACCTTAATTTTTCAGCAATTTCATCCAGTCTTCTGTCATAGGCCTCATCCCCAGCTCCCATCACTGTGAACTGATCTTCCTGGGGGTCTTCTTGCAGCACTCTGCCTGTGGTAGCATTCCCTTGTACATTAGCAGGGATGTTGATCTCTGGATGAAGGTGGGGTCCAAATACAGGTGGGTTGATGTGAGGCTGAACCCTTTCATTGTTGCTTGTTCCCCCAGTCCCTAGATAAGGATCTTCCTGAGTCTGCCTCTCTACCAAGGCTCTTAATCTCTCTTGGCTCTGTGCCAAACCATTCACCACCTCCATAAATTGTGTCATCTGATTCCTCATTTCCAATCTCTCATTGGCCATTTGGTTCCTGACCTCTGTAAGGTCCTGTTGTACCTGGTCCATCTGTATACCCGGAAGGTTGTTGCGGGTGGGATATCTGTGTGGACGATTGAGTGGGAACACCCGACGTCGAGCAATAGTTCCTGAGATCACAACAGAGTTAGTAACAAAATAAAACAAACCTACAAAACAAACAAAGGTTAGTATGCAATGCAGTATGCTTATTTGTTTCCAAGGTATCCGGCTTGGCACTTGGTTCTGACCTTTCCAGACCTTTGAGGAAGATGCTTTTGATGTTGCTTGAAAGAACTCAGATAAAACAAACCAATACATATATTACAAAAAGTGAATGATACATGTCGCTCCCGATAGATGAAGCTAAGTCCAAATAAAGGTACAGACACGAACGGCCGGCGAAAGGGACAATGAGAACACACAGCCGTGAACTCACTGGAGATGAAAAGAGTCGCCAGCTAGGCATTTTTATCCCGGAGGAAAGGTAATGCTGCATAGACCTAGGAAAAGATGGATAAGACGGTTGCGAACCAGAGAGACTGAGAAAGGGGGTTGGTTACAACCTGGGAAGGTATTAGCACCCAGATTGTCCGTCGTACTCGACGGGATCCACGCTTAAAAGATTTGTGTTTTAAAGGGGCAGTGTCAGTGCAATTTGTGTATAAAAGAGCTGGAAAAGGATGTACAGGTGTCAGTGTAAGAGAAGTGAAGTGTATAAATGAAGTGTCAGTGTAAGAATGAGAATGAATTGCTCAAGATCATGAGGCTTAAAGAATAAGGCTAGAAGAGGGGGGATATACAGAGACTTTTGTTCGATAACTGTTAAGTTATGCCTACGTATCCTCTCGTGCAATGAGGAAGTCAGAACACCGTAGTTAGACCCAAAGAGACTGAAAGATGAATTGACTTGTGAACTGCTTGCTTGTCTATGCTCAAGTGTATGACCTGTCTGGCTCAGGTGCAAACTGTCTTGCATTAGACGGAAGAAGCGAGCTCTCGTTTGTGAGTGAATGAGATGAGAAAAGAATCCCGGAGGAGACGATTATTGTTTGTTTTTGTGTTTTCAGTCTTTTATTGTTTTTGGATTTTGTCATAAGTTAATGAGCTTAAGTCTAAACCAATGGATTTAGTAAACTCATCACATCTTCCCTCTGATTAGGGGTAATGAGAATACCTTAAGTGTGAAGTCAGCTTCTCACACTTAAACACCTTTGGTGTAGGATTAAGATCATTAACCTACTTGTGATTAATTAGATGTTTTTGTTGTTTTTTTTTAGTGTTAAGTAATGAGATTAAGCCATAATCAGGGATTAAACAAACTCATTACACCATCCTAATATAAGGATAATAGATGAGAATGTTTAAGCTGAGGAAAACTCCTCAACTTAATCCATGATTAGGGATTAAACTCATGACAAAACAAAGCCTTTGATTAAGTGGATTTTATTTAATGATATGATGATGAAGTGATTTTTAGGGTTTGTAAGACAATTTGAGGGGGACTTGTCCATTAACACTAGGGTTAGTCCTTCTTAACCAATTAAGGAAGAATTAGAACCCTAATGCAAGGCCCAAGTTACAAGTGTGAAGTCTTGATGATTATTAAGATGGATTAATTAAAGGATTAAACACATTAAGGGTTTAACACTTAGGATTAAAGTTATACACTCCATCCTAATAGAAGGATGCAGGCATAAGCTTAATCACAAAGCCTTAAAGCCTTTAGGGTTTAGTCCCTGATTATGAGGTGAGGAGAGAAGACTCAAGAGAGACACAAAGGTAAAACTAAGAGGGGAGACTAATCAAAACCCTAATCATTGTCATGCTTGGTTGTTCCTAAGGTTTATGAGGTTTATCAAGAAAAATCTTCAATGGAACCACCAGGAAGAAGATGAAAGGATCAGGAGAAGCAAAGTAACTTGCTTCATTTAAGAAGTCAAGTCACTTGAAGGAAGAAAGTGGGGAGAAGAAGAATGAGCAAGCTCAAACTCAAACACATATAGAAAATGCAGCAATGGATGCAAGAGAGATGAAAAGAAAGGTTATGAGAAGTGAAGGCAAATTCACTTCTCAAGTTCACTTACCACCTGAAATGTTAGAAAAGGAATGCAATGCAATGCAGAATGGGATGAGATGACATGATGAGAAACAAAACCAGAAGCACATACATGATGCTAATGATTTTATGAGATGCTACAAACATGAGGCAGCACATGGAAATGATCATACAAGCTTATGAATGCAAATGAAGCAAGTTAGGAACCATGAAAACACATGAAAAGTTATGAAGTGCACATGACATACAACATGGCAAATACATGATGCAATGATCAAACATGTTTTCTATATGTCTTATGATGTCAAATGAATCACATGGAAGCATGGAATGTCATGGCAAGTCATGTTATGCAAGGGAATGCAGGATGGATGCATATGGAAGCCCAAATTAGGGTTTATGAACCAAACATCAAACAAAAGTCAAAATCAGAAGCAAACCCTAAGATAAAAAATGGAAAATGCCACACAAAGGACCCCTAATCCTATACTAAACCAATGCCCAAAGGAGAGGTCTCAACTCTTAACCAATCTCAAGTTATGATTTTCACAAGTTTTCTAGGGTTTTAGGGTTTCCAAACAAAAGAAATGTCAAACAATTTGAAAATGCAAGATCAAATCATGGCCATTTTATCTCAAAAACTACATGCTAAACATAATGCAATGCAAGAAGAATCAATGTCCAACTCCTCATGAATAGGCAGAAATGATTTTTTGAACTATGGATCAAATTAATGCACAAAAATGATTTTAATTCAATGAAAAATTCTCAAAATGCATCAAGATCAAAAAAGAAATTTGGTTTGAAGGTTGGACAATGTTTCTAAATGTCTTATAACATTTCATGAATTTTTTGGTGATTTTTAGATACTTAAAAGTATTTTTAATAAATTAATTCTCATTAATCAATTAAAAATAATCTTTTAATTATTTAAAAATACATTTTAAATGCTAAAAATGAAAATAAAAATATTTTTGTGTCATAAAAATTAATAAAACTTTTGAGAAAAAGTTTCATAATTTTTAAGACATTTTTGCTATTTTAAATAAATTATGCAAAACAAATGAGAAAAATATGAAAATAAAATGAAAATAAATGAATTAAAGAGAAGTCAGCTGATCCAAGGGCTTGAATTCAAAGTCACACGCGCGGGAGTTGACTGCGCGCCACATCCTACGGCTCAAATTCAAAAATGACTAATTAATGCTTAAACCCTAATTGCACCGTTAAACACTTTCAGATGACCGGAACAGTGTTCCGGTCATCTTCTCCGTTCACCCCAAACCTCAAACTCACTCCATACGTTATGAAAATGAAATCTAATTGAACAGAAATGTTTCCCACTCACTCACGAATCATAACCCTCACTCAAAACAAATTTATTTTTCCAGGAAAGGCTGAATCGAAGCAAACAAGAACTAGGGCAAAAAAGTTTCAGAGATCAATTAAATTCTCATTTCATCACCATTTTCAAAACTAAAAGCACCAGGACAATCAGTGAAGCATAGAGAACAAGTTTAGAACATAAAAAATGATTTCTGGAAAAATATTTCTTGAGCTACCTGAGATTCGAAGCTTTCACTCCAGCAACTTTCAGACCTCCCCTCCTTGTGAAATCCACCCCTTATGACCTCTTGGTGATGCTTGAATGCTTTGGAGAAGTTTATGCTGGCTAGATGAAGAGTTTGAACAGCTTCTGCTCAAGCTCAGTTGAAAATGGCAATGGTGATGCAGGCAGTTTCAGGCCAATGTGAGTGGTTCTTTGTGATCAGGGTGATGTTTTAAGAAGGTTTGTGGAGTTTGTTTGGATGTTTATGGCCTGTGGAGTGAGTTTCGAAAGAAACTGCAAGTTGGAGTGAAGATGGAGAAGTGGTGTTCTTGCTTGATTCAGGCTTGGTTCTTTGTTGGTTTTGGCTTAATGAGGCATGGTGAGTTGAGTAGTGGAACTTGTTTGAATGTTTGTGAGCTGGGCAGAGAGATTCGAAGAGAAATGCCAATGGGATCAGTTTTGTGTATGTGATGTTATGGTGTGTTTCAGCTTGGCTTGGTCATATGTTTTGCTTGCTAAAGGATAGTATAAACAATTCCAAGTGGCCAGAGGATGTGACATGGCCTGCTGTGATTGGGATGTTTGCTTTTGCCAAAAGTCAACTTTTTTGTAAGAGAGGTATGGCTTGGTTCTAGGCTTGGTACAATGGCTAGGGCTGGCGCAGCATGGTGAGGTGAGATGCTATGGCTGGTTCAGCATCCAAGAAATCAAGTGGGTGAGATGTGATGATAGTTTTTGCAAGTTGCTTACTTTTGAAACTTCATGAAAATGCCTTGTTATACAAACCATGAACATGTGATCTTTTGGTCAAGTTCTGATTTTTAGGACTCATGTGATGTTTATACATTGGTTTGATGTCAACTAGAAGTTACAAACAGCCTTGGTTCATGATCTTGCAAACTTTCCATTTAGTGCACATCTTGAAAATCAATGATTTTGGCCAACTTTGTCACACCATAACTTTTGATCCAAAATGAATTAGATCATGTTCTTGTACTTTTTGAAAAGGGAAAAATGTATTCTACAACTTTCATGACCAAGGTTTTCTTATTTGAAGCATTTTTGGATCAAGAATCAAGGCTTGAAAAATGGCACAAAATGACATATTCTTGAAAAGTCAAACATGCCCTAAAAAGTCAACTTTGCAAAAACTTCAAATTCTTGATTTTTGTGAACTTCAAACTTCTTCCATGATCAAATAAAGATCATATACACTCAAATTGATGAAGAATGCCCATTGGTTGGGTCATTGGGGGCCTCAGATGCCCTGATTTTGCACTGACTTGTCTGAAAAGTCAACTCTTGATCAGATGACTTCCCCATGGAATTTCTTCATGAAAATTGATATGCATACTCCCTATACCATATAGAGACCAATGGAAACAAGAATGACCAAAAAAATTGGAGTTATGGCCTCTGAAACCAAAACCCTAATTTTAGGTCAACTGTGCAGTCAAACTTGGCTCTGCATTCACACCAATCCCAATTCTTGTGATTCTTTGGCATTCTTGACTTTGAGAGGATGTAATATGATACTTGAACACACATGGATCCCCTTGAAGTGATTGATGACCCTTGGAGTGGCTCAAGAGGCTCTTGGATTGTTCAGATCACAAACCCTAGATGCAGATGACTTAGAACCTATGCAGTGAATCAAAAAATGGAATATGAGATGGTATGATTGAGTTTATGCATATGAAATGATCACAAGCCATGGTGTGAATGGGTGAGGGCAAATTTGGGGTGTTTACAGCTGCCCCTATTCAAGCATGAGTTAGCTGTGCAGGCCGTAAGCAACGGCTTAGCAGGCAAACAAGATAACTTGTGGATGAATACCAAAGACAGTCCAAAATTTGCACTCACAGAAAGAAGAAGAAAAGGGATATAGATTATACAGGGAGATAAAGTATATTGTAAAGTGCGGGAAACAAAGCAATGACGGGGACGGCCGACATGCTGGGGATAAAAGGTAAAGCCAAGACGGGGACGGCCGACTAGCTGGGGAAAATCAAATTATGATGGGGACGGCCATCAAGATAAAGTAAGATTCTCTGGGAATTAATGAAACATGACGGGGACGGCCATCAAGTTCACAAAGCAAGGTAACCGACGATGGGGACGGCCATCGGGCTAAAAGAAAAGGGACCACGACGGGGACGGCCATCGGGTTAAAGAATAAATGAAATAAACAGATGATGGGGTACGGCCATCAAAGGTGAAGGACGATCACCTAGCAGGGGACGGCTGCTCTGTTGGGGAATAAAGGAAATATGATGGGGACGGCCATCAAAGGTGGAGGACGACCACCTGGAAGGGTACGGCTGCCGAAAATATCAACGATGGGGACGGCCATCGGACGAGCATGATGGAGGACGACCATCAAGAGGTGGAGGACGACCACCTAGCAGGGGACGGCTGCTCTCAGGGTTTATCATGACATAGGACAAATGTCAGATAACCAAAATCAACAATGGGGACGGCCATTGGATAAAATTGATGAAGGATGATCATCAAAAGGGTGGAGGACGACCACCTAGCAGGGGACGGCTGCTAAAATCAACGATGGGGACGGCCATCGGATGAGCATGATGGAGGACGACCATCAAGAGGTGGAGGACGACCACCTAGCAGGGGACGGCTGCTCTCAGGGTTTACCACAACACAGGACGAGTGTCGGATAAAAGAAATTTGTCTGTTGGTGATCTACTGGGGAATGGTAAACACGGACGAGTGTTCACATCCAAGAAACAAGAGGTATAAGTGTTTAGATATTGTATGGATTAAAGATGCGGACGAGCATCCTTAAGACTACGATACGGACGAGTATCGGGTAGAAACAAGTACTGACACGTGTTCAGAGATGATGATACGGACGAGTATCAACTGGTTAACAAAGAACACGGACGAGTGCTGAATCTGAAGGGATTCTTCTGGGGAAAAGTAGACACAGGCGAGTGTCTAAATTCAAGAAGACATGAGTGTTTGACACGGTGTATGGATTAAAGATGCGGACGAGCATCCTTAAGACTATGATACGGACGAGTATCATGATAGAAACAAACGCTTGACACATGTTCAGAGATGATGGTACGGACGAGTACCATCCGGTTAACAAAGAACAAGGACTAGTGTCGAATCTGTGGGGATTAAGTGGTGTATACAAGATACGGACGAGTATCTGTATAAGTATGAGTATGATTGATGTATAGTTGAGTGTTTATCTGCTGGGGAGAGTGACATGGACGGATGTCAAAGGAGAAGAGTGTAATACGGACAAGTATCTGGTATACAAAGTATAGATGACTGTGTTGGTAATACGACACAGACGGGTGTCAAAGGATTGTATATAAGTGTGTGTGAGTGCAAAGAGGACGTCTTGGGCTTTTTGTTGGGGTTATGACACAAATGGGTGTCAAAAGGAGTATATACTGATGTTTGGGAGTGTGAGGCAGCTGCTTTTGCTGGGGACTCCGCTGGGGATTTTTTTGTACATTGATGAACTGTCATTATTCACAAGTGCTGATTCAAAACATGGCTTATGATTATGCTATGTGTTGGATTTTTTTGCCGTAATGCTCCGTGTTAAAACGGAATGCTACGCTTTGTGGGTGAATATGATGCGAATGCTATGATTGTGCAAAGACACCGAACCGGGACTCGGATCCCGTTGCTGCGAAGATCTCTGGCCGATCTGCTTGAAATGGACATCCCAGCTGGGGATGAGATCATTGGTAGATCTAATAAGATGATATTTTCTTGGGGATACGGGTCACTGATAGACCTATCCTAATAAATGAGAGCCCCAGCTGGGGTTTGTAGAAGCTTTCTTCACTCTGTTGTGATCCTTCATGCGTTGCTCTGATGGATAGAGGCTGGAGCTCTGTGGGGAGATGGCTCTCTGACTTTTGTGCTCGGCTGAAGGCGAGATGGCAACTCGACCGGGGAGAAAAAAAGAGGAATTACTGAAAGACCTCCCTAGAAAATCTGTTACGGTAGCTTCTTGACTCAGCCGGGGATATGGGCATCTTCTGTGATACCTGCCCATTCTGATGGGGATAAATAATAAGCGGCCAACTCAGCTGGGAGGAGTCGTGAAAGGCAACTCAGCTGGGGAGAGAGCACTTCGGGTGCTAAAATTGAGTGTTGATTTGCCAGCTTGCTGGGATGGAGCTTACACGCCCCAAGTTGCGTTCTGGATACCTGCAATCCTGAAAAAGATAGAGAAACGCACAAGATAATCCCGAGGTATCCCTTACTGGATTCCGTCATAGGAGTTAGGATACTTCTGAGAGTAAGCATATTTCCTGCAAGCATGTTTTTACTTTTGAAGATAAGCATCTGTATTCTTATGCAATCAGTTTTTTCTTTTAAGACATCAGACATTTTTTGCAAATAAAATGTACAAAATGAGACATGACTGAAAATCTGATTTTATTAATTCATATGCCCTGAATTGGCGAGATACAGTCAAAGGAACATATTCCCTGAAATGAGGAGATTGTTACAAATTGAGAAACAAAATGCTGGCAGTGTTGATGACGCTTTTAAGGAGCTTCCTCTTCACTATGACCCGTATGACTTTTGACGTTCTTCTCATCTTGCTTTTGAAGAATGTTGATTCTGATTGAAGCTTGATCTTGTTGAAGCTTACCAAGTTGTAGATGATACAGACGAATTTAGAATGCAGTTGTTCGCTTATTCCCTTATTTTGCATGGATCGCCCTTTCGGGTTTTCAATCCATCGGGATACCCATTTTTGCCTGAGTTGTCCAATGCGGCTTTTCAACTCAGCGGGTGTACATTTTTTAATCATTTTCCCTTATTTTTTCCCGAGTCTTTTATTCTGTTTTTGACTCGTCGGGATGCCCTATTTTTGCCTGGACTTACATTCTGTTTTTGTGTCCAGCGGGTCATTTTTATGCGAAGTATTTTTTAACTGCATCTGAATTCACAGGGGACGGGAAATCTTCACCATCCATGGTGCTGAGCATCAGTGCTCCACCAGAGAAAACTTTCTTTACTACAAATGGTCCTTCATAATTTGGAGTCCATTTGCCCCTGTGGTCGGTATGAGGAGGGAGAATTCTCTTCAGCACAAGATCTCCTACTTGGTACTCTCGGTGCCTGACTTTCTGATCGAAGGCTTTCTTCATTCTTTTCTGATATAACTGCCCATGACAGATTGCAGCCAATCTTTTCTCTTCAATCAGACTCAGTTGTTCGTATCGGGCCCTAACCCACTCCGCTTCACTCAGTTTAACATCCATCAGTACCCGTAGGGAGGGTAATTCAACTTCAACAGGTAGGACTGCTTCCATACCATACACAAGCTGATACGGTGTCGCCCCAGTGGATGTCCTGATTGACGTGCGGTACCCGTGCAAAGCAAATGGTAGCATTTCATGCCAGTCTTTGTAAGTGACTACCATCTTCTGCACAATCTTCTTGATATTCTTATTAGCTGCCTCAACAGCGCCATTCATCTTTGGCCTGTAAGGGGAAGAATTGTGATGTTGGATCTTGAAGTCCCGGCACAGCTCTGCCATCATTTTGTTGTTCAAGTTGGAACCATTATCAGTAATGATTCGCCCGAGAACTCCATATCGACAGATGATATCTCTTTTCAGAAATCTGGCTACCACTTGTCTTGTGACGTTTGCATATGAGGCTGCTTCAACCCATTTGGTGAAATAGTCAATGGCGACCAGGATGAATCTGTGGCCATTTGAAGCAGTTGGCTCGATCTTGCCAATCATATCAATGCCCCACATGGCAAAGGGCCATGGTGAAGACATGATGTTCAGAGGATTGGGAGGCACATGCACCTTATCTGCATAAATCTGGCATTTATGGCATTTTCTGGCGTAGGCACAACAGTCTGCATCCATGGTGATCCAATAATACCCTGATCTTAACAATTTCTTAGCCATGGCATGCCCTCCGGCATGGGTACCAAAGGATCCTTCGTGCACTTCATGCATCAACAAATCTGCTTCTGTCTTATCAACACATCTGAGGAGCGCCATGTCAAAGTTCCTTTTGTATAAAGACCCATCAGTGTTCAGGAAGAAACTACCAGCAAGCCTTCTCAAAGTCTTCTTATCATTGGAAGATGCCCCAGGTGGGTATGTTTGATCCTCCAAGAAGCGTTTAATGTCATGGAACCAAGGCTTATCATCTTTAACAACGTCTGCTGCGAACACATATGCTGGTCTGTCAAGTCTGGACACTGAAATCTGAGGTACAAAGTTGGCAGTCTGAACTTTGATCATGGATGAAATGGTAGCCAGAGCATCCGCAAACTGATTCTCGTCCCGAGGGATATACTCAAGCTTGACTGTTGTAAAGAAAGTCAGCAACCTCCTTGTATAATCCCTGTAAGGTATCAGATGATCCTGGTGGGTGTACCACTTGCCATTGGTTTGATTGACTACCAAAGCTGAATCTCCGAATACAGTCAATGTCTTGATCCTGAGGTCAATGGCTTCCTCAAGACCCATAATGCAAGCTTCGTATTCAGCTTCGTTGTTAGTGCAGTTGAAAGTGAGTTTCGCCGAGAAAGGCATGTGAACTCCCTTAGGTGTAATGAGTACTGCACCAACACCACGGCCATTCATATTAACAGCCCCATCAAACATCATAGTCCATTCTTCTTCCGGGTCAGGCCCTTCAGTGTGAACAGGCTCTTCATGATCTTTTGCTTTTATGAACATGATGTCTTCATCAGGGAAGTCAAACCTCATAGGCTGGTAATCATCAATTTGGTTGCTCAGCCAGATATTCAGATAGTACACTGCCCTTGATGGCTTTCTGAGAGGTGTACTGGATGTCGTATTCTATGAGAATCATCTGCCATCTTGCAACCCGTCCGGTAAGTGCTGGCTTCTCGAAAATGTACTTGACTGGGTCCATTTTTTATATCAACAAAGTAGTGTGGGTCAACATATACTGTCTCAGTCGGCGAGCAGCCCACGCTAAAGCACAACAAGTTTTCTCGAGCAGTGAATAACGTTGTTCACAGTCGGTAAACTTTTTGCTTAGGTAGTAAATTGCATACTCTTTTCGACCAGACTCGTCATGCTGGCCCAACACACACCCCATCGACTCTTCTAATACTGTCAAGTACATTATCAGAGGTCTTCCTTCAACTGGAGGCATAAGGATTGGAGGTTCTTGTAAGTACTCCTTGATTTTGTCAAAAGCCCTTTGGCAGTCTTCGTTCCACCTGACCGTCTGTTCTTTTCTTAACAGCTTGAACAAAGGTTCACAGGTTGCAGTGAGGTGAGATATGAACCGCGAGATGTAGTTCAATCGACCTAAGAACCCTCGAACTTCTTTCTCTGTCTTCGGTGCAGGCATCTCTTGAATAGCTTTGACTTTGTCAGGGTCAACTTCAATCCCTTTCTCACTTACAATAAATCCCAGCAGCTTACCAGATCTCACCCCGAATGTGCATTTGTTGGGGTTCAATTTCAGTTGGTATTTCCTCAGACGCTTGAATAGCTTCATCAGATTTACCAGGTGGTCTTCCTCTGTAAGGGACTTGGCAATCATGTCATCCACATAACATTCTATTTCCTTATGGATCATATCGTGGAATAATGTCACCATAGCCCGTTGATACGTTGCACCGGCATTCTTGAGCCCAAATGGCATTACCTTGTAGCAGAACGTGCCCCAGGGTGTGATGAAGGTTGTCTTCTCCATGTCTTCAGGTGACATCTTAATCTGATTGTATCCTGAAAATCCATCCATGAAGGAGAATACCGAGAACTGAGCCGTATTATCCACCAATACATCAATGTGAGGTAAAGGGAAGTCATCTTTCGGGCTGGCTCTGTTCAGATCCCGGTAGTCAACACACATCCTTACTTTGCCGTCTTTCTTAGGCACAGGTACTATGTTAGCAACCCACGGTGGATAGCTAGTCACAGCAAGGAACCCGGCGTCCCATTGCTTTTGTACCTCCTCCTTGATTTTCATTGCCATGTCCGGACGTGTACGGCGCAGTTTCTGTTTAACCGGCGGGCATTCTTCTCTCAAAGGCAGCTTGTGCACAACAATATCGGTGTCCAACCCTGGCATATCTTGATAAGACCAAGCGAACACGTCCACATATTCTTGAAGCAGGTCAACCAGTTGTCTCTTCACTGAGTCTTGTAAGCAGGCCCCGATTTTAACCTCTTTCACGTCTTCATCTGTACCAAGATTGATCACTTCAACTTCCTCCTAGTGAGGAGTAATAACCTTTTCCTCTTGTCTCAACAACCTGGCTAGCTCTTCAGGAAGCTCATATTCTTCTTCAACCCCTTCATCAGCTTGATTGATTGGATTGTCAAAGTCATACGAAGTCATAGCCGTGCTGTTGTCGGTGCTGTCTGGAAGACACTCTCTGCAAGGGTTCAGTTTGTTCATTTTAGTGATTTGATTTTAATCTTGTTTTAGAAAAGTGAAATAGAGTTGTCATTTTGAAAACACTGCCATTTATTTTTTTGTACAAAAAGAAAAATGGAAAAACAGTGAGCGGAAAAGAAAAAGACTTGTTTGCAAAAAGATGTCTGATATTTCATTGATTAATCTTGTTTGCACAAAAAGTACAGATGGCCCGATTACAAAATGAATCTTGTCATCTTGGGCAAGATGCAAGATTTTGATGCATGCTATAAAAAAATACAGGAAATAATAATTACTCTGCATGAGTAACTCTTATAATTTCCTGGGAAGACCAGTTTGAGATAATGCTCCCCGGGATCTTTGGACGAATCCAGCTTTCCAGGTTGCGTTCTTCCTCCAGCTCGTCTTCCAGACAGTTGACAGCATCAGGGGTAAGCATCCCCCCACTCACAAAATTGGGCTCTTTCGCAGCCGCTACTTGATCTTGATGAGTTGGTTTGTAACCCAACCCAAATCTGTCCTCTTTCTTCTCCACCGATAGCAGTTTGCCCCAGCCTTGGGCGTTTCCTCCCTCAACAACCTTCTGGGCTTGTTGGTATGATGATATTGAAGTACCAGGCACAGCAGATGTTTCATTGACATTCAAGGCTTCGAATCCTTGGCTCATTGTTCGTGGATCTCCCCATCCATCTCAATATACTTATAGGTAGCCAGGTGGCTGACAAAAATATCCTCCTCTCCACAGATTGTAACGATTTGACCCTCCCACTCGTATTTTAACTTCTGGTGAATGGTAGAGGTCACGGCGCCAGCGGCGTGAATCCATGGCCTACCCAATAAACAGCTGTAGGCAGGCTGTATATCCATCACGTAGAAGGTCGTTTTGAAGGTCTGCGGGCCAATCGTTATGGGCAACTCAATTTCTCCCAGAACCGATCTCTTTGAACCATCAAAGGCTCTCACCACCAGGTTGCTGGGTCTCAATGCCAATCCGTCATATTCTAGCTTCACCAGGGCCTTCTTAGGCAAGACATTGAGGGATGACCCCGTGTCTACCAGCACATGGGAAAGGACAGCACCTTTACATTCCATGGTTATGTGCAAGGCTTTGTTATGGTTGCGGCCTTCCGTTGTCAAATCAGTATTGGTGAACCCTAGTCCGTGACTAGCATTAACATTTCCAACTACAGCTTCTAGCTGATTGACAGTGATCTCTTCAGGCACGTAAGCTGCGTGCAAGACTTTGAGTAGTGCATTCCGATGGGCCTCGGAGCACATAAGCAATGATAGGATTGAGATCTTGGAAGGCGTCTGATGAAGCTGATCCACTACTTTATAATCACTCTTTTTGATGATTCGCATGAACTCATCAACCTCTTGATCGAAGGGTGTCTTGAAGGCTTCTTTAACAGTCTGCTCTTCCTGCACCAAGCTTTTCCCTTTTGCCTTGGCAGCAGCTTCTGTTTCGGCAGTGGGTCTCTGAATTTGTGGAGCGAAAAGACGTCCGCTTCGAGTGAAGCCTCCGCCTCCTCCCACATTGTCAATTTGCGGTGCAGGGGTTGATGATTCAAAAGTGATTCTTTGTCCTTCACAGTACAGGTCAGAGCCGTAATGCCAGGGGATGGCATTGTTGCTTTCATAAGGTACTGGTCCAGGCACTGTGATAGTGACTGGACTGACTGCAGCTGCGGAAGGAATGGTGATAGTCTGTGGATCGTAATAAATTGTAACTGGTGCTCTGATGGGAGCAGCACCTTCTGAATTGTAGGCAGAGTTGTTTTCAGGATCATAAAATATTGTGACAGTTGAGACATCTTCATGATTTGTTGCTGGTGTTGTAGGAGACATTGGTGGAAGGATGGATGTTGTTGCTGTAGGAGTTTCAAAATGGAGTGGTGCTGGAGTTGTAGAAGAAAAATTTGTTGATAACTGATCAGTTGAGACGATAGATGAAGTACTTGTTGATGAAACCGAAGAATTGTCAGGAACAATGGTTGTTGCAGTTGTAAGAGGTTCTGGAGTTGTTGCTGATGAGATTGCTGGATTTGTAGGAAATGATGTGGTGATCTGAAGTTGGCCACTCTGAATAAGACCATCTATGCCATTCCTCAGGTTATCGCACCCATTGACCGAAATATTGCAGTAAGCACAACCCAACTCACACCCCGGGAACATTTGACATTCGAGGAGCTGAGCCTTAATTTCTACCAACGGTGTCCTGATCTGACCCACACTGGTTATTAAATAAGAAGGCTTGTCTTCTTCAATAGCGTTAATTCTGGGACCACCGTGATTTGGCATCGGGTTCTTATTGACATTGGGTGGTGGTGCGAAATTCAGAGCTTTTGAGTCTACCAGGTCTTGTACCTTCATGTGCAGAGCTCTGCACTTTTCTGTACTGTGGCCAGGTGCATTCGAATGGAAGGCGCATCTGGCGTTGGAATCATAATTCCTGGGTAGACTGTTGGGATCTGGAGGTGCCAACGTCCTTAGCTCAACCAGGTTGAGTTTCAGGAGTTGTGGCAGCAATGTAGCATATGGCATAGGGATCGGATCGATTACCCTGTTGGCTTGAGAAGGCCTCTGTTGGAATGGCCTTTGCTGGTTATTGTTGGTGGTGTTGTTGTTGTTGTAATTTCTCGGAGGATACTGATTCTGTTGATGGTACTGAGGTTGTGGTTGATAGTTTTGCTGCGGAGGTTGATAAACTGGTTGAGGATGAGCTGGAGCGGGAATGGTGACTGCTGCCACTGATCTGTGAACATATTGGGGCCTGCCCCTGTTGGTGTGGATGGCATTGGTCTCGCCAGTTCTTCTCGGGCCTGGAAAAGGCTTTCTTGTACTACTGGACGAGCTTGCACCATTGTCAGATATCTTACCCATCTTCAATAGGCTTTCAATTCTCTCCCCGGCTATGACAACATCTGCAAAGCTAGTGGAAGAGAAAGCAGCCAGCCTGTCAATATATGTTCCCTGAAGGGTGTTCATGAACATATCCGCCATTTCCCTTTCGGACATAGGTGGCTGAACAGCAGCAGCCAATTGCCTCCATCTCTGGGCATATTCTCGGAAACTTTCCCTTGACGACTGTGACATTCCCATTAGGAGAGTCCTGTTGGGTGCCATGTCTAAGTTGTACTGATACTGTCTGATGAAGGCCTCTGCCAGGTCCTTCCAGCATCTGATAGTTGCCCTTGTCAAGTGAGAGTACCATTCTCTTGACGCTCCAGTCAAGCTATCTTCAAAATAGAACATCCAGAGCTTCTCATCCATAGTATATGCCTTCAGCCTCCCCAGAAATGATTGTAAATGAGTCCGGGGGCATGAAGTCCCATTGTATTTTTCAAAACAAGGAGGCTTAAACTTATGGGGGATCCTGACCCCGTCTACCAAGCCCATGTCCATGACGTCGAAACCCAGAGAGTTTTGAGACTCTAAGGACCTCAATTTCTCAGCTATCTCATCCAACCTTCTATCGTAAGCTTCTTCCCCAGCACCCATTACTGTAAACTGATCCTCTTGGGGGTCTTCTTGAAGTACCCTGGCTGCAGTGGCGGTCCCTTGAACATTTGCAGGGATGTTGAACTCAGGATGGAGGTGTGGTCCAAATACAGGGGGGTTAACATGAGGTTGGACCCTTTCATTGTTGCTAGTGCCGGCAGTTCCTATATGTGGATCTTCTTGATTCTGCCTTTCCACCATGGCCCTCAATCTTTCCTGGCTCTGAGCCATGTTGTTCATCACTTCCATAAACTGAGTCATTTGATTCCTCATCTCTAGCCTTTCATTTGCCATTTGATTTCTGACCTCAGTAAGGTCCTGCTGCATCTGATCCATTTGAATGCCCGGAAGGTTGCTACGGGTCGGATAACGGTGCGGACGGTTGAGGGGAAATACTCGGCGTCGAGCAATAGTTCCTGAACATCACAATAGAGTTAGTGGCAATAAAACAAAAACCTACAAAACAAACAAAAGTGTTAGCATGCAATGCAGTATGCTTATTTGTTTCCAAGGTATCCGGTTTGGCATTCAGTTTTGACCCTTCCAGACCCTTGAAGATGCTGTTGATGTTGCTTTTGAAGTGAAACCCGGATGGGACAAACCAATACATATATTGCAAAAATCAAAAGGTACATAGTTTGTTTTACAAATACAAGCCCTCTGGGGGGTCAAAATACATTACAAGAGAATAAAAGTACATGGAATGAAAGCAACAACAAACAAAGGGTCAAACACCAAGACCAAACTCATCCTCACGAACTTCCTTGAGAAGTGCTTCGGTCACAGGATCAGCCGGACGCTCCGTGAGATTCCTGATGAGGAGATTCCGGGTGGTAACAGCTGCTGTTAGCTTCTTGTGCTGACTTTGGTCTTTTGACCTCTTCACCCCAGCTTTGATCTTCAACTCTGATATCTCCCTCTGGGCTGCTGCCAGGGCTTCTTGCTGCTCTTTTGCACTAGCTTCCAGTTGCTCCATCTTGTCTTGAACTCTCTTGTCCTCCAGAGTACGGGCTTCGGTGATCCTGACCCACCGAGCTTGACTCTCCTTCAAATACAAGTCTGTCCTCGCTCTCTGGAACTGGGCTTCTTTGCAAGCATTCTTCAGAATTTGTTCTCCAGCTTTAGACTTTTTGATATAATCCCCAGACTTCTCAATCTTAACCAGATGCTCCACTCTCAACTTCTCCAATCTCTCAACCTCCCTCATACCATCACTCCTTTCCCGGAGGGTCTTCTGCAAAGCTTGAGTTAACTTCTCATTTCTTTCTTTCAAACTCTCAAACTCCTCCAAACTGACAATGGCAGGTGGTGCTGAAGATGATTCAGGCATATCTTCTATAGTAAAGGGCATCCCAGAGAATTGGGCCCTGGCACGGGACCATTCATAATATTGTGTTGATGCCACATTGTTGCACTTCCCCAAAATGGTTATTCCCTTGGTTTGAACATTATCCCAGGCCCAGGCTGCCTGCCTAACAATAGCCAGATTAATCTTGTTCTCACAATAAAGAGTCTCAACCAAGTCCTGTGCCTTAGGAGTGTGGACCAGGGCATAGCCCAGTTGTCTTCTAAACAGCAGAGGGTTGTAATTAATACTGCCCTTAACTCCTATTAGGGGCACATTGGGAAAATGCCCACAGCTGGTGATGATATCCCTACCCTTGGTGCTTTGAGTACACCATCTGATATCGCTGAAGTTAGAGCAGTGAGTCTCTTAGCCCAGTTGCTCTGCTGATGAGGATTCAAAAATGCATCTGTCCTGGGCAGATGCTTGAGAAGCCAAATATGGAATAATGGAGCACAACACCTCACTAATCTTCCCCTCTGCTTTTCATTCCTCTGATGCACTGAATAGTAGAGATCCCCCAATAAAGTGGGCACTGGGTTCTTCAAGATGAACAGATGGATTGCATTCTTGCTAATGAATCGAGGCTCATCTGCAAACAATACAATTCCATATATACTCAAAGCCAATAAGGCACAGACATCTTTCCACTCCCCTAAAGAGGCTTTCAGGGTAGCTTGAGAGATCAAGAAGTCCAGATGAAAGCCAGGGATTCCAGCTTTAGAAGTCATATGCTGCTCAATCAGGACAGGTTCCAGATGCAGAGCCTTTGCTACTTCTCCATTACTAGGAAAGACCATCTCAGGGTTGAAAGGGACTCCACCCCTGATAGGCAGACCAACCAATGATGAGTATTCTTCCAATAGAGGGCCTAGCTGAAAGTCCTGAAAAGTGAAGCATCTCAGTGGGGGATCATAGAACTGAATGCAAGTGTGGATCAGGCTTCTCTGTGAAGGGTCCAGATCCATAACCATATCAAGTATATCCCCATAGTGTTCCCTGAACAATGGTATGTGATCTGGAGTGATCAGGGTCTGAATCCTCCTGATGTCAGATAGCTCTGGCTGGAAGAAGTGATAGGTGATGTTGCTCTTTTTAGGAGCCATGATGTTGAAGATGAGCAGATGCTGATGATAATACTGAAGAACTGGCCACTGATTGGCTGGTGCAGGTGATAGCTGAAGCAGATAGCTGAAGCAAATGCTGATAAAGATAGGTCAGTACTGAAGATGGGGTCAAAACCAGAACCGAATGAAGATGGATACCCTGAAACACAAATAAGCAAATGTCAATATGATGCAATGTTTATGTATGCACATGATATGCAAGGGTCTGTGACTGAGCTGGATCTGATCAAGAGCTCTGATATAAGTCCAAGACATATTCAAGAATACCAGATGGAGGTCTATAAATCCAGTAACCAAGGTGGGGGACTCAAATAAAGAGCCACATGTCCAGGGTTTTAGAATCACAAGAACTGTCCCAAAATGAAGTACTCTTAAACAAACAAAGTAACAGGGTATTCTGGGGTCAAGGTACCTGCAAACCTGTAAACAGCCCAACCCCCTCACAGGTGGTGTTCTAAAACAAGGATCCTCAGACTTGGATCAGTTATGAGAAGTGCAAACACTTCTAACCCGGAGGTACAGTGTTTACGATAACCATAAAAGTTCCTCCTCTAATTCACCTCAGTTTCTGAAGGTCAATACTAAAAGGTCATCCAGACTTAGCAGGCTTCCCAGATAGCTCTAGCATTGCAGGAAATCTGCAACACAGAGTTCTCAAGAAGTAACCCATATTTGAACCGTGTTTCATATTCCCGCACCAGACCGAGATGGAATGGGAAAGAATATGATTCACTCTAGCCTAGGTGTCACTCAGGTCCCAGGTATAGGACCTTAACTCTCAATAGAACACCCACCCACCAAAGCAAAACCAGATCCAGCCAGACAGCATGACAGTATGATATATGAAAACTGTAAAGAAAGTCATAAATAAAGCTGTACAGGAAGCAGTAAATAAAGCAAATAATACAAACACAAATAAGCACATAACACCCCAGTAAACACAAATCAAACAAGCGCTAGGAGGAACCCACAAAAAGAACCAGAAGCCCTGGTTACAGTATAAGGGTCCCCAGCAGAGTCGCCAAGCTGTCGCTCCCGATAGATGAAGCTAAGTCCAAATAAAGGTACAGACGCGAATGGTCGGCGAAAGGGACAATGAGAACACACAACCGTGAACTCACTGGAGATGAAAAGAGTCGCCAGCTAGGCATTTTTATCCCGGAGGAAAGGTAATGCTGCATAGACCTAGGAAAAGATGGATAAGACGGTTGCGAACCAGAGAGACTGAGAAAGGGGGTTGGTTACAACCTGGGAAGGTATTAGCACTCAGATTGTCCGTCGTACTCGACGGGATACACGCTTAAAAGATTTGTGTTTTAAAGGGGCAGTGTCAGTGCAATTTGTGTATAAAAGAGCTGGAAAAGGATGTACAGGTGTCAGTGTAAGAGAAGTGAAGTGTATAAATGAAGTGTCAGTGTAAGAATGAGAATGAATTGCTCAAGATCATGAGGCTTAAAGAATAAGGCTAGAAGAGGGGGGATATACAGAGACTTTTGTTCGATAACTGTTAAGTTATGCCTACGTATCCTCTCGTGCAATGAGGAAGTCAGAACACCGTAGTTCGACCCAAAGAGACTGAAAGATGAATTGACTTGTGAACTGCTTGCTTGTCTATGCTCAAGTGTATGACCTGTCTGGCTCAGGTGCAAACTGTCTTGCATTAGACGGAAGAAGCGAGCTCTCGTTTGTGAGTGAATGAGATGAGAAAAGAATCCCGGAGGAGACGATTATTGTTTGTTTTTGTGTTTTCAGTCTTTTATTGTTTTTGGATTTTGTCATAAGTTAATGAGCTTAAGTCTAAACCAATGGATTTAGTAAACTCATCACATCTTCCCTCTGATTAGGGGTAATGAGAATACCTTAAGTGTGAAGTCAGCTTCTCACACTTAAACACCTTTGGTGTAGGATTAATATCATTAACCTACTTGTGATTAATTAGATGTTTTTGTTGTTTTTGTTTAGTGTTAAGTAATGAGATTAAGCCATAATCAAGGATTAAACAGACTCATTACACCATCCTAATATAAGGATAATAGATGAGAATGTTTAAGCTGAGGAAAACTCCTCAACTTAATCCATGATTAGGGATTAAACTCATGACAAAACAAAGCCTTTGATTAAGTGGATTTTATTTAATGATATGATGATGAAGTGATTTTTAGGGTTTGTAAGACAACTTGAGGGGGACTTGTCCATTAACACTAGGGTTAGTCCTTCTTAACCAATTAAGGAAGAATTAGAACCCTAATGCAAGGCCCAAGTTACAAGTGTGAAGTCTTGATGATTATTAAGATGGATTAATTAAAGGATTAAACACATTAAGGGTTTAACACTTAGGATTAAAGTTATACACTCCATCCTAATAGAAGGATGCAGGCATAAGCTTAATCACAAAGCCTTAAAGCCTTTAGGGTTTAGTCCCTGATTATGAGGTGAGGAGAGAAGACTCAAGAGAGACACAAAGGTAAAACTAAGAGGGGAGACTAATCAAAACCCTAATCATTGTCATGCTTGGTTGTTCCTAAGGTTTATGAGGTTTATCAAGAAAAATCTTCAATGGAACCACCAGGAAGTAGATGAAAGGATCAGGAGAAGCAAAGTAACTTGCTTCATTTAAGAAGTCAAGTCACTTGAAGGAAGAAAGTGGGGAGAAGAAGAATGAGCAAGCTCAAACTCAAACACATATAGAAAATGCAGCAATGGATGCAAGAGAGATGAAAAGAAAGGTTATGAGAAGTGAAGGCAAATTCACTTCTCAAGTTCACTTACCACCTGAAATGTTAGAAAAGGAATGCAATGCAATGCAGAATGGGATGAGATGACATGATGAGAAACAAAACCAGAAGCACATACATGATGCTAATGATGTTATGAGATGCTACAAACATGAGGCAGCACATGGAAATGATCATACAAGCTTATGAATGCAAATGAAGCAAGTTAGGAACCATGAAAACACATGAAAAGTTATGAAGTGCACATGACATACAACATGGCAAATACATGATGCAATGATCAAACATGTTTTCTATATGTCTTATGATGTCAAATGAATCACATGGAAGCATGGAATGTCATGGCAAGTCATGTTATGCAAGGGAATGCAGGATGGATGCATATGGAAGCCCAAATTAGGGTTTATGAACCAAACATCAAACAAAAGTCAAAATCAGAATCAAACCCTAAGATAAAAAATGGAAAATGCCACACAAAGGACCCCTAATCCTATACTAAACCAATGCCCAAAGGAGAGGTCTCAACTCTTAACCAATCTCAAGTTATGATTTTCACAAGTTTTCTAGGGTTTTAGGGTTTCCAAACAAAAGAAATGTCAAACAATTTGAAAATGCAAGATCAAATCATGGCCATTTTATCTCAAAAACTACATGCTAAACATAATGCAATGCAAGAAGAATCAATGTCCAACTCCTCATGAATAGGCAGAAATGATTTTTTGAACTATGGATCAAATTAATGCACAAAAATGATTTTAATTCAATGAAAAATTCTCAAAATGCATCAAGATCAAAAAAGAAATTTGGTTTGAAGGTTGGACAATGTTTCTAAATGTCTTAGAACATTTCATGAATTTTTTGGTGATTTTTAGATACTTAAAAGTATTTTTAATAAATTAATTCTCATTAATCAATTAAAAATAATCTTTTAATTATTTAAAAATACATTTTAAATGCTAAAAATGAAAATAAAAATATTTTTGTGTCATAAAAATTAATAAAACTTTTGAGAAAAAGTTTCATAATTTTTAAGACATTTTTGCTATTTTAAATAAATTATGCAAAACAAATGAGAAAAATATGAAAATAAAATGAAAATAAATGAATTAAAGAGAAGTCAGCTGATCCAAGGGCTTGAATTCAAAGTCACACGCGCGGGAGTTGACTGCGCGCCACATCCTACGGCTCAAATTCAAAAATGACTAATTAATGCTTAAACCCTAATTGCGCCGTTAAACACTTTCAGATGACCGGAACAGTGTTCCGGTCATCTTCTCCGTTCACCCCAAACCTCAAACTCACTCCATACGTTATGAAAATGAAATCTAATTGAACAGAAATGTTTCCCACTCACTCACGAATCATAACCCTCACTCAAAACAAATTTATTTTTCCAGGAAAGGCTGAATCGAAGCAAACAAGAACTAGGGCAAAAAAGTTTCAGAGATCAATTAAATTCTCATTTCATCACCATTTTCAAAACTAAAAGCACCAGGACAATCAGTGAAGCATAGAGAACAAGTTTAGAACATAAAAAATGATTTCTGGAAAAATATTTCTTGAGCTACCTGAGATTCGAAGCTTTCACTCCAGCAACTTTCAGACCTCCCCTCCTTGTGAAATCCACCCCTTATGACCTCTTGGTGATGCTTGAATGCTTTGGAGAAGTTTATGCTGGCTAGATGAAGAGTTTGAACAGCTTCTGCTCAAGCTCAGTTGAAAATGGCAATGGTGATGCAGGCAGTTTCAGGCCAATGTGAGTGGTTCTTTGTGATCAGGGTGATGTTTTAAGAAGGTTTGTGGAGTTTGTTTGGATGTTTATGGCCTGTGGAGTGAGTTTCGAAAGAAACTGCAAGTTGGAGTGAAGATGGAGAAGTGGTGTTCTTGCTTGATTCAGGCTTGGTTCTTTGTTGGTTTTGGCTTAATGAGGCATGGTGAGTTGAGTAGTGGAACTTGTTTGAATGTTTGTGAGCTGGGCAGAGAGATTCGAAGAGAAATGCCAATGGGGTCAGTTTTGTGTATGTGATGTTATGGTGTGTTTCAGCTTGGCTTGGTCATATGTTTTGCTTGCTAAAGGATAGTATAAACAATTCCAAGTGGCCAGAGGATGTGACATGGCCTGCTGTGATTGGGATGTTTGCTTTTGCCAAAAGTCAACTTTTTTGTAAGAGAGGTATGGCTTGGTTCTAGGCTTGGTACAATGGCTAGGGCTGGCGCAGCATGGTGAGGTGAGATGCTATGGCTGGTTCAGCATCCAAGAAATCAAGTGGGTGAGATGTGATGATAGTTTTTGCAAGTTGCTTACTTTTGAAACTTCATGAAAATGCCTTGTTATACAAACCATGAACATGTGATCTTTTGGTCAAGTTCTGATTTTTAGGACTCATGTGATGTTTATACATTGGTTTGATGTCAACTAGAAGTTACAAACAGCCTTGGTTCATGATCTTGCAAACTTTCCATTTAGTGCACATCTTGAAAATCAATGATTTTGGCCAACTTTGTCACACCATAACTTTTGATCCAAAATGAATTAGATCATGTTCTTGTACTTTTTGAAAAGGGAAAAATGTATTCTACAACTTTCATGACCAAGGTTTTCTTATTTGAAGCATTTTTGGATCAAGAATCAAGGCTTGAAAAATGGCACAAAATGACATATTCTTGAAAAGTCAAACATGCCCTAAAAAGTCAACTTTGCAAAAACTTCAAATTCTTGATTTTTGTGAACTTCAAACTTCTTCCATGATCAAATAAAGATCATATACACTCAAATTGATGAAGAATGCCCATTGGTTGGGTCATTGGGGGCCTCAGATGCCCTGATTTTGCACTGATTTGTCTGAAAAGTCAACTCTTGATCAGATGACTTCCCCATGGAATTTCTTCATGAAAATTGATATGCATACTCCCTATACCATATAGAGACCAATGGAAACAAGAATGACCAAAAAATTTGGAGTTATGGCCTCTGAAACCAAAACCCTAATTTTAGGTCAACTGTGCAGTCAAACTTGGCTCTGCATTCACACCAATCCCAATTCTTGTGATTCTTTGGCATTCTTGACTTTGAGAGGATGTAATATGATACTTGAACACACATGGATCCCCTTGAAGTGATTGATGACCCTTGGAGTGGCTCAAGAGGCTCTTGGATTGTTCAGATCACAAACCCTAGATGCAGATGACTTAGAACCTATGCAGTGAATCAAAAAATGGAATATGAGATGGTATGATTGAGTTTATGCATATGAAATGATCACAAGCCATGGTGTGAATGGGTGAGGGCAAATTTGGGGTGTTTACAATACATAGTTTGTTTTTTACAATTCATGCCCTCTGAGGGGTCAAAATACAACATAAAAAGGAAAAGTACAATGAAATGAAAGCAACAACAAGCAAAAGTCAGACACCAAGACCAAACTCATCCTCCTGAACTTCCTTGAGAAGTGCTTCAGTCACAGGATCAGCCGGACGCTCTGTAAGGTTCCTGATAAGGATATTCCTGGTAGTAACAGCTGCAGTTAGCTTCTTGTGTTGACTCTGGTCCTTTGACCTCTTCACACCAGCTCTAATCTTTAACTCTGAGATCTCTCTCTGGGCTGCTAGCAGGGCTTCCTGCTGCTCCCTTGCACTAGCCTCCAACTGCTCAATCTTGTCCTGAGTCCTCTTATCTTCCAGGGTACGAGCTTCGGTGATCCTGACCCACCTAGCTTGACTCTCCTTCAGATATAAATCAGTCCTGGCCTTCTGGAACTGAGCCTCCTTGCAGGCATTTTTCAAGATCTGTTCTCCAGCCCTGGACTTCTTGATATAGTCCTCTGACTTTTCAATCCTAGCCAGATGCTCCACCTTTAGTTTTTCTAACCTTTCAATATCCAAGCGACCATCACTCCTCTCCCAGAGGGTCTTCTGTAGAGCCTGAGTCAACTTCTCATTTCTCTCTTTCAAATTCTCAAACTCCTCTAAGCTGACAGTGGCTGGAGGTGGTGCTGTGGATGGCCCAGGGATATCTTCCATGGTGAAGGGCATCCCAGAAAATTGAGCCCTGGCATGGGACCACTCATAGTAGTGTGCTGAGGCCACATTGTTACATCTTCCCAGAATGGTTACCCCTTTAGTCTGGACATGGTCCCAAGCCCAGGATGCTTGCCTGACAATAGCCAGATTAGGCTTAATCTCACAGTAAAGAGTCTCAGCCAAGTCTTGTGCCTTAGGAGTGTGGATCAATGCATAGCCCAGTTATCTTTTGAATAGCAGAGGGTTGTAGTTGATGCAACCCTTCACTCCTACCAGGGGTACATTGGGGAACTGCCCACAACTGGTAATGATGTCCCTGCCCTTGGTGCTCTGAGTGCACCACCTGATGTCAGCTGAGGTCAAAGCAATGAGTCTTCTAGCCCAGTTCCTTGGCTGATGAGGATTCAGAAATGCATCAGTTTTGGGCAAGTGCTTGAGCAACCAGGTATGGAACAGGGGAGCACAGCACCTCACCAATCTTCCTCTCTGCTTTTCATTCCTTTGCTGAACAGAGTAGTAGAAATCTCCCAGTAAGGTGGGTACTGGGTTCCTCAGAATGAAAAGGTGAATTGCATTCTTGCTAACAAACTTAGGCTCATCTGCAAATAATATGACCCCATATATGCTAAGGGCTAATAATGCACAGACTGCCTTCCACTCCCCCAAGGAGGCCTTCAGAATAGCCTGAGATGTCAAGAAATCCAAATGTAGACCAGAGATTCCAGCCTTGGTAGTCATATTCTGCCCAATCAGAACTGGTTCCAGATGTAATGCCTTTGCTATCTCTTCATTACTGGGAAAAGCCATCTCAGGGTTGAGGGGACTCCACCCCTGATAGGTACACCAACCAATGATGAATACTCCTCTAATAAAGGCCCCAACTGAAAATCCTGAAAAGTGAAACACCTCAGAGGGGGATCATAGAACTGCAAGCAGGTATGAATCAAGCTCCTCTGTGAAGGGTCCAAATCCATAACCACATCAAGTATGCCTCCATAGTGTTCTCTGAATAGTGGTATATGGTCTGGAGTAATCAGGGTCTGAATCTTCCTGATGTCAGCTAGCTCAGGCTGAAAGAAATGATAGGAGATATTACTCTTCTTGGGTGCCATGTTGCTGAAGAAGAGCTGAGACAGATGCTGAGAATAACACTGAAAAAGGGCCACTGACAGGCTGGTGCAGGTGACTGAAGCAGGTAGCTGATAGCTGAAGTAGATGCTGATGAGGATAGGTCTATGATGATGGGGTCAAAACCAAGCCAAAATAAAGTATGGATACCCTGAAAAACAAATAAGCAAATGTTAAAATGATGCAATGATGATGTATGCAAATGATATGCAAAGGTTTGTGACCGAGCTGGATCTGATCAAGTGCTCTGATATAAGTCCAGGTATGTTTAAGAAATCCAGATGGAGGTTCATAAGTCCAGTAACCAAGGTGGGGGACTCAAATAAAGAGTCACATGTCCAGGGTTAAAAAATCACAAGAACTGTTCCAAAATGGAGTACTCTTAATCAAAACAAAGTAACAGGGTATGCTGAGGTCTAGGGTACCTGCAAACCTGTAAACAGCCCAACCCCCTCACAGGTAGTGTTCTAAAACAAGGATCCTCAAACTTGGATCAGTTATGAGAAGGGTAAACACTTCTAACCCGGAGGTACAGTGTTTACAATAACCATAAAAGATCCTCCTCTAATTCACCTCAGTTTCTGAAGGTCAAATACTAAAGGTCATCCAGACTTAGCAGGCTTCCCAGATAGCCCTAGCACTACAGGAAATCTGCAGCACAGAGTTCTCAAGAAGAAACCCATATCTGAACCGTGTTTCATATTTCCGCACCAGACCGAAATGGAATGGGAAAGAACATGAACCACTCTAGCCTAGGTGTCACTCAGGTCCCAGGTATAGGACCTCAACTCTCAATAGAACACCCACCCATCAAAGCAACAAAACAGATCCAGCCAGCACAGTATGACAGTATGATATATGTAAAGCTATAAAGAAAGCAGTAAAACAACTGTACATAAAGCAAAAATAAATACAAATACAAGCACAAATAGCATATAACACCCTAGTAAACACAAATCAATCAAGCGCTAGGAGGAACCCACAAAAAGAACCAGAAGCCCTGGTTATAGTATAAGGGTCCCCAGCAAAGTCGCCAAGCTGTCGCTCCCAAAGATTTGCATCCCGGTACAAGCGCGAACGGTCGGCGAAAGGAGGAATGAGAACACACAAGAGTGAACTCACAGGGAATGAAAAGAGTCGCCAGCTAGGCATTTTTATCCCGGAGGAAAGGCAATGCTGCATAGACCTAGAAAAAGAATGGATAAGACGGTTGCGAACCAGAGAGACTGAGAAAGGGGGTTGGTTACAACCTGGGAAGGTATTAGCACCCAGATTGTCCGCCGTACTCGACGGGATCCACGCTTAAAAGATTTGTATTTTAAAGGGGTAGTGTCTGTGCAATCTGTGTATAAAGAGAGCTGGAAAAGGATGTACATGTGTCAGTGTAAAAGAAGTAAAGTGTATAAATGAAGTGTCAGTGTAAGAAAAGGAGTATGCTCAAGATTATGAGGCTTAAAGAGTGAAGCTGGAAGAGGGGGGAATATACAAAGACTTTTGTTCGATAATTTTTAAGTTATGCCTACGTATCCTCTCGTGCAATGAGGAAGTCAGAACACCGTAGTTCGACCCAAAAAGACTGAAAGATGAATTGACTGATGAACTGCTTGCTTGTCTATGCTCAAGTGTATGACCTGTCTGGCTCAGGTGCAAGTTGTCTTGCATTAGACGGAAGAAGCAAGTTCTCGTTTGTGAGTGAAGGTGATGAGAAAAGAATCCCGAAGGAGACTATTGTTGTTTGTTTTTGAGTTTTCAGTATTTTATTGCTTTTGAAAGTTTGTCATAAGTTAATGAGCTTAAGCCTAAACCAATGGGTTAGTAAACTCATCACATCTTCCCTCTGATTAGGGGTAATGAGAATACCTTAAGTGTGAAGTCAGGTTCTCACACTTAAACGCCTGTGGTGTAGGATTAAGATCATTAACCTACTTGTGATTATTTAGATGTTTTTGTGGTTTTTGTTTAGTGTTAAGTAATGAGGTTAAGCCATAATCAGGGATTAAACAGACTCATTACACTATCCTAATAGAAGGATAATAGATGAGAATGTTTAAGCTGAGGAAAGCTCCTCAACTTAATCCATGATTAGGGATTAAACTCATGACAAAACAAAGCCTTTATTAAGTGGATTTTAGTTAATGATAAGATGATGAAGTGATTTTTATGATTTGTAAGACAACTTGAGGGGGACTTGTCCATTAACACTAGGGTTAGTCCTTCTTAACCGATTAAGGAAGAATTAGAACCCTAATGTAAGGCCCAAGTTACAAGCTTGATGTCTTGATGATTATTAAGTGGATTAATTAAAGGATTTAAACACATTAAGGGTTTAACACTTAGGATTAAAGTTATACACTCCATCCTAATAGAAGGATGCAGGCATAAGCTTAATCACAAAGCCTTAAAGCTTTTAGGGTTTAGTCCCTGATTATGAGGTGAGGAGAGAAGACTCAATGAGACACAAAGGTAAAACTAAGTGGGGGGACTAATCAAAACCCTAATTATTGTCATGCTTGGTTGTTCCTAAGGTTTGTGAGGTTTACAAGAGAAATCTTCAGAGGAACCACCAGGAAGCAGATGAAAGGAGCAAAGAGAAGCAAAGTAACTTGCTTCATTTTAAGAAGACAAGTCACTTGAAGAAAGAAAGAAAGTAAGAAGAGCAAGAAAGAGCAAGCTCAATATCAAACACAAGACAAAATGCAGCAATGATGCATAAGAGAGATGAAAAGAGATTGTGAGAAGTGAAGGCAAATTCACTTCTCAAAGTAACTTACCACCTGAAAAGTTAGTGAAAGAAATGCAATGCAATGCAAGATGAGATGAAATGACATGGTGTGAATCAAAACCAGAAGCACATATGGGATGATAATGATGCTATGAGATGATGCAAACATGAATCAATACATGAGAATGATCACATGAACAAAAGAATGCAGATGGAGCAAGTTTAGAACCATGAACACACATGAAAAGTTATGAGATGCAAATGACATACAACATAGACAATAAATGATGCAATGATCAATCATACTTCTAACATGTCTTAAGATGTCTAATGGATCAAATGGATGCACAAAATGCTATGGCAAGTCAAGGTATGAATGCAAATGCAAGATGGATGCAAAAAGAAACTCAAATTAGGGTTTATGATCAATGCACCAAACAAAAACCAAAATCAGACGCAAACACCAAGGTAAAAAATTGAAAATGCACTCAAAGGGACCCTAATCCTATACTAACTCAATTCCCAAAGGAGAGGTTCCAACTCTTAACCTAATTAGGGTTATGAATTTTCTAAGTTTCCTAGGGTTTTAAGGTACCTTAACAAGAAAAATGCCAAACAAAATGAAAATGAAAGATCAAATCATGCCAATTTAATCTCATAAACTACATGCTAAGAACAATGCAATGCAAAAAGAATCAAGGTCCAACTCTTAATGGTTAGACAGAAATGATTTTTGGAAGTTTGGATCAAAATAATGTCTTGAAATGATTTTAATTCCATGAAAAATTCTCAAAAGACATCAAGATCAAAAAAGAAATTTGGTTTGAGGGTTGGACAATGTTTCTAAATGATTATGAAGGTTTCATGAATTTTTTGGTGATTTTTAAATACCTAAAAGTATTTTTAATTAATTAATTCTCATTAACTAATTAAAAATAAACTTTTAAATGATTTAAAAATATTTTTTAATGCAAAAAATAAAAATAAAAATGTTTTTGGTTTCTGAAAATTAATAAAAGTTTATACAAAAAATTTCAGAATTTTTAAAAGGGTTTTGCTATTTTAAAATAAATGAACAAAAGGGAATGATCCATTCTACAACTTTCTTGACCAAAGTTTTTTCATTTGAAGCTTTTTTGAATCAAAAAGTAAAGGTTGAAAAAGTTGCCTAAAATGACAATTTCATTAAAAGTCAAACTTGCCCAAAAAGTCAACTTTGCAAAAGACTTGAAATTCTTGAATTTTGTGAACTTCCAACATCTTCCATGATCAAATAGAGATCATATACAATCAAAATGATGAAGAACACCCTTTGGCTGGGTCACTGGGGGCCTCAGATGCCCTGATTTTACACTGACTTGCTTGAAAAGTCAACTCTTGATCAGATGACTTCCCCATGGAATTTCTTCATGAAAATTGATATGCATACTCCTTATACCATATAGAGACCAATAGAAACAAGGATGACCAAAAAATTTGGAGTTATAGCCTTTGAAACCAAAACCCTAATTTCAGGTCATCTATGCAGTCAAGCCTGGCTCTGCTTCCATACCATTCTCAGTTCTTGTGATTCTTTGGCATTCTTGACTTTGAGAGGATATAATATGATGCTTGAACACACATAGACCCCTTTTAAGTGATTTATGACCTTTGGAGTGGCTCAAGAAGCTCTTGGATTGCTTAGATCACAAACCCTAGATGCAGATGACTTTGAATTTATGCAGTGAATCAAAAATGTGATATGAGATGCTATGATTGAGTTTATGCATATGAAATGAATACAAGTCATGGTGTGAATGGGTGAGGGAAAATTTGGGGTGTTTACAGTCATATGCATCTCATGTTGTCTTAAAACCCTAATTTCTCATGTTCATTTGCATTCATCTTTGCATAGCTCAATCATATGAACTTGTCATGACATTTCAAACATTTTTATGACATATTAGACATCATAAGACATGTTTGAACATTGCATGATCATTTCTTCATTCATTTTCCATGCATTGCATTCATTACATTCCATAGATATCCATGTGTTTTCATACTTCTAAACATGTTTCCATTGCATCTCATTCTTGTATGAAAATTCATAAGCATTATGTATGACTTTGAATCATCTAATAACACATTTTCCTTGCATATACACTTCTGGTTTTAGTCTTTACATCTTTATTCATTTCATTTCCTTTTGCTTTATGTCTTTTGCATTTCATACTAACATTTCAGGGGCTTATGGTAAGTTGTTTGGGATGTGGATTTGCCTTCACATCCCACCTCTTCTCATCTCTTCATATGCATTATTTACTTATCTTTGAGGTGAAATTTCTTCACTTATGCTCCCTCATTCTTACTTTCTTTCTTTTAGGTTATTTATATTCTTCAGGAAGTAAGTAACTTATTCTTTCTCTCTTGCTCTTTTTCATCTGCTTTTTCTTCCTTGGTGGCCTCCTGAAGATCTTTTTTAAGCCTCACAAACCATAGGATACCCAAGCATGATAAATTTTAGGGTTGTGTATAGTCTCCCCTAGTCTTTTACCTTTGAGTCTCCTTGAGTCTCTCTTCTCATCTCATAATCAGAGGCTAAACACTTAAAGCTTTAGGACTTTGAATTAGGGTTATGTCTGCATCCTTATCTTAGGATGGAGTGTATAAATTTAATCCTTAGTGTTAAACTTTTAATTTGTTTACACCTCTTAATCAAAACACCTAATAATAATCAAGACTTAAGCTTGTAATTTGGGCCTTATATTAGGGTTACATCTCTTCCTTTTGGCTAAGAGGGACTAACCCTAGTGTTTAATGGACAAGCCCCCCTCAAGCTAGTCTTACAAACATAAAACTCATTTCTTAATCTGACCCTTTAATTAAAATCCATTTAATAAAAGGCTTGTTATATAATGAATTTAGTCCCTAACCATGGATTAAGTTGAGGTATCTTCCTCAGCTTAAGTGTTCTCATCTATCATGATTCTCTTAGGATGGTGTAATGAGTTCACTAATCCCTGATTAGAGATTAAACTCATTACTTAACACTAAACAAAAACCCAAAAACATCTTAATAATCACAAGTAGATTAATGATCTTAATCCTACATCATCATGGTAATTAAGTTGAGGTGCTTATCTCATACTTAAGTAGGCTCATTATTCCTAACCAGGGAGGATATAATAAGTTTACAACCCTTGATCTAGGCTTAAGCTCATTATCCTATGCAAAACACACAAAAAAAACTGAAAACACAAAAACAAACAATAATCGTCTCCTCCGGGATTCTTTTCTCATCACACTCATTCTATAAACGAGAACTTGCTTCTTCCGTCTAATGCAAGACAGTTAGCACTAGAGCCAGATGAGTCACACACTTGAGCATAAACAAGTAAGCAGTTCACAACAAATCATCCAGTCTCTTTGAGTCGAACTACGGTGTTCTGACTTCCTCATTGCACGAGAGGATACGTAGGCATAACTTAACAGTTATCGAACAAAAGTCTCTATGTCTCCCCCATCATTCCAGAATTCTTTCTAAGCCTCAGTCTTGAGCATTTCACCATTTTCTTTTACACTGACACACTGTACATTGATCCCTAGCTTTTTTTTTCTACACAGTCAGCACATACACTATCCCCTTTTAAACAAATTCTTGTAAGCGTGGATCCCGTCGAGTACGACGGACGATCTGGGTGCTAATACCTTCCCAGGTCGTAACCAACCCCCTTTCTCAGTTTCTTTGGTTCGCAACCGTCTTATCCATACCCTTCCAGGTTTATGCAGCATTACCTTTCCTTCGAGATAAAAATGCCTAGCTGGCGACTCTATTCAACCTCAACCTCCAACATCGCCAACAGTTCGCGTCTGCACCAGGGACATAAAGTCTTTTCGGGAGCGACATCTACCAGTAAACACAGACCATTGGTCAATTGTTATTGTTTCCGGTATTTCAAATCTATAAATTATATATTTTTGGATAAACTCTATGACTGCCTCCTGATCCACATTCACCAATGGTATGGCTTTGATCCATTTAGTAAAGTAATCAACTCCTACTAAAATGTATTTTTGTCCTTTCGAAGAAGTTGGTCGAATTTCTCCAATTAAATCTAAAGCCCAACCTCTGAATGGCCAAGGCTTTATGATCGAATTCAATTCGCTCGTAGGGACATGTGGTATCCCTGCATGGAATTGGCATTCTTGGCAACCTTTTGGAAATTCGGCACAATCTTTTAGCATGGTTGGCCAATATAAACCTTGTCTAAATAACAGCCATTTCATCTTATGCCCTGCTTGGTGTGCACCACATGTACCACTATGTACATTCGACAATGCTATGTAAGCTTCTTCTTCGCCTAAGCATCTTAGCAAGACTCCCTCTGCAATATTCTTAAGTAATTCATTTCCAAGGAGTACGTAGCTTAGAGCTTTGTATCTTACTTTTCTTTCCACCTTTTGGTTCGGGTCTTGTAGATACTTTTTGATGGGTTTTCTCCAATCTTCCATCCCTGAATTATCTATGTTAAAGATTTCAAAGCTCTCGTCATCCCCATAACCAAGTTTTATCGTTTCCAAATCTGATGGGGATAATTTGGTTGATATGACCTTTCCCCTTATTTCAATAGTACTCTCCAGTTTTTCTTTCGACACTTTGTAACCTGATGCAATTTGAGCCAAGTCATTGGCCTCTTGATTTTTTATTCTAGGAATATGTTTAAAGGTCACAATGTCGAATGCTTTGAGGAGTTTATTGGCTATAACGATGTACATAATCAGATTTTCTTTGACACATCTGTATTCTTTGGTCAGTTCTTTTATTACTAGTTCTGAGTCGCCCATTATTTTGACTCTTGTTGCCCCCAATTCCAACAACATTTCAAGTCCAGCAATTAAAGCTTCATATTCGGCTTCATTGTTTGAACATGGGTCTTCGACCCTGTACTTGAATTTTGTTGGAATTTTATCAGGAGAAATAATTAATATTCCAGTACCAACACCATTCTTGTGGCAGGAACCGTCAAAATATAATCTCCATGGCTGTAATTCAACGTATTTTATTTCATTTTTGTCTATGGAGTGGTTAGCTATAAAGTCAGCCACCACTTGTCCTTTTACAGCTTTTAAAGGTAGATATTTCAAGGAATACTCAATTAATGCTAGAGCCC
Source organism: Lathyrus aphaca (assembly GCA_963966055.1). Taxonomy (NCBI): domain Eukaryota; kingdom Viridiplantae; phylum Streptophyta; class Magnoliopsida; order Fabales; family Fabaceae; genus Lathyrus; species Lathyrus aphaca. The sequence goes on from OZ014519.1 coordinate 267,301,867, forward strand.
ACTGTCGCTCCCGACAAATGAAAACTGGTTCAGATGAAGGTACAGACGCGAACGGTCGGCGAGAGGGACAATGAGAACACACAGCCGTGAACTCACTGGAGATGAATAGAGTCGCCAGCTAGGCATTTTTATCCCGGAGGAAAGGCAATGCTGCATAGGCCTAGAAAAAGATGGACAAGACGGGTTGCGAACCAGAGAGACTGAGAAAGGGGGTTGGTTACAACCTGGGAAGGTATTAGCACCCAGATTGTCCGTCGTACTCGACGGGATCCACGCTTAAAAGATTTGTGTTTTAAAGGGGTAGTGTCAGTGCAATCGGTGTATAAAAGAGCTGGAAAAGAATGTACAGGTGTCAGTGTAAAGGAAGTGTGAAGTGTATAAATGATGTGTCAGTGTAAGGAAAAGAGTATGCTCAAGATCATGAGGCTTAAGAGAATGAAACTGAAAGGAGGGGGAATATACAGAGACTTTTGTTCGATAACCGTTAAGTTATGCCTACGTATCCTCTCGTGCAATGAGGAAGTCAGAACACCGTAGTTCGACCCAAAGAGACTGAAAGGTGAATTGACTTGTGAACTGCTTACTTGTCTATGCTCAAGTGTATGACCTGTCTGGCTCAGGTGCTGACTGTCTTGCATTAGACGGAAGAAGCAAGTTCTCGATTGTGAGTGAAGATGATGAGAAAAGAATCCCGGAGGAGACGATTATTGTTTGTTTTTGAGTTTTCAGTCTTTTATTGCTTTTGAAAGTTTGTCATAAGAAAATGAGCTTAAGCCTAAACCAATGGATTAGTAAACTCATCACATCTTCCCTCTGATTAGGGGTAATGAGAATACCTTAAGTGTGAAGTCAGATTCTCACACTTAATCACCTTTGATGCAGGATTAAGATCATTAACCTACTTGTGATTATTTAGATGTTTTTGTGATTTTTGTTTAGTGTTGAGTAATGAGGTTAAGCCATAATCATGGATTAAACAGACTCATTACACCATCCTAAAAGAAGGATGATAGATGAGAATGTTTAAGCTGAGGAAAGCTCCTCAACTTAATCCATGATTAGGGATTAAACTTATGACAAAACAAGCCTTTGATTAAGTGGATTTTATTTAATGATGTGATGATGAAGTGAGTTTTATGGTTTGTAAGACAACTTGAGGGGGACTTGTCCATTAACACTAGGGTTAGTCCTTCTTAACCACTTAAGGAAGAATTAGAACCCTAATGCAAGGCCCAAGTTACAAGTGTGATGTCTTGATGATTATTAAGTGGATTGATTAAGAGATTTAAACACCTTAAGGGTTCAAGACTTAGGATTAAAGTTATACACTCCATCCTAAGAGAAGGATGCAGGCATAAGCTTAATCACAAAGCCTTAAAGCCTTCAGGGTTTAGTCCCTGATTATGAGATGAGAAGAGAAGACTCAAAGAGAGACACAAAGGTAAAACTAATGGGGGGAGACTAATCAAAACCCTAATTCATTATCATGCTTGGTTGTTCCTAAAGTTTGTGAGGTTTTCAAGAACAATCTTCAGAAGAACCACCAGGAAGCAGATGAACAGGATCAAGAGAAGCAAAGTGACTTGCTTCATTCAAGAAGTCAAGCCACTTGAAGAAAGAAAGTGGGAAGAAGAAGAATGAGAAAGCTCAATCTCAAACACAAACAAAAATGCAGCAATGGATGTAAGAGAGATGAAAAGAAAAGTTGTGAGAAGTGAAGGCAAATTCACTTCTCAAGTTTACTTACCACCTGAAATGTTAGAAAGAAATGCAATGCAATGCTAAATGAAATGAAATGATATGATGCTAAACCAAACCAGAAGCATGCACATGATGACTATGATGTTATGAGGTGCTGCAAACATGAGGCAAGACAATGGGGATGTTCATACAAGATCATGAATGCAAATGATGCAAGCTAAAGAGCATGAACAAGCATGGAAAGTTATGAATCATACAAGACAAATGACATGGCAAATATGAGATGCAATGATCAAAGATGCTTCCTATATGTCTTAAGATGTCAAATGAATCATAAGCATGCACAAAATGCAAAGACAAGTCATGTTATGCAAGGGAATGCAAGGAGGATGCAAGAGAGAGCCCAAATTAGGGTTCATGGATCAAACATCAAACAAAAATCCAAAACAGAAACAAAACCCTAAGATAAAAATGGAAAATGGCACCCAAAGAAACCCTAAACCTATAATAAACCACTGCCCAAAGGGGAGCTCTCAACTCTCAACCAAACTCAAGTTATGAATTTTCTAAGTTATTAGGGTTTTTTAGGGTTCTTAACAAAAGAAATGCCAAACAATTAGAAAATGAGGAAACAAATCATGGCCATTTTATCTTTGAAAATACATGCCAAACACAAAACAAAGCAAAAAGAATCAATGTCTCAACCTTCTCCAATAGGCAGAAATGATTTTTTGAACTCATGATCAAAATAATGCACAAAATGAGATTTAATTCAATGAAAAATTCTTAAAATGCATCAAGATCAAAAAAGAAATTTGGTTTGAAGGTTGAACAATGTTTCTAAATGTCTTAGAACATTTCATGAATTTTTTTGTAATTTTTAAACACCTAAAAGTATTTTTAATCAATTAATTCTCATTAATCAATTAAAAATAATCTTTTAAATATTTAAAAATACTTTTTTAATGATGAAAATAAAAATAAAAATATTTTTGGGTCTCAAAAATTAATAAAACTTTAAAGAAAAAGTTTCATAATTTTTAAGAATTTTTTGCTATTTTAAAATAATTATGCAATTTAATTGAAAGAAAAATGAATAAAAATTAAATAAAATAAAAAGTAAACCAAATGAATGGCCAAGATGGAGCCTGAGTTCAAAAAGGTTGACCAGCGCGCAAATGAAGGGTGAGGATGCAATCTGGCCAGATTAAATTAATTACGAATTAATTAATATTAATCAAATGGATTAGGGCAAATGGGGTGATCCTGACCACTCACTGGCGCGCGGGAAACAAAGATCAAGGGCCCAAATTTAAAGTTCGTTAATTAATGATGGTTAACCCTAATTACACTCAGGCGACCGGAGATGAGCTCCGGTCGTCTTCTCCGGCCATACCAAAACCCTAGTTCTTTATCCAGGCCACCCCATGTCAAATCAACTGCCCAGAAACATTTCCCACACTTCCTACAACCCAAATCCATGATCAAACATCATTTTACCATCAAGAACAGCTTGAATCGAAGCAAAACAAAAAATGGGGCCAAACTTTCAGACACCCACCAAATGTTCATTTCTCCACCATTTTAAATTCTAAACACATCACAGTGATCCTCAGAGCATGCACTTTCGATTTGTAACAAAAGAAACAAGCTTTAAAAAGTTTGAAGTTTGAGACTACCTGAGGTGACAAATCCTGTTTCTGGGCTTCCAGGGCCGTTTCTTGATGCAAGCTAACTCTAATGACTCCCCTGGTGTCAATGGCAGGTTTGAAATGAGCTTTAGCAAGCTATTTCATGAGTTACCAAACTGATATAGCAGAGAATGAACTTGGTGTGTAGGCTGTTTTAGGTCAGTGTAATGGGTGGTTTGGACTCCTTTGAGTGTTCCTGATTTGTTGGTGAAGGAAAATGTAGTGTTGGATGGCTGAAAAGTGGGATTCGAATAGAACTGGTTCTGAGGGTGAAGAATGGTGGAGCTCAGGTCAGGCTTGTTTCAGGCTTGAGCTTTGGTGGTTTCTTGTCTATGAAGTGTGTTGAGTTGGATGATGAAGAAAGCTTGAGTGTTTGCAAGCTGTCTAGAGGAATTCGAAGGCTTTTGCAATGTGAAGGGATTTTGTGAATGTGTGGAATGTATGTGTTTCAGCCTTGCCTAGGGTTATGTCTTGCTTGCAAATTGATAACATAACTCTCTCTCATTGGTCAGATGATTGGACACATGCTTTATTGATTGGTAAGTCAACTTTTGCAAAATATCCACCTTTTGTGTAAGTGAAGCATGGCTCATGGCCTAGGCAAGTACAATGTTGGTTCTGGTGCAGCATGGTGTGGGAGGGGCCTAGCAAAGTTCAGCACTCAAGGCTGCAAGTTGGTGAAGGCATGATCATGAGTTTTGCAACTTGTGACATTTTGGTTCACATGTGACTTCTTTGCCTAACCAAACATAAAACCATGGCATTCTTAGTTCAAATCTGATTTTTAGGACTTGTAGAATGTTGGCACATTGGTTAGAGGTGAACTTGAGGCTGCAAAAGTCATTGATCCATGATTTTGCAAAATTCTCAATTAGGGCATGCCTTGAAAATTAATGATTTTGGCCAACTTTGCATTGCCATAACTTTTGATCCAAGAAGAGTTTGATCATGTTCTTGTACTTTTTGAAAAGGGAAAGATGAGATCTACAACTTTCATGACCAAAGTTTTTCCATTTGAAGCATTTTTGAATCATGAATCATGGCTTGAAAAATGACCTAAAATGGTGCATTCTTGAAAAGTCAACTATGCCCAAAAAGTCAACATTTGCAAAAACCCTAAATTCTTGATTTTTATGAACTTCAATCTTCTTCCATGATCAAATAAAGATCATATACACTCAAAATGATGGAGATCACCCATTGGTTGGGTCATTGGGGGCCTCAGATGCCCTGATTTTGCACTGACTTGTCTGAAAAGTCAACTCTTGATCAGATGACTTCCCCATGGAATTTCTTCATGAAAATTGATATGCATACTCCTTATACCATATAGAGATCAATGGAAACAAGAATGACCAAAAAATTTGGAGTTATGGCCTCTGAAACCAAAACCCTAATTTTAGGTCAACTGTGCAGTTCATCCTGGCTCTGCATCCACTCAAACCCTAGTTCTTGTGATTCCTCTGCAATTTTGACTTTGAGGAGATGAAATATGATATAAGAACACACATGGACCCCTTTGAGGTGATTGGTGGCCTTTGGAATGGCTCAAGATGCCCTGAGGTTGCTCAGATCACAAGCCCTAGGTGCAAATGCCTTAGAAACTATGCAGTGAATCAAAAATGAGATGTGAGATGACATGATTGTACTTATGCATATGAGAATGATCACAAGCCATGGTGTAAATGGGTGAGGGAAAATTTGGGGTGTTTACAGCTGCCCCTATTCAAACATGAGTTAGCTGTGCAGGATGTAAGCGACGGCTTAACAGGCCAAACAAGATAACTTGTGGTTGAATACCAAAGACAGTCCAAAATTTGCACTCACAGAATGAAGAAGAAAAGGGATATAGATTGTAAAAGCAAATAAAGTATATTGTAAGGTGCGGTAAACAAAGCGATGACGGGGACGGCCGACATGCTGGGGATAGAAGGTAAAGCCAAGACGGGGACGGCCGACTAGCTGGGGAAATAAAATCATGATGGGGACGGCCATCAAGATAAAGCTGTAAAATTCTCTGAGGTTTTAATGAAACATGACGGGGACGGCTATCAGGTTCATAAAGGTAAAGCAAACAACGATGGGGACGGCCATCGGGCTAAAAAGGAAAAGGGACCACGACGGGGACGGCCATCGGGTTAAAGAATAAATGAAATAAACAGTTGATGGGGTACGGCCATCAAAGGTGAAGGACGATCACCTAGCAGGGGACGGCTGCTCTGTTGGGGATAAAAGAAATATGATGGGGACGGCCATCAAAGGTGGAGGACGACCACCTGGCAGGGTACGGCTGCCGAAAATATCAACGATGGGGACGGCCATCGGATAGAAAAGGTCAACGATGGGGACGGCCATCGGACGAGCATGATGGAGGACGACCATCAAGAAGTGGAGGACGACCACTTAGCAGGGGACGGCTGCTCTCGAGGTTTCTCATGACATAGGACGAATGCCAGATAGCCAAAAATCAACAATGGGGACGGCCATTGGATAAAGTGATGAAGGACGATCATCAAGAGGTGGAGGACGACCACCTAGCAGGGGACGGCTGCTAAAATATCAACGACGGGGACGGCCATCGGATGAGCATGACGGAGGACGACCATCAAGAAGTGGAGGACGACCACTTAGCAGGGTACGGCTGCTCTCAAAGGTATCATAACACAGGACGAGTGTTAGATAAAAAGAAAATTTGTTGGTGATCTACTGGGGAGGTAGTAAACACGGACGAGCGTTTACATCCAAGAAACAAAAGGTATAAGTGTTTGGTATTGTGTATAGATTAAAGATGCGGACGAGCATCCTTAAGACTATGATACGGACGAGTATCATGTAGAAACAAACTGACACATGTTCAGAGATGATGATACGAACGAGTATCAACTGGTTAACAAAGAACACGGACGAGCGTTGCATCTGAAAGAATTTTCTGGGGAATAGTAGACACGGACGAGCATCTATATTCAAGAAGACATAAGTGTTTGACACGGTGTACGGATTAAAGATGCGGACGAGCATCCCTAAGACTATGATACGGACGAGTATCATGTAGAAACAAACACTAGACGCAATGTTCTGAGATGATGATACGGACGAGTATCAACTGGTTAACAAAGAACAAGGACTACTGTTGAATCTGCGGGGATATGAGTGATGATGTATACAAGATACGGACGAGTATCTGTATAAGTGTATCATGAGTAGTGAGTATATAAATATGAGTGTTTATCTGCTGGGGAGAGTGACACGGACGAGTGTCAAGAGAGAAAAGTATAATATTAACAAGTGTATGAGCGATGAAAGTGTAAGCGACTGCGCTGGGGACATGACACGGACGGGTGTCAAGAAAGTGTATATACAAGTATATGTGAGTGCAAAGAGGACGTCTTCGGCTTTCTGCTGGTGATATGACGCGGACGGGTGTCAGGAGGTATCTGTAATACGGGTGATCTTGTTTGTAAAGAGTGTTCAGGCGACCTTACTGGGGAGTGATGACACGGACGGGTGCCAAAGGGTGTATATGGTGGTGTTTGTGAATATGAGGCAACTGTTTTTGCTGGGACTCTGGTGGGGACTCTGGGGGAAAGTAATCTGTATTCTGATGAATGGTTACTAATCACAAGCGTTCAATTCACAACATGACTTATGATTATGCTATGCATTTGATTTTTGCCGTAATGCTCCGTATTAGACGGAATGCTACGCTTTGAGGGTATAATATGATGCAAATGCCATGATTGTGCAAAGATACAGATCCGGGATTCGGATCCCGTCACCGCGAAGATCTCTAGTCGATCTGCTTGAAGAAGACATCCCAGTTGGGGATGAGATCATTGGTAGACCCAATGATGATATTTGCTTGGGGATATAGGTCACTGGTTGACATATCCTTATAATACGGGACCCAGCTGGGGTTTGTGGAAGCTTTCTTCACTCTGTTGTGACTTCTTCGCGCGTTGCTCTTCTTGAATAGAGGCTGGGGCTCTGTGGAGGAGATGATTCCCTGACTTCTGCATTCTGCTGAGGAAGAAAGGTTGGCACTACAGCTGGGGAATGCTGTTGATAACTCAGCTGGGGAGAGAGCATCCTGAGTGTTAAGCCTGTTTGTTGATTTGGCAACTTTGCTGGGGAAAGCAATGGGGAGCAACTCAGCTGGGGATAGAGCATTTCGGATGCTGATGTCTTTTGTGTATGCTGATTTGGCAGCTCCGCTGGGGAAATGGGCACCTTCTAGTGCCATGTGGAAGATAGACCGAGTTGATAATGATTCGCCTACTTGCTGAGACATAACCTGCATGCCCCAGGTTACGTTCTGGATACCTGCAATCCTGCAAAGGTAAGGAAACGTACAAAAGGTCCCGAGGTATCCCTCACTGGATTCCGTCATAGGAGTTAAGTACTTTCGGGAATAATCACATTCCCTGTAAGCATGTGTTTTTTTTTTGTTTTTTTTTTATTTTTAGAGAAAGGCATCTGTACTTATGCAATTGTATTATTTATTTTTTTTTATTTTTTTTTCTTTTTATTTTTAGAGAAAGGCATCTGTACTTATGCAATTGTATTATTTATTTATTTATTTATTTTTTTTTTTTTAGAGATATCAGACAACTCTTTGCAAAACATAAATGTAAAAACGAGACATGACTGAAAATCTGATTTTATTAATTCCTGTGCCCTGAATTGGCAAGATACAGTCAAGGAAACATATCTCCTGAAATGAAGAGATTGTTACAAATTGAGAAACAAAATGCTGGCGATGCTGACGACGCTTTCAAGGAGCTTCCTCTTCTGCTATGACTCGTATGACAGTGACGTTCTTCTCGTCTTGCTTTCTGGAGAGAGTTGATTCTGATTGAAGCTTGATTCCGTCGAAGCTTTCTAAGTTGTAAGCGATACAGACGAATTCAGAATGCAGTTGTTCGCTTACTCCCTTATTTTGCATGGATCGCCCTTTCGGGTTTTCAATCCATCGGGATACCCATTTTTGCCTGAGTTGTCCAATGCGGCTTTTCAACTCAGCGGGTGTACATTTTTATTCATTTTCCCTTACTTTTGCCCGAGTCTTTTATTCTGTTTTTGACTCGCCGGGATGCCCTATTTTTGCCTGGACTTACATTCTGTTTTTATGTCCAGCGGGTCATTTTATGCGAAGTATTTTTTAACTACATCTGAATTCACAGGGGATGGGAAATCTTCACCATCCATGGTGCTGAGCATCAGCGCTCCACCAGAGAAAACTTTCTTTACCACGAATGGCCCTTCATAGTTTGGAGTCCATTTGCCCCTGTGGTCTGTATGAGGAGGGAGGATTCTCTTCAGGACAAGATCCCCTACTTGGTACTCTCGATGCCTGACTTTCTGATCAAAGGCTTTCTTCATTCTCTTCTGATATAACTGTCCATGACAAATTGCAGCCAATCTTTTCTCTTCGATCAGACTCAGTTGTTCGAATCGGGACCGAACCCATTCTGCTTCACTTAGTTTAACATCCATCAATACCCGTAGAGTGGGTAATTCAACTTCAACAGGTAGGACTGCCTCCATACCATACACAAGCTGATACGGTGTTGCCCCAGTAGATGTTCTGATTGACGTGCGGTACCCATGCAAGGAAAACGGTAGCATTTCATGCCAGTCTTTGTATGTGATTACCATCTTCTGCACAATCTTCTTAATATTCTTATTCGCTGCCTCAACAGCGCCATTCATCTTTGGCCTGTAAGGAGAAGAATTGTGATGTTGGATCTTGAAGTCCCGGCACAGCTCTGCCATCATTTTGTTGTTTAAATTGGAACCATTATCAGTAATGATTCGCTCGGGTACTCCATACCGACAGATGATATCTCTCTTCAGAAATCGGGCTACCACTTGTCTTGTGACGTTTGCATATGAGGCTGCTTCGACCCACTTAGTGAAATAGTCGATGGCGACCAGGATGAATCTGTGACCATTCGAAGCAGTTGGCTCGATCTTGCCAATCATATCAATGCCCCACATAGCAAAGGGCCAGGGTGAAGACATGATGCTCAAAGGATTCGGAGGCACATGCACTTTGTCTGCATAGATCTGGCACTTGTGGCATTTTCGGGCGTAGGCACAACAGTCTGCATCCATTGTGATCCAGTAATAGCCTGATCTTAGCAACTTCTTAGCCATTGCATGTCCTCCAGCATGGGTACCAAAAGAGCCTTCATGCACTTCATGCATCAACGAATCTGCTTCCATCTTGTCAACACATCTGAGGAGTACCATATCAAAGTTCCTTTTGTATAAAGATCCATCAGTGTTCAGGAAGAAACTACCAGCAAGCCTCCTCAAAGTCTTCTTATCATTGGAAGATGCCCCAGGTGGGTATGTTTGATCCTCCAAGAAGCTTTTAATGTCATGGTACCAAGGCTTATCATCTTTTACAACATCCGCTGCGAACACATATGCTGGTCTATCGAGTCTGGACACTGAGATCTGAGGTACAAAGTTAGCAGCTTGAACTTTGATCATGGATGAAATGGTAGCAAGAGCATCTGCAAACTGATTCTCGTCCCGAGGGATATACTCAAGTTTGACCGTTGTGAAGAAAGTCAATAACCTTCTTGTATAATCCCTGTAAGGTATCAGATGATCCTGGTGGGTGTACCATTTCCCGTTGGTTTGATTGACTACCAGAGCCGAATCTCCGAATACGGTCAACGTCTTGATCCTGAGGTCAATGGCTTCCTCAAGACCCATAATGCAAGCTTCGTATTCAGCTTCGTTGTTAGTGCAGTTGAAAGTGAGTTTTGCCGAGAAAGGCATGTGAACTCCTTTAGGTGTATTGAGTACTGCACCAACACCGCGACCGTTCATGTTAACAGCCCCATCAAACATCATAGTCCATTCTTCCTCCGGGTCAGGCCCTTCAGTGTGAATAGGCTCTTCATGATCTTTTGCTTTAATGAACATGATGTCTTCATCAGGGAAGTCAAACCTCATAGGCTGGTAGTCATCAATGGGTTGCTCAGCAAGATATTCAGATAGTACACTGCCCTTGATGGCTTTCTGAGATGTGTACTGTATGTCGTATTCTGTGAGAATCATCTGCCATCTTGCAACCCGTCCGGTAAGAGCTGGCTTCTCGAAAATGTACTTAACTGGATCCATTTTTGAGATTAACAAGGTAGTGTGGGTCAACATATACTGCCTTAGTCGGCGAGCAGCCCACGCTAAAGCACAGCAAGTTTTCTCGAGCAGTGAATAACGTTGTTCACAGTCGGTAAACTTTTTGCTTAGGTAGTATATTGCATACTCTTTTCGACCAGACTCGTCATGCTGGCCCAGCACACACCCCATTGACTCTTCTAATACTGTCAAGTACATAATCAGAGGTCTTCCTTCAACTGGCGGCATGAGGATTGGAGGTTCTTGCAGATATTCCTTGATCTTATCAAAAGCCTTCTGGCAATCTTCGTTCCACCTGACCGTTTGTTCCTTTCTTAGCAGCTTGAACAAGGGTTCACAGGTTGCTGTAAGGTGGGATATGAACCGTGAGATATAGTTCAATCGACCTAAGAACCCTCGAACTTCTTTCTCAGTTTTCGGTGCAGGCATTTCTTGTATAGCCTTGACTTTATCAGGGTCAACCTCAATCCCTTTCTCGCTTACAATAAAGCCCAGCAGCTTACCAGATCTCACCCCGAATGTGCATTTGTTGGGGTTCAACTTTAGTTGGTACTTCCTCAGACGCTTGAACAACTTCAGCAGATTCACCAGGTGATCTTCCTCTGTAAGGGACTTGGCGATCATATCATCCACGTAACATTCTATTTCTTTGTGGATCATATCGTGGAATAATGTCACCATAGCCCGTTGATATGTTGCACCAGCATTCTTCAGTCCGAATGGCATCACTTTGTAACAGAACGTGCCCCAAGGTGTGATGAATGTTGTCTTCTCCATGTCTTCAGGTGACATCTTGATCTGATTGTATCCTGAAAATCCATCCATGAAGGAGAATACCGAGAACTGAGCCGTGTTATCCACCAATACATCAATGTGAGGTAATGGGAAGTCATCTTTCGGGCTGGCTCTGTTCAGATCCCGGTAATCAACACACATTCTTACTTTACCGTCCTTCTTAGGTACAGGCACTATATTAGCAACCCACGGCGGGTAGCTAGTTACAGCAAGGAACCCGGCGTCCCATTGCTTTTGTACCTCCTCCTTGATTTTCATAGCCATGTCTGGGCGAGTTCGGCGCAACTTCTGTTTGACTGGTGGGCATTCTTCCCTCAGAGGCAGCTTGTGCACAACAATGTTGGTATCCAACCCTGGCATATCTTGATACGACCAAGCAAACACATCAACATACTCTTGAAGCAGATCAATCAGTTGTCTCTTCACTGAGTCTTGCAGGCAGGCCCCGATTTTAACTTCTTTCACGTCTTCATCTGTACCAAGATTAATCACTTCAACCTCCTCCTGGTGAGGGGTAATAACCTTTTCCTCTTGTCTTAACAACCTGGCTAGCTCTTCAGGAAGCTCATACTCTTCTTCAACCCCTTCATCAGCTTGATTGATTGGATTGTCAAAGTCATACGATGTCATAGCCGTGCTGTTGTCGGTGCTGTCTGGAAGGCACTCTCTGCAAGGGTTAAGTTTGTTCATTTTAGTGATTGATTTTAATCTTGCTTTAGAAAAAAGTGAAATGAAGTTATCATTTTGAAAACACCGCCATTTATTTTTTGTACAAAAAGAAAAATGGAAAAACAGTGAACAGAAAAGAAAAAAAAAGACTCGTTTGCAAAAAGATGTCTGATATTTCATTAATTTGATCTTGTTTGCACAAAAGTACAGATGGCCCTGGTTACAAAATGAGTCTTGTCATCTTGGGCAAGATGCAAGACTTGGATGCATGCTATAAAAAATACAGGAAATAATAATTACTCTGCATGAGTAACTCTTATAATTTCCTGGGAAGACCAGTTCGAGACACTGCTCCCCGGGATCTTCGGACGAATCCAATTCTCCAGATTGCGCTCCTCTTCCAGCTCGTCTTCCAAACAGTTGATAGCATCGGGGGTAAGCATCCCCCCACTGACAAAACCAGGCTCTGCAGCAGCCTTCGCTTGATGTTGAGTTGGTCTGTAACCCAACCCAAACTTGTCCTTCTTCTCCTCCACAGCTAAGACCTTGCCCCAGCCCAGGGCAGTTCCTTCCTCAACAACCTTCCGGGCTTGTTGGTAAGATGACATGGAGATCCCCGACACAGCAGATGCTTCATTGACATTCAAGGCTTCAAAACCTTGGCTCATTGTTTCATGGATCTCCCCATCCATTTCAATGTATTTGTAGGTAGCCAGATGGCTAACGAAAATATCCTCTTCCCCACAGATTGTGACAACTTGGCCTTCCCACTCAAATTTTAACTTTTGGTGAAGGGTAGACGTTATTGCGCCAGCGGCGTGAATCCAGGGTCTACCCAACAAACAGCTGTAGGCGGGCTGAATGTCCATCACATAAAAGATAGTTTTAAAGGTCTGCGGGCCAATTGTCACGGGCAGCTCAATCTCTCCCAGAACCGATCTCTTCGAACCATCAAAGGCTCTTACTACCAGGTTGCTGGGTCTCAATGCCAATCCATCATATTCAAGCTTCACCAGAGCCTTCTTTGGTAATACATTCAGGGAAGAACCTGTGTCCACCAGCACATGAGAAAGGACAGCTCCTTTGCATTCCATAGTTATGTGCAAGGCTTTGTTGTGATTACGGCCATCCGCTGTCAAGTCAGAATTGGTAAACCCTAGCCCATTGCTAGCAGTAACATTTCCAACCACGGTTTCCAATTGGTTGACAGTAATCTCCTCAGGCACGTAAGCTGCGTGCAGGACTTTTAGTAGTGCATTCCGATGGGCTTCGGAGCACATAAGCAGTGAGAGGATGGAGATTTTGGATGGCGTCTGGTGAAGCTGATCCACAATTTTATAGTCACTCTTTTTGATGATCCGCATAAACTCATCAACTTCCTGATCAAATGGAGTCTTCAGGGCTTCTTTGGCAGCTGGATCTTCCTGCACCGGGCCTTTTCCCTTTGCCTTGGCAGCAGCTTCTGCTTCGGCAGTGGGTCTTTGAACTTGTGAAGCAAAGAGACGTCCGCTTCGAGTGAAGCCTCCGCCTCCCCCCACATTATCCACTTGTGGTGCAGGTGCTGATGTTTCAAGAGTGATTCTTTTTCCTTCGCAGTACACGTCAGAGCCATAGTGCCAAGGGATGGCCCTATTGCTTTCATATGGTACTGGTCCAGGCACCGTGACAGTGACTGGACTGATTGTTGCTGCTGAAGGGACTGTAATTGTTTGTGGATCATAAAAGATTGTAACTGGTGCTCTGGCGGGAGCAGCACCTTCTGAATGGTAGGCGGAATTATTTTCAGGATCGTAGAATATGGTGACGGTAGAGACATCTTCATGATTGATTGCTGGTGTTGTAGGAGGTATTGTTGGAAGGACTGTTGTTGTTGTTGATGGAGAGTCGAAATGGAATGAAGCTGAAGTTGTAGCAGGAGAAACTGTTGAAAACTGATCATTTGGGAGAACTGATGAAGTACTTGTTGATGCTGCTGATGAGTTGTCGGGAACAATAGTTGCTGTAGTTGTAGGAGGTTCTGAAACCGTTGTTGATGAAGTTGTCGGATTTGCCGGAAACGACGTAGTGATCTGTAGCAAGCCACTCTGAATAAGGCTGTTGATGCCATTCCTCAGGTCCTCGCACCCATTCCATGAAATATTGCAATAGGGACACCCTAGTTCACACCCCGGAAACATTTGGTTTTCACGGAGTTGAGCTTTGATTTCCACCAATGGTGTCCTGACCTGATCCACACTAGTTATCAAATAAGATATTTGGTCTTCTTCAATAGCATTAATTCGGGGACCACCATGGTTTGGCATTGGGTTTTTATTGACATTGGGCGGAGGTGCAAAATTCAGAGCTTTGGAGTCTACCAAGTCTTGTACCTTCATATGCAGAGCCCTGCATTTTTCTGTACTGTGACCAGGTGCGTTCGAATGAAAAGCACACCTAGCGTTAGAGTCATAATTCCTTGGTAGACTGTTGGGATCCGGAGGTGCCAACGTTCTTAGCTCAACCAGGTTGAGTTTCAGAAGTTGTGGCAGCAAGGCAGCATACAGCATTGGGATCGGGTCGATCACTCGGTTAGCTTGGGATGGCCTCTGTTGGAATGGCCTTTGCTGATTGTTGTTGGTGTTGTTGTTGTTGTAGTTCCTTGGAGGGTATTGATTTTGTTGGTACTGAGGTTGTTGTTGGAAATTTTGTTGCGGAGGTTGATAAACTGGCTGTGGGTGAGCTGGAGCAGGGATAGTGACTGCTGCTATTGACCTTTGAACATATTGGGGCCTACCCCTGTTGGTGTGAATGGCATTGGTCTCGCCAGTTCTTCTCGGGCCTGCAAAAGGCTTTCTTGTACTACTGGACGAGCTGGCACCATTATCAGAGATCTTACCCATTTTTAACAGGCTATCAATTCTCTCCCCAGCTATGACAACATCTGCGAAGCTAGTGGAGGAGAAAGCAGCCAACCTGTCAATATACGTTCCCTGGAGAGTGTTCATAAACATGTCTGCCATTTCTCTCTCAGACATTGGTGGTTGAACGGCAGCAGCCAATTGCCTCCATCTCTGGGCATATTCTCGAAAACTTTCCCTTGACGACTGTGACATTCCCATTAGGAGAGTCCTGTTGGGTGCCATGTCTAAGTTGTATTGATACTGTCGGATGAAGGCCTCTGCCAGGTCCTTCCAGCATCTCACAGTTGCCCTTGTCAAATGGGAATACCATTCCCTTGATGCTCCAGTCAAGCTGTCTTCAAAGTAGAACATCCAGAGCTTCTCATCCATTGTATAGGCCTTCAGCCTTCCCAGAAATGATTGCAAATGAGTCCGGGGGCATGAAGTCCCATTATACTTTTCGAAACAAGGAGGCTTGAACTTATGGGGGATCCTGACCCCATCTACCAAACCCATGTCCATGACGTCGAAGCCCAAAGAATTTTGAGACTCCAGTGATCTCAACTTCTCAGCTATTTCTTCCAACCGCCTATCATAAGTTTCCTCTCCGGCACCCATTACTGTATACTGGTCTTCCTGAGGATCTTCTTGAAGTACTCTGGCTGCTGTGGCTGTCCCTTGAATGTTGACTGGGATGTTAATCTCAGGATGTAGATGGGGGCCAAAAACTGGGGGATTGACATGTGGTTGCACCCGTTCATTGTTACTTGTGCCTGCAGTCCCCACATGGGGTTCCTCTTGATTCCTCCCTTCTACCAAAACCCTGAGCCTCTCCTGGCTTTGAGCTAAATTGTTCATTACTTCCATGAACTGTGTTATCTGGGTTCTCATCTCCAGCCTTTCGTTGGCCATCTGGTTTCTGACCTCCGTAAGGTCTTGTTGCATCTGGTCCATCTGAATTCCCGGAAGGTTGTTTCTAGTTGGGTACCTGTGTGGCCTGTTGAGAGGAAATACCCGGCGGCGAGCAATAATTCCTGAGATTCACAACAGAGGTTAGCAACAACAAAACAAAAACCTACAAAACAAACAAAAGGGTTAGCATGCAATGCAGTTATGCTTATTTGTTCTCAAGGTATCCGGTTTGGCCTTCAGTTTTGACCCTTCCAGACCCTTGAAGATGTTGCTGTTGAAGTTGCTTTTGATGTGAACCCAGATAGAAACCAACACAGATATATTACAAAAGTGAAATAATACAATTTGTTCAAGTTACAACACAAGCCCTCAAAGGGTCAAAATACATCACAAAAAAAAGCAAAAGTACATGAAATAGGAACAACAACAAGCAAATGATCAAACTCCAAGGCCAAACTCATCCTCACGAACTTCCTTGAGAAGTGCTTCGGTCACAGGATCAGCCGGACGCTCCGTAAGATTTCTGATGAGAAGGTTTCTTGCTGCAACAGCTGCAGTCAACTTCCTGTTCTGACTTTGGTCCTTAGACCTCTTCACTCCAGCTCTGATTTCTAGCTCTGATATTTCCTTCTGGGCTGCTGCCAGGGCTTTTTCCATCTGTCCCATCTTGTCCTGAACTCTCTTGTCTTCTAGAGTACGGGCCTCAGTGATCCGGACCCACCTGGCCTGACTCTCTTTCAAATACAAGTCTGTTCTTGCTCTCTGAAACTGGGCTTCTTTACAAGCATTCTTCAGAATCTGTTCACCAGCTTTGGACTTGTTGATATAATCTCCAGACTTCTCAATCTTAGTCAAGTGTTCCACTTTCAATTTCTCCAATCTCTCAATCTCCCTCACACCTTCACTCCTCTCTCTGAGGGTCTTCTGCAAGGCTTGGGTTAACTTCTCATTTCTTTCCTTCAAGCTCTCAAACTCCTCCAAACTGATAGTGGCAGGGGGTGGTGCTGAAGATGACTCAGGCATGTCTTCTATGGTAAAGGGCATTCCAGAGAATTGGGCCCTAGCATGGGACCACTCATAATATTGGACTGATGCCACATTATTGCACTTCCCCAGAATGGTGATTCCCTTGGTTTGAACATGATCCCAGGCCCAAGCAGCCTGCCTAACAGTTGCCAGACTAACCTTGTTCTCACAGTAGAGGGTCTCAACCAAATCCTGTTCCCTGGGAGTATGGACCAGTGCATAGCCTAATTGCCTCCTGAACAGCAGAGGGTTGTAGTTGATACTTCCCTTGACCCCTATTAAAGGCACATTGGGAAAGTGCCCACAGCTTGTAATGATATCTCTGCCCTTGGTGCTTTGAGTACACCATCTGATGTCTGCTGAAGCGAGAGTAGTGAGCCTCTTAGCCCAGTTGCTTTGCTGATGAGGATTTAGGAATGCATCTGTCCTGGGTAGATGCTTAAGAAGCCAAGCATGGAATAATGGAGCACAAATCCTCACTAATCTTCCCCTCTGCTTCTCATTTCTCTGATGGACTGAGTAATAGAGATCTCCTAGCAAAGTTGGCACTGGGTTCTTCAGGATGAACAAATGGATTGCATTTTTGCTAATGAATCGAGGCTCATCTGCAAACAATACAATTCCATACACACTTAAGGCCAACAGAGCACAAACAGCTTTCCACTCCCCCAGGGAGGCCTTCAAACTAGCTTGAGAAATCAGGAAGTCCAGATGAAATCCAGGGATCCCAGCTTTAGAGGTCATGTGTTGCTCAATCAAAGCAGGTTCCAGGTGCAAAGCTTTTGCTATCTCTCCATTGCTGGGAAAGACCATTTCAGGGTTAAAAGGGGTTTCTCTTTTGATGGGCAGACCAGTCAATGATGAGTATTCTTCTAGTAGAGGCCCCAACTGAAAGTCTTGAAAGGTGAAACATCTCAGTGGGGGGTCATAAAACTGAATACAGGTGTGGATGAGGCTCCTCTGTGAAGGGTCCAGATCCATAACCATGTCCAGTATATCTCCATAACTCTCCCTGAACAAGGGTATGTGATCTGGAGTGATCAGGGTTTGGATCCTCCTGATGTCTGATAAGTCTGGTTGGAAGAAATGATAAGTGATGTTGCTTTTCTTTGGAGCCATGATGCTGAAGACTGAGTAGAGTGCTGATGACAATGCTGAAGGAATGAGACACTGATTGGCTGGTGCTGGCAACTGAAGTATATGGTTGACAGCTGAAGCAAGTGCTGATGGAGACAGGTCAATACTGCAGATGGGGTCAAAACCAAAACCAGATGAAAATGGATACCCTGAAACACAAATAAGCAAATGTTAATATGATGCAATGGGTATGTATGCAAATGATATGCAAGGGTTTGTGACTGAGCTGGATCTGATCAAAATGTCCTGATATAAGTCCATGTGTGTTCAAGAATTCCAGATGGAGGTCTAAAAATCCAGTAACCAGGGTGGGGGACTCAAATAAAGAGCCACAAGTCCAGGGTTTTAGAATCACAAGAACTGTCCAACATGGAGTATTCTTAACAAAGTCAAAGTAACAGGGTATTCTGAGGTCAAGGTACCTGCAAACCTGCAAACAGCCCAACCCCCTCACAGGTGGTGATCTAGAACAAGGATCCTCAGACTTGGATCAGTTATGAGAAGTGTAAACACTTCTAACCCGGAGGTACAGTGTTTACAATAACCATAACAATTCCTCCTCTAATTCACCTCAGTTTCTGAAGGTCAATACTAAAAGGTCATCCAGACTTAGCAGGCTTCCCAGATAGCCCTAGCATTGCAGGAAATCTGCAACACAGAGTTCTCAAGAAGAAACCCATATCTGAACCGTGTTTCATATTCCCGCACCAGACCGAAATGGAATGGGAAAGAATATGATCCACTCTAGCCTAGGTGTCACTCAGGTCCCAGGTATAGGACCTTAACTCTCAATGAATCACCCTCCCACCAAGGCAAACAACAGATCCAGCCAGCAACAATGACAATATGATATATAAATGCAGCAAAGAAAGCAGTAAAGTAAATGTACATAAAGCAATAAACAAAAATAAATACAAGCACAAACAAGCACATAACACCCCAGTAAACACAAATCAAACAAGCGCTAGGAGGAACCCACAAAAAGAACCAGAAGCCCTGGTTGCAGTATAAGGTTCCCCAGCAGAGTCGCCAAGCTGTCGCTCCCGACAAATGAAAACTGGTTCAGATGAAGGTACAGACGCGAACGGTCGGCGAGAGGGACAATGAGAACACACAGCCGTGAACTCACTGGAGATGAATAGAGTCGCCAGCTAGGCATTTTTATCCCGGAGGAAAGGCAATGCTGCATAGGCCTAGAAAAAGATGGACAAGACGGGTTGCGAACCAGAGAGACTGAGAAAGGGGGTTGGTTACAACCTGGGAAGGTATTAGCACCCAGATTGTCCGTCGTACTCGACGGGATCCACGCTTAAAAGATTTGTGTTTTAAAGGGGTAGTGTCAGTGCAATCGGTGTATAAAAGAGCTGGAAAAGAATGTACAGGTGTCAGTGTAAAGGAAGTGTGAAGTGTATAAATGATGTGTCAGTGTAAGGAAAAGAGTATGCTCAAGATCATGAGGCTTAAGAGAATGAAACTGAAAGGAGGGGGAATATACAGAGACTTTTGTTCGATAACCGTTAAGTTATGCCTACGTATCCTCTCGTGCAATGAGGAAGTCAGAACACCGTAGTTCGACCCAAAGAGACTGAAAGGTGAATTGACTTGTGAACTGCTTACTTGTCTATGCTCAAGTGTATGACCTGTCTGGCTCAGGTGCTGACTGTCTTGCATTAGACGGAAGAAGCAAGTTCTCGATTGTGAGTGAAGATGATGAGAAAAGAATCCCGGAGGAGACGATTATTGTTTGTTTTTGAGTTTTCAGTCTTTTATTGCTTTTGAAAGTTTGTCATAAGAAAATGAGCTTAAGCCTAAACCAATGGATTAGTAAACTCATCACATCTTCCCTCTGATTAGGGGTAATGAGAATACCTTAAGTGTGAAGTCAGATTCTCACACTTAATCACCTTTGATGCAGGATTAAGATCATTAACCTACTTGTGATTATTTATATGTTTTTGTGATTTTTGTTTAGTGTTGAGTAATGAGGTTAAGCCATAATCATGGATTAAACAGACTCATTACACCATCCTAAAAGAAGGATGATAGATGAGAATGTTTAAGCTGAGGAAAGCTCCTCAACTTAATCCATGATTAGGGATTAAACTTATGACAAAACAAGCCTTTGATTAAGTGGATTTTATTTAATGATGTGATGATGAAGTGAGTTTTATGGTTTGTAAGACAACTTGAGGGGGACTTGTCCATTAACACTAGGGTTAGTCCTTCTTAACCACTTAAGGAAGAATTAGAACCCTAATGCAAGGCCCAAGTTACAAGTGTGATGTCTTGATGATTATTAAGTGGATTGATTAAGAGATTTAAACACCTTAAGGGTTCAAGACTTAGGATTAAAGTTATACACTCCATCCTAAGAGAAGGATGCAGGCATAAGCTTAATCACAAAGCCTTAAAGCCTTCAGGGTTTAGTCCCTGATTATGAGATGAGAAGAGAAGACTCAAAGAGAGACACAAAGGTAAAACTAATGGGGGGAGACTAATCAAAACCCTAATTCATTATCATGCTTGGTTGTTCCTAAAGTTTGTGAGGTTTTCAAGAACAATCTTCAGAAGAACCACCAGGAAGCAGATGAACAGGATCAAGAGAAGCAAAGTGACTTGCTTCATTCAAGAAGTCAAGCCACTTGAAGAAAGAAAGTGGGAAGAAGAAGAATGAGAAAGCTCAATCTCAAACACAAACAAAAATGCAGCAATGGATGTAAGAGAGATGAAAAGAAAAGTTGTGAGAAGTGAAGGCAAATTCACTTCTCAAGTTTACTTACCACCTGAAATGTTAGAAAGAAATGCAATGCAATGCTAAATGAAATGAAATGACATGATGCTAAACCAAACCAGAAGCATGCACATGATGACTATGATGTTATGAGGTGCTGCAAACATGAGGCAAGACAATGGGGATGTTCATACAAGATCATGAATGCAAATGATGCAAGCTAAAGAGCATGAACAAGCATGGAAAGTTATGAATCATACAAGACAAATGACATGGCAAATATGAGATGCAATGATCAAAGATGCTTCCTATATGTCTTAAGATGTCAAATGAATCATAAGCATGCACAAAATGCAAAGACAAGTCATGTTATGCAAGGGAATGCAAGGAGGATGCAAGAGAGAGCCCAAATTAGGGTTCATGGATCAAACATCAAACAAAAATCCAAAACAGAAACAAAACCCTAAGATAAAAATGGAAAATGGCACCCAAAGAAACCCTAAACCTATAATAAACCACTGCCCAAAGGGGAGCTCTCAACTCTCAACCAAACTCAAGTTATGAATTTTCTAAGTTATTAGGGTTTTTTAGGGTTCTTAACAAAAGAAATGCCAAAAAATTAGAAAATGAGGAAACAAATCATGGCCATTTTATCTTTGAAAATACATGCCAAACACAAAACAAAGCAAAAAGAATCAATGTCTCAACCTTCTCCAATAGGCAGAAATGATTTTTTGAACTCATGATCAAAATAATGCACAAAATGAGATTTAATTCAATGAAAAATTCTTAAAATGCATCAAGATCAAAAAAGAAATTTGGTTTGAAGGTTGAACAATGTTTCTAAATGTCTTAGAACATTTCATGAATTTTTTTGTAATTTTTAAACACCTAAAAGTATTTTTAATCAATTAATTCTTATTAATCAATTAAAAATAATCTTTTAAATATTTAAAAATACTTTTTTAATGATGAAAATAAAAATAAAAATATTTTTGGGTCTCAAAAATTAATAAAACTTTAAAGAAAAAGTTTCATAATTTTTAAGAATTTTTTGCTATTTTAAAATAATTATGCAATTTAATTGAAAGAAAAATGAATAAAAATTAAATAAAATAAAAAGTAAACCAAATGAATGGCCAAGATGGAGCCTGAGTTCAAAAAGGTTGACCAGCGCGCAAATGAAGGGTGAGGATGCAATCTGGCCAGATTAAATTAATTACGAATTAATTAATATTAATCAAATGGATTAGGGCAAATGGGGTGATCCTGACCACTCACTGGCGCGCGGGAAACAAAGATCAAGGGCCCAAATTTAAAGTTCGTTAATTAATGATGGTTAACCCTAATTACACTCAGGCGACCGGAGATGAGCTCCGGTCGTCTTCTCCGGCCATACCAAAACCCTAGTTCTTTATCCAGGCCACCCCATGTCAAATCAACTGCCCAGAAACATTTCCCACACTTCCTACAACCCAAATCCATGATCAAACATCATTTTACCATCAAGAACAGCTTGAATCGAAGCAAAACAAAAAATGGGGCCAAACTTTCAGACACCCACCAAATGTTCATTTCTCCACCATTTTAAATTCTAAACACATCACAGTGATCCTCAGAGCATGCACTTTCGATTTGTAACAAAAGAAACAAGCTTTAAAAAGTTTGAAGTTTGAGACTACCTGAGGTGACAAATCCTGTTTCTGGGCTTCCAGGGCCGTTTCTTGATGCAAGCTAACTCTAATGACTCCCCTGGTGTCAATGGCAGGTTTGAAATGAGCTCTAGCAAGCTATTTCATGAGTTACCAAACTGATATAGCAGAGAATGAACTTGGTGTGTAGGCTGTTTTAGGTCAGTGTAATGGGTGGTTTGGACTCCTTTGAGTGTTCCTGATTTGTTGGTGAAGGAAAATGTAGTGTTGGATGGCTGAAAAGTGGGATTCGAATAGAACTGGTTCTGAGGGTGAAGAATGGTGGAGCTCAGGTCAGGCTTGTTTCAGGCTTGAGCTTTGGTGGTTTCTTGTCTATGAAGTGTGTTGAGTTGGATGATGAAGAAAGCTTGAGTGTTTGCAAGCTGTCTAGAGGAATTCGAAGGCTTTTGCAATGTGAAGGGATTTTGTGAATGTGTGGAATGTATGTGTTTCAGCCTTGCCTAGGGTTATGTCTTGCTTGCAAATTGATAACATAACTCTCTCTCATTGGTCAGATGATTGGACACATGCTTTATTGATTGGTAAGTCAACTTTTGCAAAATATCCACCTTTTGTGTAAGTGAAGCATGGCTCATGGCCTAGGCAAGTACAATGTTGGTTCTGGTGCAGCATGGTGTGGGAGGGGCCTAGCAAAGTTCAGCACTCAAGGCTGCAAGTTGGTGAAGGCATGATCATGAGTTTTGCAACTTGTGACATTTTGGTTCACATGTGACTTCTTTGCCTAACCAAACATAAAACCATGGCATTCTTAGTTCAAATCTGATTTTTAGGACTTGTAGAATGTTGGCACATTGGTTAGAGGTGAACTTGAGGCTGCAAAAGTCATTGATCCATGATTTTGCAAAATTCTCAATTAGGGCATGCCTTGAAAATTAATGATTTTGGCCAACTTTGCATTGCCATAACTTTTGATCCAAGAAGAGTTTGATCATGTTCTTGTACTTTTTGAAAAGGGAAAGATGAGATCTACAACTTTCATGACCAAAGTTTTTCCATTTGAAGCATTTTTGAATCATGAATCATGGCTTGAAAAATGACCTAAAATGGTGCATTCTTGAAAAGTCAACTATGCCCAAAAAGTCAACATTTGCAAAAACCCTAAATTCTTGATTTTTATGAACTTCAATCTTCTTCCATGATCAAATAAAGATCATATACACTCAAAATGATGGAGATCACCCATTGGTTGGGTCATTGGGGGCCTCAGATGCCCTGATTTTGCACTGACTTGTCTGAAAAGTCAACTCTTGATCAGATGACTTCCCCATGGAATTTCTTCATGAAAATTGATATGCATACTCCTTATACCATATAGAGATCAATGGAAACAAGAATGACCAAAAAATTTGGAGTTATGGCCTCTGAAACCAAAACCCTAATTTTAGGTCAACTGTGCAGTTCATCCTGGCTCTGCATCCACTCAAACCCTAGTTCTTGTGATTCCTCTGCAATTTTGACTTTGAGGAGATGAAATATGATATAAGAACACACATGGACCCCTTTGAGGTGATTGGTGGCCTTTGGAATGGCTCAAGATGCCCTGAGGTTGCTCAGATCACAAACCCTAGGTGCAAATGCCTTAGAAACTATGCAGTGAATCAAAAATGAGATGTGAGATGACATGATTGTACTTATGCATATGAGAATGATCACAAGCCATGGTGTAAATGGGTGAGGGCAAATTTGGGGTGTTTACACCCACTTCCCAATTTGACTATGTAAAATGGATTTAGACAACATATATTTTATTACGTCGAAATAGGATGATACAAATACCTCAACTGGTTTTAAATAGTGCTTTAATTTTGTACAAGAAAAATACACACATAAACATAATTTTTCTATTACACTATATCTAGTTTCAACATCGTTTAAGACTCTATTGAGATAGTAAATGGCTCTTTCGACGCCATTTTCATCCTCCTGGCACAACATGCTTCCTAGGGTCTTGTCGGATGTTGAGATGTACAATCTCATGCTTCTTTTTCTACTAGGGGACATCAAGACCGGGGGACTGGCTAGATATCCTTTGATCTTGTCGAAAGCGTCCTATTGCTCTTGCCCCTATGCGAACTCTTCTTTTTTGAGTCGAAGCAGAGGAGAGAAAGCTTGCATTTTCCCACTGAGGTTTGAAATGAATCTTCTTAGAAAATTAATTTTTCCCAGCAGTGATTGCAATCCTTTCTTCGTTGATGGCACTTTCGCCTCCATTATTGCTTTAGCTCACTACAAGAAAAAAGAAGATTTACGACACTTGAGTTGCGACAGTTATCACAAAACTGTCGTTATTCATGCATTGTGACGGTTGCCACGACAGTTAGGGTCAACTGTCGCAGATTTTTTGCGACAGTTATGACAAAACCGTCCTTATTCCTGGACTACATCGGTTGTCACGACAGTTAGGGACTAGATTGCGACGGTTGTCACGACCGTTATCACAAAATTGTCTTTATTATATTTTTTACTTAACTTTTTATTTTATAATTATTTTTATTGAGCGCTAAATAAAAAGGAAAATTGGTTCCTCCCAATTCATAAAAAAATCCTTATCGATTCCTCAACTGGAAACTCAATTTACTTTAATATATTATAAATATTTATAATATAATTGTTTTGATAAACACACTATTATATGTATAAACATTTATAAAAAATATGTAAAACATTTATAAAATACATTACTAAAAACATGTATAAAATATAATTATATTAATACTTAAACTCAAAATACATAATTTTATAGAAATTAGAGTTAATTTTATTAAAAATATTTTGTATCCAAATTACACTATAGAAATTAAAATATTATATATACTCAAAATAAAAACTTAAATTTAGAAATAAAAATATTATATCCAAAATTAAAGTATCCAAATTAAATTATATATATCAAAATTTTAGAAATAAATTTTATATTAAAAATTAAATTCAAAATTAAACTATATATATTTAAAATACTATAAAATATCAGAAAGATAAAATATCTATAAACTTTTCATTTATCAAAGAGAAATAAGAGAAAAAAACTAAATTTGAGTAAAATAAAACGATCATACGACGTTGAACCTACCGTCGTCATCCCATTCCGTTCACAAAGGCCGCGACGGTGAACCTACCGTCGTCCTCCTAAAATCATCTTGCACGCTATAACATTCAAGTTTTTATGTTTCTTTTTCTCTTAATTTTTACAGACACAGACTCTCGCCGTTCACACCCTTGGAGAAAAAGGGAACAAACATTTTTCTCAGCCACTCACGCTGTCACTACGAATCACTGTCAAACCAACCACCATCAATTCGAATCTTAACAGGCTTGTCTTCTCGGACCCTAAATTACTTCTCAAATCCTAATTATCTTCTAAAACCCTAAATCACTTCTCAAAACCTAAGTGTTTTATGCAAATATGTGTGTTTTTGTTACGTATTGTATATCCCTCCCACAAATTTGCTTCGTAGATTATTCATAGAAATAAATGTTTTTGTATTTTTACTCCATTCTTATTAAGTTGAAGTTTACTAGGATTTTATCTGTTTCATGTTTCAAAAATATATTATACAAATTGTACTTGCTGATTAATTATAATGATTCAAGAATTAAATATTTTGGATTAAAAAGTTTATCTTTCGTTAATTTTAATGTTGTTTAAAATTGTGGGTCATTCGATTATCATTATTAGCAAAACCTAGAAATAAAAAAAAATCCATTTGATCATATTGGTAGTTAAGTCATCTGATATGGTTTTTTAATTTGTGAATTTTTTGGGGTTAGTTTTGTTAATTGGGTTTTTGTTGTGCTTTTCAATAGATAAGTGTGCCTATACAGTAACAATAAACTCTTTTCAATGGGAATGATGTGAGAAATTCTCAGAAATTAAGTGGCATTGGTGTTAAGGATGATGATTTGCTAATGGTAACAGTCTCTAGGATCGGCGTCGGTGCTGGTGTTGACAAAACCGTGCAAAGGCGTACTTATTTGTGGACTGTCTCATCTGCCTCATGATTCTCTCGTAACTGGTTTGTCTTTCTAAAAAAAAACCTTTTTCCCATTCAATTTCTTATGAGCTAAAATTTCGATACTCCCCAATGATTTCTATGAAAGTAGAGGGTTTGGAAAATGAAATTGGATTTACAAGACCTAATTTAAGTAGCGGCGCCGCCATCAAATTCCCTGCTAGTTCTCGGTGAATTCTGGTTGAAAACCTCATCAAAACTCATCGGCTTCTGTTTCTTCATCTTATTCTTCTTACTATCACAGTTGTTATCATTCCTAATCATATAGATAGGTTATTGCTGCTAGTTGTGATTAATTAATGTTGATAAGAGTGGATTAACATCATGAAATCAAGTGTTAGCTAGTACATTGATTATAGTCGAGACTGTGCCAGCAAGAGATCATTCGACCTAAAGTTATCATAGTGGCACAGCGAGCTGCTTTCGCAAAAAAAGAAGTTAACGCGTAGCTTTGTTGAGTAAGAGTGGCGGTCTCTATAGGCCGTTGTTTCAATGTTGCAAAATTAGAACTTGATGAACCTCTTGACCGACTGATGTAGAAGTAGTGATAGTCCAATTGACCTCATAAGTTATATATATCTGCTTGATGTCTTGTGTTGGAATTTGCTCGGTGTATTGGTGTGTTTGGAATTCGAATCCATTATTTACCAAGTCACCTACATTCTCAGATTGAATGACTTGTATCAATGTAGTCTTCCCATAATATATGGTATCGTTATTGGTGCTGGTCGAGGTGGTCTGCATTGGATACGACTGATTTGTTCTATTCTTTGTCATTGGAAGTGTGTTGTGGTGTTATATCATGATCATATTATCACTTCATTTAATTGGTTTGATTTATATCATAGTGTTAGTATGTTTTACCTATCCTTTGATAGTATTTGTTAAACTATTTTCTATGCTATGAACCTTGTGTCTATTTCTGAACTTACAATATCAGCAAGTGTTACATCATTGTTGGGATAAGATTGAATTGTTGAAAGGTGAAAGGAGCATGAAACAACTTTGTAACATCAATGAAGTACATACACACATATGAATTATAAAGGTAAATGTCATTATTATTATAGGAATGTCAGTGTTAGAAGGCATACATAGTATTTCATCAGTTTGGTAGAAGAATTAAATGTGACTCTCCTCACCAGAACAATCGTAACAATATTCTCTGGCACAATTTTTTATATGTTTGTAAGGCGTCTGATGTTAATAACATCACCTGTCATGTTTTACATCATCTGTCATGTTTTACTTTAGTTATTAAGTTATTAAGTAGTTCTGTTTTAAATTGGATGCCTTTGATTTACCATTTTATGGATTTGGACATGGATTTGATGGATTTACTTGTGTAATTTTTTTAAATAGAGAATATTAAAGGTTTCTGTATGCATGACAATATTGTGAATTAATTAATTTCTGTTTTTAGCACTTATAGATTGTGCTTATTAAATTATATGGTTTGTCAGTTTGATATAACTAATAGTTATTTCAGTATTTGATTCATAGAGGTTTTTTAAAGTTGTTAAGTTTCTTGTAATATTGTTGATATTGATGTATGAAAAGTGAAAACTGCTAATAACCTAATTAATGTCACAAGTTCGATATCCCCATAATATCACCTTATTCATTATGCTTTTGTTGGCATTGAATTTGATCATAAACTCTGTAATTTAGTTATTTATGTGTTACATTTATGAACTTATTGAATAATATTTGATTGTATTTAAGACTAAAATATTTGCTTTGCTGACAATCTCAGGACCCAATCTGAATGGTTTGTTTGGAAGGCAATCGGGCACTACTCCTGGATATTCCTATTCAGCAGCTAACAAGGCCATGGCTGTGAATTGGGAGGATAAGATTTTATATGATTAGTTGCTTAATCCTAAAAAGGTACAATACAATCTAGCATTTCCATATTGATTAACTATTAATCAGCCCGATGAGATTTACAATTAATCTAATTTGGACAAACTTTTCAATGAACACTTTCAGCAAAATAAAATTGAAATACTATTATGAATCTTAAAACCTATAGCTTTTTGTATAAATTGAAGTGCGCTTTTAATCTTATAATTTTTAGAAGCTTTCTTACTTAAATTCTACATTACTAACTACAATTAACAAGGGATTTTTATTGGTTTAAATTGATTTACATTTATGTTTAACTGTCATGAATAAACATGTTAAGTTGTTATATAGTCTCTTATTACATAAGATGTAACAATAAGCATGTTAAGGTGTTGGCATAGTATGACTATGATCAATGATCTTCGATGATTTATCTTTAACTTCTTTGTATCATGAGATGCTTTTTTACTAGTGTTCGAGTTTCTATTTTGTAGATTGTGGATGCAATAATCTCACGTGGCTGTTTCACGGGAGAATGTAGTGTACAACACTCCATTGTGTGGGACTCTTCCCGTTTGGACTATGGAGTTGAGCTCCAGGTAAACTACCATAATGAACGATAGAGCCAAAACATTGAAACATTGATATGGTAGCTCAAATCTCATTCGGCCACTTTTGAATTGTTGAATTATGATTATGACTGTAGTTGGCAGCATAAGAATCAAATTAAATTTAATGTCAGTGTTTAATTAATCATTGATCTATTTTTCTCTTTCATTTTTTCCATTGGAATTTCTCTTTTGTTTTATTATGTGTGTACTTTTGTGTTGTTCTTTAATTTTATGGTTCTTGCAGAAGTTTTGTTGTTCATTTTTTATGGATATATAGCTGAGACAGAAATTTAATTTTATGGGGAATTCACTGTCTTGCAAAGAACTTGCAGTTGTAGCACCAAATGAGATGAAGATAAGTGTGTTGGTAGTGGCCCGACTGAGAGCATTGTAAAACTAAATAGAGAACTTCAAGAATATTCCAACAATGTTATTTGTAAAACTAAATAGAGAACTTCAATAATATTCCAACAGGTACTAATTATAAATGTTAATGTTATTGATTATTAGTATTTTTGCAATGTGAATTTTGATGTTTGTTGATAGTTTACACAATACACTTAATGAGCATTGTCAGTGCTTATATATTGTAGGTGACAATTATGTTATACAAAATCGTTTTTTGTGAACATTTAAATATATGACAGTATGTTTTACTTTCTTTGAAACAATATGATATTTTTCTAGGAATATATTTATTGTTTTATTGAGACAATATTTCTTTATTGCATGTTCATGTACAACCATTTCAATTTGAATATGATACGACACTTACTATAACAATGCAGTTCTGGTATGGATAAGTTACTAATTTATGGTATTGGATAAGTTACTATTAGTATTCTAGAATCCTATGTTTTTTATTTTTTATAATATAGCTAAAAATTGAGGGTGGATATATTTTTTTTGTAAATATTCGAAATTTACGGCGGTTCTAACCGCCACAATTTACAACGAAATACTACAATATTCAGGTTACGTCGGTTCAAACCGCCACAACTTTTAAAAAAAAATATAATTATACTAATAAATTACTTGCGGATTTACCTGTGGAACAGAATATTGCGACGGTTGAAACGGTCATAATCAACAATAAAAATCAAAATCAAACATAAATTTACGACGGTTGTTAACCGTCGTAGTATGAAAATTAAGTCGGTTCCTTACCCGTCGTGAGAGATAACGGCGGTTGGTACAAAGGTTTTGCCAACCGACGTAATATGCCCCCGCGACGCACGTTTCTACAATAGCTCTAAAACCGTCGTGACTTGCAAATTACGGCGATTTTAACATTTGTAACCTGCCAAAATAACCGTCGCAATCTACCATTTTTCTTGTAGTAGTTGGCGTTTATTTCGATTCCCTTTTTGTGGACCACAAAACCTCAGAAATCTCCAGCCTGCACACCAAACGCACATTTGAGGGGATTCATCTTTAAACCAAATTTTCTCATCCTTTCAAAGGATTGTCGAAGATGGTCTAAATGATGTTTTCCTGAAATAGAATTTATTATAATGTCATCAATATATACTTGCATGAATGTTTCAATGAAGTCATGAAAAATAGAATTCATGACCCTTTGGTACGTAGCTCCAGCAATTTTTAAACCAAAGGGCATAACTACCCATTCGTAAGTCCCTATTGCTCCAGGACAACGAAAGGCTGTTTTGGCAACATCTTCCTCTGCAATGAAGATTTGCTTGTAGCCAGAGTATCCATCTAGCATGCTTAGGTACTCATGGCCTGCTGCAACATCTACTAACATTTCTGCTACTGGCATAGGATATTCATCCTTAGGGGTGGCTGAATTCAAGTCTCGAAAATCCATGCACACCCTTAATATGCCATTTTTCTTTATCACGGGTACAATATTTGCAATCCATTCGACATACCTGGTTGGGTGAATGAACTTGCATTTGAGAAGTCTTTCGACCCCTTCTTTTATTTTTGATAGGACCTCTGGTGCGAACCGCCTTGGAGTCTGCTTTACAGGCTTCTTTCCTTCTATTATAGGAAGCTTTAGTTCGACTAGGCTTCTATCGAGGCCAGGTATTTCGTCATAGTCCCATGCGAAGCAATCTTTAAACTCTTTCAGCAACTGGACTAATTCGACTCTGAGCTGGGGTCCATATTAACGCTTATATAGGTTGGTCTTTTTTTTGCCTCCAGTTCTAGATTGATTTCTTCCAAAGGGTCTTGTGCCACCATCTTCAAGCTAGTTGATATTGGGTCTTTTTCAAATCCCAAAGGTTCGTCATCATAAATGGCGTCAAGCTTTTGATCCTGCCATTTGCCTATCTGGTTGTCTTTATCTTTTCCATCAGTGCCCTGGTGAGTGCATGGTGGGTCTAGATTTTCTTCATTGGCTTCGACAACCATATATTTTACTTCGGCTTTTAGAGCTGCTTTCAGTTTATTTTCGGCCATGTACGCCGTTAGTCTATTCAATGCTGATGCTTCACTCATCTTCATCGTCGAACTCGCTAACCCAGCTAGCTGGCTCTACATTAGAGGTTCCCCATACATGGCTTGGTTCACCAATCACCTCCTTGTCCCATTGAAACCCATGTGTTGGATCTAGGTACATGGAACAATAGGCATTGTCTGATGCCTTCAGATCGAACTCAGCTGGGTTGCAAGGAGCTATGTGAGCCAGATTTCTGTCGAAGCTTTGACTGGTTACGTTGTTTACTTCAGTCATGAAGTAGCTTTGGTCTGCTTCGATGTTTTCGACGATGCCATCAGGGTGCCAGATGACTATGCGCTGATGCATGGACGAAGGGACAACTCCTACTCCATGGATCCACTCCCTTCCCAACAGCAAATTGTAGTTAGCCCTGGAAGCTATAACTATAAACATTGTTGGCCTGGTGATAGTGCCAACTGTCAGATCCACTTGAATAACACCCATAGTTGTTCCCACTTTTCCTTCATAGTTCGACAAGACCATGTTGTGTGGTTTTGCATTAGAGTCATCTTTCCCAATTTTTCTTAGCATGTAATGGGGCATTAGATTCACTGTAGCTCCCCCATCCACTAATATTTTGTTGACGCGTACATTTTTGACCTTCCCTTTTATGAATAAAGGTTTCAAATGTCCCCTCATTGATTCGTCTGGCTTCTCAAAGAAGGCGTTATGTTTTTCGACACAGCCGTTGTTCATGATGTAATAACACACAGGCCTTGGTCCCACGGTTCTGTCTATCATGTTCTCTTTTTCATCTTCGATTTCCATCACCCTGTCATAGTCTCTAGGGAGGACTGACACTACATTGCATATTACGTCGAACGACCCTTCTTCGTCAGACTCAAAGTTGTCAGTTGCTTCGTCACCTTCTGATATTGTGTTGGCGAGCTTCGACAACTACAACATGTTGTTGGTGTTGTTCCTTTTGTGAGGTTTATCTTTCTCTGCTGCCTGAGTGTTTCTGCTAGACTTTGCTTTGTCTTCGTCAGCGTCTTTCTTCTTGATGTTGAGTCCGTCCGCTGCTTCTTTCTCAGCCCTTCTCTACCTCTGGAATCTCCTCCATTGAGATTTTGACATGGGGATTTTTCCTTTATAATTCTCTGAGGGGTATGGTCTTGGCTTCTGTTTCCCAGTTTCTCTCTTTATTTCGACTGAAGATCCTCTTTAGAACCATCTATCTTTATTTCGGTCTTGGCTTTTTCCTCTATAATTCTCTGAGGTGTACGGTCTTGAGCATCTCTAATGGATTGCACCCATCTATCATCAGGTACTTTGCCAGATGGTTTGTAGGTGTTGTAGTATCTACCCCCAGGATTCTGAAAGTGATACTTGCCTTCTCTTGGATCACATCTACATGCTTTAGCTGCTGGCCTTGGCCCCCAATTTCCTCTTATTTTGGTCTTTTCCACAGCCTCCAAGTTTGCTGCTACTTTTCTGTCGAATATGGCGCTACATCATGGACAAAGCATTATTTCAGTATTTTTCTTTTGACATCTTTGAATGAATTCTGCCAAGTTCTCATCTTCTTTTGGGTAGGTTGTCCTTTGGTATTCCTATCGACGGTGTTGCATTTTACTTTTCTCTTTACTCTCTCAAGAGGCTTCTACCATGTTGATATCTATTTTATTTCCTCCAGCAATGCTCAGCTTATCCATCTTTTTGACGAGGGATTCTTCGACAATTTCCACCCTGACTTCTGCAATACTCTCGTTTGCAGTTTCAACAGCATTGGTGAGGTTCCCGGTATCATCTTCTTTTGCCTGGTCAGGAGCAGCACCTTCAGCAGTTTTGTCTTCATTGTTAAGGCCTTCAGTAGCCTTCTTCTCAACGCTGAGGGAAACATTAGAGTTTTTCTTAGTGTTCTCAAGGATGTCTTCCCAACCTGTTGGTTGGATTTTGTTGATGTCGATATGGGCACTGGCAGGAGCGGTATATTTCACCAGGTAGTCGAACTTTCCGCTAGGCTCTCCCAAGGTGTCCCATATTACTCTGTCTTCAACCAAGTTGTTGTTTCTCTTGTCGAAGCCTTTAATAACTTTCTTCTTCAGACACTCAGAGCTTTCAGTAACCCTGGTCTTGTCTTGATGGTCGAAACCCTCAGTGGCCTCAACTTGTTTTGGTTGTTGAAATCATCAGTAATCTCAACGTTAGTGGCGTTGTCGAGACCCTCAATAGTCTCAATCTGTTTCAGAATTTCGAAACCCTCAGTGGCCTTGACATTGTCCTTCACTTCAATATCATCAGTAACCTTGATCAATACGGGCATGGTTAGCTCGTCTTTGTACACTTTTTCCACGTTGGGCTGGATAGGGAGATCTTCATTAATCCCCACCATGTTAACATAGGTGTCGAAACCTTCAGTGGCTTCAATCATATCGAAGCTATCATCATACATCTTCTCCATTTCGACCATATTTATGTCGAATGGTTCAACATAGTTGGCCTCTAGGATCTGCATAAGAATGATGTCAATCCTCATTTGTTGCTTCGTCTTGTCCCCAAACTTCAGCCTTCCATCCTGGATTATGTTTTGAACTAGATATATGAAAATAAAACATTGAGAAGTTTTATGGCCCAGAAAATTACGGTACTTACAAAAACCTCTCTTTTTCTGTTGGTCAATAGGGGGTTCTTTGACGCCTGGTGGTCTTATTAGTTGACCATCTTTTACCAACAAATCAAAGATTTCGTCACACTTAGTGACGTCAAACGTATATGTTCTTTTAGGGAATTTATTGTTCTTCTCCGGTTCGACAGGATTCTTTCCATTCGACGAAGTTAACATTTTGCAAGAATATGGTGGACCTTGCTTTAATTCTGCCAGGTCAATTTCTTAGTCGTCGAAAACGACTGATTCGTCTTCATCGCAGTCATCTTCTTGGCATATTCCTACATAGGACACTCTTTCTTTTTTACTTTTGTTAGCCCTAAACTTCTCAGCTTTTAGCCTTTCGAGATGCCTTACCCTATCTGCTAAATGTGCCATATCTTTTAAGTATTGAGTATCCAGTTTCTTCCTTATGGAATACTCTAGACCTCCTGCAGCCATTTCGACCAGTTCTTGTTCTGGCACTTGCGTGAAACATCTTGCTTTTAGCAGTCTGAATTTGTTAAGGTTGTCATCTATAGGCTCTGAGAATTTTCTTTTAATGCTGGCTAATTCTTTCAGGCTTATTTTAGTTTGTCTCATGTAGAATTGTTCATGGAACAATCTCTCCAACTGAGTCCATGCATGTATGGAATTTGCTGGTAGGGATGTGAACCAAGTGAACACATTTTTCGTCAAAGAGCTTGGGAAATATTTCATCCTTAGATTTTCATTACGCGCTATTTCGCCCGCTTCAATCAAGTAATGCGATATGTGCTCTATGGTGGATTCACTAGTATCCCCTGAAAATTTTGTGAATTTGGGGATTTTCCACCTTGGAGGTAATTCTTATTGCAAAACATATTCCGATAGTGGGGAAGCGTAACTAGGCCTATGAAACCCCACGTTTACCCCATTTTGAGCCATTATTCTTTCGACCATGACTGCCAAATTGTTTTCGGCAGGTGGATTGTTATAACACATTCTCTGTTGTAAAATGTCATCAACGTCTTGACCTCTCTGAACTATCAACCTCCTAGGCTCTCGTTGGATAGGGACTTCGACACGAGGCTGTTCGACAACCTCTTCTTGGATTCTAAGATTTTCCTGAGGGTTGTTTAAAGGTCTCTGGTTTATTGTCGGTTCTTCTTCAACATTGATTACCGGATTCTGAATCACAGGTTCTCTATGTCGAATTTGAGGGATTCCAAAGAACTCAGCGATACGCATCATTTGCACTGCCAATATCTGATTCATTTGAGTAGTGTTTTGTATTAAAGGGTTAAATACTTCCCCCATTTGTTGCGTCAACCTATTGACCATCTCATGATTACTTTCGTCCATTTGTTGACGTATTGCTTGCGCAAAATTAGTTGTAATTGCTGGCATTTGGAATCCTGGTGGGGGTTGGTTTGGTCTACTTACATTCCCACCATGACCGGATCCTTGTAATGGTGAAGACATGTGAACCATGGCGTCAGAATACAAAGGTGTTGCATTATGTAAATTAGCCATCATTGAAGTTGGCATTCCATAAGGTTGTTCTCTTCCAAACATAGGTGTGGAAAAATTTGTTTGATACGGCCTAAAGTTATTTCCTCTAGGGGGAGGGGTTCCCATAGGCATCGAATGTCCTATATTGGAGGAACTAGGTGCATTATGAGAAAAAGACACCGCTGGTATCGATCCAGATGATGAGGGATTTCCCCCTTCTGAAACGTGGAGTGTTTCCATATTTCCCCCTGTCGACGGAATAGCATTGGAAACTGGAATTTCGTCAGGATTTACTGGCGGGATATCCATTTTTCTTACTCTAGTTCGCCTAGGTCATTCTACGCCAGTCACGACTAGTTTACCGCTTTGTAAAATCATACAACGTAATAAGTCTTTTTGGATTAAGAAGAATTCTTTTTAGTATTTTAGCACTGGTCCCAATGGGCGTGCCAATTTGTTCGCTGGTGATTTTTGCGAACAACCTCTGGTTTACCAATTCCTTGGAACTGGGTTACTTTCAGGACCAACCACACAAGTCCCAGGACACATGTGCTGAATTCTTGGGGTTTGTTTCTTAATATAAAAGTCTTACTAGTTTTTTTTAAGTTTTGTCGAACGATCTCTAATGAAATTGTTCTTGTTTATATTAAAGTAGGGATATGTTTGTATAATAAAACTAACAAAGAACTTGAAATTCGCATTAAAGGATTTCTGGAATGTAAATTTGCTTGAAAGTAAATTGCTTGAAAAATGACTGAAAGCATAAACTTGAACAAGGAATAAAGGAAATCTAAATTTTATAACTGAAAGATAAATGGTGTTTACACGTACATTTCCAGATAATTCTCTTTTCTCCTACACACAAGTATTAGAGTAACTTTTACTGGAATGTTGTACAAAATTTCACACACTTTAAACAAAGTAAATCTATCCTATTTATATACAAATAAAATAACCGTCGAATAACGGTCAATTCCTAAGAATTTGCCACTTGGCATTCTGCATGCTACTAATCTCTAGGAATCCTTCATGTATCTTCTACCAAGCGAGGCCATTATTTACATTAAAACCGCCCTTTAACTGGCGAAGCGACGTATCTTCTTATCACGTCGAATTCATTTGAAATTCAAATATAGTCATAAAGTCTCCTTCGTCGGATTCTTGCCTTCATATCCCTTGTCGAAAACACAAAAAGACTTCTTCATAGTGATGTGAAGGACTTTTAGCTGGCATCTCAACCGCTCCTTCGACAGACATCCGTTTGTTGTATCACAAACCAAATCATCACAAAACCTTCTCAAGATTCTGGACATGTTTGGAAGAAAGAGTGATCCTAATTTGTCGAATATCTTCACAGCTACGTGCATCATTGTTCAAAACACAATGAGATGAGAAGTGTTGATAAACTTCAATGTCAAATAATGGTGACTTGTGGAATAATAGTTGACGAAGCTACCAGCTGCTAAGGCTCTTATTTATTAAAAACCATTGTGTCGAAATTATGTGTATACAACCACATACATTGAGTCTAGTGGAATATCATTTGCATGAATTAGTTAATGGTTTTGCATAATGTTGATATGTGTGTTTGTATGAATAAATATTTTATTGATTGATTAGAAGTGGTGAATACCTGATGATGCTTATCTCTTATTTGTATTATTTTTCTCTTTTGTTGGTGTAAGTATCTCACCCCTTATGTTTGAATGTTACCTCTATGTGGGTAACGTGCAGGTTATCAGGAGTAGTAGGGTTTGTTGTTGGTGAAGTCGGTGTACTTCACATTAGAGGAGTTGACTCTGATACGTAACTTTGGGGAGTTGGGAACGATGATTTGAA
Source organism: Lathyrus aphaca (assembly GCA_963966055.1). Taxonomy (NCBI): domain Eukaryota; kingdom Viridiplantae; phylum Streptophyta; class Magnoliopsida; order Fabales; family Fabaceae; genus Lathyrus; species Lathyrus aphaca. Next base: position 267,339,131 of record OZ014519.1, read on the forward strand.
TTCTCATGTTTTAAGAAGTAAGAATATGTTTTTGTTGAACTTTTACGTTTATGTTCTTTGAAATTACCGATGCATGAACAATATTTATGTTACGTATCGTTTGAGCTATGTTTTGGAAGTAATGTAACACTTGAATTACGATTTTAATTTTGTTACTCTGATTTTTAATTGAAATTTTACGGGGAAATATTTGTGTGTTACATCCATGACATGTTATTTTACCAAAATTAGTGCCAACCTCAACTGGGCAGAAATAACAATCTCCCCCTTTGGCAAATTTTGGCTAAAACAACCACAAACTCCTCTTCTTTTCAAATCAAAGATTAGCAACAGAACACCTATCTTTTCTCTCCCCCTCAAAAGTCGGTGGTTAAAAGTGTTTAGAAGAGGTTAGTTAAGTCATTACTACTCCCCCATTTTAGCCATAATTGATAAAGAGAGAGAATACCAAGACCAGAGCCCTCTGGTCCAAAACAAATTATTAGAAACTACATACTGAATAATGTCCAAACATCATGTCTGACATTATTCAACCACATTCTCAAGTTGTTGTAAGCATATAGTTCCCCCCTCAATAACACATCATACATGGCCTTCAGTGTTACCCTTCATGAAAGTCACAACATACTTTTTTCATTTGCTAACAATGTAGATAAATCTTCCAAGGCCAACCGAGATGATGGAGGTGTGATTGCTTGGTACCTAATTTATGGTACCAATTATGTGAAGAATTACATACTTTGTGAAGTCAAACTTATTCAACATCATGTTTTGATGAAGACAACTAATATGCGTATTTATCAAATGATGAGAAAAAAACATCATGAAGAAATATTGCTATGGATCAATATTGCAACTTTATGAAGACTTGCATTGATCCTTATTCTTGGTGGGTTGTTGTTAGAAGTTTATAGGATAAGTCTTGGGATTAGGCTTGTATAAATATCTCACAATAGTGAAAATCTCTTACATGTGGTAAGGGGACTAGAGTACTTCCTCGAATTGTGAAGGGAACCAAGATAAATCATCGTGTTCTTTTACTTTCCGCACTTTATCATTTACACACTTAGAATTCATATGGAAGTAAAAATCGAAAAACTGGTAAAATCTTCGAAGAAATATTTAAAGCCTAATTCACCCCCTCTTAGGCGCATCTCTAAGTTACATACTTGGCACTAAGCTTTCCTGCTGACAACTTCTCTTTGACAGGCCAATTTTTAAGAGTATTGCAGGTGATCTCCTTACACATCTGATCATTAGTGTCTTCAAACTCTAGTTGAAGGTCTTCAGTTCGTCCAAGAAATTTGTTTATGACATTAGGTGAAAAGATCACTAACTTTCCTTTGACATAAACTTTTTTGTAGTCTTCACTTCCTTCATTATCACAATCTTTATGGATATTCACTACAAATTCCTTGACTAGCTTATCATAGCAAGAACCAAAATTAGTAACAATCTTCATCAGTCCAACACCCTCGATCAACTTCATAACATCCTTACAGTCTATGGCATTATTTCCCAATTCTCTTTCAAGAGCAATCCTTATGTCATAAACATACTGCCATCCTGCAGCATTTTCGATAGTGTGAAAAGATACATTGTCTAAAGGCTCCTTAGGAATATTAGAAGACTTCCTTTAGGTCTTTGAACATAGATGATGTTTTGAACATCTTCTTCAACATCATTGTCAGGTTCAGATGTAGCTCTTCTTTTCTTAGACATAATCTCAACTTTGCTTCATCCCTTAGAAGGGCCAACAACAACAGTCTTCTTTGAACTTCTCTCCGTACTCAAGACATTTTTTCGTATGTGTTTGAGTCTCTTGGCAACACTGAAATTGAGGCTCTTAGAAATGACCTTGTCATCTGAGGGCAATTCATCAACATTGATAGCATTATGACTCGTATTGTCCTTAGTAGAAAGTTTATTTGCAATGGACAATGTCTCAACTTCTTTTTCAGCATTCCTAGACTCAGACTCGGCAGTACCTTGAAGATTCATGGCAGAGTCTTCTTCCTCGGACTGAACATCTTGATCATCATCATAAACCTTTGTCTTTTCTGGTTCCAACTGAACCTTAGTACCAAGAGATCTTACATTCTCAGAAGCATTCTGATTTCTTTCTTCATTAAGAATCTCAACTACTCTTTTCGATATGCTCTTATTAGTCCTAGGGTTAGGAGAAGATTCAGAGGTTTTAGACACATGACCTGGAACAAGGGTTTTGGACCTTTTTTCTTCAAGTTTTCTAAGCTTTGATGTTCTTTGAGGAGGGCAAGAAATCATATTTAAAGGAACAACATCAATAGCTTCGTTAAAGGAGATTTTCCCAGATTGTGCCCTAGCCGATGAAGAACCAATGTCTCTTTTTGATGAATCCTTGATCGAATGATGATGTGACATCTTGAGAGGCTTCAGACGAGCACACAGAGGACTAAGTTAATAGGGTTGGAATAGATGCGTAAGGATGAATGTGAGGACAATTTAGATGAATCTGAAAAGACGTGTCCTTTATTACAACTGGATAAGAACAAAGTTCCCCCCTTATTCAAATTCAAACTTCACATCAAAAAACCATCAGTAGTGTCCTTGTCGAACTAACTCCCTAAAACTTAGAAAATCTTCTTAACTCCATCCAACGCATTCCTTCTTACAAAAGAGTGACTTCAACTAGATATTAATCCAAACTGCAACATTTTGTAGAAGTCTTTTATAACTTCATAGAAATTCACTTTCTTTTATTTATTCCATTAATCCCAACTAGGCGTCGAAATTAAGAACTAATCGTTAATATCTAAAATTAACAGAAATTAAAAAAAAAGTTAAAACAAATATTGTGTGTAGTATATAATGTTCAAGACTTAAGTTTTAAGATTACTGTGATAAAAAAAAAAAAGTATCTCGAGTTTAAATGTATATATTTAGGGAAAGCCATCCTCAATTAAATAAAGAATTTCCTACTCCATCCAAATAGTTTCGAGTTTAAGTACTGAGCAATTCATTATAGTTAATCCATTATTACATATCACTATGAAGTTATATATAGAAAATATAGAAAACCTTGTCTCATTAAATTCAGTTCTTTTCATAGCTATGAAGGAACATCAATCGCAGAGTTGCGAATTTGAACTGGCGATAGAGCACTATTTCATTTTTAAAGAATGAATTCTACTTGCTTAACTACTTTATTTTGTTTTTTATTTTAAATGAAGGATGTGAAATGAGAGAAAAATAATTTTAGACTATTAAATTTATAATTACTTTTGCTTTTATATTTGAAAATGGATGGAATAAAGATCTTGATTCTTGTAAGAGACTTTATTTTTAAGTTCCTTGCACAAGTTTACAACGTAACAATCACAATAACCGCATCTGCAACTGCATCCATCACTGCATCCCTAATTTAAATTCATAGTTTAGTATAGACATTTTCTATTTTTACAATCCAAAAATAAAAGAAAACCAAACACATAAAATTTAAAAGTTTCATAGTTATACCTCATCATCATCTTGAAAGTTTTCTATGAATTTGAGACAAGCATAATGCCTTGGGCTGCCGTCTCGATTATTTGAAAAATCCCTTGCCAAATCCTTGCCTTTTAGCCGGATTCTCTCATTTCAAAAACACATTTATCTAAATTCCTCTTCTTCAAACACATATACATGAATTTTGAAATTTTTAGAAAATAGGATATGAATAGGAAGAGGAACTTAGATAAATGGGTGTCTGAATAGGAAGAAGAATTCTGAATATTTTAGAGGAAGTGAAGACTATAGAATTAGTTTTAAGAGTGAAGAGTAAGGTTAGTTATATATACATATATATACATAGAGAAGTATGGTTGAAGGAAAGGGTAAGGTAACAGGGAATGTGTGAGTTGTGTGTGAGTCAGCTAGTTGCATATTTTTAAATGTTCTGTGATTGGTTATAAATGATTTGGAATGAGAAGAGGAAACAAGAGAGAAAATGTGGTTGTGTGTAGTAATGAGACACGTAAAGAGAAAACACTAGGCTCAAAACCAACCGACCATGTTATCAAAATATCTTTTTTGTTTTATTCTTTGAACGCATCTAATCAAAATATCTACACTATTCACTATTATTGCTTTGTAGAATGTGCTCTTTTTTTTTTCTTTCTTTTCATCCATTTTTTATATTAAGTAAAACATTCTTTTATATATATATATATATATATATATATATATATATATATATATATATATATATATATATATATATATATATATATATATATATATATATATAAAGGCGATTATTAAATTTTTCCTATAATTTATTTTCTAGATTTCACTTGTCACATGAAAATTCTATCATTTTTGTAACTTCAGTATTTCTAGATTGGTATTAATTTTCTAAAACAAATATAGCAACAATGTGTATTTATAGGATCTTTGCAAAATAAATAAAAACCATTAAGGAAGGAATCCTTTTGTCCGCCCAAACATGTTGCGTTGAAGTATTTTCAACATCTAGAACAACATGTCGAAGAAGATGTCAAGACAGTTCATTTGACATCATGAACTGCTGAAGGTGGATTGAAGTTTCTGTTTTGGTTTCAACAGAAACAAAATATTTAGAAGATTTGAAGCAATCCAAGTGGCGTTGTTTTAAAAGTTCTTGAAGACTCAAATTTACACTGAAGACAAAATCAAATATTGAAAAATATAGAGTTTCTATATTTAGAGATATTTTAGGGAGTTGTTGATTTGAAGATCTTTTTATATTGTAGCAGTTTTTTCTGCATATTTGTAGCAGCTGATATGCTGTATTTTTTAGGCCCAAATCCAGTTGGGAATATGTTATAAAAAGATACCTTGTAACCTAGGTTTAGTAACAAACCAACCGAAAATGTAATAGACATATCATTAAGGTTGTGTTCTTGTGGCAGCCGTGCGCAACAAGGAACAATGTTGTGGTTGTTTTGTTTGTGAGTCTCAAAACTTTTAAGCAAGATATGTTATATTCTTAACTAAAGTTGTGCAGCAAGGTTGAGATGTTGTCATGGAAGTGTGACTTCTGGTTTGAGTTGTTGTGTAGGTAGAAAGCCGTAAATATCAACAACTGAATGTTGGGACTATGAGACATCATTGAGGTAATTGGAGGTGAGGATGGATTTCTCATAATCAGGAGTTCCTAAGTAGAAGTTGCACATGTATTGATTAAGTGAGAAGATTGTAAATTGTAGGTGTTTGCTGAGAAATCTTTGAATTTATACTACATAATGAATTTCCTTCCTGGCTTGGTAGCCCCCAGAGTAGATGAGTTTGCATCGAACTAGATTAATAATTTGAATGAGTCATTTACAGCTTTTCGGTTTTATTTTATGCAGTATATGTGCTGAATGTCATATCAGATGTTTAAACATCCTGAAGAATGTTTGAATCTGATATATCAGAATTTAAAAGGGTTGTTGTTTGTGCCTTGCCATGTTTATATGTAACAGATAAGATGTTTCAACATCATATTCGACATCTGAGTCTGTCATACCAGAATTTCAATTGGTATCAGAGAAGGCATCTTAGTCTGTTTCTGGATGAGATCCAAGGGGGATACCTTTTGGTTCATGGTCAAAGTAGAAGTGTTCTACTGAAAAGCTCTTTGTTGTGTAAATGGTCCCTGGAAGTGGAGGATGGAATATTCTATTGTGGTAGCATGGTGGTGTGCTACTGATGTAACATGTTTGATTTATTTTCAAACCTATGGTTATTGGTGTAACCTAGGGATATTGCAAGGGCTAATTTGTGATACTTGAAGCTTCTGAGGATTTTGTATTTGCTGCTTATCTATCTGATAACTCCTTATGTTTGAGAATGTTTCTCTTCTCTGGATATATATCCTATGGTGTTGGGGATATATGTCTATCTGCTTCTGTCAACTGTGCTAATGATACTTGAAGACTCTTTTTTAAGTCCACTCAAGGAACTGTATAAAGTAGTGGTTGTTTAGAGATCTGAAGACTGTTTTAAACAAACATATCTATTTTCTGTAGATCTCTTTGTGTGATCCTTGGAATGATGTCTTATCCTTTCATAGAACATCACATCAGAATTAGGCATGATTCTGCTGTCTAAGTGTTGGCTGTATAGATGCTTGGGTGTTAAACTATTGTGATCATATCACACATGTTTGGAACCTACTCCTGATCTGGAAGAGGAGACATATGTATGGTGTGTCTAAGAAGGTTTTGGCCCTGGAACTTCTCTTAAATTTATGTGTTGATAAAGGTGTGATCAATATGTATTGTTCTCCTAAGGACAATTTATTTCTGGTCCTTAATGTAGGAGTGAAGTAACTGAGCTTCAAGGAGTATTATTTAGAGAGACTCCTTGTATATGAAGGCCAAGCTTTGTCAACTAGTGGAGTTAACTGATGTGGATATAGCTTATCAGTTGCTATATTGAGTATGAAGACATCTTAAATCAGACAGTCTGAATACTGAGTCTGAAGGAGAAGTCTGTTGAATTGTTCCAGCTACTACATTGGTTTGTGTTTTGGTCTGATAGCTTGATCAACTACTGATGGTTGATTCCCCTGTTCTCACCTACATGTGTTTGTGTGGGGGTGTATGTGACTGATATTGATGTCTGAAATAATTTTAGAATATCATCTCAGAAAGTGTCAGATATCTGTAGAAGAAGAAGTCAGATTACATGTCATACCTTGTGTAAGAAGGTAATCTTATCTGACCAATAGTAAATACCTTGACGGGAGACTTGGTATTTATCTATTATTTATGTGATGCATAAAGGTGGATACTTTGACATGAGACTTAGTATTTATCTTAGAAGCATGCATATCTGTAGTCTGAATCTTATGGTTCAGAAAGTGTATTGAGTAACTAATGCTCATCTTCAAAAAGAGCTTTGGTTGTTCATGAAAAGGGGAACTAAGAAGTGTTATTTGTGGTCTATGGATGCAAGAATGCAGATTGTTGTTTGGAAGGTGCAACAGGATTTTTGTTTTTCCCATGACAAGAAAGGTGTGTATTATCATGAAGTTATAATTGACAAAATCATCTGGACTTTGTGAATATTGCTTTACTCAAGGAGAAGTGTCATCCTTGGTATAGTTGCAAGGTGAAGTTCTAAACTATTCCTTCTGAAGATTCAGACAGTGGAAGGTTTGAAGACATTGGAGAAATAATGGGAGTTTCTTAACAATATGTGATATTGATAGGAATTACTGCAGAATCAACAGAATGGAGGTTGTCTACTCAAACTTGATTTATGAATCAAGTCTATAAGAGCATGGAATTCTTATTCTGTTGAGGGATGAGGTTCTTTCAGGTGGCAGAAGAAAGAGCTGAATTTAACAACTGGATGTTCAAACATCTAGTTCAACATCAGAATCTCAGTTGGTGGAGTGATACATCAATTAAAGATAGGATGATTTACAACAAAAGTAGATCAGAGTATTTTTGTGAGAATTCTGACAAACGTGAAGAAGACAAAGTGTGGAAATTGGCTTTTCCATATGAGGATTCATAAATGAGGTGATCAAACTGTGGAAATTGGTTGATCTCTATAGTGGATTCGAAGAATTAAGATAATCAGAGTGTGGCAGCTGGTTGGTAAGTTGCTCTTGGGAAGAAGAGTGATGAGTTGAAGACCCAAGGAGATTTGTTCTTCTTGAAGGTGGATGGGAGTTTATCTCTCTTTATGGATTTCTGATTCAAGCTGGTGGCACAGTGTTGGTGAAGATTTTCAGTTCATGGATTACTATGTTATAGTAAGTCCAGTTGGTGGAGCACATCAAGATTCTTAGTAATAAGGTCTTGGTGTTTAGAATATGTTATAACTGGTGTTAGGACATTATCTGGGGTGTTTTTCTACATTGTTTCTATGTTTATCCTACCTAATCATATGGGAGAATGATGAAGTAGATGATATGTCTGGAAGAAACATGTAGAGTAGACTGAAGTAGATCAGGTATTGATTGGTTGGAAGTCTATCTGTGGTCATCCATTCTAATGTCAGAACTAGTTTGGATGTGTTTTATCTGGATTGTATGGCCTTTGGTGTGTGAAGGCTTAATGTCAGAACCTGCGTGCTAGAAGATGTTCAGTTTGTGTAGTTTGTGGTAACAACAAACCAAGAAGGGATCAGGTGTGTTTTGGTATAAGAAGTGAATGTGTTTAATTGGGAATTGAACAAAGGGTGAGCTATTGAAGACATGAAGATGCGTCTTATGTTTTCCTTTCATCAAATGCATAGAAGCATGTAGTATCCTTGATAGGGGGAGTGTGTTACAATTTTGTGTAGCTGGTTTTGTGAAGTTAAGGGGGAGTAATACCTTAACCAAGTTCTGTGATGTTCCACATCATGTTGTGACATGTGCAACTAAGTATGGGATTTCTTTTGATAACTTTTATTACTTAGTTGTGGTGTGTATGTGATCTAGATAAGGAGTGTCATGTGTGTCCAAAAGGCTAATCAAATAAAGCTGCTTTCTGTAGTGTATTTTGGATTCCGAGGAGGTATGGACAATGTTGTAGTGGGGTGTTAGACCATGTTTCAGAACATGTGAGTTGAGGATGACCAGGATTGTTGTGTGGATGGTACAGGTGTGAAACGCGTGCGTATTCAAAAGCTTATTTTGGCTAGTTCACTTTATTGGGTGGAAAAGCTTTTGCGCCTAAAATAACGAGTCTTGACTAAGAATGCGTCTGTCTTTCAAGGCACCATCATTACTTTCAAGGTTAGCTTGTGCTATTTATAGAGAAAAAAATTTCTCCTTCAGACAATGTGTCTTTTTCATTCTTCTTCCTTTTGATGGGGTTCTTGTGCTTCTGGGAGAACAATGCATGGGTTTGGCACTGTGTGGGTTATTTTTTTTCTTCTAATTTTTGCCTAAAAAGGGGGAGAGAAAGTCTAGTGTTGTGATGGGTTTGGAGTTTGTGTTCCAATGTCTGTATTGGATGTGTTCAATGTGTGTGCCATGTGTGGAGGCCAGGATGTCAAGATGGAAGCTATAGCTTAGTCCTTGTGACTTGTATCCTGAGTTGTGAACACAATTGTGACTTGTGTTTTGAGTTGCATAAGAGAATGAATGCCTTGTTCTCGTATGCTACATTAACCTCTCTGAAGGAATGAGTCTCTCAGAGTTCGGGAGGTATTTCCCGAAGATCAGGAGGTATTTTTTCAAAATGGAAAGGAGGTAGAAATGGATCAGTTTGGTCAATGAATCCAGGACTTTCTACTCCTTGTTCGCCACTGAGGAAGTTGTCAAGCAACATGTCCTAACATGATCAAGAATTGGTTGCTGGTGTCTTTTTGGTTTTTTTTTCTTGCTGCTGAAGATTAATGTAATTTTTTTGTAATTTGTTTTAGCCAAAATTTTCCAAAGGGGAGATTGTAAGTTCTGTATTTTTAGATTGACATTAATTCTGTAAAACAAATATAGCAACAATGTGTATGTACAGGATCTTTGCAAAACAAAGAAAATATTAAGCAAGGAATCCTTTTGTGCGCCCAAACATATTGTGTTGAAGTGTTTTCAACATCTGAAACAACATGTTGAAAAAGATGTCAAGACAGTTCATTCAAAATCATGAACTGTTGAAGATGGATTGAAGTTTCTGTTTTGGTTTCAACAGAAACAAAATATTTAGAAGATTGAAGCAATCCAAGTGGCGTTGTTTTAAAAGATCTTGAAGATTCAAATTTACACTGAAGACAAAATCAAATATTGAAAAATATAGAGTTTATATATTTAGAGATATTTTAGAGAGTTGTTGATTTGAAGATCGTTTTATATTGTAGCAGTTTTTTCTGCATATTTGTAGCAGCTGATATGCTGTATTTTTTAGGCCCAAATCTAGTTGGGAATAAGTTATAAAAAGAAACCTTGTAAACTAGATTTAGTAACCAACCAACCGAAAATGTAATAGACATATCATTAGGGTTGTGTTCTTATGGCAGCCGTGCACAACAAGGAACAATGTTGTGGCTATTTTGTTTATGAGTCTAGAAGCTTTTAAGCAAGAGATGTTATGTTCTTACCTGAAGCTGTGAAGCAAGGTTGAGATGTTGTCATGGAAGTGTGACTTCTGGTTTGAATTGTTGTGTAGGTAGAGAGCCGTCAATATCAGCAACTGAATGTTGGGACTATGAGACATCATTGATGTGATTGGAAGTGAGGATGATTTTCTCATATTTAGGAGTTCCTAAGTAGAAGTTGCACATGTAATGATTAAGTGAGAAGACTGTAAATTGTAGGTGTTTGCTGAGAAGTCTTTGAATTGATACTACATAGTGGATTTCCTTTCTGGCTTGATAGCCCCTGGAGTGGATGAGTTTGCATCGAACTGGGTTAATAATTTGAATATGTCATTTACAACTTTTCTGTTTTATTTTATGCAGTATGTGTGCTGAATGTCATATCAGATGTTTAAACATCCTAAAGAATGTTTGAATCTGATATCAGAATTTAAAAGTGCTGTTGTTTGTGCCTTGCCATGTTTATATGTAACAAATAAGATGTCTCAACATCTTATTCGACATCTGAGTCTGTCATACCAGAATTTCAATTTTAAACTCTAAGAATTTGACTGAACAAAATTGTCGATGGATTGAGTGAGTTTACTTTTTTATTTTTTAATACCTGTTATGCTAATGTGGTTTTTTTAATTTTTATTTTGAATTATTTTAAATTTCACGTTAGTATATTATTTAATATTTTTTAAAATTTGGATATATTAAAATTTAATAAACCAGATTTTTACACTTAATAAATCCAAGACACTTCAAATAATAGCTCAATCATGGGGTTTAACCATTGAACTACATGTTTCTTTTGTTAAATATTTCTTACAAATATATTTATAAAAATATTTATTACATACTTAGATTCAATATTAGAAAAAAATATATTTAATTATTTCAATTCTCTATGTCTTTCACTTACATTTTTATTTTACAAATTATATATTTAATAGTATTAATTTATTATTTCAATATTTATTTATACATAAGAAGTTATTTATTTCAAATTAAATAAATCAAAATCAACAAAATATGTGAATTTTATTTGAAGATTTAGTATCAATATGTATCAAGTATTATTAATAACTCAAAAATAATCATAAAATGTATGAATAAATATATTCAACATGTGAGTTATATCATCAAATAAAATTAATACATAATACAATTTGAATAATATATTTACAAGTTCATGTATTAAAATTTAAATTTATATGAAATAATGTATTAAAATTTTAAAATAAAATTATTATATTATTAAAATTAAATTTGAAATATAAAAATGTATGAACTACAAAACATTATTTATAAATTTTAAATACAATTTCATACAAATAAAAAGACATAAGATTCTTTTTAGACATATATCTAACCCCGTGTTTCATTTTGATCCCTTAATTTTAAAAAAGTTCATATTAATCCATTAACTCTTTAAAATGTTTCAAATTAATCTTTTTTTGTTTTATTAGCGGAGAACTTAGCGATTGATTTTTGATTTTTTCACATCGCTATTAAGACAAAAATGACTAATATGAAATATTTTAAAGAGTTAAGGGATCAATATGGCCTTTTTTTTAAGTTAAGTAATCAAAATAAATCTTGAGATTAAGATAAAAGACTAAAAAGGATATTAAACCAAATTAAAATTATAAGAGACATTATTTTAAATTTATAAATTAAAATTTAAAATAAGAATATACATAAATAATTTACTTAACACATCCAAATCTAATAAAATACTATTAAAATGTGTTTGAACTTAAAAAATATTATTTTTTTGTGATTTGTGATATAATAGGATTTTTCATACCAACCAAATATTTTTACAAGTTAATATAGAGTATAAATAAACACATATTTTGTTCATTTTGATATATTAATATAATTCTTCATTTTCTGAATAACGTGTTTTCATATTTAATCACATTTCATAACAAATTATAAGTAATTTTTGAAAACATTCAAAATAAAATACATACATTTAATTAATTTACTAATATTAAATTTAAGTAATATTTAAATATCTTTGAATAATATAATTAATAGTATTTAAATATATTTGAATGGTATTAAAAAATAATATTTAAACTGACATTTTTTAATTTAAACACATTTTAATAGTATTTAAATATGTTTAGATGTGTTTAAAAAAATATTCATATATATATATATATATATATATATATATATATATATATATATATATATATATATATATATATATATATATATATATGAAGAGTTTATAAAAAATGTATATTGATAGTTCTATTGAAAGAAAAGGGAGTCTGAGGTATGGTAGGAGGTCAGAAAGAAAACAAAGAGTTTAAGGATTTAATTGAAGAGTTGTGATTGATAAATGTGCCTTGTTTTGGGAATAAATTCACATGGTTTAGTGGGGATGAAAACTCTATCAGTAGGATTTATTGATTCCTTTTGTCTAGTAAGTTTATTGATAGATGAGGAGTGGCGAGACAATCTATAGGTTTAAGAGATATTTCTGACTATTTCCTCATTTAGATTAAAGTCAATGAATTTAACTAGGGCCCTAAACCTTGTAAGATAAACACTGTTGGTTTGATAATAAGGAGCTTTTAAAGTCTGTGGAGAAGGAATGGACTGAATTTAAAGTGGAAGGGAGAAGTAATTTTGTGATGAAAGAAAAATAAAAGATTTTAAGATGGAGACTTAATTGGTTGAATAAGAAGGTTTTTGGATGACTTAATTTGAAGATAGAAGAGGTGATAAACAAATTGAATGAAATGGATGGGCTTTTAGTAGGTTGAATGAAGTTGTAACACCCCAAATTTGCCCTCTTCATTTTAAGCATCATATCATATCATATTCATCATGAACATACCATATTTTTAGCATCCTAGCATGGAAAGATGAGGCATAACATTTCTCATGACCTATCATTAGGCATATGATCATCTGTGGAGGTTCTTGAGGCATCACAAGCCATGACAAGGGGCCCAATGGTTTTGTACAAGTCCTATGAGGGGTCTAAATTGCATTTACAAGCTCAAGTTCATTTGCAAAAGCTCAGAAGGTTGGAAGATCATCAAGGATTCCAGGCTAGGGCAAAGCTCCTACACAATGGTCCTAAACTAGGGTTTGAGATTCAAGCATGAAAAACTCACAACTTTGGCCATTTCATTTGGGCAAAGTCTTTCATATGTCAAGAGGATCCTAGTTACCAATTTTGGTGAGAAAATTCCTTGTGGAAGTCAGGAAATTCTTCAGTTGCTTGTAGATGAAGAAACTGGTCAACTGTGCCTTTAAAAAGTCAACTGTGTAATTTCAAGGGGTCCAATCCATTTTTTCTAGCCAAGGGATGTTCTTACAATGTTATAAGAGGTTTGGCAAGTTCAAAGATCAAGAATCATGAAGTTTTGAGGGTTTTTGCAAAATTGGTACAAAGTTGGTTTTGAGAAAATGCCATTTTTGGCAACTTTTGCCCTAAAATTCAAATGATCATAACTTAATCAAAAAATCTTCAAATGGACCAAAGTCAAACATGAAAGTTGGAGATTAAGGCCTCCCATTTTCAAAAAGTACAAGTACTTTTTCATAGCATGTGTGGTTAGGGATATATGGCCCTCGAAAATTTCACAAAATTAGGGCAAAAAGTAAAATTTCATGCATGCACCAAAAGCCAAAAGTCATAAAGCTTGATTTTAAGGGTTGGTATGGATCAAATAAGTTTGCAACATTAAAATGCATTGCAAATGGATCATTTTGCTCAAGGGAATGCACCAAATTCGTGCACAACAAGAATGTCATTCCAAAAGTGTAAAAAATGCATGAACATGAAAATAGTGTGATACTTTGATCTAATGGCCAGGATTTTGTTTGTTTGAGATTAAGGGATCAGATTAGAGTGCACATGGACAAGAGGCCAAGGAAAGCATGAGGATTACATAATATCACACCAAAATTGCAAAATTTGCAAAATCACCAAAACTTGTGATCTACACGTGCAAATCATCTCATCTTTTCAGCATTAGGTCATAGCATAATATAAAACCAAATTAGGGTTTTAGAAGGCTCAGTTCTCTCTCATTCTTCAGCTTCCAAGTTTTTGCATAACTTGCATTTTCTCTCAAATCTCCTCACACAATAGCTCTCTCCAAAAACAAATTGTAGATCCTTGATCCTTGGAAGCTCAGGATCATTAATCTCACCATTGTTCAAGCTATCTCTCAAGAATCACAACCTTGCCATTTCAGGGTAGTTGCTTGCAAAGCTCAAGATCCAGCAAGATTCAAGGATCTAGTTGCATTTATTTTGCAACTAGAGAGCATTTGGATTGATTTGGCTTCATCATCTGGACTTCTAGCAAACTCTCTCAAGATCTGCAAGTTCAGGTAACATTCAAATCTTCAGATCTGAAAATGAAATTGATTGTGTGCATTATAATCCTCTTGCTTCACTGATCATTCTGCTGGTCTTGGTTTCAAAATTGGTGCAATATTGAGTTAGATATTTGAATTTGAACTTTCATGGTCATAATTTTTTTTGCTCGATCTGTGAGATTCTTTGACCCAATGAACTTTTCAATGCCATTTTTGAAATCAGAGCACCTCAATTACCCAATATGGAGGTCTTTGTTCATTTTAATTGTTGTTTATTCATGCTGTGTGACTTCCGGTGCCTGAGCCCTAGCTCCGGTCACCGGAATCTGGAAATATTTGATTAGGGTTTTGTGAGGTTGAAGAAGACTTGTGAGCCCTCAGATCTGTCCTCCCACCACTCAGGATCTTGCCACTTCCTTTAATGAACACCATCCCCTTCACGTGACTTTTCTTTTCTTTTTTTGTTTCTGAATGTGCTTCATGTTATGCACCCCATGGTAACGTATGTGTGCCTTAGCCTCTGGACCAATGGTAACGCCACGTCAATTAATGAGGCTGTCCATAAGATGCGTTGGTTCAATCCTCTGGTCTTCGTTTTTTCCATTTATTTTGTGATTTTCCACCCTATTTCTTGTATTCCAGCGCAGATTGGATGGGCTCAACATTCTATTCGCACCCCCTACTATCTGGGCCCAATTTATTTGAACTATAGTTCTTCCTTTCCACACCTCCCAGCCTCTCATTCATTTTATTTCTTTTTCTTTTATTTTCTTTTAACATCATTTTGGTTTCTAATTTTTTAAAATACTTCCAATCATCAAAAAATTCCAAATTAATTCATGAGTGTCCAATTGAGTTTTCTCTAATTTTCTATATTTTTGTTTTTCATTTATTTTCATTATCCATGTGTCAATTAATTGTGCATCATGATTAATTCTTTTTAAGTCCTTCTTGAGCACCCTGTCTTGTTCAATTTCCCTAGGGTTCATCTTTTTGAGTTTGGTGTTGATTCTTTTTGCTCTGGATTCCTAAGGTGATGTACTTCATGTGTGATTTTTGTCCTGATTTTTAGAAATTTATTCATTGGGTTTTGGTTCTTGACTTGTGAAGGAAGTTTCTTAACCCTAGTTCATGTTTAAGCTTTCTTTTGACCCATCTAGCTTCTGAATTTCTCCAAATCCTTTTGGTTCATTGTTATATCATGTTTGAGGATCATTTGTCCTAAGTTGTGGAATTTTTAGATTTATTGTTGATTTGATTTGAATTTTGTTTCTTAGCTTGTCCCATTTTGCTTCTTTGTGATCATTAGCTCTCTCATTAGCTTAGAAGGGCACTTGTGCCAACTTCTTCTTCTCATTTGGGGACTCTTTGGGGTATGGGTACCTTTATGATCTTAGGTTAGGGTTTGTGTCTTGGAAATTTTTGTGTTTGGCTTACCTTTTAAGTTCTTTCTTTCTTAAGTGTATTCACCTCACTTATTTGCTCCTTTTCATTTCATAATGTGTTTGTTTGGTCATGTGCTTCTCTTCTCTTCATCTCTTTTGCTTCTTAGGAATTTCTTTAACTTGTTTTGGTTCTGGTCTTGGGCTTTGAGTTCTTGTTTTGTGCATTGTTACTTTGCATCTTCTTAAGTGTGCATTTGTTTGCCATGTGTTTCATGTTGCATCAATTTGCTTGCATGCTTCTTTTCTCATTCTTGTAACTTGCATTTGCATTGAGCATTTGTATATATGACTTCACTTCTGTTTCTATGATGTTGGCATGTCTTTGAGTTCATTTCATTTCACTTGTATGTTTATGTTGCTAACCTTTCAGGGGCTATGGTAAGTGAGAGGTGTGGAAGTGATTCCCACATCTCCAAATCTCATCTTTCCTCTTCTTATTCTTATTTGTACTAACCCTTTTCTTGTTGGGCTTAGGCCTTACTCATCTCTTCTTCTTCTTCTTATTCTTCTTCTTCTTCTTCTTCTTCTCTTCTTCTTTCTTTCTTCTTTAGGATAGTAAACCACACTAACCTTAGGATATCCATGCATGACAACACTTAGGATTCTTTAGTCCCCCATTAGACTTTTGCCTTTGTGATCCTTTGGTTCTTCTTCTCTTCTCATCTCATAACCTTAAAGAAAACATCTTAATAAAGTTTGAAGTGATACCTTGAGCAATAGCCTTATCCCATGAGGTACTTGTAGTCTTCCCATCTTGGGATAGTACAAGCTTACCTTGTGATGCACAAGCCTGATCAAGGTATCATCTTCACCAAGAAAAGTATAAAAAACACTTCTTCATTGTAAATACCAAAAACACTTAATAAGTTAATGAGTTAGTGAGCTTAGGCCCTAATCTTTGGTTTCAAGTTTTGGGGATCTTCTCCTTACTTGAGTGTGCTTGTTCTATTATTCCATCTTGGAATGTAGTGACAAGTGCACATTCCATGGAAAAGAGCTTGAGTTCACTTCCTTGTGACACACTCCTAAAAGCTTCTTAAAAAACACAAACAAACAATGAGCGTCTTTCCTTCTGGAATTCTTTTCTCATCTCCTTCGCTCCGTACGCGAACTTGCTCCTACTTGTCACTTTGCAAGACGGTTACGCACTCGTCGTCCGAGTCTGCAACACCTGAGCAATGGCATAGGCAGTTCAAGCCTTAATTCACAAGCAATTTCTTTTCTACCCCTAGTTAGGGGAACTACGTCGTCTCTGATCCTCATTGTCCTGATGAGGTACGTAGGCAGCGGGGTAGGGCCCGTTCGAGCACAATCTTTATTTTCCCTACATTTTTTCCTTTTCATTTCTTATTCAGTTCATGTCTCAGATTTCTTTTCCAGTTTTGTTTCATTTTCTTTGCAGCAGCTTTCACCCCTCACCCATTGAAACAGTTTCTTTGCAAGCGGGGATCCCATCGGGTACGGCGAACGATCTGGGTGCTAATACCTTCCCAGGTCGTAACCGACTCCCGAACTCAGTCTCTTTGGTTCACAGGACCCATGTCCTTCCTTTTCTTTTCTTCTGGTTTGTGCAACATTACCATTCCCGTTCCTTCGGGATAAAAATGCCTGGCTGGCGACTCTATTCTTTTCCGCGCCACTTTCGCGTTTCAGGATGGAAATCCGGGGAGCGACAGAAGTGGATGGGCTTTTTGTAGGTTGTTAGAAGGATTAAATTGAGTAGTTAGCTTCTAGGAGGGACATGGCTTTTGTTTCAATGTATAAAAATATCTACCTAAAAGAAAGTCTTTTGCTTCAAAAATCTAGGCTAAATTAGATTAGAGAGGAAGATATTAATAGTAAATATTTCCATAGTGTTCCGAAGGGTAGTGTATATATCAAAAAGTAAGATGTGTGTGTCACTCATGTAAAGGAAATGGATGCTTAAAGGTCTTAGTATGTATATTACACTTTATGGTTGTTAGGGCTTGCCCACGGTGGCGAGAAGCCATATATGGTGGTATTTTGTGATGGTTTAATGGACATGCTTATGTGATGTGAGAGGCCTTGTATATATGTGTTGGCTGCTCGTGTGGAAGTGTGTGTAGGGTGTGATATGTAGTAATTAAGATTCATCCTCTCTCTATTGAGGGAGAGGTATTTATAGATACTTTGGGCATATGGTTTCCATGGGAAATGTCACCTCCCACCTAGTCAATGGTGGACCATTGAATCCCTAGTTTAAAGGAGGATGTGGAACACTTTTTGACCATAACTTCCTTCTTCCCTAGAAATGTCTTATCACACGCTTACCATTAGTATATGTAGGTGTGAGAAAAACACAAGAAATGGGGGTTTGAATTGAATTTTGACTCTTGTTAACTTTTTCTTCTTTATCGTTGTTTGCGGTACAAGCATAAGTAAATAAAGTAAAGCATAGACAAGAGAAAGAGACACACGATGTATCTTGGTTCACTTGAAAAACTCAAGCTAATTCAGTCCATCCCTCAAGGTGATTTTCCTTAGCCAATGACTTATAACCAAACTGATTACAAGGTACAACACTACTTGTGACTAACTGCATAACCAACTGATGTGAATTACAATATTGTACAACCAGCTGATTCAACTTCCTTATGTGGCTACCAGTCGTGACTAACTGCACAACAACCATGCGACTTCCCTGTGCGGCTACCTGTCGTGACTAACTACGTAACAACCGTTACGACTTCAAGGCACCAAGACACCAAGTCCTGAGCAGCACCAAGATACATTGTTCTGAGCCTCCTAAATATTTTGACCTTCACTCGGTCCTTTTGGGATTACAAACATTATGTTTGTAAGTGGGTACTGTTTTGTCGCTCCTTGGATTTCCATCCTGGTACAAGCGCAAAAGTGGCGCGAAAAAGGGTAGAGTTGCCAGCCATGCATTTTTATCCCGAAGGAACCATGGAAAGAGAAGGAAGGACACAGGTCCTGCAAACCAAATAAACTGGGTTCGGGAGTCGGTTACAACCTGGGAATGTATTAGCACCCCAGATCATCCGTCGTACCCGAAGGGATCCACGCTTGCAAAGAAACTATTTCAAAGGGTGAAGAAATGAAAGCTGCTGCAAAAAGAAAGACTGAAATTGGATAAGAAGAGAAAAGAAAGGGGGAAAATGTAGGAAAAATAAAAGAGTGCTTGAACGGGCCCTACCCCGCTGCCTACGTACCTCACCTGGACATGAGGATCAATGTCGTCGTAGTTCCCCTAACTAGGGGTGGAAAAATTTCTTTTGAATTGACGCTTGAACTGCCTATGTCAATGCTCAAGTGTTGTAGGTTCGTCTGGCATGAGTGCGTTACCGTCTTGCAAAGAGATAAGTAGGAGAAAGTTCGTACGTAAGGAGTGAGTGAGATGAGAAAAGAAGCCCCGAAGGAGAGACGTTTATTATTTGTCCAGTGTTTTTTGGAGTTTTTTATGAGTGTGGCACAAGGAAGTGAAGGCAAATCATTTACTAAGGAATGTGTCCTTATTACCACATCCCTAAACAGAATAATTAACAAGTCCACCAAGAATGAAGAAGACCCTCAAACTTGTTTCCTAAGATTGGGGTTTAAATTCACTAACTTGTTGAAACTATTAAGTGTTTTGTGGATTAAAATGAAGAAATGTTTTTTATGCTTTTCTTTGAGGAGGTATCCTCATGATTGAACTTGTGCATCATAGATACACTTATGCCACCACCAAGACGGGTTGAATAAGAGTATCCATGGAATAATGTCATAACACAAGAGACCATTTCAACCTTTATTAAAGTTTTTTTTAATGTTTTTGTATGAATATGAGAAGAGAAGAGAACCAAAGGAGCAAAAGGTAAACAACTAAGGGAATCTAACCATCCAAGAAGTTATCATGCAAAAGGTTGGTCCTAGGTTAGTGAGGTTTGAAGTCTATCCTAAAGAAAAAGAAGGAAAGAAGAAGGAAGAAGAAAGGAGAATGAGATTAAACTTACTTCTCTTGAAGAAGTTAAGTTGAACTCAAAAGGGGAAAAAGAGAAGTGAAATGATGGCCTAAAGCACATATCAAAGACAAATAAAATAAATTAAAGAAAATTTAAGGGAAGAAGTTGTGTGTGAGGTTCCCTCCCACACACATTTCTTATCAAAAAATCTCCTGCAAATGTTAGAAGTATTCACAAATGGAGAAAGAAGTCTAAGTATGCACAAGACAATTAAGGAACAACATTAAAGAAAACCAAAGCATCTAAGTCAGAACCTAATGGCCAAGGATGACCTCTAACATTAGTCATGAAAAGCTAAACAAAGAAGAAATGAGAAATCTCTCAAAGGCATAAGTGAAACACCTAAGAAGAAAGAAAGATGAGAACATCACAATCATACAAGAAAAATAAGGATCAATCACCTTAAAGTCAGAACTAAAACAAGTGGAATAGAAGCATAAGATCGAAGCATCATCATCACTAGAAACATAAAAGTTCAAACAAGAACACATAGAAGAAACATGGATAAGTTTGAAGTGTCGTGGGCAATCATACAAGTGTGAGACTTAATGTATAAGCAAATCAAAGCAAACCAAAGTGAAATCATCATACAAGGACCAGGGACATGCTAATATGGTAAAAAGTCCTAAAACAAACCCTAGGAGTTTGCACAAGTGCCCTCCTATCCTAATGATCAAGCAACAGTCAAGGAAACACCCAAAATAGATCATGTTTAATACAAAATCCTCATAGAATGGAAACCAACTTCTAAAATTCCACAAGTAAGCACAAAAACTCTTTAAAAATATAAAATAAACATACCAAATCCATAAGACACAAATCAGAAGCAAACTATGTCAAATAATTGCTCAAAGTCAAATTAGGGTTTAGAACCTTCATCACAAAGAAACATGGAAAAAGGAAAGAAAATAACTTCTAAAAATCATAAATAAAATCTCAAATGATCTACAACAAGTCAAGAATCAATATCAAAAAGAATCAAGTTAATACCTATTTCTATGCTCAAGTTATAAAATCAACAAGGCAGATCATGCAACAAAGGAATTAAAATAAAGAAATAAAAGTCAACAATTAATTCAGCAAGGAAAAATAATGAAAAATAAAAATAAAAATCATATAAAATTAAAGGAAATTAAAAGGAACATCTATGATTTTTCTCAAGATTTTTGGATATGTCTTTCTAATTTTAAAAATTAGAAACCAAATAGAAAATGAAATAGAAGAATAAGAACAAAATAAAATGGACATGGTGTAAATAGCAAAAGAAACCGTTCAAAAGTTATTGGGCTCACAACAAGGGGTGCGCTTATCAGTTTAAGTTCGGGTCCAAATGCGCTGGGTTCATAAAGATTACCATGCACTTCACTAAAACTCAGAAACAATCAAAGCCACAAGATGCATCTAACGCGTACGATGGAGTCAACATATCAATAGAATACAAGGAGCGTGCATGATAATTGTGGTGTGGTGGCAAACATTCAGAATTAAAGCAAAAGATTAAGTCAAGTGAGGGAGAGGGTCTAAATTTAATGCGTTGGCAAAACACAAGCCATTCGGATCATAAAATGGAGGGTGGAGATTGCATCTTCCTCATTCACTCACATGCGTTCACATTCATCATCAATTTGCAGAATCCGGTGACCGGAGCTAGGGCCCCGACACCGGAATATTTAAACCAAGAACAAGACAACACCAATACATACCAAACTCTCCAGATCAAGTAAATCAACTATGTTGAATTCAAATTCAGGCTCAAAAGACACAAATAAACATCACACAAAGCAGATCGAAGCAAAGAACATTTCAATATCAAACTTTAAACAACAATACTTCTTCATTTCTCACTCAAAATAAAAACTAAACACATCCAGATCATCAGTGAAACAAGCAGATTACAAAATGCACAAGAAAAACCAAATCTAGATCCATGGTTTTGAAGGTTACCTGAAGCTTGCAGAACACAAATTAGCTCAAGAAAACCTTCCACAAGTTGCAGATCTACTGGATTTAATCTCCTCTTGCAAAATAAACGAAAGAAGGAGCTTGAAATGGCTTAAATCTGGAGATTCGAATGAAGTTGCTATGAACTGAATCTGATGGAAACTTCACTCTTAGCTCAAACCAGTGGTGGATTTGTGCTCCTTATGGCTTGAGGATGAAGGATTGGTGAAGCAATGAGGCAATGTGAGGGTAGAGAGAGTAAGAGAGAGATTCAAAGGATTTTGCTCTTGTGAAAGAAGAAATGAATCTGAGAAATGAGAAAGTATGTGTGTGGTTTAAGGGCACAATTCACTTTTATATGGTTAGTGTATACACCTGATTAGGATTTATGGAGCAAAGAGAGCATGAGGTGTGTGATGAGGATCAAATTGCAAAAATATATGAAGTATGGGAGTGAGTGCTTTGATCGTGCATCTTGCCAACCATGTGCACCTTTTGATTCAAAATGAAACCATCATGACCATTGGATTGATCTTACATCATAAGATCAAGTGCATCATGCCTTTGTCATGCTTTTGCAAAGTTACATTTTGTGAAATTCTCCTCCATCAAGCCACGAGTTCTTGGGAACTTTTGCATAAAATCACTTATCTTGGCTTGCATTTGTATGTTATGATCACATTTGGTTCATGTCATGCCTTAAAAATAAGATATGAGGCTTTTTGCAAATGGTAGAAACTTGGAAAATAAGGTAAAACCCTAAATTTCACCAACTTCAATTGGCCATATCTTTAAAACCAAAAATGCTATGATAACATTCTTGGACTTTTTGGAAATGAGAGAGTAAGCCCTACAACTTTCATGTTTGAGGAAAATTCATTTGGAGACATCTTGGCCATGTAAGAATCACTTGAAGATTAGGGCAAAAAATGCCAAAAATAGTAAGTTTCCATTACAAGTCACTTACTAAATTTGGAAAATTCTTCATAAGCTCTTAATTCTTGAATTTTGAGATCACCAAAGCTCTTACTTATCCTTGAGAGGGTCCCTTGACTCGAAAAACATGATTGGAGGCCTTGAAATCTAACAATTGACTTTTCAGATGCATAATTGACCAATTTCTTCATTCACAAGTAACTGAAGAATTAGTTGACTTCCTCAATGATTCTTTGCATCAAACTTCATACATAGGCCTTGTATATCATGTGAAGGCCTTTGAACACAAGAATTGGTCAAAGCTATGAGGATTTCTTGATCTGAGGCAAAACAATAATTAGGGTTTCCTGTGTAGGAGCTTGTTGCACTATTGAGCTTCTGATGATGCTTCACCCTTCTAGGGTTTTGTGAATGACTTTGGACTTATGAAAAAGGTGAGGATAATTTGTGATCTTCTTGCAAGACCACTTGGCTCTCATCCTATCTTGAATGACCATTTCTTTTCCAGATGATTGATCATGTACCCTATGCTAGCACCTATGAATGTCATGCTTCCTTTTCCTATGCCAAATGCTAGGATATGAGAGTGAAATGATATGCTATATGATATGCAAATGATGAGGAAAAGAGTGATCAAATTTTGGGGTGTTACAACTGCCCCTATTCAAGCATCTGTTAATCTGAAAAAGACGAAAGCTCCTGCTGTCGACCGTTTGAGATGAACTGTGGTTGAATACCAAAATAACCCTGAAATTTGCACTCTGATGAGGAAAGAAACTGGGAAATAAACCCAACCAAAGGATAGCTCCTACAAACCCTGGCAAGGTGACAAGTAACCAACGAGCCAAAGAAATGTCTATTAAATGACGCCAGGATACTACTGGCTTGCCACATCGACGATGGACTATGAAATTGTCTTTTGAATGACGCCAGACGACTACTGGCTTGCCACAATGATGGTGGACTTTTAAAATGTCTTTTGAACGACGCTAGACAACTACTGGCTTGCCACAACGATAATGGACTTTGAAATGGGTGATTCCTTACGAATCTCACGTCTTCCTACGTTTCCCATTGGTGCATTTGAATCCGTGGGGTAGACATGCACTGATCAGGATCTGTATCTTAACATGCGCTTACGACATTGATTAGAATCCGCATCTTAATATGCGTTTACGACTCTCCTCATATACCCTCGGGTCGGATATACGGTGAACGTGTGCTTCTGGGAGAATTTGCATCTTAACACGCGCTTACGATCCTCTGCACTATTTTGATAATATAACCCTACTGTCAGGATCTCGCCTTAATTGCGCTGGAACGACCCTAATTAGAATCCACATATTAACATGCGCTTACAATTATAAAGCAAAGTTTCGACGATTTCTACCGTCAGGACTTCAAACCCAGGTCCGTTGACACGGGACAAAGAGATGAATGAGAGGAGTCCGTTGACACTGGACAAACGTGAACTGAGCAATCGGAGTATGTTGACACTGGACAAACACAAAGTGAGAAAACGGAGTCCGTTGACATTGAACAGACACAATTTGAGAAAATGGAGTCCGTTGACACTGGACAAACGCGATCAACACAATATTTGTTGAGGAAAGTACCAACTCTGCAAGGGAGAATACTGCTCGTAACTCTGTTGAAGATGAGAATGTTCTGACTAACATTCTGCTGAAGAAAGGACATCAAGATATTCTTACAATACTTGATCTTAACTGAGGAATGAGAACACCGTCTACATTACCATGTCACACTAGCCAAATATAAATTGGTGACCTCTTCGGGGAATACTTCAATGATGGTTGACTTCCGATCATGAAACTCTATGGGGAATAATAGTCTTCCGACTCAGATGGGGAAACAAACTGTCAAGACCTGATTGGGGATAGAATTCTGACAATTCTAACTCTGTGGGGAATTAAGCATTCATCTGCTTGTCGGGAATAGCCCACTTTGACATAAGGACTCCACTTGGAGGTGATAAATGTTCAACTTACTTGATGTTCTGCTGGGGATACCACCCTACTCTGACTCAGCTGGGGAATTCTCTTCTGGACACTTTACTGAGGATCTTGTGGATCATCTTCCTGCTGGAAGTAGAAATTATAAAGTGTCCCTTGCTAGGGAGAAACACCCTGCTTAGAAAATGCTGTCTAATAGCATCTCTTGTTAGCTACCCACCTGCAACGACAAAGTACACACATATGCCTCGGGAAATTACATGGTATGAGTTAATCATCCCCCGTCACTTGACACTCAAAGTGATTTTGAATGTTTTCCCCTTTGCACGTCATTTATAAAGCCACCAAGTTTAAATGCAATGTTCTTTTATAAAAAATAAAGGACATTTTTGCAAACAAAGCAAGTAAAACAAAATAAAGATAAAGCTTTTTTAACTGAATATTCTTTTTATTGATGAGCCTCTGAATAGGCGAAAATTTACATCAGGAAGAAATATCCTGGAAAGAGGTAATCACTGTAAATTGAGAAAAGAAACTATCCTAATGGCAATGTGCGCGACATTTTAAAGAGTTTCCTTTCTGCTATGACCCGTATGTCTTCAAGATTTTCCGTTCCTGCTTTTGCTTTCTAAAGAAGAAGATTGGATCGATCCCTACCCTTCTGAGATTTCCAGTTCAACTGAGACGATGACGTGGTACATATTACCCAGATCGCAGTCATTTGCTTATTCCCTTATTTTTCGTGGATCGCCCTTTCGCGTTTTCAATCCACCAAGATACCCTTTTTTTGCCCGAGCTGTCCAATGTGGCTTTTCAACTCAGCGGGTGTACATTTTTCCATTTATTTCCCTAAATTTTGCCCGAGCTTTTTATTCTGTTTTTAATTCTCCGTGATGCCCTTTTTTTGCCTGGACTTTTCATTCTGTTTTTTTGTCCAGTGGGTCTTTTTATGTGAAGTATTTTTTAACTGCGCCTGAGTTAATAGGGGACTGGAAGTCTTCGCCATCCATAGTAGTGAGCATCAGTGCTCCACTAGAGAAAACATTCTTTACTATGAATGGGCCTTCATAATTCGGAGTCCACTTGCCCCTGTGATCTGAGCCTGGAGGAATGATTCTCTTGAGTACAAGCTCACCAACTTGGTATTCTCGAGTGCGTACTCATTGATCGAATGCGCGCTTCATTCTCCTCTGATAAAGCTGGCCATGACATACAACTGATAATATATTTTCCTCAATTAAGCATAACTGGTTGTATTGGGCATGCACCCATTCATCTCTTTAAGCTTGACATCCATCAATACACGCAAAGAAGGAATTTCCACTTCAACAAGTAAGACTTCCTCCATACCATATACCAGGGAAAACAGAGTTGCCCCAGTAGACGTCTTGACTGACGTACGATACCCATGCAAAGCGAACGGTAACATCTCATGCCAATCCTTATTGGTGACAACCATTTTCTGCATAATCTTCTTAATATTCTTATTTGCTTCCTCAACCACGCCATTCATCTTTGGACGATAAGGAGAAGAATTGTGATGTTGAATTTTGAAGTCCCGACACAGTTCATCCATCATTTTGTTGTTTATATTGGAACCATTATCAATGATGATTCACTTGCGAACTCCATATCTACAGATGATATCTTTCTTCAGAAATCTGGCCACCACCTGTCTGGTGACATTGGCATAAGATGCTGCTTCGACCCATTTGGTAAAGTAATCGATTGCGACCAATATGAAACGATGGCCGTTCGAAGCAGTAGGCTCTATTTTTCCGATCATGTCAATGCCCCACATGGAAAAGGGCCAAGGAGATGACATGACGTTGAGTGGGCTAGGAGGAACATGCACTTTGTCTGCATAGATCTGGCATTTGTGACATTTGAGGGCGTATGAACAACAATTTGCATCCATTATTAACCAATAATACCCTGATCTCAATAATTTCTTAGCCATTGCATGTCCCCCTTCATGGGTACCAAAAGATCCCTCGTGGACTTCTTGCATTAACATGTCCGCTTCCTGCTTATCCCCACATCTGAGCAGGACCATGTCAAAGTTTCTCTTATACAGAACACCGTCAATGTTTAAGAAGAAACTTTTAGCAAGTCACCTTAAGGTCTTATTGTCATTGGAAACATGCCCCGACTGGATACTCTTTACTTTCTAGGAAGTGCTTAATGTCATAATACCAAGGCTTATCATTAGATATTGTATCAACAGAGAACACATAAGCAGGTACATCAAGCCCATAAATGTCAATCCTGGGAACATAATTCCAACACATCACTTTGATAGACGAAGAGGGTGTAGCCAATGCATCGGCAAATTGATTTTCATCGCGTGGTATATACTAAAACTTCACTGTTGTGAAGAACTTCAACAGTCTTCTGGCATAATCCCTATAAGGAATTAAATGATCTTGATGTGTATACCACTTGCCGGTAATTTGATTTATTATAAGGGCCGAGTCTCCGAATATATCAAGGGTCTTAATCCTAAGATTAATAGCCTCCTCTATTCCCATTATGCACGCCTCGTACTCTGTTTCATTGTTGGTGCAACCAAAAGTAATTCTGATAGCGAAGGGAAAGTGAACACCTTCAGGAGTAATTAGAACAACACCAACTCCGTGCCCGTCGATATTGACAGCCCCGTCAAACATCAACTTCCATTTGGATTCAGGGTCTGGCCCATCCTCTGGAAGTGGTGCCTCATAATCTTTTGCTTTGAGGTACATGATGTCCTCATCAGGGAAGTCAAACCTCATTGGCTGATAATCATCTTCAAGGGGTTGTTGCGCAAGATAGTATGAAATTATGCTTCCTTTGATGGCTTTTTGGGAAGTGTATTGAATTTCGTACTCTGTCAGCACCATCTGCCATCTTGCAACCCTTCCAGTTAACGGTGGTTTCTAAAAAATGTACTTGACAGGATCCATTTTTGAAATTAATAGGGTAGTGTGAGTCAACATGTACTGTCTCAGTTGGCGAGCAACCCATGCCAAAGCGCAACAAGGTTTCTTGAGTAGTGAATAACAGGATTCACAGTCGGTAAATTATTTTCTAAGGTAGTATATTTCATGCTCTTTTCGACCAGACTCATCATGTTGGCTTAGAACACACCCCATTGACCCTTCTAGAACATTCTAATACATGATGAGTGGCCTCCCTGAAACCGGAGGCATTAGGATTAGAGGTTCCTGCAAGTATTCTTTAATCTTTTCAAAAGCTCTTTGATAATCTTTGTTCCACCTGACCA
Organism: Lathyrus aphaca; assembly: GCA_963966055.1. Taxonomy (NCBI): domain Eukaryota; kingdom Viridiplantae; phylum Streptophyta; class Magnoliopsida; order Fabales; family Fabaceae; genus Lathyrus; species Lathyrus aphaca. The sequence goes on from OZ014519.1 coordinate 267,367,040, forward strand.
CCTGCTCTTTTCTTAACAGTTTGAATATCGGTTCACATGTGGCTGTGAGGTGAGATATGAACCGAGCAATGCAGTTCAATATACCCAAGAAACCACACACTTATTTTTCTGTTCGCGGTGCAGGCATATCTTGTATTGCTTTGACTTTTGCAGGATCTACCTCAATCCCTCTTTGACTCACAATGAAACCCAGCAGTTTTCCAGAACGCACCCCAAAGGTGCACTTGTTAGGATTTAACCTCATACGATACTTTCTCAGTCGTTCAAACAACTTCTTGAGGTTAACCAAATTCTCTTCTTCGTCTCGGGACTTGGTGATCATGTCGTCCATATAACATTCAATCTCTTTGTGGATCATATCATGAATTAGAGTCACCATTGCCTGCTAATAAGTTTCTTCAGAGTTCTTCAAACCAAAAGGCATGACCTTGTAGAAAAACGTACCCCAAAGGGTAATGAACATTGTCTTCTCCATGTCTTCCGACACCATTTTAATCTTTTTATAATCAGAAAAGCCATCCATGAAGGAGAATACTGAGAATTTTGCCATATTATCAACCAATACATCAATGTGAGGTAATGGGAAATCATCTTTTGGACTCGCTCTATTCAAATCCCGGTAGTCAACGGACATCCGAACCTTGTCGTCCTTCTTCGGTACTGGCACAATATTAGCTACCCAGGGTGGGTAACTAGTTACGACGAGGAACCCGGTGTCCCACTATTTTTGAACCTCTTCTTTAATCTTCAATGCCATGTCAGGACGGGTTCTTCTAAGCTTTTGCTTAACAGGAGGGTAGGTTTCCCTTAGTGGCAGCTTATGCATAATAATTTCGATATCCAGACATGGCATATCTTGATATCACCAAGCAAAGATATCCACATATTCTCGAAGCATTCCAATTAACTCTTCTTTTACTCCGGCCTGCAGACTGGCCCCAATCTTAATTTCCTTTTTTGCATCTTCCATTTCGATGTTGATGACCTCAATCTCTTCTTGGTGAGACTGAATCACTCTTTCCTCCTATCTCAATAACCTGGCCAATTCTTCAAGGAGTTCACCGTCTTCTTCAACCCCTTCATCAGCTTGGTAGATCGGATTATCGAAATCATACTCAGTCGTAGCAGAAGAGTTATCAAAGAAATCCAAATGATTGGTTCTGCACAAGTGATGTGCTTATTTCAGAATCTTCTTTTTATGAAAACAACAAGACAAACAAAAGAAAGAAAAACATTTCCATTTTTATTGTTTTTTTGTGCAAATTTTGAAAAGAAAGACATAGAACACAATTTGAATGAAAAATGTCCTTTATTCATGATAAAATTAATCGCATAAGATGCAAGGTGGCCCTACAATGGATCCATACACTTTTTGCATAATGTAGGACTTAGCATGTAAATGATAAATGGGAAAACAAGAAAAATTAATCTGACTGACAAGTAACTTGGATGAAATCCTCTGCAAACCAGTTCTGAAGCTCTTCCCCGAGAACAGATGGGCCCACCCAGTTGTCCAGATCGCAATCACTATCGACATCTTCATCCACAACACACACCTGGTTAGGATCAATCATTCCAGCACTAGTGAAGCTCAATGTTTGGCTACCTTGAGACTATCCAGCTTGCCTCGGATGATAGCCAATGCCAAATTTTTCATCTTTCTTCTCAACCTTTAACAGTTTGCCCCAGCCCTGGGCCTGTCCTGACTGCACTACCTCTTTAGCCTGCTTGTAAGAAGATATGGAAGTCCCCACCCTCTCACTGCTCTTGATTGTGGAAGTATGAGCTACTGTACTGACATTCACAGCTTCGAAGGCCTGACATAACATCTCGTGAATCTCACCATCCATCTCAACATATTTAAACATGGACAAGTGGCTAACAAAAAATGTCCTCCTCCCCGCACACGGTGGCCACTTGACCATCCACCACATATTTCAATTTTTGGTGAAGAGTAAACGTCACAACACCTGCAGAATGAATCCAAGGACGACCTAACAGACAACTGTATGCTGGTTAAATATCCATGACATAAAAAGTACTCTTGAACACCTATGACCCTATTTTCACTGGTAACTCCACTTCTCCAAAAACCGATCTCTTAGAACCATCAAAAGCCCTCACAACTAAGTCACTTGGCCTTAGAATTATGCCCTCTACATCCAACTTCATCAGAGATTTCTTTGGGAGCACATTCAGAGAGGAACCCGTATCCACTAAGACGTGGGACAACACAATACCTTTGCATTCCAAAGTGATATGCAAAGCCTTATTGTGGTTTCTCCCCTCGGACGTAAGATCTCTATCTATAAACCCTAGCCCATGACTAGCATTTACATTGGCCACCACCACTTCCAGCTGATTGACAGTGATCTCCTGAGGTACATAGGACAACTGTAATACCTTCAGAAGAGCCTCTCTATGTGACTTTGAACACATCAGCAATGATAATATAGAAATCTTAGATGGTGTCTGATTTAGTTGCTCCACCACTTTGTAATCACTTTTCTTTATAATTCTCATGAACTCTTCTACCTCCTTCTCAAAAACACTCTGCTCGATGGCTAGGGTCACAACTTCCTCGGTGGCTACTTGCTTAACTTTGGCTTTGGAAGCCGCTTCGGCTTAAATATTTGTCCTGAGAGTTTGTGGAGCGAATACGCGTCCACTACTAGTAAAACCACCCAAACCCCCAACATTCACAACATCAGGGTTGATCGTCACAAGTTTTTCTTCCACCTTCTGACCTCGCACATAAACATCATAGCTGTAATTCCAATGAACGACTTTATCATCATTGTACGGTACAGGCCCAGGAACAATAATGGTAATAGGACTTACATCCTATGGAACATATATGGTGATAGGTTCTGGCCGGGGAGGCACCGAAATATCAGCAGGGGTAAAATATATTGTCACAGTGGATACGCAGTCACTTTGGTTGTTCACTCAATCGAACTTCAGTGAACCCTCATCCATCAAACCCTGAAGTCCAACTCTTAACTTGTCGCAACCATTGGGAGAAATTACACATTCTTCACAATCAAATCTACAACTAGGAAACACTTGTCCTTTCAATAACCTTTCTTTTACAACCAAGAGAGGAGTCTGCACCTCCTCAACATCTGAAACTAAATTCAACCGTTCACCGCTCTCGACAGTGTTAACCCTAGCCCCACCATGATTAGGTCTAGGATTGTTGGTGACATTCGGTGGTGATGAGAAATTGATTGCCTTTGAATCGATCAGGTCTTGCACCTTCATCTGCAACGCCCTACACTGCTCAGTAGAATGTCCTGGAGCTCCGGAATGGAAAGCACACCTGGCGTTAGCATCATAACTTGGAGGAGGATTACCCACAAGTGGAGCTAAGGTTCTCAGCTAGACCATATTAGCAATCTCTATAACAAATTTGTGTATGTCATTGGGATGGCCTCAATAAAACGATCAACATGCATGGGATGACGTTGTTGGAAAGATCTTTGCTGGTTGTTGCGTTGCTGCTGCTGTTGAGGAGCAGGGTTTGAAGGTATAGTGACAGCTGCCACATAATCATATGAATTTCTGCGCCCATGGCCTCATTCTCTGAGGACCTGCAAAAGGCTTCCTTGCCCCAGACGAACTACTAGCACCAATATCTTGAATTTTGCTCATCTTCAACAAGTTCTTAACTCTCTCCCCTGCTATAACAAGGTGTAAACACCCAAAATTTGCCCTCAACCATTCACACCATGGCTTATGATCATTTCATGTGCATAAGTTCAATCATAGCATCTCATATCACATTTTTGATTCATTGCATTGGTTCAAAGTCATCTGCCTCTAGGGTTTGTGATCTGAGCAATCCAAGAGCTTCTTGAGCCACTCCAAGGGTCATCGATCACTTCAAAGGGGTCCATATATGTTCAAGCATCATATTGTATCCCCTCAAAGTCAAGAATGTCAAAGAATCACAAGAACTGAGAATGGCATGGAAGCAGAGCCAGGTTTGACTGCACAGATGACCTAAAATTAGGGTTTTGGTTTCAAAGGCCATAAATCCAAATTTTTTGGTCATTCTTGTTTCTATTGGTCTCTATATGGTATAGGGATCATGCATATCAATTTTCATGAAGAAATTCAATGGGGAAGTCATCTGATCAAGAGTTGACTTTTTGAGCAAGTCAGTGCAAAATCAGGGCATCTGAGGCCCCCAATGACCCAACCAAAGGGTGTTCTTCATCATTTTGATTGTGTATGATCTTTATTTGATCATGGAAGATGTTAGAAGTTCACAAAATTGAAGAATTTCAAGTCATTTGCAAAGTTGACTTTTTGGGAAAGTTGACTTTTAATGAAAATTGCCATTTTGGGAAACTTTTTCAACCCATGCTTTTTGATTCAAAAATGCTTCAAATGGAAAAACTTTGGTCATGAAAGTTGTATAATGGATCATTACATTTTCAAAAAGTACAAGAACATGACCTAATTCATTTTGGATCAAAAGTTATGGCTTGTCAAAGTTGGGAAAAATCATATAATTTCAAGTTATGCACCAAAGAGGGAAACTTGCAAATTCTTGTACCAAGGCAATTTGTGACTTCTAATTGATGTCTAACCTTTACACAAACATCATACATGACTCAAACTTCAGATTGGCCCGAGAATTTCTTAAGTTCCATGCCCTAAACTTCAAGAATTACAAAAGAGGCCAAAGTTGTGACAATTTGCAAAAGGGATCAAAACTTCTCATCCACTTGCCTCAGTTCATAAAATCTGATCCAAAAGCATTCCTTGATACTTGCTGAACTCAACCATGCTCCTATCCTAGCCTGCCACTTGCCCATACCTCCAAGTACAACTTGCTTGACTTTTTGCAACTTGAAGCCATACCAATCCCACAGTGACACAACCACTCTCTGCCCAATCCAGACTTTACAAACACATCCCAAGGCTTCATTTTCATAAGACACACAAGCCTGAAACTCCAAGAACACAGCACACTCAAAAATCCTCTCATTTGCAAAAGCCTTCGAATATCTTGATTCAACCATCAAACCTTCAAACTTTTTTCACCATTCAACTCCATAAACCTCACTGATCATTTCCCACCCTCCATTTTGCCATAAAACATCCACAATCAAAAACACGATTTTCACATTTCACAAACTGAGATTCTGCAAACTCTCTCCAGAGGCTATTTAAACTCCAACCAAGCATTGCAAGCTTCTTAGGAGGTTCATTGGAAGAGATTTGAAGCAAAGAACTAGCCAGAAAGTCCCTGATTCGAAAGCTCAAGCTCAGGTAGCCATGGCACTTATTTTTCCAGAACTCTCATTTTATGTTATAGAATGATTCTACATGCTTCACTGATTGCCATGATGTGTTTAGATTTGAAAATAGTTGAGAAATAAGCATTTCATGAGCTTCTGAAATTTCTGCCATGTTTTCCGTTTTGCTCTGATTCACGAATTTGATGATGAATAAATGATTTTTGGTGAGTGATTCTTGTTGGGGTTGATGTGGGGATCATTTATGGAGAGTTATAGAGCTTGGGGATGCGTAGAGAGTGAGATAGCACAAGTGACCTACCGGAGAAGATGACCGGAACACTGTTCCGGTCACCTGAAAATGTTTAGGGTTCAGATTAGGGTTAATGACATAATTAGCGTAGTTTGAATGTGAGCCGTCCAGATGCGCGCGCTGGTCAATTCCCTCCCTTTTCATTTGAATCCTGGCCCTTAGATGCGCTGACTTTCCCATTAATGCATTTTTATTTTTATTTTATTTGTTTTGTTTTCTTCATTTTATTTAAAATAGTAAAACATTTTGAAAAATTCTGAAAATTTTTATGCAACCTTTTATTAATTTTCAGAAACCAAAAATATTTTTATTTTTATTTTTTGCATTAAAAAATATTTTTAAATCATTTAAAAGATTATTTTTAATTAATTAATGAGAATTAATTAATTAAAAATACTTTTAGGTATTTAAAAATCACCAAAAAATTCATGAAACATTTAAAATCATTTAGAAACATTGTCAGACCTTCAAAACAAATTTCTTTTTTGATCTTGATGTCTTTTGACAATTTTCCATGGAATTAATTTCATTTCAAAGCATTATTTTGATCAAATGTTCAAAAATACATTTCTGCCTAGTCTTTGAGAGTTGGACTTTGATTCTTTTTGCTTTGCATCTTGTATAGCATGTAGTTTATAGGATTAAATTGGCATGAATTGATCTTGCATTTTCAATTTGTTTGGCATTTTTTTTTGACAAGGTGCCTTAAAACCCTAGCAATCTTAAGAAATTCATAACCCTCATTAGGTTAAGAGTTAGAACCCCTCCTTTGGGCAGTGAGTTTGTATAGGTTTAGGGTTCCTTTGAATGCATTTTCAATTTTTTATCATGATGTTTGCTTCTGGTTTTGATTTTTGTTTTGTACATTGATCATAAACCCTAATTTGGGCTTTCTTTTGCATTCATCTTGCATTTGCTTGCATACCATGACTTGCCATGACATTTTATGCATTCATTTGATTCATTAGACATCTTAAGACATGTGAGAATCATGTTTGATCATTTCCTCATTCATTTTCCATGTTGTATGCCATTTGCATTTCATAACTTTTCATGTATGTTCATGGTTCTAAGCATGCTTCTCTTGCATCCACATGTTTGTATGATCATCCCCATGCCTTGTTTCATGTTTGCATCATCTCATAGCATCATTATCATCACACTCATGCTTCTGGTTTTGGTTTACATCATGCCATTCCATCTCATTTTGCATTGCATTGCATTCCTTTTCACTAACTTTTCAGGTGGTATGTTACTTTGAGAAGTGAATTTGCCTTCACTTCTCACAATTTCTCTTCACCCCTCTTATGCATCATTGCTGCATTTTGTTTTGTGTTTGAGATTGAGCTTGCTCATTTTTCTTCGTCTTACTTTCTTTCTTCAAGTGACTTGTCTTCTTAAATGAAGCAAGTTACTTTGCTTCTCTTTGCTCCTTTCCTCTGCTTCCTGGTGGTTCCTTTGAAGATCTTTCTTGTAAACCTCACAAACCTTAGGAACAACCAAGCATGACAATAATTAGGGTTTTAATTAGTCCCCCACTTAGTTTTACCTTTGTGTCTTATTGAGTCTTCTCTTCTCATCTCATAATCAGGGACTAAACCCTAAAGGCTTTAAGGCTTTGTGATTAAGCTTATGCCTGCATCCTTCTATTAGGATGGAGTGTATAACTTTAATCCTAAGTGTTAAACCCTTAATGTGTTTAAATCCTTTAATCAATCCATCTAATAATCATCAAGACATCAAGCTTGTTACTTGGGCCTTGCATTAGGGTTCTAATTCTTCCTTAGTTGGTTAAGAAGGACTAACCCTAGTGTTAATGGACAAGTCCCCCTCAAGTTGTCTTACAAACCATAAAAATCACTTCATCATCTTATCATTAACTAAAATCCATCTAATAAAGGCTTTGTTTTGTCATGAGTTTAATCCCTAATCATGGATTAAGTTGAGGAGCCTTCCTCAGCTTAAACATTCTCATCTATTATCCTTCTATTAGGATGGTGTAATGAGTCTGTTTAATCCCTGATTATGGCTTAACCTCATTACTTAACACTAAACAGCAACAACAAAAACATCTAATTAATCACAAGTAGGTTAATGATCTTAATCCTACACCATGGTGTTTAAGTGTGAGAAGCTGACTTCACACTTAAGGTATTCTCATTACCCCTAATCAGAGGGAGGATGTGATGAGTTTACTAAATCCATTGGTTTAGGCTTAAGCTCATTAACTTATGACAAACTTTCAAAAGTAATAAAAGACTGAAAACACAAAAACAAACAATAATCGTCTCCTTCGGGATTCTTTTCTCATCACCTCCACTCACAAACGAGAACTTGCTTCTTCCGTCTAATGCAAGACAGTTTGCACCTGAGCCAGACAGGTCATACACTTGAGCACAGACAAGCAAGCAGTTCACAAGTCAATTTATCTTTCAGTCTCTTTGGGTCGAACTACGGTGTTCTGACTTCTTCATTGCACGAGAGGATACGTAGGCATGACTTAACGGTTATCGAACAAAAGTCTCTGTATATTCCCCCTCTTTCAAGCATCATTCTTTTAGCCTCATGGTCTTGAGCATTTCATTTCTGTTCTTACTCTGACACTTCATTTATACTTTTAACATTTCTTTTACACTGACACCTGTACATCCTTTTCCAACTCTTTTGCACAATAAATAGCACTGACACTACCCCTTTAAAACACAAATCTTTTAAGCGTGGATCCCGTCGAGTACCGCGGACAATCTGGGTGCTAATACCTTCCCAGGTTGTAACCAACCCCCTTTCTCAGTCTCTCTGGTTCGCAACCGTCTTGTCCATATCTTTCTAGGTTTATGCAGCATTACCTTTCCTTCGGGATAAAAATGCCTAGCTGGCGACTCTTTGTCTTTCTGAATTCACTCCTGTGTGTTCTCATTCTTTTCGCCGACCGTTCGCGTCTGTACCTCATTTGAGCCTAGTCTCATCTTTTGGGAGCGACAGCTTGGCGACTCTGTTGGGGACCCTTATACTGTAACCAGGGCTTCTGGTTCTTTTTGTGGGTTCCTCCTAGCGCTTGTTTGATTTGTGTTTACTGGGGTGTTATGTGATAATTGTGTTTGTATATTTGTATTTATTTTTGCTTTATGTACAGTTGTTTTATTTCTTTCTTTATAGCTTTTATATACATTATACTGTCATACTGTGTTTAGGATGGATCTGGTTTTGCTTTGGTGGGTGGGGTTCTATTGAGAGTTAAGGTCCTATACCTGGGACCTGAGTGACACCTAGGCTAGAGTGGTTCATGTTCTTTCCCATTCCATTTCGGTCTGGTGCGGGAATATGAAACACAGTTCAGATATGGGTTTCTTCTTGAGAACTCTGTGCTACAGATTCCCTGTAGTGCTAGGGCTATCTAGGAAGCCTGCTAAGTCTGGATGACCTTTATTATGACCTTCAGAAACTGAGGTGAATTAGAGGAGGATCTTTTATGGTTATTGTAAACACTGTACCTCCGGGTTAGAAGTGTTTACACTTCTCATAACTGATCCAAGTCTGAGGATCCTTGTTTTAGAAAATCACCTGTGAGGGGGGTTGGGCTGTTTACAGGTTTGCAGGTACCCTTGACCTCAGCATACCCTGTTACTTTGTTTTGATTAAGAGTACTCCATTTTGGGACAGTTCTTGTGATTTTAACCCTGGACATGTGACTCTTTATTTGAGTCCCCCACCTTGGTTACTGGACTTATGAACCTCCATCTGGATTTCTTGAACCTACATGGTCTTATATCAAAGCAGTAATCAGATCCAGCTTGATCACAAACCCTTGCATATCATTTGCATACATCATCATTGCATCATTTAACATGTGTTTATTTGTTTTTCAGGGTATCCATATTATATTTTGGCCCGGTTTTGACCCCTTTATCTGATTGGACCCCTGTACACCAGCTATCTGCTTCAGCCATTCTCACCAGTTGTCTGCTTCAGCTATTGTCATCACCAGTCTCAGCCTGTCAGTGGCTCATCACCAGTATCAGTCTCCATCATCAGCAGTTATTTTCAGCCCTTCATTAGCAAACATGGCACCCAAGAAAAGCAACATCTCATATCATTTCTTTGAGCCTGAGCTGACTAGCATCAGGAAGGTCCAGGCCCTTATTACTCCAGACCATATACCACTATTTAGAGAACATTATGGAGGCATCCTTGATGTGGTTATGGATTTGGACCCTTCTCAGAGGAGCTTGATTCACACTTGTCTACAGTTCTATGATCCTCCTCTGAGGTGTTTCACTTTCCAGAATTTTCAGTTGGGACCCTTGTTGGAAGAGTATTCATCACTGATTGGTGTACCTATCAGGGGTGGTGTCCCCTTCAACCCTGAGATGGCTTTTCCCAGCAATGAGGAGGTGGCAAAGGCACTATATCTGGAACCTGTTCTGATTGGGCAGAACATGACAACCAAAGATGGAATCTCTGGTCTACACTTAGATTTCTTGACTTCTCAGGCCATCCTGAAGGCCTCCTTGGGAGAATGGAAGGCAGTCTGTGCTTTGTTAGCCCTTAGCATATATAGGGTTATACTTTTTGCAGATGAGCCTAAGTTTATTAGCAAGAATGCCATTCACCTTTTCATTCTGAGGAACCCAGTGCCCACCTTACTCGGAGATTTCTACTACTCTGTTCACCAAAGGAATGAAAAGCAAAGAGGAAGATTGGTGAGGTGTTGTGCTCCCCTGTTCCATACCTGGCTGCTCAAACACTTGCCCAAGACTGATGCATTCTTGAATCCTCACCAACAGAAGAATTGGGCTAGGAGACTTATTGCTTTGACCTCAGATGACATCAGGTGGTGCACTCAGAGCACCAAGGGCAGGGAAATCATTACTAGTTGTGGGCAGTTCCCCAATGTACCTCTGATAGGAGTGAAGGGTTGCATCAACTACAACCCTCTGCTATTCAAAAGACAATTGGGCTATGCATTGGTTCACCCTCCTAGAGCACAAGACTTGGCTGAAACCCTTTATTGTGAGATTAAGCCTAATCTGGCTGTTGTCAGGCAAGCATCCTGGGCTTGGGACAATGTCCAGACCAAGGGGATGGCCATTCTTGGAAGATGCAACAATGTGGCCTCAGCTCAGTATCATGAATGGTCTCATGCCAGGGCTCAAATTTCTGGGATGCCCTTCACCATTGAGGATGCACCTGGACCATCCATAACACCACCTCCAGCCACTGTCAGCTTAGAGGAGTTTGAGAAACTGAAAGAGAGGAATGAGAATCTGACTCAGGCTCTACAGAAGACCCTCTGGGAGAGGAGTGATCGTCGCCTGGACATTGAGAGGTTAGAAAAGCTAAAGGTGGAGCATCTAGCCAGGATTGAGAAGTCAGAGGATTACATCAAGAAGTCAAGGGCTGGAGAACAGATTTTGAAGAATACCTGTAAGGAGGCTCATTTTCAGAAAGCCAGGACTGATCTTTATCTGAAAGAGAGTCAAGCTAGGTGGGTCAGGATCACTGAAGCTCGCACTCAGGAAGATAAGAGGACTCAGGACAAGATTGAGCAGTTGGAGGCTAGTGCAAAGGAGCAACAGGAAGCCCTGCTGGCAGCCCAGAAGGAGATCTCATAATTGAAGATTAGGGCTGGTGTGAAGAGGTCAAAGGACCAGGGCAGACACAAGAGGCTAACTGCTGCTATTGCCACCAGGAATCTTCTCATCAGGAATCTCACAGAGCATCCAGCTGACCCTGTAACTGAAGCACTTCTGAAGGAAGTTCAGGAGGATGAGTTTGGTCTTGGTGTCTGACTTTTGCTTGTTGTTGCTTTCATTTCATGTACTTTTCCTTTTATGTTGTATTTTGACCCCTCAGGGGCATGTATTGTAAAAAACAAACTATGTATCATTCACTTTTTGTAATATATTCATTAGTTTGTTTTATTTGAATCTCTTTCTCCTAAGCAACATCAGAAGCATCTTGCTCAGGGGTTTGGAAAGGTCAAAACCAAGTGCCAAGCCGGATACTTTGGAAACAAATAAGCATACTGCATTACATACTAACCTTTTGTTTTATTTTGTAGGTTTTTGTTTTGTTTGTTACTAACTCTGTTGTGGCTCAGGAACTATTGCTCGCCGTCGGGTGTTCCCACTCAACCGTCCGCACAGATATCCTACCCGCAACAACCTTCCGGGTATACAGATGGACCAGGTACAACAGGATCTTATAGAAGTCAGGACTCAAATGGCCAACGAGAGGTTGGAAATGAGGAACCAGATGACTCAGTTCATGGAGGTGATGAATGGATTGTCACAGAGCCAAGAAAGATTAAGGGCGTTAGTAGAAAGGCAGACTCAGGAAGACCCCCATCTAGGAACTGGTGGGACAAGCAACAATGAGAGGGTTCAGCCTCATATCAATCCCCCGGTATTTGGACCCCACCTTCATCCAGAGATCAACATCCCTGCTAATGTACAAGGGAATGCTACTACAAGCAGAGTACTACAAGAAGACCCCCAGGAAGATCAGTTCACTGTGATGGGAGCTGGGGATGAAGCCTATGATAGAAGGCTAGATGAAATTGCTGAGAAATTAAGGTCCCTAGAGTCTCAAAATTCTTTGGGCTTTGATGTCATGGACATGGGCTTAGTGGACGGGGTAAGGATTCCCCACAAATTTAAACCTCCGTGCTTCGAGAAGTACAACGGAACTTCCTGTCCACGAACCCATTTGCAATCCTTTCTGGGGAGGCTGAAGGCATACACCATGGATGAAAAACTGTGGATGTTTTATTTCGAAGACAGTTTAACAGGAGCTTCAAGGGAATGGTACTCTCATTTGACCAGAGCAACCATCAGATGTTGGAAGGACCTGGCTGAGGCCTTCATTAGACAATACCAGTACAACCTGGATATGGCTCCTAACAGGACCCTCCTGATGGGAATGTCCCAGTCATCCCGAGAAAGCTTCCGGGAGTACGCCCAGAGGTGGAGACAGTTGGGTGCTGCTGTCCAGCCACCCATGTCGGAAAGGGAAATGGCCGACATGTTTATGAACACCCTCCAAGGGACATACATTGACAGGCTAGCTGCCATTTCTTCCACCAGCTTCGCTGATGTAGTTATAGCTGGAGAAAGAATTGAGAGCCTACTAAAGATGGGTAAGATTTCCGACAATAGAGCGAGCTCGTCCAACAACCCCAGAAAGCCTTTTGTGGGCCCAAGAAGAACTGGTGAGACTAATGCTATCCATACCAGCAGGGGCAGACCCCAGTATGTTCATAGGTCAGTGGCAGCTGTCACCATTCCCGCTCCAATTCAGCAACAATCAACATATCAACCACAACAACAACCCCACTACCAGCAACAAGCTCAATATCCACCTCAGAGAAATTATAACAACAACAACACAAGCAACAACAATCAGCAAAGACCTTTTCAATAGAGACCATCTCAGGCCAATAGGGTGATTGATCCGATCCCTATGCCTTATGCCGCATTATTGCCACAACTCCTGAAACTCAACCTGGTTGAGCTAAGGACATTGGCACCTCCAGATCCTGCCAGTCTGCCCAGAAATTATGACGCCAGCACCAGATGTGCTTTTCATTCCAACGCACCTGTCCACAGTACAGAGAAATGCAGAGCTTTGCACATGAAAGTACAAGATCTAGTGGATTCCAAAGCTCTAAACTTTGAACCCCCACCAAATGTCAGTAAGAACCCTATGCCCAACCACGAAGGACCCAGAATTAATGCTATTGAGGGAGATAAGTCGTCTTTCTTAATAACCAGTGTGGGGCAAATTCGGACACCCTTGGTAGAGATTAAAGCTCAACTCCTTGAATGTCAAATATTCCCCGGATGTGAGCTTGGGTGCGGTTACTGCAACATTTCGGTAAATGGGTGTGATAACTTGAGAAATGGCATAGATGGTCTCATCCAGAGTGGCTTACTTCAAATCACAACATCAACACCTCCAAATCCAGCAATCTCCTTAACAACAATTCCCGAGTCTTCTACAACTGCAACAACAATTGTTCCAAACAACTCTTCAATCTCATCAACAAATGCTTCATCTGTTACTTCAACAGACCAAATATCAACAACCATCTCTTCTACAACTTCAACATCCATCCAGTCAACAGTACCTCCTACAACATCAACAGCAAATAATGAAAGTGTCTCAACAGTTACAATATATTATGATCCTTCAAATGATTCTGCCTACAACTCACAAAATGCCACTCCTATTAGAGCACCAGTTACAATATACTATGATCCACATACTATCATGGTCCCTTCTGCAGCTTCTATCAGTCCGGTCACTATCACAGTGCCTGGGCCAGTCCCTTATGAAAGCAATAATGCCATCCCTTGGCATTACGGCTCAGATCTATATTGCGAAGGACAGAAAATCACTTTGGAATCATCAACTTCTTCGCCACAAATAGACAATGTGGGGGGAGGCGGAGGCTTCACTCGAAGCGGACGTCTCTTTGCCCCGCAAATTCCAAGATCCAATGCCGAAGCAGAAGCTGCTGCCAAGGCAAAAAGGAAGAGTATGGTGCAAGAAGAACAAGTTGCCAAAGAAGCTTTAAGGACCCCTTTTGACCAAGAGGTTGATGAATTCATGAGAATCATCAAGAAAAGTGATTACAAGATAGTGGACCAGCTTCACCAGACACCTTCCAAGATCTCCATTTTATCACTGCTAATGTGCTCCGAGGCTCATCGGAACGCACTATTAAAAGTCTTGCACGCAGCTTATGTGCCAGAGGAGATTACCGTCAATCAGTTAGAGGCTGTGGTTGGAAATGTCAACGCTAGTCATGGACTAGGATTTACCAACACTGATTTGACAACGGAAGGCCGCAATCACAACAAGGCTTTGCACATTACCTTGGAGTGTAAGGGTGCAGTTCTTTCCCATGTATTGGTAGACATAGGGTCATCCCTCAATGTCCTACCTAAGAAAGCCCTGGTGAAGCTAGAGTATGAAGGATTGGCATTACGCCCCAGCAACTTAGTAGTGAGAGCCTTTGACGGTTCTAAGAGATCAGTTCTGGGAGAGATTGAGTTGCCTATAACGATTGTCCCACAGACTTTCAAAACGACCTTCTTCGTGATGGATATACAGCCTGCCTACAGCTGTCTATTGGGTAGACCATGGATACACGCCGCTGGCGCCGTGACGTCAACACTTCACCAGAAGTTAAAATTCGAGTGGGAGGGCCAAGTCGTTACCATTTGTGTAGAGGAAGATATCTTTGTTAGCTATCTTGCTACATACAAATACATTGAGATGGATGGGGAGATCCATGAAACTATGAGTCAAGGGTTTGAGGCCTTGAACATAAATGAAGCATCCGCTGTACCTGGAACCTCAATGACATCTTATCAGCAAGCCCGGAAGGTTGTCGAAGAAGGGACTGCCCAAGGCTGGGGCAAGTTGCTGCCTGTAGAGAAGAAGGAGGATAGATTTAGGTTGGGTTACAAACCAACTCAACAAGATCAAGCAGAGGCTGCTAAGAAGCCCAATTTTATCAGTGGGGGGATGCTCACCCCAGATGCCGTGAACAACTTGGAAGACGAGGATGAAAGCGACCGCAACCTGGAGAGCTGGATACGTCCAAGGATCCCGGGGAGCAGTATCTCAAACTGGTCTTCCCAGGAAATTATAAGAGTTACTCCTGCAGAGTAATTATTATTTCCTGTATTTTAAGCATGCATCAAGTCTTGCATCTTGCTCAAGATGACAAGACTCCTTTTGTAATCGGGCCATCTATAATTTTGTGCAATAAGATCAATCAATGAAATATCAGACATCTTTTGCAAATGAGTCTTTTTTCTTTTCCGCTCACTGTTTTTCCATTTTTCTTTTTGTACAAAAAAAAAATGGCAATGTTTTCAAAATGATAATTTCATTTCACTCTTTCTAAACAAGATTTAAAATCAATCACTAAAATGAACAAACTGAACCCTTGCAGAGAGTGCCTTCCAGACCGCACTGACAACCGCACGACTATGACTTCGTATGACTTTGACAATCCAATCAATCAAGCTGATGAAGGGGTTGAAGAAGAATATGAGCTTCCTGAAGAGCTAGCCAGGTTGTTGAGACAAGAGGAAAAGGTTATCACTCCTCATCAGGAGGAGGTCGAAACGATTAATCTTGGTACAGATGAAGATGTGAAAGAAGTTAAAATCGGGGCCTGCTTACAAGACTCAGTGAAAAGACAAGTGATTGACCTGCTTCAGGAATATGTGGATGTATTCGCTTGGTCTTATCAGGATATGCCAGGGTTGGACACCGACATTGTTATGCACAAGCTTCCTTTAAGAGAAGATTGCCCGCCGGTTAAACAGAAACTGCGCCGTACTCGCCCAGACATGGCAATGAAAATCAAAGAAGAGGTACAAAAGCAGTGGGACGCCGGGTTCCTTGCTGTAACTAGCTATCCGCCGTGGGTTGCTAACATAGTACCTATGCCCAAGAAAGACGGCAAAGTAAGAATGTGTGTTGACTACCGGGATCTGAACAGAGCCAGCCTAAAGATGACTTCCCATTACCTCACATTGATGTATTGGTGGATAATACGGCTCAGTTCTTGGTATTCTCCTTCATGGATGGATTTTCAGGATATAATCAGATCAAGATGTCACCTGAAGACATGGAGAAGACAACCTTCATCACACCTTGGGGCACGTTATGTTTCAAGGTGATGCCATTCGGACTGAAGAATGCTGGTGCAACATATCAACGGGCTATGGTGACATTATTCCACGATATGATCCATAAAGAAATCGAATGTTATGTGGATGACATGATTGCCAAGTCCCTCACCGAAGAAGACCACCTGGTGAATCTGCTGAAGCTGTTCAAGCGTCTGAGGAAGTACCAACTCAAGTTAAACCCCAACAAATGCACATTCGGGGTGCGATCTGGTAAGCTGCTGGGCTTTATTGTGAGCGAGAAAGGGATTGAAGTTGACCCTGATAAAGTTAAAGCCATTCAAGAGATGCATGCGCCGAAGACAGAAAAAGAAGTTCGAGGTTTCTTAGGTCGATTGAACTACATTTCACGGTTCATATCTCACCTTACAGCAACCTGTGAACCCTTGTTCAAACTGCTAAGAAAGGAACAAACGGTCAGGTGGAACGAAGACTGCCAGAAGGCTTTTGACAAGATCAAGGAGTACTTACAAGAACCTCCAATCCTTATGCCTCCAGTCGAAGGAAGACCTCTAATCATGTACTTGACAGTATTAGAAGAGTCAATGGGGTGTGTGCTGGGCCAGCATGATGAGTCTGGTCGAAAAGAGTATGCGATTTACTACCTAAGCAAAAAGTTTACCGACTGTGAACAACGTTATCCACTGCTCGAGAAAACTTGCTGTGCTTTAGCGTGGGCTGCTCGCCGACTGAGACAGTATATGTTGACCCACACTACTTTATTGATCTCAAAGATGGACCCAGTCAAGTATATTTTTGAGAAGCCAGCGCTTACCGGACGGGTTGCAAGATGGCAAATGATCCTCACAGAATATGACATTCAGTACACATCTTAGAAAGACATCAAGGGCACTGTATTGTCTGAATATCTTGCTGAGCAACCTATTGATGATTACCATCCTATGAGATGTGACTTCCCTGATGAAGACATCATGTTCATAAAAGCAAAAGATCATGAAGAGCCTGTTCACACTGAAGGGCCCGACCCAGAGGAAGAATGGACTATGATGTTTGACGGGGCTGTTAATATGAATGGTCGTGGTGTTGGTGCAGTACTCATTACACCTAAAGGAGTTCACATGCCTTTCTCGGTGAAACTCACCTTTAACTGCACTAACAACGAAGCTGAATACGAAGCTTGCATTATGGGTCTTGAGGAAGCCATTGACCTCAGGATCAAGACATTGGTTGTATTCGGAGATTCAGCTCTGGTAATTAATCAAACCAACGGCAAGTGGTACACCCACCAAGATCATCTGATACCTTGCAGGGATTATACAAGGAGGTTATTGACTTTCTTTACAACAGTCAAGCTTGAGTATATCCCTCGGGACGAGAATTAGTTTGCAGATGCTCTTGCCACCATTTCATCCATGATCAAAGTTCAAGCTGCCAACTTTGTACCTCAAATTTCAGTGTCCAGACTTGACAGACCAGCATATGTATTTGCAGCAAATGTTGTCAATGATGATAAGCCTTGGTTCCATGACATTATGTGTTTCTTGGAGGATCAAACATACCCACCTGGGGCATATTCCAATGATAAGAAGACTTTAAGAAGGCTTGCTGGTAGTTTCTTTCTGAACACTGACGGTTCCCTGTACAAGAGAAACTTTGATATGGTACTTCTCAGGTGTGTTGACAGAACAGAAGCAGACTTGTTAATGCATGAAGTGCACGAAGGATCCTTTGGTACCCATGCTGGAGGACATGCAATGGCCAAGAAGTTGCTAAGATCAGGTTATTACTGGATCACAATGGATGCCGACTGTTTTGCCTACGCCAGAAAATGCCATAAATGCCAGATTTATGCGGATAAGGTGCATGTGCCTCCCAATCCTTTGAATGTGATGTCTTCACCCTGGCCCTTTGCTATGTGGGGCATTGATATGATTGGCAAGATCGAACCGACTGCTTCAAATGGCCACAGATTCATCCTGGTTGCTATTGACTATTTCACCAAATGGGTTGAAGCAGCTTCCTATGCAAATGTTACAAGGCAAGTGGTAGCCAGATTTCTGAAGAGAGATATCATCTGTCGGTATGGAGTTCCCGAGCAAATCATTACTGATAATGGTTCCAACTTGAACAACAAAATGATGGCAGAGCTGTGTCGGGACTTCAAGATCCAACACCACAATTCTTCTCCTTACAGGCCAAAGATGAATGGCGTTGTTGAGGCAGCAAATAAGAATATCAAGAAGATTGTGCAAAAGATGGTAGTTACCTACAAAGACTGGCATGAAATGCTACCATTTGCCTTGCATGGGTACCGTACGTCAATCAGAACATCCACTGGGGCAACACCGTATCAACTTGTGTATGGTATGGAGGCAGTCCTGCCTGTTGAAGTTGAGTTACCCTCCTTACGGGTATTAATGGATGTTAAGCTGAACGAAGCAGAGTGGGTCCGATCCCGATACGAACAATTGAGTCTGATCGAAGAAAAGAGATTGTCTGCAATCTGTCACGGGCAGTTATATCAGAAGAGAATGAAGAGAGCCTTCGATCAGAAAGTCAGGCACCGAGAGTACCAAGTAGGAGATCTTGTGCTGAAAAGAATCCTGCCTCCTCATACAGACCACAGGGGCAAGTGGACTCCGAATTATGAAGGACCATTTGTAGTAAAGAAAGTTTTCTCGGGTGGAGCACTCATGCTCAGCACCATGGAAGGTGAAGACTTCCCGTCCCCTGTGAATTCAGATGCAGTTAAAAAATACTTCGCATAAAGAATGACCCGCTGGACATAAAAACAGAATGTAAGTCCAGGAAAAAATAGGGCATCCCGGCGAGTCAAAAACAGAATAAAAGACTCGGGAAAAAATAAGGGAAAATAAACAAAAAAAATGTGTACACCCGCTGAGTTGAAAAGCCGCATTGGACAACTCAGGCAAAAATGGGTATCCCGATGGATCGAAAACCCAAAAGGGCGATCCATGCAAAATAAGGGAATAAGCGAACGACTGCATTCTGAATTCGTCTGTATCGCGTACAACTTGGTAAGCCTCGAAAGGATCAAGCTTCACTCGGAATCAACTTTCTTCAGAAAGCAAGACGAGGAGAATGTCAAAAGTCATACGAGTCATAGCAAAAGGGAAGCTCCTTGAAGCGTCGTCAACATTGCCAGCATTTTGTTTCTCAATTTGTAACAATCTCCTCATTTTAGGGGATATGTTTCTTTGACTGTATCTTGCCAAATTCAGGGCACTTGAATTAATAAAATCAGATTTTTTAAGTCACATGTTGTCTCGTACTCTTTTATTTGCGAAAATGTCTGATGTCATTAATATGTCGATTGCGTAAATACAGATGCGTCCTTCTGAAACTACGTGCTTACAGGAAATATACTTATTCCCGGGAGTGTCTGAACTCTCATGATGGGATCCAGTAAAGGATACCTCAGGATTACTTGTGCGTCCCTCTGGCTTTGCAGGATTGCAGGTACTTAAAAGCGCAACATGGGGCAAGTAAGCTTCATCCCAGCAAGCTGGCAAATCAACACTCACTCAGTCTTAGCACCCAAATTGTTTTCTCCCCAGCTGAGTTGCCACTTGTTATTTCTCCCCGACCGAGGTGCCAATCATTCTTTCTCCTCAGCCAAGTACAAAAGCCAGGGAATCATCTTCCCCACAGAGTTTCAGCCTCTATCCAGAAGAGCAACACATGAAGGAATCACAACAGAGTGACGAAAGCTTCTACAAACCCCAGCTAGGTCTCTCATTTACTAGAATAGGTCTATCAGTGACCTATTCCCCCAAGCAGATACATCTCGTCAGATCTACCAATGATCTCATCCCCAGCTGGGATGTCCATTTCAAAACAGATCGACCAGAGATCTTCACAGCAACGGGATCCGAACCTCGGATTGGTATCCTTGCATAATCATAGCATTCACATCATATTTTTCCCACAGAGCGTAGCATTCCGTCTAACACGGAGCATTACGGCAAAAGTCAAACATATTGCATAATCATAAGCCATGTTCTGAATCAAACACTTGTGAATAATGACAATCCATCAACATACAAAATGCTCCCCAAAATTCCCCACCAGAGAGCCAAAAGCATTCGCCTTACACTCATAAATACAAATACACACTCCTTTTGGCACCCGTCCGTGTCATCATTCCCCAGTAAAGTCGCCCGAGCACTCTTTACAAACAGACCACCCGTATTACAAATACTTCTTGACACCCGTTCGTGTCATACCCCCAGTAGAAAGCCAAAGCGTCCCCTTTGCATTCACAGATACACACATATATACAACTTTCTTGACACTCGTCCGTGTCACATTCCCCAGCACAGTAACCTAAACACTTTGTATATCAGATACTTGTTTATAATATACCTCTTGACACCCATCTGTGTCACTTACCCCAGCAGGTTAAAACACTCATCTATACACCACTCATACTTATTACTCATATTTCACTCGTACAGATATTCGTCCGTATCATTGTATACACCACTTATATCATCTCAGATTCGACACTAGTCCTTGTTCTTTGTTAACCAGTTGGTACTCGTCCGTACCATCATCTCAGAACATGCGTCAAGCGTTTGTTTCTACCTGATACTCGTCCGTATCGTAGTCTTAAGGATGCTCGTCCGCATCTTTAATCCATACACTGTGTCAAACACTCATGTCTTCTTGAATTTAGATACTCGTCTGTGTCTACTATTCCCCAGAAGAGTCCCCTCAGATTCGACACTCGTCCGTGTTCTTTGTTAACCAGTTGATACTCGTCCGTATCATCATCTCTGAACACATGTCAGTATTTGTTTCTACCCGATACTCGTCCGTATCGTAGTCTTAAGGATGCTCATCCGCATCTTTAATCTATACACAATATCAAAACACTTATACCTTTTATTTCCTGGATATAAACACTCGTCCGTGTTTACTATTCCCCAGTAGATCACCAGCAAAGCAAAATTTCTTTTGTTATCTAACATTCGTCCTATGTCATGATAAATCTTGAGAGCAGCCGTCCCCTGCTAGGTGATCGTCCTTCACCTCTTGATGATCGTCCTTCATCATGCTCATCCGATGGCCGTCCCCATCGTTGACCTTTTCTATCCGACATTCGTCCTATGTCGTGATATTTAGCAGCCGTCCCCTGCTAGGTGATCTTCCTTCACCTTTTGATGATCGTCCTTCATCATTTTATCCGATGGTCGTCCCCATCGTTGATCTTGTTATCTGACATTCGTCCTATGTCATGATAAACCCCGAGAGCAGCCGTCCCCTGCTAGGTGATCGTCCTTCACCTCTTGATGATCGTCCTTCATCATGCTCATCCGATGGCCGTCCCTATCGTTGACCTTTTATCCGGCATTCGTCCTATGTCGCGATACTTTCGGCAGCCGTCCCCTTCCAGGTGATCGTCCTTCACCTTTGATGACCGTCCCTCATCATTTATTTCATTTATTCTTTAACCCGATGGCCGTCCCCGTCGTGGTCCCTTTTCCTTTTCCTGATGATCGTCCTTCATCAGTTTAGCCCAATGGCCGTCCCCATCGTTGTTTACATTACTTTATGAACCTGATGGCCGTCCCCATCATTTTTCATTGATCCCCAGAGAATCTTATAGCTTTACTTGATGTCCGTCCCCATCATAATCCATTTTATCCCCAGTATGTCGGCCGTCCCCGTCATTGCTTTATTTCCCGCACTTCCCCAGCATGTCGACCGTCCCCGTCATTGCTTTATTTCCCGCACTTTTCCCAGTATGTCGGCCGTCCCCGTCATTGCTCTTTCCCCAGCAGTCGTCCTCTGCTCGACGGTCATCCTCCGTCGCCCACACTTTATAATATACTTTAGTTTCCTTTTACAATCTATATCCCTTTTCTTCTTCATTCTGTGAGTTTAAATTTTGGACTGTCTTTGGTATTCAACCACAAGTTATCTTGTTTGCCTGTTAAGCCGTTGCTTACATCCTGCACAGCTAACTCATGTTTGAATAGGGGCAGCTGTAAACACCCCAAATTTTCCCTCACCCATTCACACCATGTCTTGTGATCATTTCATGTGCATAAGTTCAATCATAGCATCTCATATCACATTTTTGATTCATTGCATTGGTTCAAAGTCATCTGCCTCTAGGGTTTGTGATCTGAGCAATCCAAGAGCTTCTTGAGCCACTCCAAGGGTCATCGATCACTTCAAAGGGGTCCATATATGTTCAAGCATCATATTGTATCCCCTCAAAGTCAAGAATGTCAAAGAATCACAAGAACTGAGAATGGCATGGAAGCAGAGCCAGGTTTGACTGCACAGATGACCTAGAATTAGGGTTTTGGTTTCAAAGGCCATAACTCCAAATTTTTTGGTCATTCTTGCTTCTATTGGTCTCTATATGGTATAGGGATCATGCATATCAATTTTCATGAAGAAATTCAATGGGGAAGTCATCTGATCAAGAGTTGACTTTTTGAGCAAGTCAGTGCAAAATCAGGGCATCTGAGGCCCCCAATGACCCAACCAAAGGGTGTTCTTCATCATTTTGATTGTGTATGATCTTTATTTGATCATGGAAGATGTTATAAGTTCACAAAATTGAAGAATTTCAAGTCATTTGCAAAGTTGACTTTTTGGGAAAGTTGACTTTTAATGAAAATTGCTATTTTGGGAAACTTTTTCAACCCTTGCTTTTTGATTCAAAAATGCTTCAAATGGAAAAACTTTGGTCATGAAAGTTGTATAATGGATCATTACCTTTTCAAAAAGTACAAGAACATGACCTAATTCATTTTGGATCAAAAGTTATGGCTTGTCAAAGTTGGGAAAAATCACATAATTTCAAGTTATGCACCAAAGAGGGAAACTTGCAAATTCTTGTACCAAGGCAATTTGTGACTTCTAATTGATGTCTAACCTTTACACAAACATCATACATGACTCAAACTTCAGATTGGCCCAAGAATTTCTTAAGTTCCATGCCCTAAACTTCAAGAATTACAAAAGAGGCCAAAGTTGTGACAATTTGTAAAAGGGATCAAAACTTCTCATCCACTTGCCTCAGTTCATAAAATCTGATCCAAAAGCATTCCTTGATCCTTGCTGAACTCAACCATGCTCCTATCCTAGCCTGCCACTTGCCCATACCTCCAAGTACAACTTGCTTGACTTTTTGCAACTTGAAGCCATACCAATCCCACAGTGACACAACCACTCTCTGCCCAATCCAGACTTTACAAACACATCCCAAGGCTTCATTTTCATAAGACACACAAGCCTGAAACTCCAAGAACACAGCACACTCAAAAATCCTCTCATTTGCAAAAGCCTTCGAATCTCTTGATTCAACCATCAAACCTTCAAACTTTTTTCACCATTCAACTCCATAAACCTCACTGATCATTTCCCACCCTCCATTTTGCCATAAAACATCCACAATCAAAAACACGATTTTCACATTTCACAAACTGAGATTCTGCAAACTCTCTCCAGAGGCTATTTAAACTCCAACCAAGCATTGCAAGCTTCTTAGGAGGTTCATTGGAAGAGATTTGAAGCAAAGAACTAGCCAGAAAGTCCCTGATTCGAAAGCTCAAGCTCAGGTAGCCATGGCACTTATTTTTCCAGAACTCTCATTTTATGTTATAGAATGATTCTACATGCTTCACTGATTGCCATGATGTGTTTATATTTGAAAATAGTTGAGAAATAAGCATTTCATGAGCTTCTGAAATTTCTGCCATGTTTTCCGTTTTGCTCTGATTCAAGAATTTGATGATGAATAAATGATTTTTGGTGAGTGATTCTTGTTGGGGTTGATGTGGGGATCATTTCTGGAGAGTTAGAGAGCTTGGGGATGCGTAGAGAGTGAGATAGCACAAGTGACCTACCGGAGAAGATGACCGGAACACTGTTCCGGTCACCTGAAAATGTTTAGGGTTCAGATTAGGGTTAATGACATAATTAGCGTAGTTTGAATGTGATCCGTCCAGATGCGCGCGCTGGTCAATTCCCTCCCTTTTCATTTGAATCCTGGCCCTTAGATGCGCTGACTTTCCCATTAATGCATTTTTATTTTCATTTTATTTGTTTTGTTTTCTTCATTTTATTTAAAATAGTAAAACATTTTGAAAAATTCTGAAAATTTTTATGCAACCTTTTATTAATTTTCAGAAACCAAAAATATTTTTATTTTTATTTTTTGCATTAAAAAATATTTTTAAATCATTTAAAAGATTATTTTTAATTAATTAATGAGAATTAATTAATTAAAAATACTTTTAGGTATTTAAAAATCACCAAAAAATTCATGAAACATTTAAAATCATTTAGAAACATTGTCCAACCTTCAAAACAAATTTATTTTTTGATCTTGATGTCTTTTGACAATTTTCCATGGAATTAATTTCATTTCAAAGCATTATTTTGATCAAATGTTCAAAAATACATTTCTGCCTAGTCTTTGAGAGTTGGACTTTGATTCTTTTTGCTTTGCATCATGTATAGCATGTAGTTTATAGGATTAAATTGACATGAATTGATCTTGCATTTTCAATTTGTTTGGCATTTTTTTTGACAAGGTGCCTTAAAACCCTAGCAATCTTAAGAAATTCATAACCCTCATTAGGTTAAGAGTTAGAACCCCTCCTTTGGGCAGTGAGTTTGTATAGGTTTAGGGTTCCTTTGAATGCATTTTCAATTTTTTATCATGATGTTTGCTTCTGGTTTTGATTTTTGTTTTGTACATTGATCATAAACCCTAATTTGGGCTTTCTTTTGCATTCATCTTGCATTTGCTTGCATACCATGACTTGCCATGACATTTTATGCATTCATTTGATTCATTAGACATCTTAAGACATGTGAGAATCATGTTTGATAATTGCCTCATTCATTTTCCATGTTGTATGTCATTTGCATTTCATAACTTTTCATGTATGTTCATGGTTCTAAGCATGCTTCTCTTGCATCCACATGTTTGTATGATCATCCCCATGCCTTGTTTCATGTTTGCATCATCTCATAGCATCATTATCATCACACTCATGCTTCTGGTTTTGGTTTACATCATTCCATTCCATCTCATTTTGCATTGCATTGCATTCCTTTTCACTAACTTTTCAGGTGGTAAGTTACTTTGAGAAGTGAATTTGCCTTCACTTCTCACAATTTCTCTTCACCCCTCTTATGCATCATTGCTGCATTTTGTTTTGTGTTTGAGATTAAGCTTGCTCATTTTTCTTCTTCTTACTTTCTTTCTTCAAGTGACTTGTCTTCTTAAATGAAGCAAGTTACTTTGCTTCTCTTTGCTCCTTTCCTCTGCTTCCTGGTGGTTCCTTTGAAGATCTTTCTTGTAAACCTCACAAACCTTAGGAACAACCAAGCATGACAATAATTAGGGTTTTAATTAGTCCCCCACTTAGTTTTACCTTTGTGTCTCATTGAGTCTTCTCTTCTCATCTCATAATCAGGGACTAAACCCTAAAGGCTTTAAGGCTTTGTGATTAAGCTTATGCTTGCATCCTTCTATTAGGATGGAGTGTATAACTTTAATCCTAAGTGTTAAACCCTTAATGTGTTTAAATCCTTTAATCAATCCATCTAATAATCATCAAGACATCAAGCTTGTTACTTGGGCCTTGCATTAGGGTTCTAATTCTTCCTTAGTTGGTTAAGAAGGACTAACCCTAGTGTTAATGGACAAGTCCCCCTCAAGTTGTCTTACAAACCATAAAACTCACTTCATAATCTTATCATTAACTAAAATCCATCTAATAAAGGCTTTGTTTTGTCATGAGTTTAATCCCTAATCATGGATTAAGTTGAGGAGCCTTCCTCAGCTTAAACATTCTCATCTATTATCCTTCTATTAGGATGGTGTAATGAGTCTGTTTAATCCCTGATTATGGCTTAACCTCATTACTTAACACTAAACAGCAACAACAAAAACATCTAATTAATCACAAGTAGGTTAATGATCTTAATCCTACACCATGGTGTTTAAGTGTGAGAAGCTGACTTCACACTTAAGGTATTCTCATTACCCCTAATCAGAGGGAGGATGTGATGAGTTTACTAAATCCATTGGTTTAGGCTTAAGCTCATTAACTTATGACAAACTTTCAAAAGTAATAAAAGACTGAAAACACAAAAACAAACAATAATCGTCTCCTTCGGGATTCTTTTCTCATCACCTCCACTCACAAACGAGAACTTGCTTCTTCCGTCTAATGCAAGACAGTTTGCACCTGAGCCAGACAGGTCATACACTTGAGCACAGACAAGCAAGCAGTTCACAAGTCAATTTATCTTTCAGTCTCTTTGGGTCGAACTACGGTGTTCTGACTTCCTCATTGCACGAGAGGATACGTAGGCATGACTTAACGGTTATCGAACAAAAGTCTCTGTATATTCCCCCTCTTTCAAGCATCATTCTTTTAGCCTCATGGTCTTGAGCATTTCATTTCTGTTCTTACACTGACACTTCATTTATACTTTTCACACTTCTTTTACACTGACACCTGTACATCCTTTTCCAGCTCTTTTGCACAATAAATAACACTGACACTACCCCTTTAAAACACAAATATTTTAAGCGTGGATCCCGTCGAGTACGGCGGACAATCTGGGTGCTAATACCTTCCCAGGTTGTAACCAACCCCCTTTCTCAGTCTCTCTGGTTCGCAACCGTCTTGTCCATATCTTTCTAGGTTTATGCAGCATTACCTTTCCTCCGGGATAAAAATGCCTAGCTGGCGACTCTTTGTCTTTCTGAGTTCACTCCTGTGTGTTCTCATTCTTTTCGCCGACCGTTCGCGTCTGTACCTCATTTGAGCCCAGTCTCATCTTTTGGGAGCGACAGCTTGGCGACTCTGCTGGGGACCCTTATACTGTAACCAGGGCTTCTGGTTCTTTTTGTGGATTCCTCCTAGCGCTTGTTTGATTTGTGTTTACTGGGGTGTTATGTGCTAATTGTGTTTGTATATTTGTATTTATTTTTGCTTTATGTACAGTTGTTTTATTGCTTTCTTTATAGCTTTTATATACATTATACTGTCATACTTTGTTTAGGCTGGATCTGGTTTTGCTTTGGTGGGTGGGGTTCTATTGAGAGTTAAGGTCCTATACCTGGGACCTGAGTGACACCTAGGCTAGAGTGGTTCATGTTCTTTCCCATTCCATTTCGGTCTGGTGCGGGAATATGAAACACGGTTTAGATATGGGTTTCTTCTTGAGAACTCTGTGCTACAGATTTCCTGTAGTGCTAGGGCTATCTGGGAAGCCTGCTAAGTCTGGATGACCTTTATTATGACCTTCAGAAACTGAGGTGAATTAGAGGAGGATCTTTTATGGTTATTGTAACCACTGTACCTCCGGGTTAGAAGTGTTTACACTTCTCATAACTGATCCAAGTCTGAGGATCCTTGTTTTAGAACATCACCTGTGAGGGGGGTTGGGCTGTTTACAGGTTTGCAGGTACCCTTGACCTCAGCATACCCTGTTACTTTGTTTTGATTAAGAGTACTCCATTTTGGGACAGTTCTTGTGATTTTAACCCTGGACATGTGACTCTTTATTTGAGTCCCCCACCTTGGTTACTGGACTTATGAACCTCCATCTGGATTTCTTGAACCTACATGGTCTTATATCAAAGCAGTAATCAGATCCAGCTTGATCACAAACCCTTGCATATCATTTGCATACATCATCATTGCATCATTTAACATGTGTTTATTTGTTTTTCAGGGTATCCATATTATATTTTGGCCCGGTTTTGACCCCTTTATCTGATTGGACCCCTGTACACCAGCTATCTGCTTCAGCCATTCTCACCAGTTGTCTGCTTCAGCTATTGTCATCACCAGTCTCAGCCTGTCAGTGGCTCATCACCAGTATCAGTCTCCATCATCAGCAGTTATTTTCAGCCCTTCATCAGCAAACATGGCACCCAAGAAAAGCAACATCTCATATCATTTCTTTGAGCCTGAGCTGACTAGCATCAGGAAGGTCCAGGCCCTTATTACTCCAGACCATATACCACTATTTAGAGAACATTATGGAGGCATCCTTGATGTGGTTATGGATTTTGACCCTTCTCAGAGGAGCTTGATTCACACTTGTCTACAGTTCTATGATCCTCCTCTGAGGTGTTTCACTTTCCCGAATTTTCAGTTGGGACCCTTGTTGGAAGAGTATTCATCACTGATTGGTGTACCTATCAGGGGTGGTGTCCCCTTCAACCCTGAGATGGCTTTTCCCAGTAATGAGGAGGTGGCAAAGGCACTATATCTGGAACCTGTTCTGATTGGGCAGAACATGACAACCAAAGCTGGAATCTCTGGTCTACACTTAGATTTCTTGACTTCTCAGGCCATCCTGAAGGCCTCCTTGGGAGAATGGAAGGAAGTCTGTGCTTTGTTAGACCTTAGCATATATAGGGTTATACTTTTTGCAGATGAGCCTAAGTTTATTAGCAAGAATGCCATTCACCTTTTCATTCTGAGGAACCCAGTGCCCACCTTACTGGGAGATTTCTACTACTCTGTTCACCAAAGGAATGAAAAGCAAAGAGGAAGATTGGTGAGGTGCTGTGCTCCCCTGTTCCATACCTGGCTGCTCAAACACTTGCCCAAGACTGATGCATTCTTGAATCCTCACCAACAGAAGAATTGGGCTAGGAGACTTATTGCTTTGACCTCAGATGACATCAGGTGGTGCACTCAGAGCACCAAGGGCAGGGACATCATTACTAGTTGTGGGCAGTTCCCCAATGTACCTCTGATAGGAGTGAAGGGTTGCATCAACTACAACCTTCTTCTATTCAAAAGACAATTGGGCTATGCATTGGTTCACCCTCCTAGAGCACAAGACTTGGCTGAAACCCTTTATTGTGAGATTAAGCCTAATCTGGCTGTTGTCAGGCAAGCATCCTGGGCTTGGGACAATGTCCAGACCAAGGGGATGGCCATTCTTGGAAGATGCAACAATGTGGCCTCAGCTCAGTATCATGAATGGTCTCATGCCAGGGCTCAAATTTCTGGGATGCCCTTCACCATTGAGGATGCACCTGGACCATCCACAACACCACCTCCAGCCACTATCAGCTTAGAGGAGTTTGAGAAACTGAAAGAGAGGAATGAGAATCTGACTCAGGCTCTACAGAAGACCCTCTGGGAGATGAGTGATGGTCGCCTGGACATTGAGAGGTTAGAAAAGCTAAAGGTGGATCATCTAGCCAGGATTGAGAAGTCAGAGGTTTACATCAAGAAGTCAAGGGCTGGAGAACAGATTTTGAAGAATGCCTGTAAGGAGGCTCAGTTTCAGAAAGCTAGGACTGATCTTTATCTGAAAGAGAGTCAAGCTAGGTGGGTCAGGATCACTGAAGCTCGCACTCAGGAAGATAAGAGGATTCAGGACAAGATTGAGTAGTTGGAGGCTAGTGCAAAGGAGAAACAGGAAGCCCTGCTGGCAGCCCAGAAGGAGATCTCATAATTGAAGATTAGGGCTGGTGTGAAGAGGTCAAAGGACCAGGGCAGACACAAGAGGCTAACTGCTGCTATTGCCACCAGGAATCTTCTCATCAGGAATCTCACAGAGCATCCAGCTGACCCTGTAACTGAAGCACTTCTGAAGGAAGTTCAGGAGGATGAGTTTGGTCTTGGTGTCTGACTTTTGCTTGTTGTTGCTTTCATTTCATGTACTTTTCCTTTTATGTTGTATTTTGACCCCTCAGGGGCATGTATTGTAAAAAAAAACTATGTATCAGTGGCAACTGTCACCATTCCCACTCCAATTCAGCAACAATCAGCATATCAACCACAGCAAAAAACCCACTACCAGCAACAAGCTCAATATCCACCTCAGAGAAATTATAACAATAACAACACCACCAACAACAATCAGCAAAGACCTTTTCAACAGAGACCATCTCAGGCCAATAGGGTGATTGATCTGATCCCTATGCCTTATGCCGCATTATTGCCACAACTCCTGAAACTCAACCTGGTTGAGCTAAGGACATTGGCACCTCCAGATCCTTCCAGTCTGCCCAAAAATTATGATGCCATCACCAGATGTGCTTTTCATTCCAACGCACCTGGCCATAGTACAGAGAAGTGCATAGCTTTGCACATGAAAGTACAAGATCTATTGGATTCCAAAGCTCTAAACTTTGCACCCCCACCAAATGTCAGTAAGAACCCTATGCCCAACCACGGAGGACCCATAATTAATGCTATTGAGGGAGATAAGCCGTCTTTCTTAATAACCAGTGTGGGGCAGATTCGGACACCCTTGGTAGAGATTAAAGCTCAACTCCTTGAATGTCAAATATTCCCCGGATGTGAGCTTGGGTGCGGTTACTGCAACATTTCAGTAAATGGGTGTGATAACTTGAGAAATGGCATAGATGGTCTCATCCAGAGTGGCTTACTTCAAATCACAACATCAACACCTCCAAATCCAGCAATCTCCTTAACAACAATTCCCGAGTCTTCTACAATTGCAACAACAATTGTTCCAAACAACTCTTCAATCTCATCAACAAATGCTTCATCTGTTACTTCAACAGACCAAATATCAACAACCATCTCTTCTACAACTTCAACATCCATCCAGTCAATAGTACCTCCTACAACATCAACAGCAAATAATGAAAGTGTCTCAACAGTTACAATATATTATGATCCTGCAAATGATTCTGCCTACAACTCACAAAATACCACTTCTATCAGAGCACCAGTTACAATATACTATGATCCACATACTATCATGGTCCCTTCTGCAGCTGCTATCAGTCCAGTCATTATCACAGTGCTAGGGCCAGTCCCTTATGAAAGCAATAATGCCATCCCTTGGCATTACGGCTCAGATCTATACTGCGAAGGACAGAAAATCACTTTGGAATCATCAACTTCTTCGCCACAAATAGACAATGTGGGGGGAGGCGGAGGCTTCACTCGAAGCGGACGTCTCTTTGCCCCGCAAATTCCAAGATCCAATGCCGAAGCAGAAGCTGCTGCCAAGGCAAAAGGGAAGAGTATGGTGCAAGAAGAACAAGTTGCCAAAGAAGCTTTAAGGACCCCTTTTGACCAAGAGGTTGATGAATTCATGAGAATCATCAAGAAAAGTGATTAAAAGATAGTGGACCAGCTTCACCAGACACCTTCCAAGATCTCCATTTTATCACTGCTAATGTGCTCCGAGGCTCATCGGAACGCACTATTAAAAGTCTTGCACGCAGCTTATGTGCCAGAGGAGATTACCGTCAATCAGTTAGAGGCTGTGGTTGGAAATGTCAACGCTAGTCATGGACTAGGATTTACCAACACTGATTTGACAACGGAAGGCCGCAATCACAACAAGGCTTTGCACATTACCTTGGAGTGTAAGGGTGCAGTTCTTTCCCATGTATTGGTAGACACAGGGTCATCCCTCAATGTCCTACCTAAGAAAGCCCTGGTGAAGCTAGAGTATGAAGGATTGGCATTACGCCCCAGCAACTTAGTAGTGAGAGCCTTTGACGGTTCTAAGAGATCAGTTCTGGGAGAGATTGAGTTGCCTATAACGATTGTCCCACAGACTTTCAAAACGACCTTCTTCGTGATGGATATACAGCCTGCCTACAGCTGTCTATTGGGTAGACCATGGATACACGCCGCTGGCGCCGTGACGTCAACCCTTCACCAGAAGTTAAAATTCAAGTGGGAGGGCCAAGTCGTTACCATTTGTGGAGAGGAAGATATCTTTGTTAGCCATCTGGCTACATACAAATACATTGAGATGGATGGGGAGATCCATGAAACTATGAGTCAAGGGTTTGAGGCCTTGAACATAAATGAAGCATCCGCTGTACCTGGAACCTCAATGACATCTTATCAGCAAGCCCGGAAGGTTGTCGAAGAAGGGACTGCCCAAGGCTGGGGCAAGTTGCTGCCTGTAGAGAAGAAGGAGGATAGATTTGGGTTGGGTTACAAACCAACTCAACAAGATCAAGCAGAGGCAGCTAAGAAGCCCAATTTTATCAGTGGGGGGATGCTCACCCCAGATGCCGTGAACAACTTGGAGGACGAGGATGAAAGCGACCACAACCTGGAGAGCTGGATACGTCCAAGGATCCCGGGGAACAGTATCTCAAACTGGTCTTCCCAGGAAATTATAAGAGTTACTCCTGCAGAGTAATTATTATTTCCTGTATTTTAAGCATGCATCAAGTCTTGCATCTTGCCGAAGATGACAAGACTCATTTTGTAATCGGGCCATCTGTAATTTTGTGCAATAAGATCAATCAATGAAATATCAGACATCTTTTGCAAATGAGTCTTTTTTCTTTTCCGCTCACTGTTTTTCCATTTTTCTTTTTGTACAAAAAATAAATGGCAATGTTTTCAAAATGATAATTTCATTTCACTCTTTCTAAACAAGATTTAAAATCAATCACTAAAATGAACAAACTGGACCCTTGCAGAGAGTGCCTTCCAGACTGCACTGACAACCGCACGGCTATGACTTCGTATGACTTTGACAATCCAATCAATCAAGCTGATGAAGGGGTTGAAGAAGAATATGAGCTTCCTGAAGAGCTAGCCAGGTTGTTGAGACAAGAGGAAAAGGTTATCACTCCTCATCAGGAGGAGGTCGAAACGATTAATCTTGGTACAGATGAAGATGTGAAAGAAGTTAAAATCGGGGCCTGCTTACAAGACTCAGTGAAGATACAACTGATTGACCTGCTTCAGGAATATGTGGATGTATTCGCTTGGTCTTATCAGGATATGCCAGGGTTGGACACCGACATTGTTATGCACAAGCTGCCTTTAAGAGAAGATTGCCCGCCGGTTAAACAGAAACTGCGCCGTACTCGCCCAGACATGGCAATGAAAATCAAAGAAGAGGTACAAAAGCAGTGGGACGCCGAGTTCCTTGCTGTAACTAGCTATCCGCCGTGGGTTGCTAACATAGTACCTGTTCCCAAGAAAGACGGCAAAGTAAGAATGTGTGTTGACTACCGGGATCTGAACAGAGCCAGCCCGAAATATGACTTCCCATTACCTCACATTGATGTATTGGTGGATAATACGGCTCAGTTCTCGGTATTCTCCTTCATGGATGGATTTTCAGGATATAATCAGATCAAGATGTCACCTGAAGACATGGAGAAGACAACCTTCATCACACCTTGGGGCACGTTCTGTTACAAGGTGATGCCATTCGGACTGAAGAATGCTGGTGCAACATATCAACGGGCTATGGTGACATTATTCCACGATATGATCCATAAAGAAATCGAATGTTATGTGGATGACATGATTGCCAAGTCCCTCACCGAAGAAGACCACCTGGTGAATCTGCTGAAGCTGTTCAAGCGTCTGAGGAAGTACCAACTCAAGTTAAACCCCAACAAATGCACATTCGGGGTGCGATCTGGTAAGTTGCTGGACTTTATTGTGAGCGAGAAAGGGATTGAAGTTGACCCTGATAAAGTTAAAGCCATTCAAGAGATGCATGCGCCGAAGAAAGAAAAAGAAGTTCGAGGTTTCTTAGGTCGATTGAACTACATTTCACGGTTCATATCTCACCTTACAGCAACCTGTGAACCCTTGTTCAAACTGCTAAGAAAGGAACAAACGGTCAGGTGGAACGAAGACTGCCAGAAGGCTTTTGACAAGATCAAGGAGTACTTACAAGAACCTCCAATCCTTATGCCTCCAGTCGAAGGAAGACCTCTAATCATGTACTTGATAGTATTAGAAGAGTCAATGGGGTGTGTGCTGGGCCAGCATGATGAGTCTGGTCGAAAAGAGTATGTGATTTACTACCTAAGCAAAAAGTTTACCGACTGTGAA
Organism: Lathyrus aphaca; assembly: GCA_963966055.1. Lineage (NCBI taxonomy): Eukaryota > Viridiplantae > Streptophyta > Magnoliopsida > Fabales > Fabaceae > Lathyrus > Lathyrus aphaca. The sequence goes on from OZ014519.1 coordinate 267,401,118, forward strand.
CAACGTTATTCACTGCTCGAGAAAACTTGCTGTGCTTTAGCGTGGGCTGCTCGCCGACTGAGACAGTATATGTTGACCCACACTACTTTATTGATCTCAAAGATGGACCCAGTCAAGTATATTTTTGAGAAGCCAGCGCTTACCGGACGGGTTGCAAGATGGCAAATGATCCTCACAGAATATGACATTCAGTACACATCTTAGAAAGACATCAAGGGCAGTGTATTGTCTGAATATCTTGCTGAGCAACCTGTAGATGTTTAAGAATTGGCAGAATTTTTGACCAAACAAGAAATGTTAAATTCAGTTCAGAATGTCCTATCAGATGTTGGGACATTATCAAACAGAGTATGTGAATTTATTTCAGGATGTCTCATCAGATGTTGGGACATTGTGTGAATAAATTAAGTTCAGTTTTTCAGGATGTCCCAACAGATGTTGAGACATCTCAGACCTGCTACCAGAATTAATTATTGATTAACAGATCAGAGATATTTAAGGAGAACTATCTGGAATTAATTAATGCTGGATAAAAACAGAACAAGGCGCATCTGTAGGGAGTTTTAAATTGAAGATTCAGATTAAAACAGAAGACCTAATGCACCTAGAATATAGGAGGTAACAAACCCTAAATTCAAGGTGACAGTTGCTGCACATTAGGGCTGGATCATTCTACAGAAAGCCCAAAATTCAGATACCTATTTAAACAACAGAAACTCATAGAATTGAGTACGAATTTCAGAAGACCAAATAGGGTGTCTAGTGTTTTAATAGCAGGTTGTTTTTATGTACCACTTTATGAGCTTTTAAGCAAAAGTGCATTTGTGACTTGATTGAAACTGTGAAGTAAGATCAAGCTGTATTGTTTGAAGGATGTCTTCAACTTCTGTAAACTTGTAAACTTGATCACTGGGTGATTGAGGGGGAGTGAGTAGGGTACTCTTATCTAAGTGAGTCTTAGGTAGAAATTGCATTGGGTAAGTATTAAGTGATAGATTAAACAGGGTGGTTTAAGTCTAGAATTAATATTACTAATAGTGGATTTCCTCCTGGCTTGGTAGCCTCCAGATGTAGGTGTGGTTATACACTGAACTGGGTTAACAAACTTCTGTGTTGTTTATTTTTCCTGCTGTTTAAGTTTTGGTTAAATGTCCTATTAAGTGTTGGAACATCTCTTAGGACATCTCATTACAGAATTTCAATTGGCATCAGAGCAGGCACCCTGCCTGTTTATACTGGGTGAGATCTAGGGAAAACAAATTCTGTAACATGGACAGAGATATAGGGTCAGTAAATAGACCACCTATTCTGGATGGATCTAATTATGACTACTGGAAGCCAAGAATGATTGCATTCTTAAAATCTCTTGACAACAGGGCATGGAAAGCAGTAAATGTTGGATGGAAACATCCTGTCCAAGACACCAAAGACGGATCAAAAGTTCTGAAACCTGAAGAAGAATGGAGTAAAGAGGAAGAAGATTCAGAACTAGGCAACTCAAAAGCCCTAAATGCTTTATTCAATGGCATTGATAGAAATATTTTCAGACTGGTGCATCATTGTGAGCTGGCCAAAGATGTGTGGGATACCCTCAAGACAACTCATGAAGGAACATCAAAAGTAAAAATGTCAAGACTTCAACTTCTCACCACCAAGTTTGAAAACTTGAGAATGAAGGAAGATGAATCAATTCATGAGTTCTACATGAACATCTTGGATATAGCCAATACTTCTGGAGCCTTGGGAGAAAAGATGACTGATGAAAAGCTTGTAAGGAAGATTCTCAGATCTTTGCCAAAAAGATTTGACATGAAAGTCACAGCAATAGAAGAGGCACAAGACATATGCTCCATGAAAGCTGAAGAACTCATTGGTTCCCTTCAAACTTTTGAGATGGGAATGAATGACACACATGCTAAAAAGAACAAAAGCATTGCCTTGGTTTCAAATACAGATGAAGAAGAAGATGATGAACCAGCAAATGATAAAAGCTTATCAGAAAACCTTGCATTGATTGGAAGACAATTCAAACAGATTCTCAGAGGAATGGAAGGAAAATCCAAACCTAGTGGAAGAAACACAAACTCTGAGAACAGAAGACCTTATGATGCTAACAAAAGAGTAAAGTATGCTGAAAAGACCAGTCAAGATAAAGGAGTCAAATGCCATGAATGTGAAGGATATGGACATATCAAGTTTGAATGTCCTACCTACTTAAAGAGGCAAAAGAAAGGACTCTCTGTGACCTGGTCTGATGAAGACTCAGGAGATTCAGAAGAAGAATCAGCTAAGCACATTGCTGCTTTAGCTGGACTGTGTGAATATGACAGTGATTCCAGCTGTGAAGAGCTTACTTATGCAGATCTTGAGCAAGCCTTCAAGGATCTGTACAAGAGAAGTACTGAAGTATGCAGTGAGGTCATAAAGCTAAAGAAGCAGAATGAAGTACTAGAAGAAGAAAAAGCAAGTGATCAAGTAATCATTGATACCTTAAAAAGTGAAGTAACTCTTCTCAATTCTAAGCTGGAACATATGTCCAAATCTGTTAGAATGATGAACAGCAGCTCAAATACACTGGATGCTATTCTCTGCAATAATAAACATTCAGGGGACAAAAGTGGACTGGGATATAACAGAGATGAAGCAAGCTCTAGCAAAACTACTTCAAAAACTATACAGTCAAACAAGATGTCTCAACAGATGCTCCAACATCAGAACACAAAGACAAACATAATGTTCCAACAGATGTCTCAACATTCTGGAAAGAACAAAATGAAGAAAAAATATCAAAGATGGAGATGTCATCACTGTGGAAGATTTGGGCATATCAAACCTCACTGTTATAAGCTACATGGATATCCAAATCAGATGTGTCAGCAACCTTCCAAGCAGAAAGTAGAAGGTACCAAGAAAGTGCTGCATAGAAATCAGCAACCTCCTAAGCAAAAGACAGAAGTAATCAAGACAGTTTGGAGACCAAAAGCTGACATTCAGACTGATCAAAGCCACATACACAAGAACAAGATCAACAATCAAGCTTGGAGATCAGCTGAACAACACTCAGAGCAGAGGCATCAAAAGAAATCTCAACTCATCTGGTCAAAGAAAAGTACTGCATACATAGCACATACATCATTGAAAGTATCAGCTAAAGAAGACTGGTACTTTGACAGTGGATGCTCAAGACACATGACTGGATTGAAGAATTTGCTAGTAAACTTAAAGTCACATTCATCCAGGTATGTTACCTTTGGAGATGGAGCTAAAGGAGAGATCAAGGGAGTTGGAACCTTGGATTGTCAAGATGTTCCAAGACTAGATGATGTACTGCTTGTTAAAGGTTTAACTGCTAACCTGATCAGCATAAGTCAACTATGTGATCAAGGATACAGTGTAAACTTTACAAAAACTGAATGCATAGTGACTAACAAAGAGCAAAAAGTTATCATGAAAGGTGCAAGGTCTAAAGACAACTGTTACATGTGGGAGCCACTAGACTTCAGCCCCACTTCAACTTGTTCTCTAGCTAGAGAAGAAGAAGTAAAACTATGGCACCAAAGGCTAGGTCATCTTCATTTCAGAGGCATAAAGAAGATCATATCTATGGATGCTGTAAGAGGTATCCCTAAACTGAAGATTGATGATGGCAAAATCTGTGGTGAATGTCAAATAGGCAAACAAACCAAGATGTCCCATCCAAAGCTCCAACATCTGACAACTTCCAAAGTTTTGGAATTGTTACATATGGATCTCATGGGACCTATGCAAGTTGAAAGCCTTGGTGGTAAGAGGTATGCATATGTGGTGGTTGATGACTTTTCAAGATATACATGGATAAATTTCATTAAAGAAAAGTCAGATATCTTTGATGTATTCAAGGAATTATGTCAAAGATTACAAAGGGAAAAATCCAGTTGTGTGATCAGAATTAGAAGTGATCATGGAAAGGAATTTGAGAATCAAAAATTCTTAGATTTCTGCTCTTCAGAAGGAATCAATCATGAATACTCTTCTCCTATCACTCCTCAACAGAATGGGATTGTTGAGAGAAAAAATAGAACTATTCAAGAATCTGCAAGAGCTATGATACATGCTAAAAAGCTACCTCTGTATTTCTGGGCTGAAGCCATGAACACTGCCTGCTATATCCATAACAGAGTTACCTTGAGAAAAGGAACTTTGTCCACAATATATGAAGTCTGGAAGGGCAGAAAACCCACTGTTAAGTATTTTCATGTATTTGGAAGTAAATGCTATATTCTGGCAGATAGGGAGCAAAGGAGAAAAATGGATCCTAAAAGTGATGAAGGAATTTTCCTTGGATACTCTATAAACAGCAGAGCATATAGAGTATTTAACTACAGAACAAATGTTATCATGGAGTCCATAAATGTGATAATTGATGATGCTCCTACAGATGTCCCAGAAGATGTTGGAACATCTGCTGATATCAAGGTTGAAGCTGAAGAAAAGAATGATCAATATAACTTCACTCAAAATGATACAAGGTCAGAAGATTCAAGCAAACCTCCCTCCATCAGAATACAGAAGGATCATCCCAAAGATTTAATAATTGGTGATCCCAACAGAGGTGTGAGCACTAGATCAAGAGAAGTGATTTCAGGTTCTTGTTTTGTTTCCAAAATAGAACCTAAAAATGTCAAGGAAGCTCTCACTGATGAATACTGGATTTGTGCTATGCAAGAGGAATTAGGTCAATTCACAAGGAATGAAGTGTGGAATCTTGTACCTAGACCTGATGACATAAATGTGATTGGTACAAAATGGGTGTATAAGAACAAGTCAAATGAACAAGGAATTGTTACAAAGAACAAAGCTAGACTTGTGGCTCAAGGATACACTCAAATTGAAGGAGTAGACTTTGATGAAACCTTTGCACCAGTAGCAAGGCTTGAATCAATAAGACTACTGTTGGGAATTGCTTGTATCTTAAAGTTCAAGCTATTTCAAATGGATGTGAAAAGTGCCTTTCTTAATGGTTATCTTAATGAGGAGGTATATGTAGAACAGCCTAAAGGATTTGTTGATCCAAGCTGTCCAAATCATGTATACAAACTCAAGAAAGCACTTTATGGTCTGAAGCAAGCTCCAAGGGCATGGTATGAAAGACTTACCACATTTCTTATCAAGCAAGGATACAGAAAAGGTGGGATTGATAAAACCCTGTTTGTTAAAGATGAAGAAGGAAATGTCATGATTGCACAAATATATGTTGATGACATTGTGTTTGGTGGGATGTCTGATAAGATGGTCAAACATTTTGTCAAGCAGATGGAAGCTGAATTTGAAATGAGTCTAGTAGGTGAATTAACCTATTTTCTTGGTCTGCAAGTTAAGCAAATGGAAGACTCAATGTTCATCTCACAAAGCAAGTACTCCAAGAACATAGTGAAGAAATTTGGAATGGAAAATGCTTCTCATAAAAGAACTCCTGCTCCTACACATTTAAAGCTGACTAAAGATGAGAAGGGTGAGAATGTAGATCATAGTTTATATAGAAGCATGATTGGAAGCTTGTTATACTTGACTGCTAGCAGACCAGACATTGCATTTGCAGTAGGAGTTTGTGCAAGATATCAAGCTGATCCAAAAGTCAGTCATCTTAATCAAGTCAAGAGAATCCTTAAATATGTTAATGGTACTTGTGACTATGGCATAATGTACTTTCATGGTTGCAAACCAATTCTCTCTGGCTTCTGTGATGCTGATTGGGCAGGAAGTGCTGATGACAGAAAAAGCACTTCAGGAGGATGCTTCTTTCTAGGAAACAATCTGATTTCTTGGTTCAGTAAGAAACAGAATTGTGTGTCATTATCTACAGCTGAAGCTGAGTATATAGCAGCAGGTAGCAGTTGTTCTCAGTTGGTTTGGATGAAGCAGATGCTCACTGAATACAATGTCCCACAGGATGTCATGACATTGTACTGTGACAACTTAAGTGCAATCAACATATCAAAGAATCCCATTCAACATAGCAGGACAAAGCATATTGATATCAGACATCATTTCATCAGAGATCTTGTAGAAGAGAAGGTGATTTCATTGGAGCATGTTGCTACAGATCTGCAATTAGCTGATATCTTTACCAAAGCATTGGATGCTACACAATTTGAGAACTTAAGGGGCAAACTTGGAATATGTTTATGTGATATTTAGCAGTTAATGAGATGTGCCAACATGTCATATGACATTGCATGGCATAAGTTCCAAATGGCAAAGCTAGTCTGGACAAGATCCTTGGGAATTCCATTCTTAATCATTTGGACTGTAACGGCTACTTATTTAGTAAATACTTATAAGAAGCTATCAAGATTCTCATCATATCATCACAAGCGAATCACATTAACTCTCAAATCTTCAGAAATCATAAATCCTAAAGCTGTTCATCCTTCTTCCTCTACAATGTCTCAAAACCCTAAAACAGCTGAGGAAATTCTCAACAAGGAAGACGTGGTTCATGCCACTCCAATCTCTGTTGTGCCAATGCCTTCAACACCATTGGACGAGCTCAAGGGAAGTGCCTCTCACACTAAAAAGGCAAGAACACCAAAGAGATGTAAAGATCAAATCAGAAGCAAAGTTAAAGGCATTCCCTCTCCTGCTAACATGTCTACAAGATACTCCAAATATGTTGATGATTCCATCAAGGAGATTGTTAACCAAGTCTTTTCTGAACAAAGAGTGGTGAAAGGGATCTCTGTTCCTTTGAACACCATTCCTGCACCTCAAGAAGAACCAGCTCAGGCTACAAAGGACACTGCTGCAGAACAAGATGTCCCAACAGATGTTGGAACATCTGAAGATAAGAAAAAGAACTTATCTGATGTTGAACAATCTAAGGACAAAGTCTCAAATGAAAATGATGAAGAGGTATCTGAAGAACAGGCTCAAGGCTCAAATGAAGATCAAATCCCTGCTGATCAACCAGCTGAAGAGGAGGCTGCTCAATCCCCTCCAGTGGCCAATCTGGAGCAGGACTCTGATGCAGAGATCATAGCATCTGTGAAACCCAGCATTGCTAAAAGACTAAGGTCCAGGAAAGGAAAGATACGAGCTGAACCTGTCATCCCTGAGACTAAGAAGGCTAGTCCAAAGAAAGGCAAAGCTAAAGCTACCTTTGGTCCAGCAAAACCATGGAGCAAGGTTCAAACTCAGAAGAGAAAAGCTGCAACACCATCAGATTCAGATGTTGGATCAGATGTCCCAACATCTCCTCCCAAGAAGAAACCAGCACCAGCTAGAGCTTCAACTGTTGTTCCAGAAGCTCCCTTGGACAACATATCATTCCATCATGTCTCTAGTGTCAACAGGTGGAAATATGTGTACCAAAGAAGGGTTGCCTTGGAAAGAGAACTAAGCAGCAATGCACTTGAGTGCACAGAACTCATTGACCTAATCTCTGCTGCAGGACTATTCAAGACAGTCTCAGAGTTCTCTCCCTGCTATGAACTTCTTGTCAAAGAGTTCATTGTGAATCTTCAGGAGGATTGCTCAAATGGTAAGTCCTCAGAGTTCAGAAAGGTATTTGTAAGAGGTAAGTGTGTTGAGTTCTCTCCCCAAATCATTAATCAGTATCTAGGAAGGGACACAGATGGACCCAATGAGCTAGGGAAAACAGATAATCAAATCTGTAAGGTGATCACTGCAAATCAGGTCAAAGCTTGGCCTGTGAAGGGAAAGCTCTCTGTGAGCATGCTTACTAGAAAGTATGCCATGCTTAACAGGATTGGAACTGCAAACTGGGTGCCTACCAACCACACTTCATCAATCTCAACTGGTCTGGCCAGATTCATCTTTGCTGTGGGGACTCAAACCAAGATGGATTATGGAGAATATATTTTTGATCAGACTATGAAGCATGCCATCTCTACTGCAACAAAGCTACCAATAGCTTTTCCATCATTGCTGTGTGGTATTGTTCTAAGTCAATACCCTGGATTTTTAACTGAGAAGGACATTGTCTGCAAGAGAGAGAGCCCCCTGGCTTTTCACTACAAATTATTTCTCAGTCACCATGCTGCAGATGTTGAAACACCTGCTGGGACATCTGCTGGTCCCTCCTCTGCTAAGAATCCAATCTCCAAGAAAGAATTAATTGCTGAGCTAAAGTGCACCTGCAAAGAGCTTGAAGCTAGAAAGAAGAAGCTGGAGGAAATAATTAAGAGGTTGGAAAGTGAAGAAGATCAGACAGCTGCATCTGATGAAGACAGTGAAGCTGCAAGTGAAGCTGATAAAGATGAAGACACTGAAGTGGAGGAAGCTACTGAGAGTGATGAATCTGAGTGATCTGTGTATGTGAGGCATTTGTAATGACAGCAATAATTTGTAATTCTGGATAATAGTTCTTTGGCCCTTAATTTTGTGTCTACCAAGGGGGAGAACAACAACAAATTTGTACTGCTGTTTAATTTTTGAATGAAATCTGTTTGTTTCTGCCTGAACTGAATAAGTGTGAATATTTCTGTTGAAACAAGAATGGACTCATATATGTTTGAGGGGGAGTAAAACTCAAATATGAATCAACAGAAAAGTAATGATATACTCTGATAAAAAGAACTTCTGCTGCACTCTGAAAACCAGGAAAGATGTTAGCCAAAAATTAGCCAAAGGGGGAGTTTGTAGATGTTTAAGAATTGGCAGAATTTTTGACCAAACAAGAAATGTTAAATTCAGTTCAGAATGTCCTATCAGATGTTGGGACATTATCAAACAGAGTATGTGAATTTATTTCAGGATGTCTCATCAGATGTTGGGACATTGTGTGAATAAATTAAGTTCAGTTTTTCAGGATGTCCCAACAGATGTTGAGACATCTCAGACCTGCTACCAGAATTAATTATTGATTAACAGATCAGAGATATTTAAGGAGAACTATCTGGAATTAATTAATGCTGGATAAAAACAGAACAAGGCGCATCTGTAGGGAGTTTTAAATTGAAGATTCAGATTAAAACAGAAGACCTAATGCACCTAGAATATAGGAGGTAACAAACCCTAAATTCAAGGTGACAGTTGCTGCACATTAGGGCTGGATCATTCTACAGAAAGCCCAAAATTCAGATACCTATTTAAACAACAGAAACTCATAGAATTGAGTACGAATTTCAGAAGACCAAATAGGGTGTCTAGTGTTTTAATAGCAGGTTGTTTTTATGTACCACTTTATGAGCTTTTAAGCAAAAGTGCATTTGTGACTTGATTGAAACTGTGAAGTAAGATCAAGCTGTATTGTTTGAAGGATGTCTTCAACTTCTGTAAACTTGTAAACTTGATCACTGGGTGATTGAGGGGGAGTGAGTAGGGTACTCTTATCTAAGTGAGTCTTAGGTAGAAATTGCATTGGGTAAGTATTAAGTGATAGATTAAACAGGGTGGTTTAAGTCTAGAATTAATATTACTAATAGTGGATTTCCTCCTGGCTTGGTAGCCTCCAGATGTAGGTGTGGTTATACACTGAACTGGGTTAACAAACTTCTGTGTTGTTTATTTTTCCTGCTGTTTAAGTTTTGGTTAAATGTCCTATTAAGTGTTGGAACATCTCTTAGGACATCTCATTACAGAATTTCACAACCTATTGATGATTACCATCCTATGAGATGTGACTTCCCTGATGAAGACATCATGTTCATAAAAGCAAAAGATCATGAAGAGCCTGTTCACACTGAAGGGCCCGACCCAGAGGAAGAATGGACTATGATGTTTGACGGGGCTGTTAATATGAATGGTCGTGGTGTTGGTGCAGTACTCATTACACCTAAAGGAGTTCACATGCCTTTCTCGGTGAAACTCACCTTTAACTGCACTAACAACGAAGCTGAATACGAAGCTTGCATTATGGGTCTTGAGGAAGCCATTGACCTCAGGATCAAGACATTGGTTGTATTCGGAGATTCAGCTCTGGTAATTAATCAAACCAACGGCAAGTGGTACACCCACCAAGATCATCTGATACCTTGCAGGGATTATACAAGGAGGTTATTGACTTTCTTTACAACAGTCAAGCTTGAGTATATCCCTCGGGACGAGAATCAGTTTGCAGATGCTCTTGCCACCATTTCATCCATGATCAAAGTTCAAGCTGCCAACTTTGTACCTCAAATTTCAGTGTCCAGACTTGACAGACCAGCATATGTATTTGCAGCAAATGTTGTCAAGGATGATAAGCCTTGGTTCCATGACATTATGTGTTTCTTGGAGGATCAAACATACCCACCTGGGGCATCTTCCAATGATAAGAAGACTTTAAGAAGGCTTGCTGGTAGTTTCTTTCTGAACACTGACGGTTCCCTGTACAAGAGAAACTTTGATATGGTACTTCTCAGGTGCGTTGACAGAACAGAAGCAGACTTGTTGATGCATGAAGTGCACGAAGGATCCTTTGGTACCCATGCTGGAGGACATGCAATGGCCAAGAAGTTGCTAAGATCAGGTTATTACTGGATCACAATGGATGCCGACTGTTTTGCCTACGCCAGAAAATGCCATAAATGCCAGATTTATGCGGATAAGGTGCATGTGCCTCCCAATCCTTTGAATGTGATGTCTTCACCCTGGCCCTTTGCTATGTGGGGCATTGATATGATTGGAAAGATCGAACCGACTGCTTCAAATGGCCACAGATTCATCCTGGTTGCTATTGACTATTTCACCAAGTGGGTTGAAGCAGCTTCCTATGCAAATGTTACAAGGCAAGTGGTAGCCAGATTTCTGAAGAGAGATATCATCTGTCGGTACGGAGTTCCCGAGCGAATCATTACTGATAATGGTTCCAACTTGAACAACAAAATGATGGCAGAGCTGTGCCGGGACTTCAAGATCCAACACCACAATTCTTCTCCTTACAGGCCAAAGATGAATGGCGCTGTTGAGGCAGCAAATAAGAATATCAAGAAGATTGTGCAAAAGATGGTAGTTACCTACAAAGACTGGCATGAAATGCTACCATTTGCCTTGCATGGGTACCGTACGTCAATCAGAACATCCACTGGGGCAACACCGTATCAACTTGTGTATGGTATGGAGGCAGTCCTGCCTGTTGAAGTTGAGTTACCCTCCTTACGGGTATTAATGGATGTTAAGCTGAACGAAGCAGAGTGGGTCCGATCCCGATACGAACAATTGAGTCTGATCGAAGAAAAGAGATTGTCTGCAATCTGTCATGGGCAGTTATATCAGAAGAGAATGAAGAGAGCCTTCGATCAGAAAGTCAGGCACCGAGAGTACCAAGTAGGAGATCTTGTGCTGAAAAGAATCCTCCCTCCTCATACAGACCACAGGGGCAAGTGGACTCCGAATTATGAAGGACCATTTGTAGTAAAGAAAGTTTTCTCGGGTGGAGCACTCATGCTCAGCACCATGGATGGTGAAGACTTCCCGTCCCCTGTGAATTCAGATGCAGTTAAAAAATACTTCGCATAAAGAATGACCCGCTGGACATAAAAACAGAATGTAAGTCCAGGCAAAAATAGGGCATCCCGGCGAGTCAAAAACAGAATAAAAGACTCGGGCAAAAATAAGGGAAAATAAACAAAAAAAATGTGTACACCCGCTGAGTTGAAAAGCCGCATTGGACAACTCAGGCAAAAATGGGTATCCCGATGGATCGAAAACCCGAAAGGGCGATCCATGCAAAATAAGGGAATAAGCGAACGACTGCATTCTGAATTCGTCTGTATCGCGTACAACTTGGTAAGCCTCGAAAGGATCAAGCTTCACTCGAAATCAACTTTCTTCAGAAAGCAAGACGAGGAGAATGTCAAAAGTCATACGAGTCATAGCAAAAGGGAAGCTCCTTGAAGCGTCGTCAACATTGCCAGCATTTTGTTTCTCAATTTGTAACAATCTCCTCATTTTAGGGGATATGTTTCTTTGACTGTATCTTGCCAAATTCAGGGCACTTGAATTAATAAAATCAGATTTTTTAAGTCACATGTTGTCTCGTACTCTTTTATTTGCGAAAATGTCTGATGTCATTAATATGTCGATTGCGTAAATACAGATGCGTCCTTCTGAAACTACGTGCTTACAGGAAATATACTTATTCCCGGGAGTGTCTGAACTCTCATGATGGGATCCAGTAAAGGATACCTCAGGATTACTTGTGCGTCCCTCTGGCTTTGCAGGATTGCAGGTACTTAAAAGCGCAACATGGGGCAAGTAAGCTTCATCCCAGCAAGCTGGCAAATCAACACTCACTCAGTCTTAGCACCCAAAGTGTTTTCTCCCCAGCTGAGTTGCCACTTGTTATTTCTCCCCGGCCGAGGTGCCAATCATTCTTTCTCCTCAGCCAAGTACAAAAGCCAGGGAATCATCTTCCCCACAGAGTTTCAGCCTCTATCCAGAAGAGCAACGCATGAAGGAATCACAACAGAGTGACGAAAGCTTCTACAAACCCCAGCTAGGTCTCTCATTTACTGGAATAGGTCTATCAGTGACCTATTCCCCCAAGCAGATACATCTCGTCAGATCTACCAATGATCTCATCCCCAGCTGGGATGTCCATTTCAAAACAGATCGACCAGAGATCTTCACAGCAACGGGATCCGAACCTCGGATTGGTATCCTTGCATAATCATAGCATTCACATCATATTTTTCCCACAGAGCGTAGCATTCCGTCTAACACGGAGCATTATGGCAAAAGTCAAACATATTGCATAATCATAAGCCATGTTCTGAATCAAACACTTGTGAATAATGACAATCCATCAACATACAAAATGCTCCCCAAAATTCCCCACCAGAGAGCCAAAAGCATTCGCCTTACACTCATAAATACAAATACACACTCCTTTTGGCACCCGTCCGTGTCATCATTCCCCAGTAAAGTCGCCCAAGCACTCTTTACAAACAGACCACCCGTATTACAGATACTTCTTGACACCCGTCCGTGTCATACCCCTAGTAGAAATCCAAAGCGTCCCCTTTGCACTCACAGATACACACATATATACAACTTTCTTGACACTCGTCCGTGTCACATTCCCCAGCACAGTAACCTAAACACTTTGTATATCAGATACTTGTTTATAATATACCTCTTGACACCCATCTGTGTCACTTACCCCAGCAGGTTAAAACACTCATCTATACACCACTCATACTTATTACTCATATTTCACTCGTACAGATATTCGTCCGTATCATTGTATACACCACTTATATCATCTCAGATTCGACACTAGTCCTTGTTCTTTGTTAACCAGTTGGTACTCGTCCGTACCATCATCTCAGAACATGCGTCAAGCGTTTGTTTCTACCTGATACTCGTCCGTATCGTAGTCTTAAGGATGCTCGTCCGCATCTTTAATCCATACACTGTGTCAAACACTCATGTCTTCTTGAATTTAGATACTCGTCTGTGTCTACTATTCCCCAGAAGAGTCCCCTCAGATTCGACACTCGTCCGTGTTCTTTGTTAACCAGTTGATACTCGTCCGTATCATCATCTCTGAACACATGTCAGTATTTGTTTCTACCCGATACTCGTCCGTATCGTAGTCTTAAGGATGCTCGTTCGCATCTTTAATCTATACACAATATCAAAACACTTATACCTTTTATTTCCTGGATATAAACACTCGTCCGTGTTTACTATTCCCCAGTAGATCGCCAGCAAAGCAAAATTTCTTTTGTTATCTAACATTCGTCCTATGTCATGATAAATCTTGAGAGCAGCCGTCCCCTGCTAGGTGATCGTCCTTCACCTCTTGATGATCGTCCTTCATCATGCTCATCCGATGGCCGTCCCCATCGTTGACCTTTTCTATCCGACATTCGTCCTATGTCGTGATATTTAGCAGCCGTCCCCTGCTAGGTGATCTTCCTTCACCTTTTGATGATCGTCCTTCATCATTTTATCCGATGGCCATCCCCATCGTTGATCTTGTTATCTGACATTCGTCCTATGTCATGATAAACCCTGAGAGCAGCCGTCCCCTGCTAGGTGATCGTCCTTCACCTCTTGATGATCGTCCTTCATCATGCTCATCCGATGGCCGTCCCCATCGTTGACCTTTTATCCGGCATTCGTCCTATGTCGCGATACTTTCGGCAGCCGTCCCCTTCCAGGTGATCGTCCTTCACCTTTGATGACCGTCCCTCATCATTTATTTCATTTATTCTTTAACCCGATGGCCGTCCCCGTCGTGGTCCCTTTTCCTTTTCCTGATGATCGTCCTTCATCAGTTTAGCCCAATGGCCGTCCCCATCGTTGTTTACATTACTTTATGAACCTGATGGCCGTCCCCATCATTTTTCATTGATCCCCAGAGAATCTTATAGCTTTACTTGATGGCCGTCCCCATCATAATCCCTTTTATCCCAAGCATGTCGGCCGTCCCCGTCATTGCTTTATTTCCCGCACTTCCCCAGCATGTCGACCGTCCCCGTCATTGCTTTATTTCCCGCACTTTTCCCAGCATGTCGGCCGTCCCCGTCATTGCTCTTTCCCCAGCAGTCGTCCTCTGCTCGACGGTCATCCTCCGTCGCCCACACTTTATAATATACTTTAGTTTCCTTTTACAATCTATATCCCTTTTCTTCTTCATTCTGTGAGTGCAAATTTTGGACTGTCTTTGGTATTCAACCACAAGTTATCTTGTTTGCCTGTTAAGCCGTTGCTTACATCCTGCACAGCTAACTCATGTTTGAATAGGGGCAACTGTAAACACCCCAAATTTTCCCTCACCCATTCACACCATGTCTTGTGATCATTTCATGTGCATAAGTTCAATCATAGCATCTCATATCACATTTTTGATTCATTGCATTGGTTCAAAGTCATCTGCCTCTAGGGTTTGTGATCTGAGCAATCCAAGAGCTTCTTGAGCAACTCCAAGGGTCATCGATCACTTCAAAGGGGTCCATATATGTTCAAGCATCATATTGTATCCCCTCAAAGTCAAGCATGTCAAAGAATCACAAGAACTGAGAATGGCATGGAAGCAGAGCCAGGTTTGACTGCACAGATGACCTAGAATTAGGGTTTTGGTTTCAAAGGCCATAACTCCAAATTTTTTGGTCATTCTTGTTTCTATTGGTCTCTATATGGTATAGGGATCATGCATATCAATTTTCATGAAGAAATTCAATGGGGAAGTCATCTGATCAAGAGTTGACTTTTTGAGCAAGTCAGTGCAAAATCAGGGCATCTGAGGCCCCCAATGACCCAACCAAAGGGTGTTCTTCATCATTTTGATTGTGTATGATCTTTATTTGATCATGGAAGATGTTATAAGTTCACAAAATTGAAGAATTTCAAGTCATTTGCAAAGTTGACTTTTTGGGAAAGTTGACTTTTAATGAAAATTGCTATTTTGGGAAACTTTTTCAACCCTTGCTTTTTGATTCAAAAATGCTTCAAATGGAAAAACTTTGGTCATGAAAGTTGTATAATGGATCATTACCTTTTCAAAAAGTACAAGAACATTACCTAATTCATTTTGGATCAAAAGTTATGGCTTGTCAAAGTTGGGAAAAATCACATAATTTCAAGTTATGCACCAAAGAGGGAAACTTGCAAATTCTTGTACCAAGGCAATTTGTGACTTCTAATTGATGTCTAACCTTTACACAAACATCATACATGACTCAAACTTCAGATTGGCCCAAGAATTTCTTAAGTTCCATGCCCTAAACTTCAAGAATTACAAAAGAGGCCAAAGTTGTGACAATTTGCAAAAGGGATCAAAACTTCTCATCCACTTGCCTCAGTTCATAAAATCTGATCCAAAAGCATTCCTTGATCCTTGCTGAACTCAACCATGCTCCTATCCTAGCCTGCCACTTGCCCATACCTCCAAGTACAACTTGCTTGACTTTTTGCAACTTGAAGCCATACCAATCCCACAGTGACACAACCACTCTCTGCCCAATCCAGACTTTACAAACACATCCCAAGGCTTCATTTTCATAAGACACACAAGCCTGAAACTCCAAGAACACAACACACTCAAAAATCCTCTCATTTGCAAAAGCCTTCGAATCTCTTGATTCAACCATCAAACCTTCAAACTTTTTTCACCATTCAACTCCATAAACCTCACTGATCATTTCCCACCCTCCATTTTGCCATAAAACATCCACAATCAAAAACACGATTTTCACATTTCACAAACTGAGATTCTGCAAACTCTCTCCAGAGGCTATTTAAACTCCAACCAAGCATTGCAAGCTTCTTAGGAGGTTCATTGGAAGAGATTTGAAGCAAAGAACTAGCCAGAAAGTCCCTGATTCGAAAGCTCAAGCTCAGGTAGCCATGGCACTTATTTTTCCAGAACTCTCATTTTATGTTATAGAATGATTCTACATGCTTCACTGATTGCCATGATGTGTTTATATTTGAAAATAGTTGAGAAATAAGCATTTCATGAGCTTCTGAAATTTCTGCCATGTTTTCCGTTTTGCTCTGATTCACGAATTTGATGATGAATAAATGATTTTTGGTGAGTGATTCTTGTTGGGGTTGATGTGGGGATCATTTCTGGAGAGTTAGAGAGCTTGGGGATGCGTAGAGAGTGAGATAGCACAAGTGACCTACCGGAGAAGATGACCGGAACACTGTTCCGGTCACCTGAAAATGTTTAGGGTTCAGATTAGGGTTAATGACATAATTAGCGTAGTTTGAATGTGAGCCGTCCAGATGCACGCGCTGGTCAATTCCCTCCCTTTTCATTTGAATCCTGGCCCTTAGATGCACTGACTTTCCCATTAATGCATTTTTATTTTCATTTTATTTGTTTTGTTTTCTTCATTTTATTTAAAATAGTAAAACATTTTGAAAAATTCTGAAAATTTTTATGCAACCTTTTATTAATTTTCAAAAACCAAAAATATTTTTATTTTTATTTTTTGCATTAAAAAATATTTTTAAATCATTTAAAAGATTATTTTTAATTAATTAATGAGAATTAATTAATTAAAAATACTTTTAGGTATTTAAAAATCACCAAAAAATTCATGAAACATTTAAAATCATTTAGAAACATTGTCCAACCTTCAAACCAAATTTCTTTTTTGATCTTGATGTCTTTTGACAATTTTCCATGGAATTAATTTCATTTCAAAGCATTATTTTGATCAAATGTTCAAAAATTCATTTCTGCCTAGTCTTTGAGAGTTGGACTTTGATTCTTTTTGCATTGCATCTTGTATAGCATGTAGTTTATAGGATTAAATTGGAATTAATTGATCTTGCATTTTCAATTTGTTTGGCATTTTTTTTTGACAAGGTGCCTTAAAACCCTAGCAATCTTAAGAAATTCATAACCCTCATTAGGTTAAGAGTTAGAACCCCTCCTTTGGGAAGTGAGTTTGTATAGGTTTAGGGTTCCTTTGAATGCATTTTCAATTTTTTATCATGATGTTTGCTTCTGGTTTTGATTTTTGTTTTGTACATTGATCATAAACCCTAATTTGGGCTTTCTTTTGCATTCATATTGCATTTGCTTGCATACCATGACTTGCCATGACATTTTATGCATTCATTTGATTCATTAGACATCTTAAGACATGTGAGAATCATGTTTGATCATTGCCTCATTCATTTTCCATGTTGTATGTCATTTGCATTTCATAACTTTTCATGTATGTTCATGGTTCTAAGCATGCTTCTCTTGCATCCACATGTTTGTATGATCATCCCCATGCCTTGTTTCATGTTTGCATCATCTCATAGCATCATTATCATCACACTCATGCTTCTGGTTTTGGTTTACATCATTCCATTCCATCTCATTTTGCATTGCATTGCATTCCTTTTCACTAACTTTTCAGGTGGTAAGTTACTTTGAGAAGTGAATTTGCCTTCACTTCTCACAATTTCTCTTCACCCCTCTTATGCATCATTTCTGCATTTTGTTTTGTGTTTGAGATTAATCTTGCTCATTTTTCTTCTTCTTACTTTCTTTCTTCAAGTGACTTGTCTTCTTAAATGAAGCAAGTTACTTTGCTTCTCTTTGCTCCTTTCCTCTGCTTCCTGGTGGTTCCTTTGAAGATCTTTCTTGTAAACCTCACAAACCTTAGGAACAACCAAGCATGACAATAATTAGGGTTTTAATTAGTCCCCCACTTAGTTTTACCTTTGTGTCTCATTGAGTCTTCTCTTCTCATCTCATAATCAGGGACTAAACCCTAAAGGCTTTAAGGCTTTGTGATTAAGCTTATGCTTGCATCCTTCTATTAGGATGGAGTGTATAACTTTAATCCTAAGTGTTAAACCCTTAATGTGTTTAAATCCTTTAATCAATCCATCTAATAATCATCAAGACATCAAGCTTGTTACTTGGGCCTTGCATTAGGGTTCTAATTCTTCCTTAGTTGGTTAAGAAGGACTAACCCTAGTGTTAATGGACAAGTCCCCCTCAAGTTGTCTTACAAACCATAAAACTCACTTCATAATCTTATCATTAACTAAAATCCATCTAATAAAGGCTTTGTTTTGTCATGAGTTTAATCCCTAATCATGGATTAAGTTGAGGAGCCTTCCTCAACTTAAACATTCTCATCTATTATCCTTCTATTAGGATGGTGTAATGAGTCTGTTTAATCCCTGATTATGGCTTAACCTCATTACTTAACACTAAACAGCAACAACAAAAACATCTAATTAATCACAAGTAGGTTAATGATCTTAATCCTACACCATGGTGTTTAAGTGTGAGAAGCTGACTTCACACTTAAGGTATTCTCATTACCCCTAATCAGAGGGAGGATGTGATGAGTTTACTAAATCCATTGGTTTAGGCTTAAGCTCATTAACTTATGACAAACTTTCAAAAGTAATAAAAGACTGAAAACACAAAAACAAACAATAATCGTCTCCTTCGGGATTCTTTTCTCATCACCTCCACTCACAAACGAGAACTTGCTTCTTCCGTCTAATGCAAGACAGTTTGCACCTGAGCCAGACAGGTCATACACTTGAGCACAGACAAGCAAGCAGTTCACAAGTCAATTTATCTTTCAGTCTCTTTGGGTCGAACTACGGTGTTCTGACTTCCTCATTGCACGAGAGGATACGTAGGCATGACTTAACGGTTATCGAACAAAAGTCTCTGTATATTCCCCCTCTTTCAAGCATCATTCTTTTAGCCTCATGGTCTTGAGCATTTCTTTTCTGTTCTTACACTGACACTTCATTTATACTTTTCACACTTCTTTTACACTGACACCTGTACATCCTTTTCCAGCTCTTTTGCACAATAAATAGCACTGACACTACCCCTTTAAAACACAAATCTTTTAAGCGTGGATCCCGTCGAGTACGGCGGACAATCTGGGTGCTAATACCTTCCCAGGTTGTAACCAACCCCCTTTCTCAGTCTCTCTGGTTCGCAACCGTCTTGTCCATATCTTTCTAGGTTTATGCAGCATTACCTTTCCTCCGGGATAAAAATGCCTAGCTGGCGACTCTTTGTCTTTCTGAGTTCACTCCTGTGTGTTCTCATTCTTTTCGCCGACCGTTCGCGTCTGTACCTCATTTGAGCCCAGTCTCATCTTTTGGGAGCGACAGCTTGGCGACTCTGCTGGGGACCCTTATACTGTAACCAGGGCTTCTGGTTCTTTTTGTGGATTCCTCCTAGCGCTTGTTTGATTTGTGTTTACTGGGGTGTTATGTGCTAATTGTGTTTGTATATTTGTATTTATTTTTGCTTTATGTACAGTTGTTTTATTGCTTTCTTTATAGCTTTTATATACATTATACTGTCATGCTTTGTTTAGGCTGGATCTGGTTTTGCTTTGGTGGGTGGGGTTCTATTGAGAGTTAAGGTCCTATACCTGGGACCTGAGTGACACCTAGGCTAGAGTGGTTCATGTTCTTTCCCATTCCATTTCGGTCTGGTGCGGGAATATGAAACACGGTTCAGATATGGGTTTCTTCTTGAGAACTCTGTGCTACAGATTTCCTGTAGTGCTAGGGCTATCTGGGAAGCCTGCTAAGTCTGGATGACCTTTATTATGACCTTCAGAAACTGAGGTGAATTAGAGGAGGATCTTTTATGGTTATTGTAACCACTGTACCTCCGGGTTAGAAGTGTTTACACTTCTCATAACTGATCCAAGTCTGAGGATCCTTGTTTTAGAACATCACCTGTGAGGGGGGTTGGGCTGTTTACAGGTTTGCAGGTACCCTTGACCTCAGCATACCCTGTTACTTTGTTTTGATTAAGAGTACTCCATTTTGGGACAGTTCTTGTGATTTTAACCCTGGACATGTGACTCTTTATTTGAGTCCCCCACCTTGGTTACTGGACTTATGAACCTCCATCTGGATTTCTTGAACCTACATGGTCTTATATCAAAGCAGTAATCAGATCCAGCTTGATCACAAACCCTTGCATATCATTTGCATACATCATCATTGCATCATTTAACATGTGTTTATTTGTTTTTCAGGGTATCCATATTATATTTTGGCCCGGTTTTGACCCCTTTATCTGATTGGACCCCTGTACACCAGCTATCTGCTTCAGCCATTCTCACCAGTTGTCTGCTTCAGCTATTGTCATCACCAGTCTCAGCCTGTCAGTGGCTCATCACCAGTATCAGTCTCCATCATCAACAGTTATTTTTAGCCCTTCATCAGCAAACATGGCACCCAAGAAAAGCAACATCTCATATCATTTCTTTGAGCCTGAGCTGACTAGCATCAGGAAGGTCCAGGCCCTTATTACTCCAGACCATATACCACTATTTAGAGAACATTATGGAGGCATCCTTGATGTGGTTATGGATTTTGACCCTTCTCAGAGGAGCTTGATTCACACTTGTCTACAGTTCTATGATCCTCCTCTGAGGTGTTTCAATTTCCAGAATTTTCAGTTGGGACCCTTGTTGGAAGAGTATTCATCACTGATTGGTGTACCTATCAGGGGTGGTGTCCCCTTCAACCCTGAGATGGCTTTTCCCAGTAATGAGGAGGTGGCAAAGGCACTATATCTGGAACCTGTTCTGATTGGGCAGAACATGACAACCAAAGCTGGAATCTCTGGTCTACACTTAGATTTCTTGACTTCTCAGGCCATCCTGAAGGCCTCCTTGGGAGAATGGAAGGAAGTCTGTGCTTTGTTAGACCTTAGCATATATAGGGTTATACTTTTTGCAGATGAGCCTAAGTTTATTAGCAAGAATGCCATTCACCTTTTCATTCTGAGGAACCCAGTGCCCACCTTACTGGGAGATTTCTACTACTCTGTTCACCAAAGGAATGAAAAGCAAAGAGGAAGATTGGTGAGGTGCTGTGCTCCCCTGTTCCATACCTGGCTGCTCAAACACTTGCCCAAGACTGATGCATTCTTGAATCCTCACCAACAGAAGAATTGGGCTAGGAGACTTATTGCTTTGACCTCAGATGACATCAGGTGGTGCACTCAGAGCACCAAGGGCAGGGACATCATTACTAGTTGTGGGCAGTTCCCCAATGTACCTCTGATAGGAGTGAAGGGTTGCATCAACTACAACCCTCTGCTATTCAAAAGACAATTGGGCTATGCATTGGTTCACCCTCCTAGAGCACAAGACTTGGCTGAAACCCTTTATTGTGAGATTAAGCCTAATCTGGCTGTTGTCAGGCAAGCATCCTGGGCTTGGGACAATGTCCAGACCAAGGGGATGGCCATTCTTGGAAGATGCAACAATGTGGCCTCAGCTCAGTATCATGAATGGTCTCATGCCAGGGCTCAAATTTCTGGGATGCCCTTCACCATTGAGGATGCACCTGGACCATCCACAACACCACCTCCAGCCACTATCAGCTTAGAGGAGTTTGAGAAACTGAAAGAGAGGAATGAGAATCTGACTCAGGCTCTACAGAAGACCCTCTGGGAGAGGAGTGATGGTCGCCTGGACATTGAGAGGTTAGAAAAGCTAAAGGTGGAGCATCTAGCCAGGATTGAGAAGTCAGAGGATTACATCAAGAAGTCAAGGGCTGGAGAACAGATTTTGAAGAATGCCTGTAAGGAGGCTCAGTTTCAGAAAGCTAGGACTGATCTTTATCTGAAAGAGAGTCAAGCTAGGTGGGTCAGGATCACTGAAGCTCGCACTCAGGAAGATAAGAGGATTCAGGACAAGATTGAGCAGTTGGAGGCTAGTGCAAAGGAGAAACAGGAAGCCCTGCTGGCAGCCCAGAAGGAGATCTCATAATTGAAGATTAGGGCTGGTGTGAAGAGGTCAAAGGACCAGGGCAGACACAAGAGGCTAACTGCTGCTATTGCCACCAGGAATCTTCTCATCAGGAATCTCACAGAGCATCCAGCTGACCCTGTAACTGAAGCACTTCTGAAGGAAGTTCAGGAGGATGAGTTTGGTCTTGGTGTCTGACTTTTGCTTGTTGTTGCTTTCATTTCATGTACTTTTCCTTTTATGTTGTATTTTGACCCCTCAGGGGCATGTATTGTAAAAAAAAACTATGTATCATTCACTTTTTGTAATATATTCATTAGTTTGTTTTATTTGAATCTCTTTCTCCTAAGCAACATCAGAAGAATCTTCCTCAGGGGTCTGGAAAGGTCAAAACCAAGTGCCAAGCCGGATACTTTGGAAACAAATAAGCATACTGCATTGCATACTAACCTTTTGTTTTATTTTGTAGGCTTTTGTTTTGTTTGTTACTAACTCTGTTGTGGCTCAGGAACTATTGCTCGCCGTCAGGTGTTCCCACTCAACCGTCCGCACAGATATCCTACCCGTAACAACCTTCCGGGTATACAGATGGACCAGGTACAACAGGATCTTACAGAAGTCAGGACTCAAATGGCCAACGAGAGGTTGGAAATGAGGAACCAGATGACTCAGTTCATGGAGGTGATGAATGGATTGGCACAGAGCCAAGAAAGATTAAGGGCGTTAGTAGAAAGGCAGACTCAGGAAGACCCCCATCTAGGAACTGGTGGGACAAGCAACAATGAGAGGGTTCAGCCTCATATCAATCCCCCGGTATTTGGACCCCACCTTCATCCAGAGATCAACATCCCTTCTAATGTACAAGGGAATGCTACTACAGGCAGAGTACTAAAAGAAGACCCCCAGGAAGATCAGTTCACTGTGATGGGAGCTGGGGATGAAGCCTATGATAGAAGGCTAGATGAAATTGCTGAGAAATTAAGGTCCCTAGAGTCTCAAAATTCTCTGGGCTTTGATGTCATGGACATGGGCTTAGTGGACGGGGTAAGGATTCCCCACAAATTTAAACCTCCGTGCTTCGAGAAGTACAACGGAACTTCCAGTCCACGAACCCATTTGCAATCCTTTCTGGGGAGGCTGAAGGCATACACCATGGATGAAAAACTATGGATGTTTTATTTCGAAGACAGTTTAATAGGAGCTTCAAGGGAATGGTACTCTCATTTGACCAGAGCAACCATCAGATGATGGAAGGACCTGGTTGAGGCCTTCATTAGACAATACCAGTACAACCTGGATATGGATCCCAACAGGACCCTCCTGATGGGAATGTCCCAGTCATCCCGAGAAAGCTTCCGGGAGTACGCCCAGAGGTGGAGACAGCTGGCTGCTGCTGTCCAGCCACCCATGTCGGAAAGGGAAATGGCCGACATGTTTATGAACACCCTCCAAGGGACATACATTGACAGGCTAGCTGCCTTTTCTTCCACCAGCTTCGCTGATGTAGTTATTGCTGGAGAAAGAATTGAGAGCCTACTAAAGATGGGTAAGATTTCCGACAATGGAGCGAGCTCGTCCAACAACCCCAGAAAGCCTTTTGTGGGCCCAAGAAGAACTGGTGAGACTAATGCTATCCATACCAGCAGGGGCAGACCCCAGTATGTTCATAGGTCAGTGGCAGCTGTCACCATTCCCGCTCCAATTCAGCAACAATCAGCATATCAACCACAGCAAAAAACCCACTACCAGCAACAAGCTCAATATCCACCTCAGAGAAATTATAACAATAACAACACCAACAACAACAATCAGCAAAGACCTTTTCAACAGAGACCATCTCAGGCCAATAGGGTGATTGATCCGATCCCTATGCCTTATGCCGCATTATTGCCACAACTCCTGAAACTCAACCTGGTTGAGCTAAGGACATTGGCACCTCCAGATCCTTCCAGTCTGCCCAAAAATTATGACGCCAGCACCAGATGTGCTTTTCATTCCAACGCACCTGGCCACAGTACAGAGAAGTGCAGAGCTTTGCACATGAAAGTACAAGATCTATTGGATTCCAAAGCTCTAAACTTTGCACCCCCACCAAATGTCAGTAAGAACCCTATGCCCAACCACGGAGGACCCATAATTAATGCTATTGAGGGAGATAAGCCGTCTTTCTTAATAACCAGTGTGGGGCAGATTCGGACACCCTTGGTAGAGATTAAAGCTCAACTCCTTGAATGTCAAATATTCCCCGGATGTGAGCTTGGGTGCGGTTACTGCAACATTTCGGTAAATGGGTGTGATAACTTGAGAAATGGCATAAATGGTCTCATCCAGAGTGGCTTACTTCAAATCACAACATCAACACCTCCAAATCCAGCAATCTCCTTAACAACAATTCCCGAGTCTTCTACAACTGCAACAACAATTGTTCCAAACAACTCTTCAATCTCATCAACAAATGCTTCATCTGTTACTTCAACAGACCAAATATCAACAACCATCTCTTCTACAACTTCAACATCCATCCAGTCAATAGTACCTCCTACAACATCAACAGCAAATAATGAAAGTGTCTCAACAGTTACAATATATTATGATCCTGCAAATGATTCTGCCTACAACTCACAAAATACTACTTCTATCAGAGCACCAGTTACAATATACTATGATCCACATACTATCATGGTCCCTTCTGCAGCTGCTATCAGTCCAGTCATTATCACAGTGCCAGGGCCAGTCCCTTATGAAAGCAATAATGCCATCCCTTGGCATTACGGCTCAGATCTATACTGCGAAGGACAGAAAATCACTTTGGAATCATCAACTTCTTCGCCACAAATAGACAATGTGGGGGGAGGCGGAGGCTTCACTCGAAGCGGACGTCTCTTTGCCCCGCAAATTCCAAGATCCAATGCCGAAGCAGAAGCTGATGCCAAGGCAAAAGGGAAAAGTATGGTGCAAGAAGAACAAGTTGCCAAAGAAGCTTTAAGGACCCCTTTTGACCAAGAGGTTGATGAATTCATGAGAATCATCAAGAAAAGTGATTACAAGATAGTGGACCAGCTTCACCAGACACCTTCCAAGATCTCCATTTTATCACTGCTAATGTGCTCCGAGGCTCATCGGAACGCACTATTAAAAGTCTTGCACGCAGCTTATGTGCCAGAGGAGATTACCGTCAATCAGTTAGAGGCTGTGGTTGGAAATGTCAACGCTAGTCATGGACTAGGATTTACCAACACTGATTTGACAACGGAAGGCCGCAATCACAACAAGGCTTTGCACATTACCTTGGAGTGTAAGGGTGCAGTTCTTTCCCATGTATTGGTAGACACAGGGTCATCCCTCAATGTCCTACCTAAGAAAGCCCTGGTGAAGCTAGAGTATGAAGAATTGGCATTACGCCCCAGCAACTTAGTAGTGAGAGCCTTTGACGGTTCTAAGAGATCAGTTCTGGGAGAGATTGAGTTGCCTATAACGATTGTCCCACAGACTTTCAAAACGACCTTCTTCGTGATGGATATACAGCCTGCCTACAGTTGTCTATTGGGTAGACCATGGATACACGCCGCTGGCGCCGTGACGTCAACCCTTCACCAGAAGTGGGAGGGCCAAGTCGTTACCATTTGTGGAGAGGAAGATATCTTTGTTAGCCATCTGGCTACATACAAATACATTGAGATGGATGGGGAGATCCATGAAACTATGAGTCAAGGGTTTGAGGCCTTGAACATAAATGAAGCATCCGCTGTACCTGGAACCTCAATGACATCTTATCAGCAAGCCCGGAAGGTTGTCGAAGAAGGGACTGCCCAAGGCTGGGGCAAGTTGCTGCCTGTAGAGAAGAAGGAGGATAGATTTGGGTTGGGTTACAAACCAACTCAACAAGATCAAGCAGAGGCAGCTAAGAAGCCCAATTTTATCAGTGGGGGGATGCTCACCCCAGATGCCGTGAACAACTTGGAAGACGAGGATGAAAGCGACCACAACCTGGAGAGCTGGATACGTCCAAGGATCCCGGGGAGCAGTATCTCAAACTGGTCATCCCAGGAAATTATAAGAGTTACTCCTGCAGAGTAATTATTATTTCCTGTATTTTAAGCATGCATCAAGTCTTGCATCTTGCCGAAGATGACAAGACTCATTTTGTAATCGGGCCATCTGTAATTTTGTGCAATAAGATCAATCAATGAAATATCAGACATCTTTTGCAAATGAGTCTTTTTTCTTTTCCGCTCACTGTTTTTCCATTTTTCTTTTTGTACAAAAAATAAATGGCAATGTTTTCAAAATGATAATTTCATTTCACTCTTTCTAAACAAGATTTAAAATCAATCACTAAAATGAACAAACTGGACCCTTGCAGAGAGTGCCTTCCAGACTGCACTGACAACCGCACGGCTATGACTTCGTATGACTTTGACAATCCAATCAATCAAGCTGATGAAGGGGTTGAAGAAGAATATGAGCTTCCTGAAGAGCTAGCCAGGTTGTTGAGACAAGAGGAAAAGGTTATCACTCCTCACCAGGAGGAGGTCGAAACGATTAATCTTGGTACAGATGAAGATGTGAAAGAAGTTAAAATCGGGGCCTGCTTACAAGACTCAGTGAAGAGACAACTGATTGACCTGCTTCAGGAATATGTGGATGTATTCGCTTGGTCTTATCAGGATATGCCAGGGTTGGACACCGAAATTGTTATGCACAAGCTGCCTTTAAGAGAAGATTGCCCGCCGTTAAACAGAAACTGCGCCGTACTCGCCCAGACATGGCAATGAAAATCAAAGAAGAGGTACAAAAGCAGTGGGACGCCGAGTTCCTTGCTGTAACTAGCTATCCGCCGTGGGTTGCTAACATAGTACCTGTTCCCAAGAAAGACGGCAAAGTAAGAATGTGTGTTGACTACCGGGATCTGAACAGAGCCAGCCCGAAAGATGACTTCCCATTACCTCACATTGATGTATTGGTGGATAATACGGCTCAGTTCTCGGTATTCTCCTTCATGGATGGATTTTCAGGATATAATCAGATCAAGATGTCACCTGAAGACATGGAGAAGACAACCTTCATCACACCTTGGGGCACGTTCTGTTACAAGGTGATGCCATTCGGACTGAAGAATGCTGGTGCAACATATCAACGGGCTATGGTGACATTATTCCACGATATGATCCATAAAGAAATCAAATGTTATGTGGATGACATGATTGCCAAGTCCCTCATCGAAGAAGACCACCTGGTGAATCTGCTGAAGCTGTTCAAGCGTCTGAGGAAGTACCAACTCAAGTTAAACCCCAACAAATGCACATTCGGGGTGCGATCTGGTAAGCTGCTGGGCTTTATTGTGAGCGAGAAAGGGATTGAAGTTGACCCTGATAAAGTTAAAGTCATTCAAGAGATGCCTGCACCGAAGACAGAAAAAGAAGTTCGAGGTTTCTTAGGTCGATTGAACTACATTTCACGGTTCATATCTCACCTTACAGCAACCTGTGAACCCTTGTTCAAACTGCTAAGAAAGGAATAAACGGTCAGGTGGAACAAAGACTGCCAGAAGGCTTTTGACAAGATCAAGGAGTACTTACAAGAACCTCCAATCCTTATGCCTCCAGTCGAAGGAAGACCTCTAATCATGTACTTGACAGTATTAGAAGAGTCAATGGGGTGTGTGTTGGGCCAGCATGACGAGTCTGGTCGAAAAGAGTATGCGATTTACTACCTAAGCAAAAAGTTTACCGACTGTGAACAACGTTATTCACTGCTCGAGAAAACTTGCTGTGCTTTAGCGTGGGCTGCTCGCCGACTGAGACAGTATATGTTGACCCACACTACTTTATTGATCTCAAAGATGGACCCAGTCAAGTATATTTTTGAGAAGCCAGCGCTTACCGGACGGGTTGCAAGATGGCAAATGATCCTCACAGAATATGACATTCAGTACACATCTCAGAAAGCCATCAAGGGCAGTGTATTGTCTGAATATCTTGCTGAGCAACCTATTGATGATTACCAGCCTATGAGATTTGACTTCCCTGATGAAGACATCATGTTCATAAAAGCAAAAGATCATGAAGAGCCTGTTCACACTGAAGGGCCCGACCCAGAGGAAGAATGGACTATGATGTTTGACGGGGCTGTTAATATGAATGGTCGTGGTGTTGGTGCAATACTCATTACACCTAAAGGAGTTCACATGCCTTTCTCGGCGAAACTCACCTTTAACTGCACTAACAACGAAGCTGAATACGAAGCTTGCATTATGGGTCTTGAGGAAGCCATTGACCTCAGGATCAAGACATTGGCTGTATTCAGAGATTCAGCTCTGGTAATTAATCAAACCAACGGCAAGTGGTACACCCACCAAGATCATCTGATACCTTGCAGGGATTATACAAGGAGGTTATTGACTTTCTTTACAACAGTCAAGCTTGAGTATATCCCTCGGGACGAGAATCAGTTTGCAGATGCTCTTGCCACCATTTCATCCATGATCAAAGTTCAAGCTGCCAACTTTGTACCTCAAATTTCAGTGTCCAGACTTGACAGACCAGCATATGTATTTGCAGCAAATGTTGTCAAGGATGATAAGCCTTGGTTCCATGACATTATGTGTTTCTTGGAGGATCAAACATACCCACCTGGGGCATCTTCCAATGATAAGAAGACTTTAAGAAGGCTTGCTGGTAGTTTCTTTCTGAACACTGACGGTTCCCTGTACAAGAGAAACTTTGATATGGTACTTCTCAGGTGCGTTGACAGAACAGAAGCAGACTTGTTGATGCATGAAGTGCACGAAGGATCCTTTGGTACCCATGCTGGAGGACATGCAATGGCCAAGAAGTTGCTAAGATCAGGTTATTACTGGATCACAATGGATGCCAACTGTTTTGCCTACGCCAGAAAATGCCATAAATGCCAGATTTATGCGGATAAGGTGCATGTGCCTCCCAATCCTTTGAATGTGATGTCTTCACCCTGGCCCTTTGCTATGTGGGGCATTGATATGATTGGAAAGATCGAACCGACTGCTTCAAATGGCCACAGATTCATCCTGGTTGCTATTGACTATTTCACCAAGTGGGTTGAAGCAGCTTCCTATGCAAATGTTACAAGGCAAGTGGTAGCCAGATTTCTGAAGAGAGATATCATCTGTCGGTACGGAGTTCCCGAGCGAATCATTACTGATAATGGTTCCAACTTGAACAACAAAATGATGGCAGAGCTGTGCCGGGACTTCAAGATCCAACACCACAATTCTTCTCCTTACAGGCCAAAGATGAATGGCGCTGTTGAGGCAGCAAATAAGAATATCAAGAAGATTGTGCAAAAGATGGTAGTTACCTACAAAGACTGGCATGAAATGCTACCATTTGCCTTGCATGGGTACCGTACGTCAATCAGAACATCCACTGGGGCAACACCGTATCAACTTGTGTATGGTATGGAGGCAGTCCTTCCTGTTGAAGTTGAGTTACCCTTTTTACGGGTATTAATGGATGTTAAGCTGAACGAAGCAGAGTGGGTCCGATCCCGATACGAACAACGGAGTCTGATCGAAGAAAAGAGATTGGATGCAATCTGTCACGGGCAGTTATATCAGAAGAGAATGAAGAGAGCCTTCGATCAGAAAGTCAGGCACCGAGAGTACCAAGTAGGAGATCTTGTGCTGAAAAGAATCCTCCCTCCTCATACAGACCACAGAGGCAAGTGGACTCCGAATTATGAAGGACCATTTGTAGTAAAGAAAGTTTTCTCGGGTGGAGCACTCATGCTCAGCACCATGGATGGTGAAGACTTCCCGTCCCCTGTGAATTCAGATGCAGTTAAAAAGTACTTCGCATAAAGAATGACCCGCTGGACATAAAAACAGAATGTAAGTCCAGGCAAAAATAGGGCATCCCGGCGAGTCAAAAACAGAATAAAAGACTCGGGCAAAAATAAGGGAAAATAAACAAAAAAAATGTGTACACCCGCTGAGTTGAAAAGCCGCATTGGACAACTCAGGCAAAAATGGGTATCCCGATGGATCGAAAACCCGAAAGGGCGATCCATGCAAAATAAGGGAATAAGCGAACGACTGCATTCTGAATTCGTCTGTATCGCGTACAACTTGGTAAGCCTCGAAAGGATCAAGCTTCACTCGAAATCAACTTTCTTCAGAAAGCAAGACGAGGAGAATGTCAAAAGTCATACGAGTCATAGCAAAAGGGAAGCTCCTTGAAGCGCCGTCAACATTGCCAGCATTTTGTTTCTCAATTTGTAACAATCTCCTCATTTTAGGGGATATGTTTATTTGACTGTATCTTGCCAAATTCAGGGCACTTGAATTAATAAAATCAGATTTTTTAAGTCACATGTTGTCTCGTACTCTTTTATTTGCGAAAATGTCTGATGTCATTAATATGTCGATTGCGTAAATACAGATGCGTCCTTCTGAAACTACGTGCTTACAGGAAATATACTTATTCCCGGGAGTGTCTGAACTCTCATGATGGGATCCAGTAAAGGATACCTCAGGATTACTTGTGCGTCCCTCTGGCTTTGCAGGATTGCAGGTACTCAAAAGCGCAACATGGGGCAAGTAAGCTTCATCCCAGCAAGCTGGCAAATCAACACTCACTCAGTCTTAGCACCCAAAGTGTTTTCTCCCCAGCTGAGTTGCCACTTGTTATTTCTCCCCGGCCGAGGTGCCAATCATTCTTTCTCCTCAGCCAAGTACAAAAGCCAGGGAATCATCTTCCCCACAGAGTTTCAGCCTCTATCCAGAAGAGCAACGCATGAAGGAATCACAACAGAGTGACGAAAGCTTCTACAAACCCCAGCTAGGTCTCTCATTTACTGGAATAGGTCTATCAGTGACCTATTCCCCCAAGCAGATACATCTCGTCAGATCTACCAATGATCTCATCCCCAGCTGGGATGTCCATTTCAAAACAGATCGACCAGAGATCTTCACAGCAACGGGATCCGAACCCCGGATTGGTATCCTTGCATAATCATAGCATTCGCATCATATTTTTCCCACAGAGCGTAGCATTCCGTCTAACACGGAGCATTACAGCAAAAGTCAAACATATTGCATAATCATAAGCCATGTTCTGAATCAAACACTTGTGAATAATGACAATCCATCAACATACAAAATGCTCCCCAAAATTCTCCACCAGAGAGCCAAAAGCATTCGCCTTACACTCATAAATACAAATACACACTCCTTTTGGCACCCGTCCGTGTACTCATATTTCACTCGTACAGATATTCGTCCGTATCATTGTATACACCACTTATATCATCTCAGATTCGACACTAGTCCTTGTTCTTTGTTAACCAGTTGGTACTCGTCCGTACCATCATCTCAGAACATGCGTCAAGCGTTTGTTTCTACCTGATACTCGTCCGTATCGTAGTCTTAAGGATGCTCGTCCGCATCTTTAATCCATACACTGTGTCAAACACTCATGTCTTCTTGAATTTAGATACTCGTCTGTGTCTACTATTCCCCAGAAGAGTCCCCTCAGATTCGACACTCATCCGTGTTCTTTGTTAACCATTTGATATTCGTCCGTATCATCATCTCTGAACACGTGTCAGTATTTGTTTCTACCTGATACTTGTCCGTATCGTAGTCTTAAGGATGCTCGTCTGCATATTTAATCTATACACAATATCAAAACACTTATACCTTTTATTTCCTGGATATAAACACTCGTCCATGTTTACTATTCCCCAGTAGATTGCCAGCAAAGCAAAATTTCTTTTGTTATCTGACATTCGTCCTATGTCATGATAAATCTTGAGAGCAGCCGTCCCTTGCTAGGTGATCGTCCTTCACCTCTTGATGATCGTCCTTCATCATGCTCATCCGATGGTCGTCCCCATCGTTGACCTTTTCTATCTGACATTCGTCCTATGTCGTGATATTTAGCAGCCGTCCCCTGCTAGGTGATCGTCCTTCATCATTTTATCTGATGGTCGTCCCCATCGTTGATCTTGTTATCTGACATTCGTCCTATGTCATGATAAACCCCGAGAGCAACCGTCCCCTGCTAGGTGATCGTCCTTCACCTCTTGATGAGCGTCCTTCATCATGCTCATCCGATGGCCGTCCCCATCGTTGACCTTTTATCCGACATTCGTCCTATGTCGCGATACTTTCGGCAGCCGTCCCCTGCCAAGTGATCGTCCTTCACCTTTGATGACCGTCCCTCATCATTTATTTCATTTATTCTTTAACCCGATGGCCGTCCCCGTCGTGGTCCCTTTTCCTTTTCCTGATGATCGTCCTTCATCAGTTTAGCCCGATGGCCGTCCCCATCGTTGTTTACATTACTTTATGAACCTGATGGCCGTCCCCATCATTTTTCATTAATCCCCAGAGAATCTTATAGCTTTACTTGATGGCCGTCTCCATCATAATCCCTTTTATCCCCAGCATGTCGGCCGTCCCCGTCATTGCTTTATTTCCCGCACTTCCTCAGCATGTCGGTCGTCCCCGTCATTGCTTTATTTCCCGCACTTTTCCCAGCATGTCGGCCGTCCCCGTCATTGCTCTTTCCCCAGCAGTCGTCCTCTGCTCGACGGTCATCCTCCGTCGCCCACACTTTACAATATACTTTACTTTCCTTTTACAATCTATATCCCTTTTCTTCTTCATTCTGTGAGTGCAAATTTTGGACTGTCTTTGGTATTCAACCACAAGTTATCTTGTTTGCCTGTTAAGCCGTTGCTTACATCCTGCACAGCTAACTCATGTTTGAATAGGGGCAGCTGTAAACACCCCAAATTTGCCCTCACCCATTCACACCATGGCTTGTGATCATTTCATGTGCATAAGTTCAATCATAGCATCTCATATCACATTTTTGATTCATTGCATTGGTTCAAAGTCATCTGCCTCTAGGGTTTGTGATCTGAGCAATCCAAGAGCTTCTTGAGCCACTCCAAGGGTCATCGATCACTTCAAAGGGGTCCATATATGTTCAAGCATCATATTGTATCCCCTCAAAGTCAAGAATGTCAAAGAATCACAAGAACTGAGAATGGCATGGAAGCAGAGCCAGGTTTGACTGCACAGATGACCTAGAATTAGGGTTTTGGTTTCAAAGGCCATAACTCCAAAATTTTTGGTCATTCTTGTTTCTATTGGTCTCTATATGGTATAGGGATCATGCATATCAATTTTCATGAAGAAATTCAATGGGGAAGTCATCTGATCAAGAGTTGACTTTTTGAGCAAGTCAGTGCAAAATCAGGGCATCTGAGGCCCCCAATGACCCAACCAAAGGGTGTTCTTCATCATTTTGATTGTGTATGATCTTTATTTGATCATGGAAGATGTTATAAGTTCACAAAATTGAAGAATTTCAAGTCATTTGCAAAGTTGACTTTTTGGGAAAGTTGACTTTTAATGAAAATTGCCATTTTGGGAAACTTTTTCAACCCTTGCTTTTTTATTCAAAAATGCTTCAAATGGAAAAACTTTGGTCATGAAAGTTGTAGAATGGATCATTCCCTTTTCAAAAAGTACAAGAACATGACCTAATTCATTTTGGATCAAAAGTTATGGCTTGTCAAAGTTGGGAAAAATCACATAATTTCAAGTTATGCACCAAAGAGGGAAACTTGCAAATTCTTGTACCAAGGCAATTTGTGACTTCTAATTGATGTCTAACCTTTACACAAACATCATACATGACTCAAACTTCAGATTGGCCCAAGAATTTCTTAAGTTCCATGCCCTAAACTTCAAGAATTACAAAAGAGGCCAAAGTTGTGACAATTTGCAAAAGGGATCAAAACTTCTCATCCACTTGCCTCAGTTCATAAAATCTGATCCAAAAGCATTCCTTGATCCTTGCTGAACTCAACCATGCTCCTATCCTAGCCTGCCACTTGCCCATACCTCCAAGTACAACTTGCTTGACTTTTTGCAACTTGAAGCCATACCAATCCCACAGTGACACAACCACTCTCTGCCCAATCCAGACTTTACAAACACATCCCAAGGCTTCATTTTCATAAGACACACAAGCCTGAAACTCCAATAATACAGCACACTCAAAAATCCTCTCATTTGCAAAAGCCTTCGAATCTCTTGATTCAACCATCAAACCTTCAAACTTTTTTCACCATTCAACTCCATAAACCTCACTGATCATTTCCCACCCTCCATTTTGCCATAAAACATCCACAATCAAAAACACGATTTTCACATTTCACAAACTGAGATTCTGCAAACTCTCTCCAGAGGCTATTTAAACTCCAACCAAGCATTGCAAGCTTCTTAGGAGGTTCATTGGAAGAGATTTGAAGCAAAGAACTGGCCAGAAAGTCCCTGATTCGAAAGCTCAAGCTCAGGTAGCCATGGCACTTATTTTTCCAGAACTCTCATTTTTATGTTATAGAATGATTCTACATGCTTCACTGATTGCCATCATGTGTTTATATTTGAAAATAGTTGAGAAATAAGAATTTCATGAGCTTCTGAAATTTCTGCCATGTTTTCCGTTTTGCTCTGATTCACGAATTTGATGATGAATAAATGATTTTTGGTGAGTGATTCTTGTTGGGGTTGATGTGGGTGTAATACCTCAAAATTTTCCCTCATTCCTTTTTACCTTAACTGGCTTTGTTGCTTCGCATTCATCCGCATCTTTCATTAGGTCATCAGCCTTCATAATCAGGCATTTCATTGGCTCTTAAGGTATGGGATTGTGGCACTCTGGAGAATCAAGTTGTTCCCTTTGTTTGAGGTGTGGCTAATAGCATCTGTTTGTATTCCCAGTTCCTGATTAGGGTTTATTTCCCTAATTAGGTAATACTCGATAGAGTTCACCTGCAGGATATTTTCAAGGTGGGCATGTCGTTCAAGGAACTCCATCAGTGAAGATCGTGATGTGTGTAGTGCTGATTGGAATTCATGGAAAAGGGACATTGGTTCACGGTGCAAGAGATCAAGTTATGGACTCGTATGGTGATTAGATCACTTTGTTTTGTTGTTGGTGATACAAGCTAATAAAGGCGAAGTTTTATTGATGAAGTTTGAATTTGGGGGTCCGTTGAGGATACGAGTTTGATACGGATTGAATTCTTGAGTTGATTAAGTTGAGTTGGATGTATTGAGTGGGATTCGAAGATACGAGCTTGTTGAAAACCGCATCCGGTCAAAATGATTATGTCGTGCCAATCGATGTTAATAACCAAGATTCGCGTCCATGGATGTTCAGGTTTCATTCTTAGTCCATATATTGGTTCATGTTTCCAAACCCATTGATTATATTTATATCATCCTTTTAATCTTATTTCCTCTTAATCTTACTTTGGGCCCAATTAAAATCTTTTTCTTGGCCTCATTTTGTTGTCCAATTTCAAATGGAAAATCTAAACACCATATCCATCTATTTCTTTGCTTTTTTCTCTAAACCAATAACCGTAATCTTAGGCCCATTAACAAAATTCTGAATAGGATTATTCCAAGCCCATTTATTGTCTTTTCTTAACCCATTCTAAGTTTCTATCGGAATTCATTCTATAAAGTCCAACCAAGTTCTCTTTGTCTAATATCCATTTTTTTAATAATATGATTAACAAATTTTATATCCGATTCATTCTTCATACAACCATAACCTTTTTTTTGTTTTAATCCTTATCCGATACAAATTTTATTCCAATTCATGAACCATATTCAAGGTCTTTATCCAAGAAAATATCACACAAGTTTTATATTTACAAAGGACCCACACTATGAAACATTAACAGGATAAACAGAAAAAAAGTCAAATAAAAAATTCAGTTGCAAAATTCAGTTAACAATTACAATTCTCAACAGAAAATCAGTTACAACGGTAACTGATATGAAATAGAAACAGAATGAAAAAGAGGGCTCTCAACATGACTCTGACAGAATTCAATTTCAAGGTATTCAATCATATTCTAATCGCCATCCTCAATACAAACTTTCTCCACTCTCTTCAATCTGATACATTCCCTCTCTAATTTATCACCTCCAACTACACCATTCATCATCAACAATCTGCAAAATGGATGCAAGAATCAAAACAGTAAACCTTGTTAAACTTCATGAAAAACCTACCACATTCTCTTGAATGAAAAGGCAGTGAAACTCTTCTTCAATCCTTTTGTCTCTAACACCTTCAACATCGATCACCAAACCCCTTTTTGATCAAATCTTCAACAAATTTCTCTCTTCACTCTTGCTTCAACTTACAACCAGTTACAAAACTCACAAAAATTTCAGAAACAGAAAACCAGTATAAACTCTTCTTCAATTTCGCCTTCAAATTTTACATTTTTTATCAATCTAAGAACAAAATCTTTTCACTCGCAACTCTTCATCAGTGATTTCGACTCATCCTTTCTAATCTCAGCAATCACAGTTATCCAATCTTCATCAATAATCATTATCCTCCAAGAGCCATTAATCCTCCATCTTCAAAAACTGAAAACTCAGAAGCTTCCAAGACTTCATTAGTCCACCCTGCAATTGATTCAAGAATCGTAATTCAGAATCACAACAATGTCGACATCACGGAAACGAAATTGAAGAAGATGAAAGAATCTACATTCAAAAACAACAAATATCAGTATCATCATACCTTCAATCCGATAACGGTATAGCTTAAATCTTCATCAAGGCTCATCGATCTTCACATAATATTCAGCAACAACGACTCACCAATTGATAAACATCATTGATCTCCATCCTCTTCCGCATACATCCCCGGCCGGCGTCATTCACAAGACCTTAAACAGAAATGATTTCTAGCTTCATCTTGATCATCTTCGTGAAAATCTACATTACTCAAATCAACACCAACACATCTTCAACTCACGTCAAGATTCATATCCTTCACACAACCATCAACAATTCAGAGGCAAAATTTCAAGAAATCAGAAAGAAAAGTTCAAGAAAGGAGATTGGAACCTTACCGATAAGTGTTCTCGCGTCAAATCGGCGTACGAAACTTCGACGAGCCGCCGTTGTGGTGTAAGGCCGGTTGCTTCTCCATTCGGAAGGTGGTTTCTATGCGATTTGGAGTCATGGTGGGGAATCGGAGGAAATTGAAGATGGATTTGGAAAGGTCGTAGGTAAATGAATATGAATGGGGCGGTTTGAATCTTCGCCGTTTCCGGTAACGAGTTTCGGTGAAGAGAATGAATGAAGGTGAACACCGAGACTAAGATGGAAGCGGGTGAGAGAGATCAAGCTCGATGCGGCGGAGCAAAAGGCTATGGCCGGCGTTTGCTTCGTGAAAGAGAACAAGACAATTGACGGAGAAATTGAACGAACCGCAGCGCCGTCTTAGGGAGGAAGAAGAACTCATGCTCAAATTAGGGTTTCTTTGACCTTGTAATCTTATTGGGTCGAAATGAATGAGTTTGGGCCTTCAGCCACCATGTTTCACTATTTGCACCGCAAAATTTCTATCTCTCACCCTCCCCTGCGGATTCTACTTCTTGGGTTGGGCTTAGACCCCATATAACTTCTACTCATAATGCCCTTATTTCAATTTACACCCCTGTTTTAATTATTTGTTTTTATTTTATTTGGTAGGAATTGATAATGGATATTATTGATTAAATTGTTAATTTCTTTGTCGATTAATTCTTGATAATTAACATATTTTAGTGGTCTATTATTTTTTTGATGTTCGTGGAAATGTTAATTATTGCTTTAGGGCTAATTTTTGGATAAGTGTTCATAAGTATTTTTTTTTTGATCGATGTGAATCGATTTCGATTATGATGGAGCTTCACAAAGCTAATTATGGAAGATAAGCATTTATTTTGCTTATGGAGATTGCAAGACCTTGCTTAAGGTTTTTTCGGATTTCTTTTTTTGTGAGGATCGGCACTTCGATCAAGTAAGTAAATTCAAGCTTTTTCGATGATTACGCATCATTCTAGTCGTATGCGGCTTAGGATCATATAACTTAAGGTGCATCTGAGCCCTCCCACCTGAGGCATTGGTTATATTTGTGATTTTTGATGATATGTATCGATTTCGGAACCTAGGGATTAGGTTAAGAACCATTAGGATCGATTCCTTTCACTTTCCCTTAAAATCCACTTTTTTTTTGCTCGTTTCGTCGCATTTATTAAAAATAGTTTTAAGTAAGATAAAATTCTGGAAAAATTCATGAATGATCCTCATCCTCTTAATTAATTTGTCATATTTTTTATTTCCAGATTTGGGTGGTTTTAATAATTAATTTGGATTTTAGATTACAAGCTGTCCCAAAAAGGAAGGTTTTGGCATAAGGGACCAAAATCAATTTTTCCCCATAGGTGTGAGACCTATTTTTTGTGTATGATTAATTACTGTAATTTGTGACATTTTGATGCTCCTTAGGCATTTTTTTTCATAATTTTAGATGCCCTTTTTGATCCACTTTGTGGAGTCGTTTTTTGGATGATCATTCATTGCTACCTTGCTAGTCAAGTAATTGTTTTGGCATTTTGGTGCATAATTTTAAGGAATCCTCTTGGACCATGTAAGATAATGACTATATAATTCCAGGAATTTAATTTCATAATTTTTAAAGGCTTTTTGCTATTTTTCCATGTCACCTAGATCCTAGGTTGATTCATGTGTTTATGTGTCGCATAACCTAAGTGTTAAGAAGGCATTCATGCCATTTTCTTGAGGGGATTTTTGGTAGCTTTTAGGAGTTGATTATAGGTCATTTGTATGTCTTTAATTCCAGTCATAGGTCACTTTTTGAACCATACTCATTTGGTTTGTTTTGGTGCTTTAAAGTGCATACTTATGTGAATTAACTTTAACCTAAAATAGATTCTCTTCTCCTCTAAATAATAACTTGAATTATGTGGAAATCATTAATTACTATTCATGAATTCTAATTGCCTCTCATACCTTGTATGCTACTGACCCATAATCATTTCATGCATATTCACATGTCATTCTTCCTTAACTTTCATCATGTGCGATCTTATGCGATTTTTGTTCGTTTCTTCTCATATCTTATTCTCATTGCTCCATATGCCTAAACCATTGCATCCATGATTGTATATTCATTCACACTCATTCATAAGTATTCACTACTGACTTTTATGTTCATTTCATGTATTAATTCATGCTTGTAAGCCATATGCATTCATACTTCATCCATAAACCCTAATTTGCATTCATGTGAATTTAGGTGAACTTTTTGTACATAGTTTGACATAGTTTGATCTTGTGAGATATCCTAGAATACTTAGGGACCTATATCATGTAGCTACTGACTTTATAAGTCATGTAACCTTTATGTACCTTCACCTTTAGACTTAGGTCTTATTTTGAACCCTAGTTCCATTCTAGGACGTTTATGGTACTTAATCGCTTTTATGCTTTGATTTTACTTTCAATATGCATTGTCATGCTAACTTTTGTTTTGTAGGGGAGAAGATTGAGGTAAGTCTCACTTCATTCCTATCCCTTATGCATTATAGTTGTGTTTTCCTTAGCACTTTGTGCTTTGCTTTTAGGCTTTCCCTTTCTTCAGAAACAACTTACCTTCCTTAGGAAGTAAGTTGATTTCTAACTCTCTTTTCTTCTTTTCCTTTTCTTTCTTAGGATTAGAATACCTCATTAACCATAGGACCTCTCTTGTATATGATAACTAACTTAGGGTTGTGTCTTAGTCCCCCTTAGATTTTTGCCTTTTCCAACTTGAGTCATTCTTTCTTTCCTCATGAAGAAAATAATAAAACATCTAAGGATAAACCGAACAATCTTGTACGACACGAGACTTTGTTGCGGAGTTTTTATACGCGTCCTGTTTCGGGGCAAGGTGTAAATACTTCCCGCGATGGATAGGTCTTAGTACAAAACCGTTCACAAACAAATTCAAAACACTTCTTTTAAAAGGCAAAAAACAAATAACAAGCGACTATCCTGCGGGAACTTCTTTTCTCATCTCATTCACTCACACCGCGAACTCGCGGCGACTTGTATCATTTGCAAGACGGTAAACGCACTCGTACCAGACGAGCCTGCAACACCTGAGCATAGACATACGCAGTTCCAGCATAAAAAACACAAACAAATAGTTCCCGCCTTAGTTAGGCGAACTACGTCGACTCTGATCCTCATTATCCCGATGAGGTACGTAGGCAGCGGGGTAGGGCCCGTTCGAGCACACTCTTTATTTTCCCTACATTTTCCCTATTCTTTCATTCCATTCTCTTATTTCAGTTCTTTTCTCATTTCATTCCATTCCAGTTAGCGGTTTTATTCAGCAGCAATTATATTTTTCTCACCCTTTGAAACAAACAAGCAAGCGTGGATCCCGTCGGGTACGGCGAACGGATTGGGGTGCTAATACCTTCTCAATTCGTAACCGACTCCCGAACTCAGATCTTTGGTTCGCAGGACCTTGTCCTTTCCTTCTTCCTCAGGTTTGTGCAACATTACCTTTCCCATTCATTCGGGACAAAAATGTCTGGCTGGCGACTCTAACCTTTTCCGCGCCACTTTCGCGTTTGTACTAGGATGAAAATCCCGGGAGCGACAGCTGGCGACTCTGCTGGGGACCGAACCCGATTCTTCCGGTTTCCCTTGTAGAGTCAATCCTAGCGCCTGTTTGGTTTTGTTTCTTTGGGTGTATATCTGTTTGTTGCTATGTGCTTTAGTTTAGCTTTATTTTTTTTCATTTACAGTTTTTACTTTACAGCTTTACTTTATCGCATTTATTTACCGCTTTCAGTATTTTATTTTCCATGCATCATATTATACTGGACTGTCTGGCTGTGCTGGTTTTCATTTTTTCTGTGGGATGGGGTTACTGTGAGATGAGCTCGTAACCGGGGCTCGAGTGCACCCTAGGACTTAGAGTGGTTCCACTTTGGCTTCATGGCATCTTGCTATGTTGGTAGTAGTGAGTTCCACACCTTGACTTGCGACCTTCTCGGGAATGTATTGATACCAGAATCTTTCTGGGTTGATGCGCTACCTTGATAGTTATGTGCAGTCAGGGGACCGATCATTGAGAACCTTTGTGGAAACATCCCTCTCCAGTGATGACAGTGGCAGACCACATTTGTTGGCAAACCCACTCGCATCCGAGGGCCCACTGGGAACTCGCATAGGATGGCCTAGTTCTCTCATAGGAATTCAGTTAAAGCAAACTGATCGTATGACGATAGTATTGTACCCTTCGGGATGAATGTACTATTGTTTCTCGACTCAGTGCTTGAAGCTGGAGACTTGTGAAGGATGCTTGTTTTTTCCGGACTCAACTGAGACCTCCCTGAGTAGTACATAATGCCAAACCGATTCCCTGATTTGGTCATGAGCCATTTCTCGGAAATGGTGAACGTATTATTGCTATTCGGCTTTGAGAGTCCGTGATGTTGACCCGAGTAGCACACCCGTGAGATTGGGAGGGGTTTACAGGTTTGCAGGAACCCTAAACTTCAACATACCCGCTTTTCCAGTGTTGTTTTATGATATTATCTGGTGCTATATGGTTCTTTGATTCTGAGATCCGGGATTTCTATTCAGAGAAATTGTTACTGTGATTACCATTATGACCTTGATATTGTGACTCTCCACAGATACTTGGCTCGTTGTTCAACTTCAACACCATCAATGACTATTCTATTATGTGATCCAGTTCTACAGTTATTGGGTTCTCATTTATGGGGTTCTATACAGAGATGGTGTCGTTATGGGGGTTCTATACAAACAGTTGGTTCACTGCTCAACACCAATATCACACCATTGATCACACGTCTGTTGCATACATGACATCATAGCATTTCTGCATACATGTTCAGTTATTTCCGAGGATCACATATCTGAATCATGTTGTTGGATTTTTCTGTATCAAAACTTGAATTAAAGCAGATAGATTCCTCAGAAATAATTGAACATGGTATTTGCATACATCCTTGCATTCTTGACAGGTGTTCAGAGACAAATTTTTTTCCTGACTTGATTTCTCATCAGAATGGACAACTTGAATCACAATCATCAAGGTATATATTTGAAGCAACTCCGGGCGGAGGTAATCGAAGGAAGACCCAGCTGAGGCCATTCAGGGCAGAGGTATAAGCTTTATTTCAGAACCAGAAACTGTTGAAAGAGGAAGTCCACCAGATGAAGACTCAGATGAGCTTGGTTATAGAAATCCTAAATGTGGTGTCAAGGAAATGAAGCTATTTTCATCCCTATTGAGGGGAACTACGCTGCTCTGATTCTCCATTGGTCAATGGAGATACGTAGGCAGGAGATCACCTGAGATCTTTCCGAGCAACCTTATTTATCAACTTCACTTATCAAGATCTTCCCTCCAGATGTCATTTGTCGGCATCCAATTTCAGCTTTCCAAGAGATTCCTAGGGGCAGAGCATAAGGTAAAGTCCATAACAGCTTGAGAAGAAGTTTGATCATATTCCGAGGTCGTACGCGCAACAAGTTTCCTCATTTGCTCAGATTCAAATTGGTTGAGCTAGCCGCATCAGGATCATCTCCGACAAAGCTTCCTTTGGGGTTTCAATTCCAAGTATGATTACCATTCTGGGGCACCTAGCCTTTTAATTGAAGATTGCAAGTCTTTCAGGGGAAGAGGGAAAGACAAGGTCGCTAATTTGATTGATTCCAAAGACTATTGTATTCGCACCAGGTAAAAGTGAGAGTATGGCACCAAGACAGTAATGATATGAATATCCAGATTTCTGACTGTTGAAAGTTTCCAAGAGCAATAAGTCCATACGGAGTCAAGCCTCCTCAATAATGGCAACCACGATGTAAAGGCTAGATGCAAGTACCGCTCAAGGGCATTTAGGCATACCATTTGACAACTGTGATGTGTTCAAGTACAAGATGCAAAATTTGGCCGACTCAAAGGTCATCATTCCAGAAGGTCTGCTTACATATTGAAGTCTCCTCATTAAATTGACCTCCCAGTTTGCAAGGGAATTTTTAGAAGCAATAAGTCCAGACGGATTCAAGTCTCCTCAATGACGGCAATGTTCAGCTTCTTTACTGCATTTTCATTTATAGTTTATATTGTTTGTTTAAACATTTGTATGCACGCATGAAACTTATTTGTTTTTGAATGTTAATCATATAATGCACATGTTTTTCTTGAAGTAATCCATTCGTATTCACTCATGATTTTGTGTATGTGCATTGCAATACCAACTGTTGTGCTTAAACTCTACCAGGGAGGATGACGAAATGAAAACGCAAAAATCTCTAATTGTGTGCTTTGGAGAAAGACCATGTTGATGATGTACAAGCATTGTTTCAAATCCTAAACACCGGAGATATAAGGGAGATAGACCCTCGCCAACCCATTTGAGCCTTGAAGTAGGAGTTTCTTTTCGCATGAAAAAACCCTTGCATTTAACCCAGGGGCAGGGTAGGTGTCAGCTAGCTGGACCGATCGGTCAAATTTCGAAAAGGAGTGCAAATCTGAGGATTCATTACCTTTCGTTGTACCAAATCAAGAGGTCCAATGACCAGGAACCACAAGGGTTATCCCAATCAAGAGGTCCAAAGACCGGAGACCACAATGGTTATCCCTCAACAACCAA
Organism: Lathyrus aphaca; assembly: GCA_963966055.1. Classification (NCBI taxonomy): domain Eukaryota; kingdom Viridiplantae; phylum Streptophyta; class Magnoliopsida; order Fabales; family Fabaceae; genus Lathyrus; species Lathyrus aphaca. The sequence goes on from OZ014519.1 coordinate 267,444,821, forward strand.
GAAGTGGGACAGTCACGACCCTTTCAAAGCAATCAAGACAAACAGTGTCACACGATTTGTTCAAAAAAAAGAAGAATTGAAAAAAAATGAATGAGAAAGCCCGCTAAGTCGAAACTTGAAAACAAACGACTTAGGCAAAAATTAGGGCATCCCGCTAGACTTCACAATCAAAGATTCACAAGAATCAGTCCAGGCAAAAGTTAGGGATAAGAAAAAGAATGCAAAAGTGAAAAACGAAAAGGATTACACAAGAAAGATCCTCAAACAAGAACAAAGTCGTGTGGCACAGACACGAAAGACTAAGGGGTGACTGACTCCCAACAACAACCTGTTTGGTGCTTACACCGTTAGTGTAATTGGTTCCTCAACCATCACAAAACCCTTTTTGAGAGGTGAACGCTTGTGAAAGCTAGCTGAAAATAGGAATGAAGAACATCAGGAAGATGGGTGGGCACAAATAAATTTCGAGCCTATATCCTTTGTTTCTATAACCGTGAACCAGGCCACGATACAACCCTTAAAAGTCCTAACTGAAACAGGGTTATTTTTGAGAGCGTACTACCACAAGATCGCGTTCTTGACTCCTATGAGTTGTGCTAAAAGTTCTTTGTTGGTGTTGCATGTGCATGCTTTCATTCATCAAAAATCAATGTCGTATCTTAACCAGTGATTCACTCACAAAGGTTGGCGACATCTTTTTACAGTAAAACTTCAAGATTAACTTGTGTGTTGCATTAGAATTTTCATTCTTAGAATAAACATTTTCTGCTTGCATATATTTGTTGGGCATTATAAAAATTCACATACGAAACTTCAGTCCAGAAGCTTAATCTTGCCAAGTTGAGAAGTCTGAAACTTCCGAAGGACAATCTGTCGAGGTGCACTTTTTAAGAAAACTCCATCGAGTAGGGACTTTCCCAACATTCCTGGTAAGAGCCAACTAATCCGGGGCAATCATGTCGAGCAATCTCTTCAAAATTCAGCCAAGCTGGGGCAATCACTTCGAGATTTAAATCTCTCAAAGAGCCATCAGGCGGAAGCATTATTCAAATTTCAGCCAAACTGGGGCAATCACTTCGAGATCCAATCTCTCGAAGAATAGTTGATCTGGGTGTTTTCTTCAAAGCAGTCATTCAGAGGTGATCACTTCAAGGCTTGTACTGGGGCAGGCCACCCCAAGAGCATGAGAAGTCACTTTCTCCCGAAGAAGTTCAATCCAAAGCACCTACCCAAGGTTCAAAATACTGGGGCAGAATATCTCACAGTGATATGAGGTCTTTCATGAATCCTTGTGAGGCAAATTCTTGCACAGACCATGCGGTCTGGGGCAGTTATTTCGAGATCCGACGAATCTCTCCAAGAGTTTGAAGACACTGAGGCATTTCGTATGCCATGTTTTCTGTAAAATCCTCTTGAGACATTTTCTTTTGATGGACCTTAATTTGAGGCGAGTTGGAAATTGCAAATAACCATTGTTCACTCGTGATTAGTTGGCAACCTATCAACCCAGAGGCTGGAAGCAAAGCCACTGTCAGCACATTACTTCAAGAGTTATTTCATCAGCAAGCTTCATTGATCAAAAATCTTTAGCAAGTCTCATTAGACAATCCCTCCTCCAGTAGTGAGGCAAATGGAAGGTTACTTCTTAAGCAGAAGGATATCATCATCTCTCATCCCCGGCATGAGACGCCTTACATCTCTCATTCCCAACATGAGAGGATTTATCTTTTATCCCCAGCAAGTGGCGACTTGAGCTCTTATCTTCAGCGGGAAGCTTTATCATTGACATTATCTGTCATCCCCAGTAAAGTGGAAGTTGAAATCTCTCCCAGCAAGGTAGCAAAAAGTTGGTGTCCTCCCCAAGCAGAGACTTCCCTTCGATGCAGGGGCAATCCCCAGCAGTACAAGGAGTGTCATTCCTCCCCAGCAGGTTGCTTCCTCAGCAGTATCATGCCTTTGGCTCCCATCCAAGTCAGGAGGTGTCCACTTCCCCACCAGAGTTCAAGAAAAGTCCATCTCCAGCAGGGTCTTGGCACTCCAATCTCAAAGTCCAATTTATTTTTGGCAATGGCGGTTATTCAGAGCCGATGAATTATTGATAGCTTTCCCCGCAGAATTGTCTACTCCTCATCAGGATTAACCCGATCAATGCAGTGATCATCGTTCCTCCCCAGTCAAGCTATCTGGGATGCCTGCAGTCTCCTCATCAGGAGACCCCTTTTGCATTTGCATTTGCATCTAGTAATCATCAATACATTTGCATCCTCCAAAGCGTATCATTTCCATCGTCATGGAGCATTACGCCATAAATCCAAACATATGCATACCAACATGAGCCAGTTTTGAGGTATATTACATAAGACCCGTTACATCTCCAATCAGATTGAAGTATTCCTCACAGAATGCAGCTTCATTTCCCAGGGTGGTTACTTCTACCGGGTCTTGTTGTTATCCCCAGTTGAGTCTTGTTTCAGTACAACAGTCTCATTTTTTTCGCGTCTCCGTTTCAGTACAACGGTCGCGTCTTGGGCTCTCATTTAAGTACAACGATCCCATTCCTTTCGAGTCTCCATTTAAGTACAATGGTCTCGTCTTTGAGTCTTGTTTCAGTACAACAGTCTCATTTTTTCGCATCTCCGTTTCAGTACAACGGTCGCGTCTTGGGCTCTCGTTTAAGTACAACGATCCCGTTCCTTTCGAGTCTCCATTTAGGTACAATGGTCTCGTCTCAGTGCGAAGATAATGGATCAGTTGATACCATTTTCGTGTAGATCGGTTGATCTTATTTGAGTCTTGAATCGGTTGATATCATTTCTCTTCGAGTTGTAAATCGGATGATATTACATTCTCGTTTTTCTTGGTTATGGATCGGTTGATACCATCTCCATGTTAGATCGGTTGATCTTATTTGAGTCTTGAATCGGTTGATATCATTTCTCTTCGAGTTGTAAATCGGATGATATTACATTCTCGTTTTTCTTGGTTATGGATCGGTTGATACCATCTCCATGTTAGATCGGTTGATCTTATTTGAGTCTTGAATCGGTTGATATCATTTCTCTTTGAGTTATAAATCGGATGATAATTTACATTCTCGCTTTCCGGGTTGGATCGGTTGATACCATTTCCGTGTTAGATCCGAGGATCTTTTTGATTTGTCATTCGAGGATGACATTTCTTTTCTTCAAGTCCTTCTGCGGTTGGTCTTGTTGTCATGACTATTATTCGAGGATAGTAGTTCATTTGTTGAGCTTATTGATCGAGGTCAGTTTGTCTCTTTTGCAAAGTCTGTCTGAGGTCAGCTTTGTGTTTGGTTATCAGTTGAGGCTGGTATACCTTTGCGTCTCCATTCGAGGATGGTTTCGTGTTAGATCCGAGGATCTTTTGGATTGTCATTCGGGGATGGCATTTCTTTTCTTCAAGTCCTTCTGCGGTTGGTCTTGTTTGTGGCTATTATTCGAGGATAGTAGTTCATTTTTTGAGCTTATTGATTGAGGTCAGTTTGTCTCTTTTACAAAGTCTGTCCTAGGTCAGTCTTTGTTGTTGATGGTTATCGCATGCGGCCGGTATACCATCGTGTTTCTATTCGAGGTTGGTTTTAGTACTAGATCCGAGGATCCCGTGTGAGTGGTCATTCGAGGATGGCATTCTTCCCAGCATATTTCCACCTGGTTCTATTGTCGCTACCTATTCAGAGGTCAAAATCAGAAATATAAATAAATAAAGGGGCAGATGGCATTTCCATTACCCCCAGTGTGCAAATTTTCAGGTTTATTTCGAGTATTCAATCACTCCACACCTTGAACGTCTAAAGGCTGTCGCAATTATCCGTTCAGGTATGCAGTTGATTGAATAGGGGCAGCTGTAATACCTCAAAATTTGCCCTCATTCCTTTTTACCTTAACTGGCTTTGTTGCTTCGCATTCATCCGCATCTTTCATTAGGTCATCAGCCTTCATAATCAGGCATTTCATTGGCTCTTAAGGTATGGGATTGTGGCACTCTGGAGAATCAAGTTGTTCCCTTTGTTTGAGGTGTGGCTAATAGCATCTGTTTGTATTCCCAGTTCCTGATTAGGGTTTATTTCCCTAATTAGGTAATACTCGATAGAGTTCACCTGCAGGATATTTTCAAGGTGGGCATGTCGTTCAAGGAACTCCATCAGTGAAGATCGTGATGTGTGTAGTGCTGATTGGAATTCATGGAAAAGGGACATTGGTTCACGGTGCAAGAGATCAAGTTATGGACTCGTATGGTGATTAGATCACTTTGTTTTGTTGTTGGTGATACAAGCTAATAAAGGCGAAGTTTTATTGATGAAGTTTGAATTTGGGGGTCCGTTGAGGATACGAGTTTGATACGGATTGAATTCTTGAGTTGATTAAGCTGAGTTGGATGTATTGAGTGGGATTCGAAGATACGAGCTTGTTGAAAACCGCATCCGGTCAAAATGATTACGTCGTGCCAATCGATGTTAATAACCAAGATTCGCGTCCATGGATGTTCAGGTTTCATTCTTAGTCCATATATTGGTTCATGTTTCCAAACCCATTGATTATATTTATATCATCCTTTTAATCTTATTTCCTCTTAATCTTACTTTGGGCCCAATTAAAATCTTTTTCTTGGCCTCATTTTGTTGTCCAATTTCAAATGGCAAATCTAAACACCATATCCATCTATTTCTTTGCTTTTTTCTCTAAACCAATAACCGTAATCTTAGGCCCATTAACAAAATTCTGAATAGGATTATTCCAAGCCCATTTATTGTCTTTTCTTAACCCATTCTAAGTTTCTATCTGAATTCATTCTATAAAGTCCAACCAAGTTCTCTTTGTCTAATATCCATTTTTTTAATAATATGATTAACAAATTTTATATCCGATTCATTCTTCATACAACCATAACCTTTTTTTTGTTTTAATCCTTATCCGATACAAATTTTATTCCAATTCATGAACCATATTCAAGGTCTTTATCCAAGAAAATATCACACAAGTTTTATATTTACAAAGGACCCGCACTATGAAACATTAACAGGATAAACAGAAAAAAAGTCAAATAAAAAATTCAGTTGCAAAATTCAGTTAACAATTACAATTCTCAACAGAAAATCAGTTACAACGGTAACTGATATGAAATAGAAACAGAATGAAAAAGAGGGCTCTCAACATGACTCTGACAGAATTCAATTTCAAGGTATTCAATCATATTCTAATCGCCATCCTCAATACAAACTTTCTCCACTCTCTTCAATCTGATACATTCCCTCTCTAATTTATCACCTCCAACTACACCATTCATCATCAACAATCTGCAAAATGGATGCAAGAATCAAAACAGTAAACCTTGTTAAACTTCATGAAAAACCTACCACATTCTCTTGAATGAAAAGGCAGTGAAACTCTTCTTCAATCCTTTTGTCTCTAACACCTTCAACATCGATCACCAAACCCCTTTTTGATCAAATCTTCAACAAATTTCTCTCTTCACTCTTGCTTCAACTTACAACCAGTTACAAAACTCACAAAAATTTCAGAAACAGAAAACCAGTATAAACTCTTCTTCAATTTCGCCTTCAAATTTTACATTTTTTATCAATCTAAGAACAAAATCTTTTCACTCGCAACTCTTCATCAGTGATTTCGACTCATCCTTTCTAATCTCAGCAATCACAGTTATCCAATCTTCATCAATAATCATTATCCTCCAAGAGCCATTAATCCTCCATCTTCAAAAACTGAAAACTCAGAAGCCTCCAAGACTTCATTAGTCCACCCTGCAATTGATTCAAGAATCGTAATTCAGAATCACAACAATGTCGACATCACAGAAACGAAATTGAAGAAGATGAAAGAATCTACATTCAAAAACAACAAATATCAGTATCATCATACCTTCAATCCGATAACGGTATAGCTTAAATCTTCATCAAGGCTCATCGATCTTCACATAATATTCAGCAACAACGACTCACCAATTGATAAACATCATTGATCTCCATCCTCTTCCGCATACATCCCCGGCCGGCGTCATTCACAAGACCTTAAACAGAAATGATTTCTAGCTTCATCTTCATCATCTTCGTGAAAATCTACATTACTCAAATCAACACCAACACATCTTCAACTCACGTCAAGATTCATATCCTTCACACAACCATCAACAATTCAGAGGCAAAATTTCAAGAAATCAGAAAGAAAAGTTCAAGAAAGGAGATTGGAACCTTACCGATAAGTGTTCTCGCGTCAAATCGGCGTACGAAACTTCGACGAGCCGCCGTTGTGGTGTAAGGCCGGTTGCTTCTCCATTCGGAAGGTGGTTTCTATGCGATTTGGAGTCATGGTGGGGAATCGGAGGAAATTGAAGATGGATTTGGAAAGGCCGTAGGTAAATGAATATGAATGGGGCGGTTTGAATCTTCGCCGTTTCCGGTAACGAGTTTCGGTGAAGAGAATGAATGAAGGTGAACACCGAGACTAAGATGGAAGCGGGTGAGAGAGATCAAGCTCGATGCGGCGGAGCAAAAGGCTATGGCCGGAGTTTGCTTCGTGAAAGAGAACAAGACAATTGATGGAGAAATTGAACGAACCGCAGCGCCGTCTTAGGGAGGAAGAAGAACTCATGCTCAAATTAGGGTTTCTTTGACCTTGTAATCTTATTGGGTCGAAATGAATGAGTTTGGGCCTTCAGCCACCATGTTTCACTATTTGCACCGCGAAATTTCTATCTCTCACCCTCCCCTGCGGATTCTACTTCTTGGGTTGGGCTTAGACCCCATATAACTTCTACTCATAATGCCCTTATTTCAATTTACACCCCTGTTTTAATTATTTGTTTTTATTTTATTTGGTAGGAATTGATAATGGATATTATTGATTAAATTGTTAATTTATTTGTCGATTAATTCTTGATAATTAACATATTTTAGTGGTCTATTATTTTTTTGATGTTCGTGGAAATGTTAATTATTGCTTTAGGGCTAATTTTTGGATAAGTGTTCATAAGTATTTTTTTTTTGATCGATGTGAATCGATTTCGATTATGATGGAGCTTCACAAAGCTAATTATGGAAGATAAGCATTTATTTTGCTTATGGAGATTGCAAGACCTTGCTTAAGGTTTTTTCGGATTTCTTTTTTTGTGAGGATCGGCACTTCGATCAAGTAAGTAAATTCAAGCTTTTTCGATGATTACGCATCATTCTAGTCGTATGCGGCTTAGGATCATATAACTTAAGGTGCATCTGAGCCCTCCCACCTGAGGCATTGGTTATATTTGTGATTTTTGATGATATGTATCGATTTCGGAACCTAGGGATTAGGTTAAGAACCATTAGGATCGATTCCTTTCACTTTCCCTTAAAATCCACTTTTTTTTTGCTCGTTTCGTCGCATTTATTAAAAATAGTTTTAAGTAAGATAAAATTCTGGAAAAATTCATGAATGATCCTCATCCTCTTAATTAATTTGTCATATTTTTTATTTCCAGATTTGGGTGGTTTTAATAATTAATTTGGATTTTAGATTACAAGCTGTCCCAAAAAGGAAGGTTTTGGCATAAGGGACCAAAATCAATTTTCCCCCATAGGTGTGAGACCTATTTTTTGTGTATGATTAATTACTGTAATTTGTGACATTTTGATGCTCCTTAGGCATTTTTTTCATAATTTTAGATGCCCTTTTTGATCCACTTTGTGGAGTCGTTTTTTGGATGATCATTCATTGCTACCTTGCTAGTCAAGTAATTGTTTTGGCATTTTGGTGCATAATTTTAAGGAATCCTTTTGGACCATGTAAGATAATGACTATATAATTCCAGGAATTTAATTTCATAATTTTTAAAGGCTTTTTGCTATTTTTCCATGTCACCTAGATCCTAGGTTGATTCATGTGTTTATGTGTCGCATAACCTAAGTGTTAAGAAGGCATTCATGCCATTTTCTTGAGGGGATTTTTGGTAGCTTTTAGGAGTTGATTATAGGTCATTTGTATGTCTTTAATTCCAGTCATAGGTCACTTTTTGAACCATACTCATTTGGTTTGTTTTGGTGCTTTAAAGTGCATACTTATGTGAATTAACTTTAACCTAAAATAGATTCTCTTCTCCTCTAAATAATAACTTGAATTATGTGGAAATCATTAATTACTATTCATGAATTCTAATTGCCTCTCATACCTTGTATGCTACTGACCCATAATCATTTCATGCATATTCACATGTCATTCTTCCTTAACTTTCATCATGTGCGATCTTATGCGATTTTTGTTCGTTTCTTCTCATATCTTCTTCTCATTGCTCCATATGCCTAAACCATTGCATCCATGATTGTATATTCATTCACACTCATTCATAAGTATTCACTACTGACTTTTATGTTCATTTCATGTATTAATTCATGCTTGTAAGCCATATGCATTCATACTTCATCCATAAACCCTAATTTGCATTCATGTGAATTTAGGTGAACTTTTTGTACATAGTTTGACATAGTTTGATCTTGTGAGATATCCTAGAATACTTAGGGACCTATATCATGTAGCTACTGACTTTAGAAGTCATGTAACCTTTATGTACCTTCACCTTTAGACTTAGGTCTTATTTTGAACCCTAGTTCCATTCTAGGACGTTTATGGTACTTAATCGCTTTTATGCTTTGATTTTACTTTCAATATGCATTGTCATGTTAACTTTTGTTTTGTAGGGGAGAAGATTGAGGTAAGTCTCACTTAATTCCTATCCCTTATGCATTATAGTTGTGTTTTCCTTAGCACTTTGTGCTTTGCTTTTAGGCTTTCCCTTTCTTCAGAAACAACATACCTTCCTTAGGAAGTAAGTTGATTTCTAACTCTCTTTTCTTCTTTTCCTTTTCTTTCTTAGGATTAGAATACCTCATTAACCATAGGACCTCTCTTGTATATGATAACTAACTTAGGGTTGTGTCTTAGTCCCCCTTAGATTTTTGCCTTTTCCAACTTGAGTCATTCTTTCTTTCCTCATGAAGAAAATAATAAAACATCTAAGGATAAACCGAACAATCTTGTACGACACGAGACTTTGTTGCGGAGTTTTTATACGCGTCCTGTTTCGGGGCAAGGTGTAAATACTTCCCGCGATGGATAGGTCTTAGTACAAAACCGTTCACAAAAAAATTCAAAACACTTCTTTTAAAAGGCAAAAAACAAATAACAAGCGACTATCCTGCGGGAACTTCTTTTCTCATCTCATTCACTCACACCGCGAACTCGCGGCGACTTGTCTCATTTGCAAGATGGTAAACGCACTCGTACCAGACGAGCCTGCAACACCTGAGCATAGACATACGCAGTTCCAGCATAAAAAACACAAACAAATAGTTCCCGCCTTAGTTAGGCGAACTACGTCGACTCTGATCCTCATTATCCCGATGAGGTACGTAGGCAGCGGGGTAGGGCCCGTTCGAGCACACTCTTTATTTTCCCTATATTTTCCATATTCTTTCATTCCATTCTCTTATTTCAGTTCTTTTCTCATTTCATTCCATTCCAGTTAGCGGTTTTATTCAGCAGCAATTATATTTTTCTCACCCTTTGAAACAAACAAGCAAGTGTGGATCCCGTCGGGTACGGCGGACGGATTGGGGTGCTAATACCTTCTCAATTCGTAACCGACTCCCGAACTCAGATCTTTGGTTCGCAGGACCTTGTCCTTTCCTTCTTCCTCAGGTTTGTGCAACATTACCTTTCCCATTCATTCGGGACAAAAATGTCTGGCTGGCGACTCTAACCTTTTCCGCGCCACTTTCGCGTTTGTACTAGGATGAAAATCCCGGGAGCGACAGTGGGGATCATTTCTGAAGAGTTAGAGAGCTTGGGGATGCGTAGAGAGTGAGATAGCACAAGTGACCTACCGGAGAAGATGACCGGAACACTGTTCCGGTCACCTGAAAATGTTTAGGGTTCAGATTAGGGTTAATGACATAATTAACGTAGTTTGAATGTGAGCTGTCCAGATGCGCGCGCTGATCAATTCCCTCCCTTTTCATTTGAATCCTGGCCCTTAGATGCGCTGACTTTCCCATTAATGCATTTTTATTTTCATTTTATTTGTTTTGTTTTCTTCATTTTATTTAAAATAGTAAAACATTTTGAAAAATTCTGAAAATTTTTATGCAACCTTTTATTAATTTTCAGAAACCAAAAATATTTTTATTTTTATTTTTTGCATTAAAAAATATTTTTAAATCATTTAAAAGATTATTTTTAATTAATTAATGAGAATTAATTAATTAAAAATACTTTTAGGTATTTAAAAATCACCAAAAAATTCATGAAACATTTAAAATCATTTAGAAACATTGTCCAACCTTCAAACCAAATTTCTTTTTTGATCTTGATGTCTTTTGACAATTTTCCATGGAATTAATTTCATTTCAAAGCATTATTTTGATCAAATGTTCAAAAATTCATTTCTGCCTAGTCTTTGAGAGTTGGACTTTGATTCTTTTTGAATTGCATCTTGTATAGCATGTAGTTTATAGGATTAAATTGGCATGAATTGATCTTGCATTTTCAATTTGTTTGACATTTTTTTTTGACAAGGTGCCTTAAAACCCTAGCAATCTTAAGAAATTCATAACCCTCATTAGGTTAAGAGTTAGAACCCCTCCTTTGGGCAGTGAGTTTGTATAGTTTTAGGGTTACTTTGAATGCATTTTCAATTTTTTATCATGATGTTTGCTTCTGGTTTTGATTTTTGTTTTGTATATTGATCATAAACCCTAATTTGGGCTTTCTTTTGCATTCATCTTGCATTTGCTTGCATACCATGACTTGCCATGACATTTTATGCATTCATTTGATTCATTAGACATCTTAAGACATGTGAGAATCATGTTTGATCATTGCCTCATTCATTTGCCATGTTGTATGTCATTTGCATTTCATAACTTTTCATGTATGTTCATGGTTCTAAGCATGCTTCTCTTGCATCCACATGTTTGTATGATCATCCCCATGCCTTGTTTCATGTTTGCATCATCTCATAGCATCATTATCATCACACTCATGCTTCTGGTTTTGGTTTACATCATGCCATTCCATCTCATTTTGCATTGCATTGTATTCCTTTTCACTAACTTTTCAGGTGGTAAGTTACTTTGAGAAGTGAATTTGCCTTCACTTCTCACAATTTCTCTTCACCCCTCTTATGCATCATTGCTGCATTTTTTTTTGTGTTTGAGATTGAGCTTGCTCATTTTTCTTCTTCTTACTTTCTTTCTTCAAGTGACTTGTCTTCTTAAATGAAGCAAGTTACTTTGCTTCTCTTTGCTCCTTTCCTCAGCTTCCTGGTGGTAACTTTGAAGATCTTTCTTGTAAACCTCACAAACCTTAGGAACAACCAATCATGACAATAATTAGGGTTTTAATTAGTCCCCCACTTAGTTTTACCTTTGTGTCTCATTGAGTCTTCTCTTCTCATCTCATAATCAGGGACTAAACCCTAAAGGCTTTAAGGCTTTGTGATTAAGCTTATGCCTGCATCCTTCTATTAGGATGGAGTGTAAAACTTTAATCCTAAGTGTTAAACCCTTAATGTGTTTAAATCCTTTAATCAATCCATCTAATAATCATCAATACATCAAGCTTGTTACTTGGGCCTTGCATTAGGGTTCTAATTCTTCCTTAGTTGGTTAAGAAGGACTAACCCTAGTGTTAATGGACAAGTCCCCCTCAAGTTGTCTTACAAACCATAAAACTCACTTCATCATATTATCATTAACTAAAATCCATCTAATAAAGGCTTTGTTTTGTCATGAGTTTAATCCCTAATCATGGATTAAGTTGAGGAGCCTTCCTCAGCTTAAACATTCTCATCTATTATCCTTCTATTAGGATGGTGTAATGAGTCTGTTTAATCCCTGATTATGGCTTAACCTCATTACTTAACACTAAACAGCAACAACAAAAACATCTAATTAATCACAAGTAGGTTAATGATCTTAATCCTACACCATGGTGTTTAAGTGTGAGAAGCTGACTTCACACTTAAGGTATTCTCATTACCCCTAATCAGAGGGAGGATGTGATGAGTTTACTAAATCCATTGGTTTAGGCTTAAGCTCATTAACTTATGACAAACTTTCAAAAGTAATAAAAGACTGAAAACACAAAAACAAACAATAATCGTCTCCTTCGGGATTCTTTTCTCATCACCTCCACTCACAAACGAGAACTTGCTTCTTCCGTCTAATGCAAGACAGTTTGCACCTGAGCCAGACAGGTCATACACTTGAGCACAGACAAGCAAGCAGTTCACAAGTCAATTTATCTTTCAGTCTCTTTGGGTCGAACTACGGTGTTCTGACTTCCTCATTGCACGAGAGGATACGTAGGCATGACTTAACGGTTATCGAACAAAAGTCTCTGTATATTCCCCCTCTTTCAAGCATCATTCTTTTAGCCTCATGGTCTTGAGCATTTCATTTCTGTTCTTACACTGACACTTCATTTATACTTTTCACACTTCTTTTACACTGGCACCTGTACATCCTTTTCCAACTCTTTTGCACAATAAATAGCACTGACACTACCCCTTTAAAACACAAATCTTTTAAGCGTGGATCCCGTCGAGTACGGCGGACAATCTGGGTGCTAATACCTTCCCAGGTTGTAACCAACCCCCTTTCTCAGTCTCTCTGGTTCGCAACCGTCTTGTCCATATCTTTCTAGGTTTATGCAGCATTACCTTTCCTCTGGGATAAAAATGCCTAGCTGGCGACTCTTTGTCTTTCTGAGTTCACTCCTGTGTGTTCTCATTCTTTTCGCCGACCGTTCGCATCTGTACCTCATTTGAGCCCAGTCTCATCTTTTGGGAGCGACACAAGGTCAGTAAACTTTGTTGCTAAACACGACGCCAAGCGATCAATGAATACCCCCTGTAAGGTTCCCATAAATATATTAGCCATTTCATTCTCCAGTAATGGGGGTTGAACCCTTGCAGCTAGCTGACACCACCTCTGGACATACTCCTTGAAGCTTTCCTTCGAGTTCTGTGACATGTTCTGCAACTGTGTGCGATTAGGAGCCATGTCCAGGTTGTACTGATAGTGTTTAACAAAAGCCTAAGCCAATTCCTTCCAGTTTCTAATAGATACCCTACTCAATTTCATATACCACTCCAGGGATGCCCCAACGAGACTATCTTGAAAGTAATACATCCACAACTTCTCGTTGTCGGTATGAGCAGCAACTCTCCCAAAAAAAGTTTGAAGGTGAGTCTTTGGGTAGGAAGTAGCATTTTACTTGTCATACACGGGAGCCTTGAACTTATGAGGGATTCTTACTCCAGGCACCAAACCTAAGTCAATAATGTCAAATCCCAAAGAATTCTGAGAATGGGTAGAATGAATTTGCTCAGTCATTTCCTCGAAACAACGATTGACCTCAGTACCCTGACCTTCCATGTTGTCGCTCCCCCAAAAAGACACTAAGGTCCCAGGGTGCAAACGCGAACGGTCGGCGAAGAAATAAAATGAAAATGAACTGAATAGAGTCTCCAGCTAGGCATTTTTATCTCGAAGAAAAGGTAATGCTGCATAAACCTGGGATGAGATGGATAAGACGGTTGTGAACCAGAGAAACTGAGAAAAGGGGTTGGTTACAACCTGAGAAGGTATTAGCACCCAGATTGTCCTTCGTACTTGACGGGATCCAGGCTTACAATATCGTGTTAAGGGGGGGGGGGTAAGTGTATGTGTTTTCTATGTGCAAAAGCTAGGAATGAATGTACAGGTGTCAGTGCAAGAGGGTGAACTGCTCAGAAACTGAGGCTTTAGAAATAATGCTGGAAGAGGGGGAAGACAAAGAGACTTTTGTTCGATAACTATTAAGTTATGCCTACGTATCCTCTCGTGAAATGAGGAAGTCAAAACATCGTAGTTTGACTCAAAGAGACTGAAAATAAATTGACTGTGAACTGCTTGCTTGTCTATACTCAAGTGTGTTACTCATCTGGCTTGAGTGCTAACTGTCTTGCATTAGACAAAAGAAGCAAGTTCTCGTTTGTGAATGAGTGTGATGAGAAAATAATCACGGAGGAGACGATTATTGTTTGTTTTTGTGTTTTCAGTTTTGTTATTGTTTTTGGTGTTTTGCATAAGTTAATGAGCTTAAGCCTAAATCAAAGGTTGTAAACTCATTATATCCTCCCTGATTAGGGATAATGAGCCTACTTAAGTATGAGATAAGCATCTCAACTTAATTACCATAATGATTTATGATTAAGATCATTAACCTACTTGTGATTAATTAGATGTTTTTGGGTTTTTGTTTAGTGTTAAGTAATGAGTTTAATCTCTAATCACAGATTAGTGAACTCATTACACCATCCTAATAGAAGGATAATCGATGAGAACACTTAAGCTGAGGAAGATACCTCAACTTAATCCATGGTTAGGGATTAAATTCATTATATTACAAGCCTTTATTAAGTGGATTTTAATTAAGGGATGAGATTAAGAAGTAGATTTTATGGTTTGTAAGACAACTTGAGGAGGACTTGTCCATTAAACACTAGGGTTAGTCCCTCTTAACCATAAGGAAGAGATAGAACCCTAATGTAAGACCCAAGTTACAAGATAAAGTCTTGGTGATTATTAATGTTATTTGATTAATAGGTTTAAACAAATTATAATTTTAACACTTAGGATTAAATTTATACACTCCATCCTAAGAGAAGGATGCAGGCATAACCCTAATTCCAAAGTCCTAAAACTTTAAGAATTTAGTCTCTGATTATTGGGATGAAAAGAGAGACTCAAGGAGACTCAAAGGTAAAAGACTAAGGGGGACTATACACAACCCTAAAAGTTATCATGCTTGGATATCCTATGGTTTGTTAGGCTTAAAAGGAAAGATCTTCAAGGCCACCAATGGAAGAAGCAGATGAAAAGAGAAGGAGAAAGAATAACAAGTTACTTACTTCCTGAAGAAGATAAGTAACTTGAAAGAAAGAAAGTGAGAAGTATGGAACATAAGTGAAATAGATTCACTTCAAATATATGTGAAAATGCATATGAATGGTGAGAAAATATGGGAAGTGGAGGCAAATTCACCTCCCAAAATAACTTACCAAAAGTTCCTGAAAAGTTAGTATGAATGCATAAGGTATAAAGCATAAAGAAATGAAATGAAATGAGATGCAAATACCAAAGTCAAAATTGATTATGCAATGCAAATGGCATATGAGATAATGAAAAGTCATATAATTTACATATGAATGATCATACAAAGATGAGATGTCATGAAAGCATGTTTAGAAGTTTGGGAACACATGGATGTTTATGGAATGTTATGAATGCAAGACATAGAAAATAAATGAAGAAATGATCAAGAAATGTTATAACATGTCCTAAGATGTCTAAGATGACATATGAATGCTTGAAATGTCATGGCAAGTTCACATGATGATGATATGAAAAGATGAATGCAAATAAACATGAGAAATTAGGGCTTTATGAATGTATGAGGTCTGTGCAGTGAGCTTTTAGGCCATGAGAGTGGGTGCTTTATGATCTAGGGATGATTTTGAGTTGATTGGTGGAAAAATATTTGAAGTTTGAGGTCTGTGCAGTGAGATTCGAAGAGAGGAAGTTCTATGGTGATTTTTGGGATTCTGAGTTGTTTGATGATCCAGGCTCCAAGATGTTATGAAATGGGGTCTATGAGGCATGTATGTGAAGTCTTGATTGATCAGAAGAGTGGTTGTGGCTCAGCTTGATTGATATGGGAGGTTTTGCCAAAAAGTCAAATTTGTGTACTTGGAGGTATGGGCCATGGCAGAGCTGGCTTTTTGGGGTGACTGACCTCAGATTCATGGAGAGCCATAAAATCAAAGTTATGCAGCTGGCACTAGTGGATGAAGCCTTTCCAAGCATTTTGCAACTTTTCCCTCTTTGAACTTTCTTGAGAAATTGGCCATGAAAACTTGTGATGTAAGGCTCAATTCTGGTCTAGGCAAGGTGTACATACATATTATGTCACATTTGGGCACATTAGAAGTCATTAGAGTGCTTGGAAACCAAAAATGCACATTTGCCTCTTTGACATGAAACTTGAAATTATGTGATTTTTGCCAACTTTGAAAGGCCATATCTTGAGTTCTAGGATGAATCAAGATATGTTCTAGTAATTTTTGAAAAGGGAAAGACCTAATCTACAACTTTCATGTCCAAGAATTTTTCATTTGAAGCATTTTTGATCATGAAAGAATAGGTTGAATATCTTTCCCAAAATGGAAAGTTTCCATTACAAGTCATTTCCAAAAATAGCAAGTTTGCATTTGGCTCAAAATTCTTCAACTTTGTGATCTTCCAACCACTTCTAAGATCAAATAAAGATCATAGAACCTCCATTTGATGAAAATGATCCTTTGGTACCCTTGTTGGGGTCCCCAAATGCCCTGATTTTGACTTAACTTGCTCAAGAAGTTACCCAATGATCATATGACTTCCACAATGTATTTATTCCTCAAACTTGATACACACGATCCTTATAACATATTAAGAACATTAGAAACAAGAATGACCAAAAAATTTGGAGTTAAAGCCTCTGAAACCAAAACCCTAATTTTGGTCATCTGTGTAGGAAAACCCTAGCTCTGCTTCCATGCCTTTGCCAATCTTTGTGATTTCTTGACCTTCATGAACTTTGGGGAGCATAATATGATTATAGAACACACATGGACCCTCTTGGAAAGCTTCAAGACCATTGGTATGGCTCAGATTGATTCTTGGATTGCTCATATCACAAACCCTAGATGCAAATGAAATGGAACTATGCAGATGAAACAAATATGCAATATGAGGTGTAATGCTTATGTTAGAACTAAAATGAAGGATCACAAGCCATGGTGTGAGAAAAGGTGAGGGCAAATTTGGGGTGTTTACAGTTGCCCCTATTCAAGCATGAGTTAGCTGTGCAGGATGTAAGCGCATGGCTTAACAGACAAACAAGATAACTTGTGGTTGAATACCAAAGACAGTCAGATATTTGCACTCGCTGGGGATAAGAAGAAAAGGGATATAAATTGTAAAAGGTAGTATAATATGATTATCAAATGAAAGCGATGGAGGAAGACCATCGAGCAGAGGACGACTGCTGGGGGTAAAATGGTAAGCAAAGCAATGACGGGGACGACCGACAAGCTGGGGAAATGAAGAAACCGTGACGGGGACGGCCATCGGGTAATAAGATTCTCGGAGGATTTAGACAAGCATAGATGGGGATGACCATCAGGCTTGGAAAGTAAAGTAAACACCGATGGGGACGACCATCGGGATAAAGAATAAATGAAAAATTGATAAGGGACAGTCATCAAAGGTGAAGGACGATCACCTAGCAGGGGACGGCTGCTAAAAATATCAAGACATAGGACGAATGTCAGATAGAAAAGATCCACGGTGGGGATGGCCATCGGATAAGCATGATGAAGGACGATCATCAAGAGGTAAAGGACGATCACCTCGAAGGGTACGGCTGCTCTCGGGGATTATCATGACATAGGACGAATGTTAGATAACAAAATCAACGACGAGGATGGCCATCAGATAAATGATGAGGGACGGTCATCAAAAGGTGAAGGACGATCACCTAGCAGGGGACGGCTACTAAAAATATCACGACATAGGACGAATGTCGGATAGAAGGTTCCAATAATGGAGATTCCACTTGGGAAAGGATGAGGGACGGTCATCCAAAGGTGAAGGACGATCACCTAGAAGGGGACGACTGCCGAAAGTATCACGACATAGGATGAATGTCGTATAGAAAAAAGTTGTTTTGTTGGCGACTTACTGGGGAGTGGTAAACACGGACGAGTGCTTACGCCTCAAAAATAAAAGGTATAAGTGTTTAACAGTGTGTATAGATTAAAGATGCGGACGAGCATCCTTAGAACCGCGATACGGACGAGTATCGATAGAAGCAAACACTGATACGTGTTTAAGGATGACGATACAGACGAGTGTCAATTGGTTAAGCAAGGAACACAGACGAGTGTTTGAATCTGCTGAGGAATGATATATACGGACGAGTATCAAAGGATTGTATATGAGTATGTACAAGTATTGATCTGTTGGTAGAAGGTATTCTGGTGACCTGCGGGGATAGGATGACACAGACGGGTGTCGAAAAGAGCATGTATAAATATAAATAGGCATCTATGTTTTGAGAGTGCAAAGGGGATGCTTTGGCTTTTATCTGTAGGGGATGTGAGTTTTGTTTATTGTTGATGAAGTGATGATATTTGCAGGTGATTGGCTCGAACCCGGCTTACGATCATACGTATGTTTGATTTTTACCGTAATGCTCCGTATTGGACGGAATGCTATGCTTATTTCGGTAAATATGATGCGAATGCTATGATTATGCATAATGAGAGAACCGATCCGAGACTCGGATCCTGTGGGGATAAAGATCTCTGGATGATCTGCTTGGAGGGATAACCCAGCTGGAGGAAGAGATCATTGCTAGATCTGTCAGGAGGGAGAACTCTGCTTGGGGAAAATGATCATTGATAGATCTATCTGGAGAGAGAACTCCTTAATGGGGATGTGGAGGTTTTAGCAACTCCGCTGGGGATATGTTTCAGGTATTGCTCTTTTGGGGAGGCAACTCTGTGGGGAATCAATTCCATCAACTCTGCTGAGGATGAGGGAAATCTGGTATCTTTGGTGGGGAACAAAAAGTTCTTTGACCACTTTGTTGTGGAAGAGGCTGTCAGGCACTGCTCGAGAGGTCCTGCTTGGGGAGGAAATCATTTATGGGAAGTAGTTTACTGGGGATTCAATGCTTGATATGCCCCCTGTTGCGAAAGACTATCTGTCTTGAGTAGCTGCAACTTGTTAAGACAAAGGAAAACGCACAAGTGTCCTGAGGTATCCTTAATCGGATTCCGTCATAGGAGTTAGATTTACCTGAAATTAACATTTTTCCTGCAAGCACTTATTAAAATAGCTCATATGTTTTATGCAAGTATTGTTCCATAAACTTTTGGACATTTTGCAAACGAAACAAAAAATGTACAAAAACAAAATGTGACTGAATATTCTGATTTTATTGATTTGTGTGCCCTAAATAGGCAGGTACAGTCAAAGAAGTGAATCCCCTGAAAGGAGGAGATTGCTGTAAATTGAGAAAATAAAAAGTGTTGGCAATGTTGAAGATGACGCTCCAGTGATCTTCCTTTTCTATGACATGTATGACCTTGACGTTCTTCTTATCTTGCTTTCTGAAGAAGGTTGATTTTGACCGACGCTTCTTTCGAAGCTTGCCATGTTGTGAGTGATACATACGAATTCAGAATGCAGTTGTTTTCTTATTCCCTGATTTTGCGTGGATCGCCCTTTCGGGTTTTCAATCCACCGGGATACCCATTTTTGCTTGAGCTGTCCAATGTGGCTTTTCAACTCAGTGGGTGTACACATTTTTTTTATTTTTCCCTTATTTTTTCCCGAGTATTTTATTCTGTTTTTGACTCGCTGGGGTGCCCTATTTTGGCCTAGACTTACATTCTGTTTTTATGTCCAGCGGGTCATTTTATGTGAAGTATTTTTTAACTGCATCTGAATTCACAGGAGACGGGAAGTCTTCACCATCCATGGTTGCGAGCATCAGTGATCCACCTGAGAAGACTTTGGTTATTACGTAGGGACCTTCATAGTTTGGTGTCCACTTGCCCATGTGGTCTGTATGAGGAGGAAGGATTCTCTTCAGAACAAGCTCTCCCACTTGGTATTCCCGAGGTCTGACTTTCAGATCGAAGGCTTTCTTCATCCGCTTCTGATATAACTGCCCATGACAGACGACAACTAACCTTTTCTCTTCAATCAAATTCAGTTGATTGTACCGAGCCCGGACTCATTCTGCTTCATCCAGTTTCACATCTATCATTACTCGTAAGGAGGGTAGCTCAACTTCAACAGGTAGGACAACTTCCATACCATACATAAGCTAATAAGGTGTTGCCCCAGTAGATGTTCTGATTGAGGTTCGGTACCCATGCAAGGAAAATGGTAGCATCTCATGCCAGTCTTTGTAGGTGACTACCATCTTCTGCACAATCTTCTTGATGTTCTTGTTGGTTGCCTCAACAGCGCCGTTCATCTTTGGCCTGTAAGGAGAAGAGTTGTGATGTTGGATTTTGAAGTCCCGGCAAAGTTCTGCCATCATTTTGTTGTTCAAATTGGAACCATTATCAGTAATGATTTGCTCGGGAACTCCATATCGACAGATAATATCCCTTTTCAGAAATCTAGCTACCACTTGTCTGGTGACGTTTGCATACGAAGCTTCTTCAATCTATTTGGTGAAATAATCAATGGCTACCAGGATAAACCTGTGGCCATTTGAAGCAGTCGGTTCAATATTTCCAATCATATCAATTCCCTACATGGCAAAGGGCCAAGGTGAAGACATCACGTTCAAAGAATTTTGAGGCACATGCACTTTATCTGCATAGATCTGGCACTTGTGGCATTTTCTGGCATAGGCACAATACTCTGCATCCATTGTGATCCAATAGTAACCAGATCTTAATAACTTCTTTGCCATTGCATGTTCTCCAGCATGGGTACCAAAAGAACCTTCATGTACTTCGTGCATTAGTAGGTCTGCTTCCTTCTTGTCAACACATCTGAGCAAGACCATGTCGAAGTTTCGCTTGTACAAAGAACCATCAGTATTGAGAAAGAAACTACAGGCTAGCCTTCTTAATGTCTTCTTATCATTTGACGATGCCCCAGGTGGGTATGTCTGAGTTTCCAAGAAGCATTTGATGTCATGGTACCAAGGCTGGTCATCAGTGACAATGTCCACAAAGAATACATATGCCGGTCTGTCCAGTCTGGATACCAAAATCCGAGGTACATAATTGGCAGTCTGTACTTTGATCATGGATGAAATGGTAGCCAAAGCATCTGCAAACTGATTCTCATCTCGAGGGATGTATTCAAGCTTGACTGTTGTGAATAAAGTCAATAATCTCCTCGTATAGTCACGGTATGGAATTAGATGCTCCTGATGAGTATACCATTTACCGTTGGTCTGGTTGATTACCAAAGCCGAATCTCCGAATACATTCAAGGTTCTGATCCTGAGGTCAATGGCTTCCTCAAGACCCATGATACATGCTTCATATTCTGCTTCGTTGTTAGTGCAGGCAAAGGTGAGTTTTGCCGAAAAAGGAATGTGAACTCCTTTAGGTGTAATGAGCACCGTATCAACTCCACGACCATTCATATTGACAGCCCCGTCAAACATCATAGTCCATGTTTCTTCTGGATCAGGCCCTTCAGTGTGAAATGGCTCTTCACAATCTTTTGCTTTCAAGAACATGATGTCTTCATCAGGGAAGTCAAATCTCATAGGCTGGTAATCATCAATGGGTTGCTCAGCCAGATAATCAGACAGTACATTGCCCTTGATGGCTTTCTGAGAAGTGTACTGAATGTCATACTCTGTTAGGATCATTTTCCATCTTGCAACCCTTCCGGTAAGTGCTGGCTTCTCAAATATGTACTTGACGGGGTCCATTCTTGAGATCATAAAAGTAGTGTGAGTCAACATATATTGTCTTAGTCGGCGAGCATCCCACGCTAAAGCACATTAAGTTTTCTCGAGCAGTGAATAACATTGTTCACAGTCGGTAAACGTTTTGCTTAGGTAGTATATTGCATACTCTTTTCGACCAGACTCGTCATGCTGGCCCAACACACACCCCATTGACCCTTCTAATACTGTCAGGTACATTATCAGAGGTCTTCCTTCAATTGGAGGCATTATAATTGGAGGTTCTTGCAGGTACTCCTTGATCTTGTCAAAAGCTTTCTGACAATCGTCATTCCACCTGACTGTTTGTTCCTTTCTTAACAATTTGAACAGGGGTTCACAGGTTGTAGTGAGATGAGATATGAAGCTTGAAATGTAGTTCAATCTCCCTAAGAACCCTCAAACTTCTTTCTCAGTCTTAGGTGCAGGCATTTCCTGAATTGCTTTGACCTTGTCGGGATTAACCTCAATTCCTTTTCTGCTTACAATAAAACCCAGCAGCTTACCAGAACGTACCCCGAGTGTGCATTTGTTGGGGTTCAACCTCAGCTGATACTTCCTCAGACGCTTAAACAACTTCAGCAGATTCACCAGATTGTCTTCTTCAGTAAGGGACTTGGCAATCATATCATCCACGTAGCATTCAATTTCTTTGTGGATCATATCGTGGAATAATGTTACCATAGCCCGTTGATAAGTTGCACCGGCGTTCTTCAGTCCAAACGACATTACCTTGTAACAAAATGTGCCCCAAGGTGTGATGAAGGTTGTTTTCTCCATGTCTTCGGGTGACATCTTAATCTGATTGTACCCAGAAAATCCATCCATGAAAGAAAATACCGAGAACTGAGTTGTGTTGTCGACCAATACATCAATGTGAGGTAATGGGAAATCATCCTTCGGGCTAGCTCTATTCAGATCCCGGTAATCCATACACATACGTACCTTGCCATCCTTCTTAGGCACGGGTACAATATTAGCAACCCACGGCGGGTAACTAGTTACAACAAGGAAACCAACGTCTCACTGCTTTTGTACTTCCTCCTTAATCTTCATGGCAATATCTGGGCGAGTGCGGCGCAACTTCTGTTTAACCGGCGGGAAATCTTCTTTCAATGGTAGCCTGTGCATGACAATATCCGTATCTAAACCTGGTATGTCTTGATAGGACCAAGCAAAGACGTCGACGTATTCCCGAAGCATGCTGATAAGCTGTTCTTTTACTGGAGCTTGCAGACTGGCCCCAATCTTTACTTCCTTCAGATCTTCCTCGGTACCAAGATTAACAGTTTCAATTTCCTCCTGATGAGGAGTAATCACTTTCTCTTCTTGCCTCAACAACCTGGATAAATCTTCAGGAAACTCATAGTCTTCATCAACCCCTTCATCTGCTTGATTAATTGGATTGTCGAAGTCATACAAGGTCATAGCAGTGCTGTTGTCGGTGCAATCTGGAGGATTATCTCTGCAAGGGTTGAGATTTGTTCTTTTTAGTGATCAATTTTAATCTTGTTCAGAAAAAATGGAGTTATTTTTTTTGAAAACATTGCCATTTTATTGTTTTGTGCGAAAAATAACAAAAATGAAAAGACAGTGAGCGAAAAAGAAAATTGTTTGCAAAAGATGTCCATTGACCATTGATATTCCATTTGCACAAAATACAAATATGGCCCTATTACAAAATGAGTCATGACACCTTGGGCAAGATGCAGGACTTGATGCATGCTAAAGCAGGAAATAATAATTACTCTACAGGAGTAACTCTTATAATTTCCTGGGATGACCAGTTTAGGACTTGTTGGCCCGGGATCCTTGGGTGAATCCATCTCTCCAGGTTGAAGTCACTTTCAGCCTCGCCTTCCACGTTATTGACAACATCTAGGGTCAGCATTCCCCCACTCATGAACTTGGGCTCCTTAGCAGCCTCTGCTTGATCTTGTCGGAATGGTTTGTAACCCAAACCAAATATGTCCTCCTTCTTCTCCACCGGTAGCAGCTTGCCCCAGCCTTGGGCGTTTCCATCTTCAACAACCTTCCGAGCTTGTTGGTAGGAGACAATTGAAGTACCTATCCTATCCTCCTGGGATGCAGCAAATACTTCAGTTGTCGCCTCATTGATGTTCAGTGCTTCGAAACCTTGGCTCATGGTCTCGTGGATTTCACCATCCATCTCAATGTATTTGTAGGTGGCCAGATGGCTAACAAAAATATCTTCTTCACTACAGATTGTGATAATCTGCCCTTCCCGCTCATATTTCAATTTCTGGTGAAGGGTCGACGTAACTGCGCCAGCAGCGTGAATCCATGGTCGACCCAACAAACAACTGTAGGCCGGCTGAATGTCCATCACGTAGAAAGTAGTTTGAAAGACCTGTGGGCCAATTATCACATGCAGCTCCACTTCCCCAAGAACAGACCTCTTGGAACCATCAAAAGCTCTAACCACCAGATTACTTGATCGGAGAGCTATACCGTCATATTCAAGCTTAACAAGGGCTTTCTTTGGCAAGACATTGAGAGAGGACCCAATGTCAACTAGAACATGTGATAGCACAACTCCTTTACACTCTAGAGTGATGTGCAAAGCTTTATTATGATGACGACCTTCCGTTGTCAAATAAGCGTTGGTGAAGCCTAGTCCATGACTAGTATTTACATTAGAAACCACTGTCTCTAGTTGATTCACCGTGATCTCCTCAGGCACGTAGGCTGCGTGCATGACTTTAAGTAATGCATCCCGATGGGCTTCGGAACACAACAACAATGATAGAATGGAGATCTTAGAAGGAGTCTAATGGAGCTGGTCCACGACCTTATAATCGCTTCTCTTGATTATCCTCATAAATTCATCCACATCCTGATCAAAGGATGTTTTATGAGCTTCTTTCAAAACTGGTTCTTCAGGCACCACATTTTTGCTTTTAGCTTTGGCAGCAGCCTCTGCCTCAGTGTTAACTCTTGGAATTTGTGACGTGAAGAGGCGTCCACTTCTAGTGAAGCCTCCGCCTCCCCCGACATTATCGACCTGTGGTGTATGAGTTGAAGAATCAAGAACGACTTTCTCCCTGTTACAGTAGAGGTCTGAACCATAGTGCCATGGTACATCATTATCTTTTTCATTCAAAATGGGTCCAGGTATCGTGATGGTAACTGGACTAACTGCAGCGGAAGTAGGAACTGTGATTGTCTGTGGATCGTAATATATGGTGACAGGATTTATGACTGGTGGTGGTGGTGGAAGACTGAAGTTGTGTTGTTGTTGAGATTGTTGCTGAAAATTGTTGGAATCGGGGACCATTGTTGGGTCGTAGTATATGGTGACTGTGGAGATGTCATTATTAATGGTTGTTGTAGTTGTAGAAGCGGATGCGGTTGAACTAGTATTTGTTGAAGTGATGGAAGAAATGATTGTTGACTTTGTGGCCGAGTCTGTCGGAACAATTGTTTTTGAAGTTGTAAGAGGGGTGCTTGTTGGTACTGTAGGAGGGATTGCTAATGTTGTAGAAACCGTTGATGTTATCTGCAGGATACCTTCTCTGATAAGTTCATTGATGCCACTTCTTAAACTTGCACAACCATTGATAGAAACTTTGCAAGATTCACAGCAGGCCTCACAACCTAGGAACACCTGGCACCTTAAAAGCTGAGCTTTAACCTCGGCCAGAGGTGTTTGAATGCTTGCAATATATTCAATTAGGTTCACGGGTTGATCCTCCTCAATTGCATTTATCCGGGGGCCTCCATGGCTAGGCATATGATTCTTTATGACGTTAGGAGGAGGTGAAAAATTTAAAGCCTTTGAATCAACTAGATCCTGGACCTTCATGTGCAAAGCTCTGCACTTTTCCGTTGTATGGCCAGGTGCATTGGAATGGAAGGCACATTTGGCATTGACGTCGTAATTTCTTGGAAGGTTCTGAGGATCTGGTGGAGCCAGAGTCCTCAATTCAACAAGATTAAGCTTCAAAAGTTGTGGTAGCAAAGTGGCATAGAGCATCGATATAGGATTAATTACCCTTTGCTGGAAAGGATGTTGATGTTGGTTGTTGTTGTTGTAGGACCTTTGTTAAGGAAAATGTTGCTGCTGAGGGAAATGTTGTGGTTGCGGAGTGTATTGTTGTTGAGGAGGTGGAGTAGGAATTGTGACAGCGGCAATTGATCTTGGCATATATTGGGGCCTTCCTCTTCCCATGTGTACTGAATTGGTTTCTCCCGACCTACGAGGCCCTGCAAAAGGTTTCCTTGTCCTGCTTGAGCTGGCGCCGTTATCAGAAGTCTTACCCATTTTTAACAAACTCTCAATCCTTTCTCCCGCTATGACTACGTCAGCAAAGCTAGTGGAAGAGAAAGCTGCCAGCCTATCAATGTATGTCCCCTGTAGGGTGTTCATTAACATATCTGCCATTTCTCTTTCCGAAATTGGAGGTTAAACAACAACAGCTAATTGCCTCCATCTCTGAGCATACTCTCTAAAGTTTTCTCTGGAGGATTGTGACATACCCATTAGAAGAGTTCTGTTAGGAGCCATCACTAGATTGTATTGGTATTGGTGTATGAAAGCCTCGGCCAAATCTTTCCAATTTTTGATTGTTGCCCTAGTCAGATGAGAGTACCACTCACGGGATGCCCTTGTCAAGCTATCCTCAAAATAGAACATCCATAGCTTTTCATCCATGGTGTAAGCCTTCAATCTTCCCAGAAAAGATTGAAGATGGGTGCGAGGGCAAGATGTTCCATTATATCTTTCGAAGCAAGGAGGTTTGAATTTGTGAGGAATTCTAACTCCCTCCACTAGCCCCATATCCATAACATCAAACCCTAAGGAGTTTTGAGACTCTAAAGATCTCAGATTTTTTGCTATCTCGTCCAACCGACGATCATAGACTTCATCTCCCGCACCAACTACAGTGAATTGTTCCTCCCGAGGGTCCTCTTGCAAGGCACACCCTCCAATATTACCCTGGGTATTCCTGATAGCATTAATGCCAGGGTTGAGATGAGGCCCAAACTCCGAGGGGTCAGTACGAGGCTGTACATGATCATTGTTGCTGCCATGAACTGGTTCATATGAGCCCTCATTTCAGTTCTTTCATTAGCCATCTAGTTTCTTACATCAGTCAGATCTTGCTGAACCTGGTCCATCTGTAAGCTCGGAAGGTTGTTTCTTGTAGGATACCGGTGAACTCTGTTGATGGAGAAGACTCTCCTACGAGCAATGTTTCCTGAAACCACAACAAAGTGAGAAAACAACAAACAAAAACCTACAAAACAAAGAATGAGGTTAGTATGCAATGCAGTATGTCTATTTGTATTCCAAGAGTATCCGGTTTTGTTCTTTGGTTTTGACCTTCCAGACCTCGAGGAATGATGATGTTGAAGAGAAATGAAGCCCAAAGGATAACACACAAACCATACATTACAAAGTGTAAAGATACATAGTTCAGGATTACAACAAGTTCCCATGATGGGTCAAAATACAACAAAATCAACAAAAGTACAAGCAAAATAAAGTACAAATACAAAGAAATCATACATCCAACCCATAATCATCCTCCTTGACTTCCTTCAGGAGAGCATTAGTCACTAGCCCAACTGGATGCTCTGTGATGGTCCTGAAAAGAAGGTTCCTCGTGGCAATAGCATTTGTCAACTTCTTATACTTGTCTTGGTCTTTTGATATCTTTAACCCCGCCCGGAGTTTCAATTCAGAGATTTCTTTCTGTGTTGCTAACAAGGCTTCCTGACTCTTCTTGTCATTAGCTTCCATCTGCTCTATCCTAGCTTGGGTCTTCTGATCATCTTGTGAACGGGCTTCAATAATTCTGATCCATCTAGCCTGACT
The DNA here is from genome assembly GCA_963966055.1 of Lathyrus aphaca. Classification (NCBI taxonomy): domain Eukaryota; kingdom Viridiplantae; phylum Streptophyta; class Magnoliopsida; order Fabales; family Fabaceae; genus Lathyrus; species Lathyrus aphaca. The sequence continues at coordinate 267,472,250 of OZ014519.1, forward strand.
CTCTTCCAAGTAGTGCTCAGCTCTGGCCTTCTGAATCTTGGCTTCCTTGCAAGCATTCTTCAATACCAACTCCTCTGCTCGAGCTCTTCTAATGTAATCATTTGTCTTCTCAATCTTGGTCATATGCTCGATCCAGAGCTTCTCTAACCTTTCATTGTCCAGACGACTATCATTCCTCTCCTAGAGGGTCTTCTTTAGAGCTTCAGACAACTGGGTATTCCTCTCTTTCAACTTCTCAAACTCTTCTAAGCTGACTGTAGCTACAAGCTCTACTGCTGATGGCCCAGCCACATCCTCCTGGGTGAAACGCATGCGGGTGATCTGTCCTCTGATACGACACCAATCAATATACTGAGCTGAAGCTATGTTGTTGCACTTGCCAAGAATGGCAATCCCTTTTGTCTGAATATTGTCCCAAGCCCAGACTGCTTGTCGGATGATAGCATGATTATTCTTAATGTCACTGTAAAGGGTTTCTGACAAGTCTTGCTCTCTTGGTGGATGTACCAAGGCATACCCTAGTTGTCTTTTGAACAACAATGGGTTGTAGTTGATGCAACCCTTCACTCCAATAAGAGGTACATTGGGATACTGCCCACAGCTGGTGATTATGTCTCTGCCCTTGGTGCTCTGAGTGCACCACCTGATGTCTTCTGATGTAAGGGTAATCATTCTCTTAGCCTATTTTCTTGACTGATGAGGGTTCAAGAAAGCTTCTATCTTTGGCAAGTGTCTCAATAGCCAACAGTAGAAGAGAGGTGCACAACATCTGACTAATCTTCCCCTCTGTTTCTCATTCCTTTGATGCACTGAGTAGTATAAATCCCCGAGCAAGGTAGGAACTAGATTCTTCAGCAGGAAAATATGGATAGCACTTTTGCTTACAAACTTAGGCTCGTCTGCAAACAAGATGATACCATATATGCTAAGAGCCAAGAGAGCACAAACAGTGTTCCACTTCCCTGCTGCAACATGACTGGTAACCTGAGTGATCAAAAAGTCCAAATGGAGGCCTGGGATTCCAGCCTTAGTAGTCATGTTCTGATCAATGATGGTGGTTTCCAAATACAGATTCTTAGCTATATCCTCATTCCTGGAAGTAGTCATCTCAGGGTTGAAAGGAATCCCCCTCTTGATGGGGATACCCAACAACATGGAAAACTCCTCTAACAAAGGGCCCAACTGAAAGTCTGGAAAAGTGAAACATCTGAGAGGAGGGTCATAGAACTGAAGGCAAGTGTGGATCATACTCCTCTGTGATGCATCCAAGTCCATGATCATGTCCATGATACCACCATAATGTTCCGTGAATAAAGGGACATGATTAGGAGTGATGAGTGTCTGAATCTGCCTGATGCCTGCTAGGGAGGGCTCAAAGAAATGGTAAGTAATGTTGCTCTTTCTGGATGGGTCCATACTGATAATGGATGCTGATGAAGATAACTGAGGAGAAGTACTGATGATGACAACTAATGAAGATGCTGAAGAAAATCTCTGAGGATAACTGATGAAGATGGCTGATGAATATATCTGATGAAGATGTCTAAGAAGAAGATCAGTCAAAACCAAACCAAAGAAGATGTGGATACCCTGTAAAACAAATAGAAAAATGTTAAAATGATGCAAAATGATGTATGCAGAATGATATGCAAGGGTTTGTGATCAAGTGCTGGATCTGTTATCTGCCTTGATAAGGTCCATGTGTGTTCATAAGTCCAGATGGAGGCTAGAGAACCAGTAACCAGGTGGGGGACTCAAATAAAGAGTCACAAGTCCAGGGTTTCGTAGGATCAATCCAAAAAGATGTGACCTTAAAACAAATCTAGTAACAAGGTATGATGAGGTCAAGGGTTCTTGCAAACCTGTAAACATCCCAACCCCTTCACAGGTATTGTTCTAGAACAAGGATCCTCAGACTTGGATCAGTTATGAGAAGTGTAAACACTTCTAACCCGGAGGTACAGTGTTTACATTAATCATAAAGGATCCTCCTCTAATTCACCTCAGATGCTGAAGGTCATAAAAAGGTTATCCAGACTTAGCAGGCTTCCCAGATAGCCCTAGTACTACATGAAATCCATAACACAGAGTTCTCGAGAAGAAACCCATGTCTGAACCGTGTTTCATATTCCCGCACCGACCGAAATGGAATGGGAAATAATATGAAGCCACTCTATCCTATGTGTCACTCAGGCTTCTGGTATGGAACCTTACTCACTGAATATCCCTCCCACCAAGGCAAACAAAATATCCAGCACATGATATGATGACAATAGTATGAAACGCATAAAAACAGTAAATGAAAGCAATAAATAAAGCTGTATGGAAAGCAATAAATAAAGAAATAAAAAAAAGCACATATAACACATAACACCCCCATAAACACAAATCACACAAGCGCTAGGAGAAACCCACAAAAAGAACCAGCAGCCCTGGTTGCAAGATAATATCCCCAACAGAGTCGCCAAGCTGTCGCTCCCCTGAAAAGACATTAAGGTCCCAGGGTGCAAACGCGAACGATCGGCGAAGAGATAAAATGAAAATGAACTGAATAGAGTCGCCAGATAGGCATTTTTATCCCGAAGGAAAGGTAATGCTGCATAAACTTGGGATGAGATGGATAAGACGGTTGCGAACCAGAGAAACTGAGAAAGGGGGTTGGTTACAATCTGAGAAGGTATTAGCACCCAGATTGTCCGTCGTACTCGACGGGATCAACGCTACAAGATCGTGTTAAGGGGGGGGGGGGGTAAGTGTATGTGTTGTCTGTGTGCAAAAGCTAGGAATGAATGTACAGGTGTCAGTGCAAGAGGGTGAATTGCTCAGAAATTGAGGCTTTAGAAAGAATGCTAGAAGAGGGGGAAAACAAAGAGACTTTTGTTCGATAACTGTTAAGTTATGCCTACGTATCCTCTCGTGTAATGAGGAAGTCAGAACACTGTAGTTTGACTCAAAGAGACTGAAAATAAATTGACTGTGAACTACTTGCTTGTCTATGCTCAAGTGTATGACTCATCTGGCTCGAGTACTAACTGTATTGCATTAGACGAAAGAAGCAAGTTCTCGTTTGTGAATGAGTGTGATGAGAAAAGAATCCCGGGGGAGACGATTATTGTTTGTTTTTGTGTTTTTAGTTTTGTTATTATTTTTGGTGTTTTGCATAAGTTAATGAGCTTAAGCCTAAATCAAAGGTTGTAAACTCATTATATCCTCCCTGATTAGGGATAATGAGCCTACTTAAGTATGAGATAAGCATCTCAACTTAATTACCATGATGATGTAGGATTAAGATCATTAACCTACTTGTGATTAATTAGATGTTTTTGGGTTTTCGTTTAGTGTTAAGTAATGATTTTAATCTCTAATCAAAGATTAGTGAACTCATTACACCATCCTAATAGAAGGATAATAGATGAGAACACTTAAGCTGAGGAAGATACCTCAACTTAATCCATGGTTAGGGATTAAATTCATTATATAACAAGCCTATATTAAGTGGATTTTAATTAAGGGATGAGATTAAGAATTGGATTTTATGGTTTGTAAGACAACTTGAGGGGGACTTGTCCATTAAACACTTGGGTTAGTCCCTCTTAACCATAAGGAATAGATAGAACCCTAATGTAAGGCCCAAGTTACAAGATAAAGTCTTGGTGATTATTAATGTGATTTGATTCAGAGGTTTAAACAAATTAAAGGTTTAACACTTAGGATTAAAGTTATACACTCCATCCTAAGAGAAGGATGCAGGCATAACCCTAATTCCAAAGTCCTAAAACTTTTAGAATTTAGTCTCTGATTATTGGGATGAGAAGAGAGACTCAAGGAGACTCAAAGGTAAAAGACTAAGGGGGACTATACACAACCCTAAAATTTATCATGCTTGGATATCCTATGGTTTGTTAGGCTTAAAAGGAAAGATCTTCAAGGCCACCAATGGAAGAAGCAGAGGAAAAGAGAAGGTGAAAAAAGAACAGGTTACTTACTTCCCGAAGAAGATAAGTAAATTGAAAGAAAGAAAGTGAGAAGGATGGAACATATGTGAAATAGATTCACTTCAAAGACATGTGAAAATGAATATGAATGGTGAGAAAAGATGGGAAGTGAAGGCAAATCCACCTCCCAAAATAACTTACCAAATGTTCCTGAAAAGTTAGTGTGAATGCATAAGGTATAAAGCATAAAGAAAGGAAATCAAATGAGATGCAAAGACAAAGTCAGAAGTGATTATGCAATGCAAATGGCATATGAGATAATGCAAAGTCATATAATATACATATGAATGATCATACAAAGATGAGATGTCATGAAAGCATGTTTAGAAGTTTGGAAACACATGGATGTTTATGGAATGTAATGAAAGCAAAACATAGCAAATGAATGAAGAAATGATCAATGAATGTTCTAACATGTCCTAAGATGTCTAAGATGACATATGAATGCTTGAAATGTCATGGCAAGTTCACATGATGATGATATGCAAAGATGAATGCAAATGAACATGAGAAATTAAGGCTTTATGAATGTATGAGATGCAAATGACCAAAATAGAAGCATACATCATGATAAAAAATTGAAATCAAGTTCAATCAAACCCTAAACCCATATAAGGTCACACCCCAAAGGAGAAGGTCAAAAGCTAATCCTATTGAAAGTTATGAATTTCCTAAGTTTGCTAGGTTTTTTGGGTGATTCTCAAGGGAAAATGAAAAGCAATTTGAAAATGCAAGATAAATTCATTAGGAAAATAACCTAGAAACTACATGCAATATGTGAAACAATTCAAAGAGAATCAAGTCCAAACTCTTCATGGTTAGGTAGAAATGAATTTTTCAAATTAGGGTTAGAAAATGTGATTTTAAGAACCCTAATTCAAAGAAAATTGTGAAATTATGATCAAACCTAAAAAGAAATTTGTATGAAGAGTTTGAAAATGTTTCTAAATGTATTGGAATGGTTCATGATTTTTTTGGTGATTTTTAGAAACCTAAATGTATTTTTAATTAATTAAAATCCATTAATTAATTAAAAAAACATTTAAATATTTTAAAATACTTTTTAAATGCAAAAAGTAAAATAAAAATCATTTTTGGGTTGTGTCACACCCCAAATTTGTCCTACCTTTATAATTGTTGTGTCGCTAACCACTGTGTAAGAAAAAATGAAATTTGTGTTATTTTCACGTTCTTATAGTTTAAGTAGGAACTGCAAGGGTTAATAAGGGTTCAGGATAGAATTGGAAGCCCATGTTGTAAGGCCCAACTAATTGCACTTTTAGAATGGTCAGTTTGGTTGTTAAAGTGGGTCGAATTCCCAAAATTTGTTTCTTGGGAATTTTGTCAAGATTTAAATTGCTTCAAGATAATCTAATGCCGTGGTCAAAATTCAGTCTCTTATGCTAAGATTAATTTGTTTTCAAGTTATGATTAGTTAAAATAAAAATAGTAAAGTCATGTGCCTCTCACAAATCAAATTGTGTATGGAGCGTTTTCATCCCATGGCTGGTATTATATCGCGTTTAAAGATTGGTTGATGTTCTCATTTGTATTGCATTGATCAAGTTGGTTCACATTCATGTATTGAAGAAACAATCTTGATTATTTTGGCTTGACTAATGAGCCATGGACTTTGAGAATTGAAATATGGGAATGAGTTGGAAATCACCGCAAGGCATCATGTTTTTATCACTTCAAAGATGAGATGGTTTACCAAAGTTACATGTAGTGGAAGACTTGAATCAAGTTCATTTGCATTGTTTGAAATCTATTTCAAATCAAAGGTGTCCATACTCATGTGGAATCCAATTTTACAATGCATGGGAATTCAAAATCACAAGCCCAATTGATGCAAAATTCTTACATGCTTAATAAGTTGCAAGCGTTTTTGATCCTAGGAAAACCTGATACAACCAGACATATTCTGCCAATATTTATGTCTAAATTTACAAAAAAAACTGAGAGGCCAAGTTGCTCTAAGTCAAAGCCACGGTTTCTTCGTAATGCTCGAGCGAGCCTTGCGAACAAACAGGTTTAAGAACCAACGCATCTTGAGGTTGAACTAAAGATCTTCGGGAGTCCTTATCATTGGTTCCGCAGGTCATGCCCAGGCCTCACAAGCTGTCGCCGACATCATGTCGAGGTGCAGGATCGTGCCAAATTATCCCCAATAATATGCATAACATAGAATGAGCATATGGGGTTAGAAAAATATCAAAAGTAGCATATAGGCACAAGGTGTCAGTACCAATTCAAGTTCATACAAGCAGCGCAGCATAATCCTTATTCAATCTATGACCAAAAGCATATTTGTTAAGCAAAAGACACCGTGTCAAAAGGATTTCATAAAGACCAATCCAGCCATACAACTTTTATGCAAACGGTATTCACAAGACTTACAGTTAAAGCAACACCATCAAGTTTCCGTAGCTTGATTCATCTTTTCCAGGCCAGCTCCTAAGTTTCCATCAATGCTCCAACCCGATAGTCTTCATCACTCCAAGTTTAGCCATCATCTTCATTTTGCAAAGTCACAATTAACCTGCTAGAAACTCCACAATAATTCTACCAAAGCAGTGGACATATGACTATGTCGTGACCTGCAGAACGCCAAGGAAATCAGTTCATCACCATGATCAGTTTTCTCATCACAATTAGGGATAAATGATTGAATTTGGAATGAGAAGAATTGAAAAGCAAGCACAACAGACGCATTAAAGAGGTACCTCATTTCAAGCTCAGGTCAAAACTTCTTGAACCAAAACCCTCACTTCCCATCCTCCTCATCATTAAAAGATACTGCACATAAGAAATCGAAGCAGCATTTATGAGATATCAATAGATAGCGAGCAGGGGTATCTGATATACTTGAAGATAGTTCACAGTAATATGAAAAGGCAATATTGGTTCAAAGAGAGGTTGTACAAGAATCATGACACATAGTTTTTAAATAGGTTCAGGGTGTAAACAGGGCAAAGTTCACAATGTTAAACCCTGTACAAGATTATCATGATTCCATTCACATTTAGAGGAGTTCAATGTACCTGGATGTGATGTTGAGCAATTCGAAATAACAGATGTTCAGTTGTAGTACAAGAGGAGCCAAGAACAAGGATCTTTTTGTGGTCTTCTCCAATTTGTGTTCAAGCTCAAACTATTTTTTTAGATGCTCAGAAGTACATGAAAAATCAGGGGAAAAATCAGGGGAAAAATCACACATATACTACACCATGTTAGGAATCCAAAGCAAAAAGAATGAGTACAAAATTCAAAATGATGAAGTCTATAGAAAATGAACAAGGCAGTGTACTCAAAAAGAGCTTAAAAAGAAGCTAATTGAAATGAAGAATTAATTATGACACGTGGAAATGGAAAAATGAGAAATAAAAAATATGGAAAAATAAAAGACACTTCAAAGATGACTCAAAAATATTTTGGGAATTTTTTGTTAATCAGAACTATTTTTAATAAATGAAAACTAAAATGGATAAAAGAAATAAAGAAAATAAAATAAAATATGAATAATTGGGCTGGGGGTGCTAGAAGTAAGGATCCACGTTCCAAATAATTGGGTTGAGATTGGAGGGGGTGTGAAGAGCAAGGTTAGGCCCACTAAGCTGCGCATTATTACATGAATTATGGTTGGATTTAATGAAATAAAGCTGGAAAAATCAGGAGACGCAGGATCATTTGGACGCATCTGGTGGACCTCTCATTAATTGACGTGGCTATTTAGTGCAATGTGAATGGAGAGACTATGGTAACTATCATGGACTGAGAAACATATGGCATAAAAATGAAATAACAAAACGCGTGACTGAGAGGGTGTGTCCTAGGGCTACGTGGCACAATCTGGAGGGTTGAGATGAGGATCTAAGGGCTACCGGGCTTCTTCTCCAAGACACAAACCCTAGTTCATGAACCCAGTTTCCGGTGACCGGAGCTAGGACTCCGGCACCGGAATCCACACTAGTATGAACAAACAACAACATAAATTCACAAGGAGCTCCAGATTCACTAAATCAACCATGCTGAATTCGAATATGACCTCTAAATCTTCTAAAACTCAATGAATCAACGGGATCGAACCAAAACAAATTTGACCATCAAAACTGAAAATCAAATAACTCTCACTATGATGCATCATTTTCAAAACTATAAAGTGAAGAATGATCAGTGTGCTTCAAGGAATACAAAACACATCATCAATTTCATTTTTAAATCTCAAGATCTAGAACCATACCTGAGTTGCAGATCTTGATATAGTGAGATAGAAGACCAAATGATGCGTGCAAATCACTCTACACTCACTCTAGAGGCAAAATAAATGCATCTAAAGTCTTGGAGATGGCTGGATCTGAGGCTTTGTTCACACCTGTCCTGAAATGGCAATGTAGATAAACTTGAGAGATTGCTTGAATGAATGTGTGATTAAGGATCCTTAGCTTTCACTGATCACGAATCCACAATTGGTTTTTGAATTGAGAACTTGTGTGAGGAGAAATGAGAGAAAATGCAAGTGTTGCAAGAACTTGGAAATGAGAGAATGAGAGAGAGGGTGAGCTTTCTGAAACCCTAGCTGCTTTTATCTGATCTCATAATGCAATGCTGGAAAAAATGCCCAAGTTTGCACGTGTGGATCATGAGATATTTGTGAATTTGCAAAATTTGCAAATTGTGAGGAAAACATGCCACCCTCATGCTTTGCTTGGCTTCTCATCCCATGTGCAATGCTTTTCCAACCCTTGATCATAATCTAATCAATTCTGGCCCTTAGATCAAGTCATCACACATTTCTCATGATTTGGCCAATTTTGCATTTTTTGAACAACAAACTTGTAATGCACGAAAATGAGAGTTTATTTGGAGCAAAACAATCCAAATGTAATGTATTTTAAGTTTAGAAACTTACTTGAACCATTCCATGTCTTGAAAATAAGTTTTGAAGCCTTTTGCCTTTGGTCATGTATGAAACTTTTTGAATTTGCCCTAATTTCATGAAATTTTCGAAGAGGCTAGAGGACAAACCATAAATCCAATGAAAATGTACTTGTACTTTTTGAAAATGGGAGCCCTTAATCTTCAACTTTCATGTTTGACTTTGGTCCATTTGAAGAATTTTTGATCATGTTAAGGCCATTTGAAAATTAGGGCAAAAGTTGCCAAATTTGGAAAATCCTTAAAACGGCCTTTGGACCATTTTTGCAAAAAGCTTCAAATATCCATGATTCTTGATCTTTAAGCATCCCAAACCTCTTATAACATTTTAAGGACACCCCTTGGCCAAAAAAATTGGGTTGGACCCCTTGAAATCACACAGTCGACTTTTTAAGGGCACAGTTGACCAATTACTTCATCTGCAAGCAACTGAAGAATTCTCTGACTTCCACATGGAATTTTTTCATGAAAATTGACACCTAGGATCCTCTTGAAATATAGAATACTTTGCCCAAATGAAATGGCCAAAGTTGTGATATTTTGATGCTTGAATCTCAAACCCTAGTTTAGGTGCCTTGTGTAGGAGCTTTGCCTTGTCCTGAGATCTCTGGTGATCATGCAACCTTCTGAGCTTTTGTAAATTGACTTGATCTTGTAAATGGAGTGTAGACTTACCATATGACTTGTAAAAAACCATTGGGACCCTTGTCATGGCTTGAAATGCTTCAAGGACCTCCACAAATGACCATATGCTTGATGCTAGGACATGAAGAATGTTATGCCTCATCTTTCCATGCTAGGATGCTGAGAAAATGATATGTTCATGATGAATATGATGTGATATGATGCTTAAAATGAAGAGGGAAATTTTGGGGTGTTACAGCTGCCCCTATTCAATCAACTGTTGATCTGAGAAGAACGGTAGCACGGGCTACCGACCGTTCAAGATACACTGTGATTGAATACCAAGAAGACCAGAAATTTGCACTCTGATGAAGAATGAAACACTGGGAAATAAACCCAACCAAAAGACGCTTTGGTGACTGAAGGGGAGGAAAAGCAGACGAGCTTCTTCCAAGTTGAAACTGATATCTGGAATAAAAGTACTTTGACAGACGAGTCTTCTTCAAACAATCCTGTGACGCCAGGAACTGGACATACGAGTCCTCAAACACTGCAAGAACATATGACTTGAGATAGACGAATCTCCTCCGGATATACCTGTTACGCCAGGACCGGGATGCACTAAAGTCTGTGGGATAGACATGCATAAACAAGGTAGACAAACCTTCTCCATATATTATCCGTGGATATATGGTGTAAGACAGACGAGTCTTCTTTGAGAAAACCTGTTATGTCAGGTGCAACAACAATAATTGGTGCCTGAGACAGACGAGCCTGCTTCGGATTTACCTGTTACGCCAGGACCAACAACTATTTTGACATTTATTCCCATAGTCAGGGTTTTAAACCTCTTCAATACAGACGAGTATTGGATGATCATCAAGATAACACAGACGAGTGTCAAAAGTCAATGATACAGACGAGTATCAGACGATGATATGAGAAACACAGACGAGCGCTTCAGGCAATGATATAGACGAGTATCAGCAACTAGTATAGATGAATACCAGAAATTCAAACACAGACGAGCATTTGGAGCAGCAATATGGAAACGTAATAGGACAAACAGCAAATCCTCACATACAGATACTAACACAGACGAGTGCTGGAAATTGCATACGAGCATCAGCAAATGTCAAATATCAAACATAGACGAGTGTCGAGAATTGCGGACGAGCAATATCAAGGTAATCATGGACCACTGCTGGGGAGAGCACACGAGCAATACCAAAGAGATAACACAGACGAGTGTTGAAAGATGCAGACGAGCAGCAATAAAGTACGAACACAGACGAGTGCTGGAGAGATGCAGACGAGCAACAAACAAAGCCAGAGCACAGATGGGTGCTGGAGATTGCAGACGAGCAATAAACAAATGCATGATTGGCCACAAGAGTTACAACTCTGCAGGGGAAGACAAGTCAGGAGGCCTGGATACCCAACTCTGAATAAGGTGATGAATACCAGCTTGTATCATCAAATTGACCAACAGAATGGCAACTTCGCTGGGGAATATTTCACTGACGGAAGTGAAAATCCAATATGAACTCTGTGGGGAAGAGTCATCTTCAGACTTGGCTGGAGAGATGCTTCAACACTGCTCTGGCTGGGGAGAGCATCTTGCTGAGGATAGAATTCTGATAATTCTAACTCTGGGGGGACGTCAAGCTTTCAGATACCTGCTGGGCATACTCCACTGGAGGATAAACAAACTGCTTAGCCTGCTTTCCAAGGCTTAGCTAGGGAAAATCCCTGCTTGGGGAGATAGGCATTGCAAAGTGTCTCTGGGGAGAAACAACCTGCTTGGGAGAATGTGACGCCATCCTGCAACCTGCAATAACAGAAAACACAAGTGTGTCCCGGGGATTTGCAATGGTATGATCTGTTCATCCATCATCACCCGAAACTCAAAGAGAGTTTTACAGTTTCCCTGCATGTCATTCTCTTTCAAAATTATCAACATGTTTAAATGCAATGTTATTTTTGCCAAAAATTCAGGACATTTTGCAAACAAAAATAAACACACACAGTTTTTTTTTACTGAATATTCTTTTTATTAAATGGCCTCTGAATAGGCAAAGATTTACATCGGGAAGCAACCACCTGGAAAGAGGTAGCCACCATAAAATTTGAGAAAAGAAACTATCTTAATGGCAATGGGCACGACATCCCAAGGAGTTCCATTTCTGCTATGACCAGCATATCTTTAAGACTCTCCATTCTGCTTTGGATTTCTGAGAGGATGAGGGGACTGTTTCCTATCCTTCTGATATTGTCAGGTTGTACGAAACTATGACGTTGTTTAGATTACTCGGATCGTAGTTGTTTTCTTATTCCATTGTTTTGCATGGATCGCCCTTTCGGGTTTTTAATCCACCGGGATACCCTTTTTTACCTGAGCTGTCCAATGCGGATTTTCAACACAGCGGGTGTACATTTTTTATTTATTTCCCTAACTTTTGCCCGAGATTTTTATTCTGTCTTTAGCTCGCCGGGATGCCCTTTTTTTGCGTGGACTTTAATTCTGTTTTTGTGTCCAACGGGTCTCTTTATGCGAAGTATTTTTTAACTACGTCCGAGTTAACAGGGGACTGGAAGTCATCTCCATCCATAGTGGTGAGCATCAGTGATCCTCCCGAGAAGACTTTCTTCACTATGAATGGTCCTTCGTAGTTTGGGGTCCACTTGCCCCTGTGATCTGAACCTGGAGGAATGATCCTCTTCAACACAAGCTCTCCCACTTGATACTCTCGAGTACGTACTCGTTGGTCGAATGCACGCTTCATTCTCCTCTGATAAAGCTGACCATGACAGATAGCTGCTAATCTCTTTTCCTCAATTAGACATAGCTGATTATAACGATCACGCATCCATTCAGCCTCATCAAGCTTGACGTCCATCATCACACGCAATGAAGGAATCTCTACTTCAACTGGCAGGACTGCTTCCATGCCATATACCAGAGAGAAGGGAGTTGCCCTTGTTGACGTCCTGACTGACGTTCGGTACCCATGCAACGCAAATGGTAACATCTCATGCCAATCTTTGTAGGTGACAACCATTTTCTGCACAATCTTCTTGATATTCTTGTTAGTTGCCTCTACCGCACCATTCATCTTTGGTGTGTAAGGAGAAGAATTGTGATTCTGAATCTTGAAGTCCCGACACAAGTCTGCCATCATCTTGTTGTTGAGATTAGAACCATTGTCAATAATGATCCTTTCGGGCACTCCGTATCTGCATATGATATCCCTTTTCAGGAATCTTGCCACCACTTGACGAGTGACGTTGGCATAAGATGCTGCTTCTACCCATTTGGTGAAGTAATCAATCACGACCAAGATGAAGCGATGACCATTTGAAGCAGTAGGCTCTATCTTCCCGATCATGTCAATGCCCCACATAGAAAAGGGCCAAGGAGATGACATGATGTTGAGCGGCCTTGGAGGAACATGCACTTTGTCTGCATATATCTGGCACTTGTGGCACTTGCGAGCAAATGAACAACAGTATGCATCCATTGTCATCCAGTAATACCCCGATCTCAGCAACTTCTTAGCCATAGCATGCCCTCCTGCATGGGTACCGAAAGATCCCTCGTGGACTTCCTGCATTAACAGGCTTGCTTCATGTCTATCCACGCATCTGAGCAAGACCATGTCAAAGTTTCTCTTGTACAAAACCCCATCAGTGTTCAAGAAGAAGCTAGCAGCAAGTCGCCTCAAGGTCTTCTTGTCATTGGAAGATGCCCCAACTGGGTATTCTTGCTTTTCCAGGAATAACTTGATATCAAAGTACCAAGGTTTCTCGTCAGACACTGCGTCTACAGAGAAGGCATAAGCTGGAGCGTCAAGCCTGGAGATGTCAATTCTGGGCACATAATTCCAACACAAGACTTTGATTGACGAAGAAAGCGTTGCCAATGCGTCGGCAAACTGATTTTCATCACGTGGTATGTACTGAAGTTTAACTGTCGTGAAAAATGTCAATAGTTTTCTAGCATAATCCATGTATGGAATTAGATGCTCCTGATGCGTATACCACTTGCCGGTAACTTAGTTAATGACGAGGGCTGAATATCCGAATATATCGAGGTTCTTAATCCGAAGATTAATAGCATCCTCTATTCCTATTATGCATGCCTCGTATTCCGCTTCATTGTTGGTGCAGCCAAAAGTAATTCTGGCAGCGAAGGGTAAGTGAACACCTTCGGGAGTGATAAGTACGGCACCAACTCCACGTCCATTGAAATTGACTGGCCCATCAAACATCAACTTCCATTTGGATTCAGGGTCTGGCCCCTCCTCCGGAAGTGGTTCCTCATAATCGTTTGTTTTGAGGTACATGATGTCCTCATCAGGGAAATCAAACTTCATTGGCTTATAATCATCTTCAAGAGGTTGCTGTGCAAGGTAATCCGACAATACACTTCCCTTGATGGCTTTCTGAGAAGTATATTGGATGTCGTATTCAGTTAAAATCATCTGCCACCTAGCAACCCTTCCGGTTAACGCTGGTTTCTCAAAGATGTACTTGACAGGATCCATTTTGGAAATGAGCAGTGTGGTATGAGTCAACATGTACTGCCTCAGTCGGCGAGCAACCCATACCAAAGCGAAGGAAGTTTTCTCGAGCAGTGAGTATCGGGATTCACAGTCGGTAAACTTTTTGCTAAGGTAATAAATAGCGTACTCTTTTCGACCAGACTCATCATGTTGGCCTAGAACACACCCCATTGACCCTTCTAGCACGGTCAAATACATGATTAATGGTCTTCCTTCCACTGGAGGCATTAGAAATGGAGGCTCCTGCAAATATTCGTTTATTTTGTCGAAAGCTCTTCGGCAATCATCGTTCCACCTGACCGTTTGCTCTTTTCTTAGCAACTTGAATATTGGTTCGCACGTGGCAGTTAGATGAGATATGAACCGAGAAATGTAGTTCAACCTCTCTAAAAACCCGCACACTTCTTTTTCTGTTCTCGGTGCAGGCATATCTTGAATAGCTTTTACTTTGGCAGGATCTACCTCAATTCCTCTTTGACTAACAATGAAACCCAGTAGTTTCCCGGAACGCACTCCGAAAGTGCACTTGTTTGGATTCAACCTCAGCTTGTACTTGATCAATCTATCAAACAGTTTCTTCAGGTTGACCAGATGCTCTTCTTCGTCTCGGGACTTAGCAATCATATCGTCCACATAACACTCAATCTCCTTGTGTATCATGTCATGGAACAATGTGACCATCGCCCGCTGATAAGTTTCCCCGGCGTTCTTCAAACCAAAGGGCATGACCTTATAGCAGAATGTACCCCACGGGGTAATGAACGTTGTCTTCTCCATGTCTTCCGGCGCCATCTTAATCTGATTATATTCGAAGAAGCCATCCATGAAGGAAAATACCCAGAATTGAGCAGTATTGTCTACCAACACATCAATGTGTGGCAATGGAAAGTCATCTTTTGGGCTCGCTTTATTCAAATCCCGGTAGTCAACGCACATCAGGACCTTGCCGTCCTTCTTTGGTACAGGTACAATGTTATCTACCCAAGGTGGGTAACTAGTCACAGCAAGAAAACCGACATCCCATTTCTTCTGAACCTCTTCTTTAATCTTCATCGCCATGTCAGGACGAGTTCTTCTCAATTTCTGTTTCACAGGAAGACAGTCCTCTCTCAAAGGTAGCTTATGCACAACGATGTCGGTATCCAACCCTGGCATATCTTGATATGACCAAGCAAAGATATCCACATACTCTTTCAGCATACTAATCAGCTCTTTCTTGACGTCGGCCTGCAGACTGGCCCCAATCTTGATCTCTTTCTTCACATCTTCACCGCCAATGTTGATGATCTCAATTTCTTCTTGATGAGGCTGAATAACCCGTTCCTCTTGTTTCAACAATCTGACCAATTCTTCAGGGAGGTCACAGTCTTCCTCAACCCCTTCATCAGCTTGGTAGACTGGATTATCAAAGTCATGCGTGGTCATAGCAGGAACGTTATCAATGGAATCCGGATGATCAACACTGCACAGATGATGTGCTTATTCAGAATCTGCTTTTTTTTTTTAAAAAGAGACGCTAACACAAAACAAAAAGGAAAAACACATTGCCATTTGTTTTTGTTTTTTGTGAAAAGTTTTAAAACAAAGAAAGAGAACACAATTTGTCTGAAAATGTCCTTTTATTTCATGGTAAAATAAGATGCATACAAAACATGGTGGCCCATACAATGGATCCTAGCATCTTGGGCATTCATGCTGGATTTGACAATGCAGTATGATAATAAAAGGAAACAAAATAATTACTCTAAGTGCCAAGTAACTTGGATAATGTCAGCAGACTAGTTCCTTAGCTCCTCGCCGGGTGTACACGGGTGAATCCAGTTGTCCCAATCACCGTCACTGTCCTCATCTTGGCTTGCTATACAGATCTGGTTGTGGTCGAGCAATCCAGCGCTTGTAAACGTAATGGCTTTACCACTTGGAGTAGATCCACCTGGCTGATACCCCAAACCAAACTTGTCATCTTTCTTTTCTAGCTCCAGCAATTTTCCCCAGCCTTGGGCACTTTCTGATTGAACAACCTCCTTTGCTTCTTTGTAGGAATGGATGGAGGTACCTTCTTTCTCACTGCTCTTCTCCACAGGAGTCAAGATGTTGACTGCTTTTAAGGCTTGGCATAAAGTCTCATGGATCTCTCTATCCATCTCTACATACTTGAACATTGACAAGTGGCTTACGAAGATGTCTTCCTCTCCGCAGACTGTGATTACCTGGCCGTCAACCACATATTTGAGCTTCTGATGCAGGGTTGAAGTTACAGCTCCAGCAGCATGGATCCATGGGCGTCCCAACAAGTAGCTGTACGCAGGCTGGATGTCCATGACGTAGAAGACACTTTTGAAGACTTGAGAACTTATTTTGACGGGCAACTCAACTTCTCCAAAAACTGACCTTCTAGATCCGTCAAATGCTTTGACAATCAGATCACTAGGCCTCAGAACTATTCCATCAACATTGAGTTTCATTAATGCCTTCTTCGGAAGCACATTAAGGGAAGAGCCTGTATCAACAAGAACATGTGACAACACAGCACCCTTGCACTCCATAGTAATATGTAGTGCTTTGTTGTGGTTTCGGCCCTCTGACGTGAGGTCTTTGTCTGTAAAACCCAGGCCATGGCTTGCATTAACACTGCCCACAACAGCTTCAAGTTGGTTGACAGTGATTTCCTGAGGAACATAGGCCATCTGCAGTACTTTTAATAAGGCCTCTCTGTGTGCGGGAGAACACATCAGCAATGATAGAATGGATATCTTGGAAGGTGTCTGGTTCAGCTTATCGACCACCTTATAGTCACTCTTTTTGATAATGCGCATGAATTCCTCGACCTCTTTTTCAAATGTACCCTGCCCAGCCACAGGAGTAGTTGATTCATCAGTCACATATTTCCTTCCTTTGGCTTTGGATGAAGCCTCAGCCTCAGGATCCCCTCTCAGCACAGGGGGAGCAAATAAACGACCACTTCTGGTAAAGCCTCCAACTCCTCCGACGTTCTCTACAGTCGGGTCAATAGCAACAGACTTGCTCTTAACTTTCTGTCCAGCCACATATACATCTGAGCCATAATGCCAAGGAATGGCTTTATCATCTGTGTAAGGAACAGGCCCATGCACGGTAATAGTCACATGACTAATCTCAGGAGCATAGATTGTAACAGGCTCTCTTCTAGCTGGCATCTCAGCTTCATCATAGAATATGGTAATCGTTGATACATCATCAACTTTAGTACCAACTCTGTTGAACTGCAAAGATCCATCATCAATCAAACTTTGCAATCCCATCTTCAGCTTCTTACATCCATTCTCAGCATTCAAGCATTCTTCACAATCAGCATTACAACCAGGAAACACTTGACCCTTCAGCAACCTTTCTTTTACTACCCTCAAAGGAGTCTTCACTTCCTCAATACTTAGAATAAGACTTAACTTTTCACCACCCTCAACAGCATTGATTCTTGCCCCTCCATGATTCGGAATAGGGTTCGAATTAACATTCGGAGGTGGTGCAAAGTTGATTGCTTTAGAGTCTATCAGGTCTTGAACCTTGTGGTGCAACGCCCTGCACTTCTCAGTTGAGTGCCCGGGTGCTCCATAGTGAAAAGCGCATCGTGCATTGACATCATAACCCACTGGAAGCTCTCCAGGAGGTGGTGGTGCCAAAGTTCTCAGTTGAATCAGATTCAAACCCAACAGTCTTGGTAGCAAAGCAGCATAAGTCATGGGGATGGCCTTGATCACCCTATTAGCCGGGCGAGTTTGCCTTAGCTGGTAAGGTCTCTGCTGGTAATTGTTTCTTTATGGTTGTGGTTGTTGCTGTTGTTGTTGAGGTTACATCTGTTGCACTGGAGCAGAAGGAATTGTGACTGCTGCCACATGCTCATAAGGTCTTCTATAACCACGGCCTCGGCCTCGGCCAAATACAGCATTTGTCTCACCCTCTCTTCTCCTAGGAGGTCCACTGAAAGCTTTTCTCGCTCCATTAGAGCTGCTAGCACTTGGATCTTGGATCTTTCCCATTTTTAACAAGTTCTCAACCCTCTCTCCAGCAATTACAATGTCATTAAATTTGGTGGCAGAACTGGACGCCAATCTTTCAAGATACACACCCTGTAGAGTCCCCATAAACATGTCAGCCATTTCATTCTCTAGCAGCGGTGGTTTCTCCCTGGCAGCGAGCTGACGCCACCTATGAGCATATTCTTTGAATCCCTCCTTAGCAGTCTGAGACATATGCTGCAATTGAGTGCGATTTGGAGCCATGTCCAAATTATATTGATATTGTCTCACAAAGGCTTCTGCTAGGTCTTTCCAGATCTTTATATTGACTTTGCTAAGCTTCATATACCATTCCAGAGAAGCTCCAACCAAGCTGTCTTGGAAATAGTACATCCAGAGTTTTTCATCATCCGTGTGAGTAGCAATCCTCCCAAAGAAGGATTGAAGATGGGTCTTCGGGCATGCAGTGCCATTGTATTTCTCAAAAGTTGGAACTTTGAACTTGTAGGGGATTCTGACCCCAGGAACCAAGCCCAAGTCTGTTATGTCAAAGCCCAAAGAACTCTGGGATTGAATAGCTTTGATTTGTTCTGCCATTTCCTCAAACCTCTTGTTCATCTCATCCCCCTGACCTTCAGCTTCGTCCAGCAGGGTGAACTGTTCGTCATGATTATCCATTTGCACATTATTCAACCCATCATTGATTATAGTAACCCCTGGCTGTGTTACAGGGATTTCCACTTGTCGTGCGCCCACACCGTTACGATTATCAGCAGCAGCAGCAGTGTTGTTCCTGGCTTGATTCTCAATCAACTCACGCAAACGCTCTTGATTCTGACCCATGCCTGCCATCAGGGTCATGAAATTATCCATCCTTAGCCTCAGGTCAGCTAAGTCAGCTTGCATCTGGTCCATGATTCTCTCTCTATTAATCTTTGTTGGATATCTATGTGCGACTGGTTGTTCCCGAACTTTTCTGGGAGCTATAGTGCCTGAAACACAAAACATGTTAGAAATTGAGTCACTACCTGCAAAAACAAACAAACAGGTTATATGTGTAACACGGTGGAAGAACTGACTTTAGTTATGTTGCGGATAGCAAGAGTCGCCACCGACTTTTATTTTATCCAAAAGGAAAGGGTATAAAAGAACAGGAAAGACCTTAAAAGATTTTTTGGGTTCGGGGGGTAAGTTATGTAAAGGGAAGGTATTAGCACCCCTTACATCCATGGTTATCCATGGGCTCTTAGTTACTTAGCTAACTTTAAATTGTTTTGAAAAGTGTAGTGTGTGAATAAAATTTCCTTTAAGTACTTTATAATGATCCATGTACGGATATTTATAAAGTCTTTGTTTTTGAAAATTTGTTTGAAAAATGTGAAGTGTTTGAAATGTTTTTGAAAAGTGAGCAAGTACATAAGAGAAACCTACCCTAAGTTAAGTCTTTTCTGTTCTTAAATATCTTTTAAGTGGTAAGACTATCCCTATTATTAAGGAATAGGTAGTAATTACCTTGGATGTGTGAGGGACCAATGAAGGGACAACTGTGATTAGGCAACTGTAAGGTGTATTTAGCAATTCGAAGGGACTTATCATCTTTATTCGAAAGGGACAAGATCATTACGAAGGCAACCATTAAGGGACTTGATCTTTTTATCTATTAAGGGACTAGATGATATGAGATGAGGGACTTTTCTTTACACCTTACTTGACCTTTTGTTTAGGCAACTTGAGAGGTAACCCTTAAGAAGTGAGATGGCGATCCAGGATCGACTTACGTGTGTGAGTGTACCAATTCAAATATTTATCTTGAGATTAATGATCTAAATTTAATTTTAAATACAAACACGTTTTACACTCCCTATTTTACTAACCATAGCATTAAAAATTAAATATTGAAAATTACTACAACTATTACATATTGGATACAATTACATAATAATAATAATTAAAATAAATTAAATAAGCAAATTAAAGAATAATTAAGTGGGTTAGTAATAATAATAATAATAATAATAATAATAAAATAAACAATCATATAATATATAAATAAATAAATAAAGGGGTTAGTAGTAATAAAATAAATAAGAATAAGATGAAAGAATTAATATAAGGGAAATAAATAAATTTAAAGTTCAAAAGTAGATAAATAATATTTTTTAAGAGAATTTAATAAAAGAAATAAATAATATATACTAAAAATTATTCTAATGATTTAAATTTATATACATATTATAAAAATATTGGTTAATTATAATTAAATAAACATGCAACAAAAATAAATTATATTCACAAGATCAAATTAAGATTTTTAAATTGTTTTAAAAAATAATCTAGGGTTTACTATTTTATTGAATTATTTAAGTAATATAAACAAATTATGAAAAATAAATATACATACTTAAGATTTATATACAAACATATTAAAAAAATAATTAAGTTTTATAAAATACTAAGGTTAATCAAAATAAATTAGGATTTAGGAGAATATTAGGGTTTTAGAAAATATTAGGTTTTGCATAAAAAAAATAAGGTTTTATTTATTAATTTACAAAACAAATTTAATTATTCACAAATTATATATTTAATGATATAAGCATACAAATTAATTTTCAAACATATATAATTCCACTATATTATTTTTTATAAACTATTTTAATTAAAATTAATGAAATAAAAGATAATAGAAAACAATTGAAATAAAATAGCAAAAAAACTTACCTGCTGGAGCCTGGGGTCGAACCCAGGTCTCCCAGCCTCTTTCATCAATCATCAACCAACTGAGCCACGCATGCTGTGTGTCCATTGTAAACACCCCAAATTTGCCCTCACCCATTCACACCATGGCTTGTGATCATTTCATATGCATAAACACAATCATAACATCCCATACCACAATTTTGAGTCTTTGCATTGGTTCTAAGTCATCTGCATCTAGGGTTTGTGATCTGAGCAATCCAAGAGCTTCTTGAGCCACTCCAAAAGTCATCAATCACTTCAAAGGGGTCTATATGTGTTCAAGCATCATATTACATCTTCTCAAAGTCAATAATGCCAAAGAATCACAAGAACTGGGATTGGTATGGAGGCAGAGCCAAGTTTGACTGCACAGATGACCTAAAATTAGGGTTTTGGTTTCAGAGGCCATAACTTAAAAATTTTTGGTCATTCTTGTTTCTATTAGTCTCTATATGGTATAGGGAGTGTGCATATCAATTTTTATGAAGAAATTCCATGGGGAAGTCATCTGATCAAGAGTTGACTTTCTGGACAAGTCAGTGCAAAATCAGGGCATCTGAGGCCCCCAATGACCCAACCAAGCGGTGATCTTCATCATTTTGAGTGTATTTGATCTTTATTTGATCATGGAATAAGTTTGAAGTTCACAAAATTCAAGAATTTGAAGTTTTTGCAAAGTTGACTTTTTAGGGCAAGGTTGACTTTTAATGAAATGTCATTTTATGCAACTTTTTCAACCCTTACTTTTTGATCCAAAAATGCTTCAAATGGAAAAACTTTGGTCATGAAAGTTGTATATTGGATCTTTCCCTTTTCAAAAAGTACAATAACATGACCTAATTCATTTTGGATCAAAAGTTATGGTGCATCAAAGTTGGCTAAAATCACTAAATTTTAAGTTATGCACCAAATGAGAAATTTGCAAAATCTTGTACCAAAGGCATTTGTGACTTCTAAATTGATATCAAACCATGAAACAAGCATAATACAAGTCCTAAAGTTCAGATTGAACCAAAAGGATCACATGTTCTATGGTGTTTGGAACAAGATTTTTCCATGAGAACTAAAGGGAGCCAACTTGCAAAAACCATCATAACACTTCATCCACTTGCTGCCTAGCCTGCTGACCAATCCTAGCCTTTCTCCCTCACCTTGTTGCGCAGCCCACACCCTTTGTACTTGGCTGAAACATGACCCATGCCTCTCTTACAAGAAGTTGATATTTTGGCAAAATCTACTACACCTATCAAAAAAGGGCAGGTCACATCCTCTGACCAATCAGCATTGTTTATACAAACAAATGGCAAGCCAAGCAACATAACAGAAGAGCCTGAAACCAGCAAGAACCTCACTTTCTCATTTTCACTCCCTTGAGCAAAACCCTTCGAAACTCAGCATACAAGCCACAAACACATAAACAAACTCCACAGACCTTCTCAACTCATCACCCTGATCACAAAGAACCCCTCACCATTGCCTGAAACAGCCTGAATCCAAAATACGATTCCCACCTGAGCTTGAACAGAATTTGTTCAAACTTTCAAACCAGCCAACATAAACTCTTTCTAAGCATTCAGACATCCTCAAGGGACCAAGAGGAGTGGATTGCATCAAGAGGAGAGGTCAGAAAGTTGCAAAGTTGAAAGCTTCAAAACTCAGGTAGCTCAAGAACTTTTTTTCCAGAAATGATTTTTAAAGTTCCTAAGTTGTTCTTTGTAGTTCACTGATCACTCTGATGCCTTTGGTTTTGAAAATGGTGGAGAGATGAGAGTTTAATCAGTTTCTGAAACTTTTTGCCCTAGGTTTTGTTTGATTCGATTCAGCCAGTTTAGGAATGATAAATGTTGTTTAAATGGGGGTTTCAATTCGTTTTTGGATGGGGATCATTTCTGTGTAATTAGAATTCGTTTTAGATGCGTGTAGAAGGGGTTGGTAGTTTTGGGTGATCGGAGAAGATGACCGGAACACTGTTCCGGTCACCTGAGGGTCATTAACGGCAGGATTAGGGTTTAATCATTAATTAGCTGAATTTGAATGCTGGCCGTGGGATCTGGCGCCAAGTCAATGCGCGCGTGTTTCAGTTTGAATGAGGGCCATTAGATTGGCTGACTTTTCTTTTTTCAGCATTTTAATTCAATTTATTTTCATATTAATTAATTTGTTTTCCACAATTTATTTAAAATAGCAAAAATACATTAAAAAATCTGAAATTTTTTGTACAAGTTATTATTTAATTTCAGAACACAAAAATATTTTTATTTTCATTTTTAGCATTTAAAAAGTATTTTTAAATATTTAAAAGTTTCTTTTTAATTAATTAATGAGAATTAATTAATTAAAAATACTTTTAGGTATTTAAAAATCACCAAAAAATTCATGAAACCTTTAAAAACATTTAGAAACATTGTCCAACCCTCAAACCAAATTTCTTTTTTGATCTTGATGCATTTTGAGAATTTTCCATGGAATTAAAATCATTTTTATGCATTATTTTGATCCAAACTTCCAAAAATCATTTCTGCCTAACCCTAAAGAGTTGGACCTTGATTCTTTTTGCATTACATTGTGTTTAGCATGTAGTTTGTGAGATTAAATGGCCATGATTTGATCTTTCATTTTCAATTTGTTTGATAATTTTCTTGTTAAGGAACCCTAAAACCCTAGAAAACTTAGAAAAATCATATCTTGAATTAGGTTAAGAGTTGAGACCTCTCCTTTGGGCAGTGAGTTAGTATAGGTTTAGGGATCCTTTGAGTGTATTTTCAATTTTTTTGTAATGTTGTTTGCTTCTGATTTTGGTTTTTGTTTGATGTATTGTCCATAAACCCTAATTTGGACTTTCATATGCATCCATCTTGTATTAGTATTCATGCCTTGACTTGCCATGATATTTTATGCATCCATGTGATTCATTTAACATCATAAGACATATTGAAAGCATGTTTGATCATTGCATCTTTCATTTGCCATGTTGTATGCCATATGCATCTCATAACTTTTCATGTATGTTCATGTGTCTTAACTTGCTCCATTTGCATCCATAAGCTTGTATAATCACCCCCATGTCTTGATTCATGTTTGCATCATTTCATAGCATCATTATCATCTCATGTATGCTTCTGGTTTTGGTTTGCATCATGCCATTTCATCCCATTTGACATTGCATTGCATCTTTCTCATTAACTTTTCAGGTGGTAAGCAACTTTGAGAAGTGAATTTGCCTTCACTTCTCATAAATTCTCTTCATCTCTTTTATGCATCATGGCTGCATTTTGTTTTGTGTTTGAGTTTGAGCTTGCTCATTCTTCTTCTTCTTACTTTCTTTCTTCAAGTGACTTGTCTTCTGAAATGAAGCAAGTTACTTTGCTTCTCTTTTCTCCTTTCATCTGCTTCCTGGTGGTTCCATTGAAGATTTCTCTTGTAGACCTCACAAACCTTAGGAACAACCAAGCATGACAATGATTAGGGTTTTGATTAGTCTCCCCACTTAGTTTTCACCTTTGTGTCTCTTTGAGTCTTCTCTTCTCACCTCATAATCAGGGACTAAACCCTAAAGGCTTTAAGGCTTTGTGATTAAGTTTATGCCTGCATCCTTCTATTAGGATGGAGTGTATAACTTTAATCCTAAGTGTTAAACCCTTAATGTGTTTAAATCTCTTAATAAATCCACATAATAATCATCAAGACTTCACACTTGTAACTTGGGCCTTGCATTAGGGTTCTAATTCTTCCTTAATTGGTTAAGAAGGACTAACCCTAGTGTTAATGGACAAGTCCCCCTCAAGTTGTCTTACAAACCCTAAAAGTCATTTCATCATCATATCATTAAATAAAATCCACCTAATCAAAGTTTTGTTTTGTCATGAGTTTAATCCCTAATCATGGATTAAGTTGAGGAGCTTTCCTCAGCTTAAACATTCTCATCTATTATCCTTCTATTAGGATGGTGTAATGAGCCTGTTTAATCCTTGATTATGGCTTAATCTCATAAATCAACACTAAACAAAAACCATAAAAACATATAAATAATCACAAGTAGGTTAATGATCTTAATCCTACACCAAAGGTGTTTAAGAGTGAGAAGCTGACTTCACACTTAAGGTATTCTCATTACCCCTAATCAGAGGGAAGATGTGATGAGTTTACTAAATCCATTGGTTTAGACTTAAGCTCATTAACTTATGACAAAATCCAAAAACAATAAAAGACTGAAAACACAAAAACAAACAATAATCGTCTCCTCCGGGATTCTCTTCTCACTTCAATCACTCATAAACGAGAACTTGCTTCTTCCGTCTAATGCAAGACAGTTTGCACCTGAGCCAGACAGGTCATACACTTGAGCATAGGCAAGCAAGCAGTTCACAAGTCAATTCATCTTTTAGTCTCTTGGGGTCGAACTACAGTGTTCTGACTTCCTCATTGCACGAGAGGATACGTAGGCATAACTAAACAGTTATCGAACAAAAGTCTCTGTATATTCCCCCTCTTTCAGCATTATTCTCATAGCCTCATGGTCTTGAGCATCTTATTCCTTTTCTTACACTGACACTGTGCATTTATACACTTCACTTCTCTTACACTGACACCTGTATATTCTTTTCCAGCTTTGATACACAAATTGCACTGACACTACCCCTTTAAACACAAATCTTCTAAGCGTGGATCCCGTCGAGTACGGCGGACAATCTGGGTGCTAATACCTTCCCAGGTTGTAACCTACCCCCTTTCTCAGTCTCTCTGGTTCGCGACCGTCTTGTCCTTATCTTTCTAGGTCTATGCAGCATTACCTTTCCTCCGGGATAAAAATGCCTAGCTGGCGACTCTATTCATCTCCAGTGAGTTCACGGATGTGTGTTCTCATTCTCCCTCTCGCCGACCGTTCGCGTCTGTACCTTTATTTGGGCCATTCCCCATTTTATCGGGAGCGACAGCTTGGCGACTCTGCTGGGGACCCTTATACTGCAACCAGGGCTTCTGGTTCTTTTTGTGGGTTCCTCCTAGCGCTTGTTTGATTTGTGTTTACTGGGGTGTTATGTGTTTATTTGTGTTTGTATATTTGTATTTATTTTTGCTTTATGTACAGTTGCTTTACTGCCTCCTTTATAGCTTTGCATTATCAAATTGTCATACTGTGCTGCTGGCTGGATCTGTTTGTTTGCTTTGGTGGGTGGGTGTTCTATTGAGAGTTAAGATCCTATACCTGGGATCTGAGTGACACCTAGGCTAGAGTGGTTCATATTCTTTCCCATTCCATCTCGGTCTGGTGCGGGAATATGAAACACGGTTCAGATATGGGTTTCTTCTTGAGAACTCTGTGTTGCAGATTTCCTGCAGTACTAGGGCTATCTAGGAAGCCTGCTAAGTCTGGATGACCTTCAGTATTGACCTTCAGAAACTGAGGTGAATTAGAGGAGGAACTTTTATGGTTATTGTAAACATTGTACCTCCGGGTTAGAAGTGTTTACACTTCTCATAACTGATCCAAGTCTGAGGATCTTTGTTTTAGAACACCACCTGTGAGGGGGGTTGGGCTGTTTACAGGTTTGCAGGTACCCTTGGCCTCAACATACCCTGTTACTTTGTTTGATTAAGAAAACTCCATGTTGGAACAGTTCTTGTGATTCTAAACCCTGGATATGTGACTCTTTATTTGAGTCCCCCACCTTGGTTACTGGACTCATAGACCTCCATCTGGATTTCTTGGACATACTTAGACTTATATCAGAGCATTTGATCAGATCCAGCTCAGTCACAAACCCTTGCATATCATTTGCATACATCCTCATTGCATCATTTTGACATTTGTTTATTTGTTTTTCAGGGTATCCATCTTCATTTTTGGCTTGGTTTTGACCCCATCATCAGTATAGACCTATCTTCATCAGCATCTGCTTCAGCTATCAGCTACCTGCTTCAGTCACCTGCACCAGCCAATCAGTGGCCCATCTTTCAGTGTTATCATCAGCACCTGTCTCAACTCATCCTCAACATCATGGCACCTAAAAAGAGTAACATCTCCTACAACTTTTTCCAGCCTGAGTTAGCTGACATCAGGAGGATTCAGACCCTGATCACTCCAGACCATATACCACTGTTCAGGGAACACTATGGAGACATACTTGATGTGGTTATGGATTTGGACCCTTCACAGAGGAGCCTGATTCATACTTTCCTTCAGTTTTATGATCCCCCACTGAGGTGTTTCGCTTTTCAGGACTTTCAGCTGGGCCCTTTATTGGAAGAATACTCATCATTGGTTGGTATACCTATCAGGGGTGGAGTCCCTTTCAACCCTGAGATGGTCTTTCCTGGTAATGAAGAAGTAGCAAAGGCATTGCATCTGGAACCAGTTCTGATTGGGCAGCATATGACTACTAAGGCTGGAATCTCTGGCCTGCATCTGGATTTCTTAATCTCTCAAGCTACCCTGAAAGCTTCTTTGGGAGAGTGGAAAGCAGTCTGTGCTTTGTTGGCCCTGAGCATATATGGGATCATATTATTTGCAGATGAGCCTCGATTCATTAGCAAGAATGCAATCCACCTTTTCATCCTGAGGAACCCAGTGCCCACTTTATTGGGGGATTTTTACTACTCAGTGCACCAGAGGAATGAAAAGCAGAGGGGAAGATTAGTGAGGTGTTGTGCTCCTTTGTTCCATACTTGGCTTCTCAAGCATTTGCCCAAGACAGATGCATTTTTGAATCCTCATCAGCAAAGAAACTGGGCTAGAAGACTCACTGCTCTGACTTCAGCTGATATCAGGTGGTGCACTCAAAGCACAAAAGGCAGGGATATCATCACCAGTTGTGGGCATTTTCCCAATGTACCCCTGATAGGAGTTAAGGGTTGCATTAATTACAACCCTCTGCTGTTCAAAAGACAACTAGGCTATGCACTGGTCCACACTCCTAAGGCACAAGACTTGGCTGAGACTCTTTATTGTGAGAACAAGCCTAATCTGGCTATTGTTAGGCAGGCAGCCTGGGCCTGGGATAATGTTCAAACTAAAGGAGTAACCATCCTGGGGAAGTGCAACAATGTAGCATCAGCAAAGTACCATGAGTGGTCCCATGCCAGGGCTCAATTCTCTGGAATGCCCTTTACCATGGAGGATATGCCTGGATCATCCTCAGCACCACCCCCTGCCACTGTCAGTTTGGAGGAGTTTGAGGGTTTGAAAGAGAGAAATGAGAAGTTGACTCAGGCTTTGCAGAAGACCCTCCGGGAGAGGAGTGATGGTAGGTTGGACATTGAGAGGTTAGAGAAGCTGAGAGTGGAGCATCTGGCTAAAATTGAAAAGTCTGAGGATTACATCAAGAAGTCTAGGGATGGAGAACAAATTCTGAAGAATGCTTGCAAGGAAGCCCAGTTCCAGAAAGCCAGGACAGACTTGTATCTGAAGGAGAGTCAAGCTAGGTGGGTCAGGATCACCGAAGCTCGTACTCTGGAAGATAAGAGGACTCAAGACAAGATAGAGCAGCTGGAAGCTAGTGCAAAAGAGCAGTAGGAAGCCCTGGCAGCAGCCCAGAGGGAGATCTCAGAGCTGAAGATCAGAACTGGAGTGAAGAGGTCAAAGGACCAAAGTTAACACAAGAAGCTAACTGCAGCTGTTACTACCCGGAACCTCCTTATCAGGAATCTCACGGAGCGTCCAGCTGATCCTGTGACCGAAGCACTTCTCAAGGAAGTTCGGGAGGATGAGTTTGGTCTTGGTGTTTGACTTTTTGCTTGTTGTTGTTTTCATTTTATGTATTTTTATTTTTTGTGATGTATTTTGACCCCTCTCGGGGCATGTTTTGTAAAGAACAAGCTATGTACCATTTGCCTTTTGTAATATATGTATCAGTTTGTTCAATCCGAGTTTACTTCAAAAAGCAACATCAACAACATCTTCAAGGGTCTGGAAGGGTCAAAACTGAATGCCAAGCCGGATACCTTGAAAACAAATAAGCATACTGCATTGCATGCTAACCTTTTATTTGTTTTGTAGGTTTTTGTTTTATTGTTGCTAACTCTGTTGTGATCTCAGGAACTATTGCTCGACGCCGGGTATTTCCCCTCAACCGTCCACACCGATATCCAACCCGTAACAACCTTCCGGGCCTACAAATGGATCAGGTACAACAGGACCTTGCAGAGGTCAGAAACCAAATGGCAAACGAAAGATTGGAAATGAGAACTCAGATGACGCAGTTTATGGAAGTGATGAACAACATGGCTCAGAGCCAAGAAAGATTGAAAGCAATGGTGGAAAGGCAGAATCAAGAAGATCCCCATATAGGGACTGCTGGCACAAGCAACAATGAGAGGGTCCAACCTCATGTCAATCCCCCTGTATTTGGTCCCCACCTTCATCCAGAGGTCAACATTCCTGCTAATGTTCAAGGGACTGCCACTGCAGGTAGGGTGCTGCAAGAAGACCCCCAGGAGGATCAGTTCACAGTAATGGGAGCTGGGGAGGAAGCTTATGACAGAAGGCTGGATGAGATAGCTGAGAAATTAAGATCCTTAGAGTCTCAAAACTCTTTGGGTTTCGATGTTATGGACATGGGCTTGGTAGACGGGGTCAGGATTCCCCATAAGTTTAAGCCTCCTTGTTTTGAGAAATACAACTGGACTTCGTGCCCCCGGACCCATTTACAATCATTTCTGGGGAGGCTGAAGGCCTATACCATGGACGAGAAGCTATGGATGTTTTATTTTGAGGATATCTTGACGGGAGCTTCGAGAGAATGGTACTCTCATCTGACAAGAGCAACTATCAGGTGTTGGAAGGACCTGGCAGAGGCCTTTATCAGACAGTATCAGTACAACTTAGATATGGCACCCAACAGGACCCTCCTAACGGGAATGTCACAGTCATCAAGAGAAAGTTTCCGAGAGTATGCCCAGAGATGGAGGCAATTGGCTGCCGTTGTTCAGCCACCTATGTCAGAGAGGGAGATGGCAGATATGTTTATGAACACCCTCCAAGGAACATACATTGACAGGCTAGCTGCTTTCTCTTCCACCAGCTTTGCAGATGTCGTTATAGCTGGAGAGAGAATTGAAAGCCTGTTAAAGATGGGCAAAATTTCTGACAACGGTGCCAGCTCGTCCAACAATGCAAGGAAACCTTTTGCAGGCCCAAGAAGAACTGGTGAAACCAATGCTATCCATGCCAACAGGGGCAGACCCCAGTATGTTCATAGGTCTGTGGCAGCAGTCACCATTCCCGCTCCAGCTCATCCACAACCAGCTTATCAACCTCCGCAACAAAATTATCAGCAACAACCTCAGTACCAGCATCCTCCGAGAAACTACAGCAACACCAACAACAACAATCAGCAAAGACCATATCAGCAGAGACCTTCTCAGGCCAATAGGGTGATCGACCCGATCCCTATGCCATATGCTACATTACTGCCACAACTCCTGAAACTCAACCTAGTTGAGCTAAGGACGTTGGCACCTCCAGATCCTAATAGTCTACCCAGGAATTATGACTCCAACGCCAGATGTGCTTTTCACTCAAATGCACCTGGCCACAGTACAGAAAAGTGCAGAGCCTTGCACATGAAGGTACAAGACCTGGTAGACTCTAAGGCCCTGAATTTCGCACCACCACCCAATGTTAACAAGAACCCTATGCCAAACCATGGTGGTCTCAGAATCAATGCTATTGAAGAAGACAAGCCGTCTTATTTAATAACCAGTGTGGGTCAGATTCAGACACCGTTGGTAGAGATTAAGGCTCAACTCCTCGAATGTCAAATGTTCCCGGGGTGTGAGTTAGGGTGTGCTTACTGCAACATTTCAGTAAATGGGTGTGATAACTTGAGGGATGGCATAGATGGTCTCATCCAGAGTGGTCTACTTCAAATTACAACGTCAATTCCACCAAATCCAGCAATCTCATCAGCAACAATTCCAGTATCTCCTACAACTGCAACAACCGTTGTTCCCGACAACTCTTCAGCTTCATCAACAAGTATTTCATCTGTCATTTCAACTGACCAGATATCAACAAACGTTCCTTCTACAACTTCAGCACCACTTCATTTTGAAACTCCTACAATAACAACACCCATCCTTCCGACAATGTCTCCTACAACACCAGCAGCAAACAATGAAGATGTCTCAACCGTTACAATTTATTACGATCCTGAAAATAATTCTGCCTACAACTCACAAAGTGCTACTCCCATCAGAGCACCAGTCACGATATACTACGATCCACAGACTATCACAGTCCCTTCCGCAGCTGCAATCAGTCCAGTCACTATCACAGTGCCTGGGCCAGTACCTTATGAAAGCAGTAATGCCATTCCCTGGCATTACGGTTCTGATTTATATTGCGAAGGACAGAAAATCACTTTTGAATCATCAACCCCTGCACCACAAATAGACAATGTGGGAGGAGGCAGAGGCTTCACTCGAAGCAGACGTCTCTTTGCTCCACAAATTCCAAGACCCACTGCCGAAGCAGAGGCTGCTGCCAAGGCAAAAGGGAAAAGCTTGGTGCAGGAAGAGCAGGTTGTTAAAGAAGCTTTGAAAACACCCTTTGATCAAGAAGTTGATGAGTTCATGAGAATCATCAAGAAAAGTGATTACAAAATAGTGGATCAGCTTCACCAGACGCCTTCCAAGATCTCTATTCTATCATTGCTCATGTGCTCCGAAGCCCATCGGAACGCACTGCTAAAAGTCTTGCACGCAGCTTATGTGCCTGAAGAGATCACCGTCAATCAGTTGGAAGCTGTGGTTGGAAATGTTAATGCTAGTCATGGACTAGGGTTCACCAACACTGATTTGACTACGGAAGGCCGCAACCATAACAAGGCTTTGCACATTACCATGGAATGTAAAGGTGCAGTCCTTTCCCATGTGCTGGTAGACACGGGGTCATCCCTTAATGTCTTACCTAAAAAAGCCCTTGTGAAGCTAGAGTATGACGGATTGGCATTACGTCCCAGTAACCTGGTAGTGAGAGCCTTTGACGGTTCTAAGAGATCGGTTCTGGGAGAGATTGAGTTGCCTATAACGATTGGCCCACAAACTTTCAAAACGACCTTCTACGTGATGGATATACAGCCTGCCTACAGCTGTCTATTGGGTAGGCCATGGATTCACGCCGCTGGCGCCGTGACCTCAACCCTTCACCAGAAGTTAAAATTCGAGTGGGAGGGTCAAGTCGTTACTATCTGTGGAGAGGAGGATATTTTTGTCAGCCACCTGGCTACCTATAAATACATTGAGATGGATGGGGAGATCCACGAAACAATGAGTCAAGGGTTCGAGGCCTTGAACATAAATGAAACTTCTGCTGTACCTGGAACTTCAATGACATCATACCAACAAGCCCGGAAGGTTGTTGAAGAAGGAACTGCCCAAGGCTGGAGCAAATTGTTACCTGTGGAGAAGAAAGAGGATAGATTTGGGTTGGGTTACAAACCAACTCAACAAGATCAAGCAGAGGCTACTAAAGAGCCCAACTTTGTTAGTGGGGGGATGCTCACCCCTGATGCTGTCAACAATTTGGAAGACAAGGATGAAGGCGACCGTAACCTGGAGAGTTGGATCCGTCCAAAGATCCCGGGGAGCAGTATCTCGAACTGGTCTTCCCAGGAAATTATAAGAGTTAGTCATGCAGAGTAATTATTATTTCCTGTATTTTATAGCATGCATCAAAGTCTTGCATCTTGCCCAAGATGACAAGACTCATTTTGTAATCGGGCCATCTGTACTTTTTGTGCAACAAGATTAATCAATGAAATATCAGACATCTTTTGCAAATGAGTCTTTTTTCTTTTCCGTTCACTGTTTTTCCATTTTTCTTTTTGTACAAAAAATAAATGGCAATGTTTTCAAAATGACAACTTTATTTCACTTTTCTAAACAAGATTAAAATCAAATCACTAAAATGAACAAACTGAACCCTTGCAGAGTGTGCCCTCCAGACAACACCGACAACAGCACGGCTATGACTTCGTATGACTTTGACAATCCAGTCAATCAAGCTGATGAAGGGGTTGAAGAAGAATATGAGCTTCCTGAAGAGCTAGATAGGTTGTTAAGACAAGAGGAAAAGGTTATTACTCCTCACCAGGAGGAGGTTGAAACGATCAATCTTGGTACAGATGAAGACGTGAAAGAAGTTAAAATCGGGGCCTGCCTACAAGACTCAGTGAAGAGACAACTGATTGACCTGCTTCAAGAGTATGTGGACGTGTTCGCTTGGTCTTATCAAGATATGCCAGGGTTGGATACCGACATTGTTGTGCACAAGCTGCCTTTGAGAGAAGAATGCCCGCCGGTTAAACAGAAACTGCACCGTACTCGCCCGGACATGGCAATGAAAATCAAGGAAGAGGTACAAAAGCAATGGGACGCCGGTTTCCTTGCCGTAACTAGCTATCCACCGTGGGTTGCTAATATAGTACCTGTGCCTAAAAAGGACGGCAAAGTAAGAATGTGTGTTGACTACCGGGATCTGAACAGAGCTAGCCCGAAAGATGATTTCCCTTTACCTCACATTGATGTATTGGTGGATAATACGGCTCAGTTCTCGGTATTCTCCTTCATGGATGGATTTTCAAGATACAATCAGATTAAAATGTCACCTGAAGACATGGAGAAGACAACCTTCATCACACCCTGGGGCACGTTCTGCTACAAGCTAATGCCATTTGGGCTCAAGAATGCCGGTGCGACGTATCAACGGGCCATGGTAACATTATTTCACGATATGATCCATAAAGAAATAAAATGTTACGTGGATGACATGATTGCCAAGTCCCTTACCGAAGAAGATCACCTGGTAAATCTGCTGAAGTTGTTCAAGCGTCTGAGGAAGTACCAACTGAAGTTGAACCCCAACAAATGCACATTCGGGGTGCGATCTGGTAAGCTGCTGGGATTTATTGTAAGTGAGAAAGGGATTGAAGTTGACCCTGATAAAGTCAAAGCTATTCAAGAAATGCCTGCACCGAAGACAGAGAAAGAGGTTCGAGGGTTCTTAGGACGATTGAACTACATCTCAAGGTTCATATCTCACCTTACGGCTACCTGTGAACCCTTGTTCAAACTACTAAGGAAAGAGCAAACGGTCAGGTGGAACAAAGACTGCCAGAAGGCTTTTGACAAGATCAAGGAATACTTACAAGAACCTCCAATCCTTATGCCTCCAGTTGAAGGAAGACCTCTAATAATGTATTTGACAGTATTAGAAGAGTCAATGGGGTGTGTGCTGGGCCAACATGACGAGTCTGGTCGAAAAGAGTATGCAATATACTACCTAAGCAAAAAGTTTACCGACTGTGAACAACGTTATTCACTGCTCGAGAAAACTTGCTGTGCTTTAGCGTGGGCTGCTCGCCGACTGAGACAGTATATGTTGACCCACACTACTTTGTTGATCTCAAAGATGGACCCAGTTAAGTACATATTTGAGAAGCCAGCGCTTACCGGACGGGTTGCAAGATGGCAAATGATCCTCAAGGAATATGACATCCAGTACACATCTCAGAAAGCCATCAAGGGCAGTGTATTGTCTGAATATCTTGCTGAACAACCCATTGAGGATTACCAGCCTATGAGATTTGGCTTCCCTGATGAAGACATCATGTTCATAAAAGAAAAAGATCATGAAGAGCCTGTTCACACTGAAGGGCCTGACCCGGAAAAAGAATGGACTATGATGTTTGATGGGGTTGTTAACATGAATGGTCGTGGTGTTGGTGCAGTACTCATTACACCTAAAGGAGTTCACATGCCTTTCTCGGCAAAACTCACTTTCAACTGCACTAACAACGAAGCTGAATACGAAGCTTGCATTATGGGTCTTGAGGAAGCCATTGACCTCAGGATCAAGACATTGACCGTGTTCGGAGATTCAGCTCTGGTAGTTAATCAGACCAACGGCAAATGGTACACGCACCAGGATCATCTGATACCTTACAGGGATTATACAAGGAGGTTATTGACTTTCTTTACAACAGTCAAGCTTGAGTATATCCCTCGGGACGAGAATCAGTTTGCAGATGCTCTGGCTACCATTTCGTCCATGATCAAAGTTCAGGCTGCCAACTTCGTACCTCAGATCTCAGTGTCCAGACTTGACAGGCCAGCATATGTATTTGCAGCAGATGTTGTTAAAGATGATAAGCCCTGGTTCCACGACATTAAGTGCTTTTTGGAGGATCAAACATACCCACCTGGGGCATCTTCCAATGATAAGAAGACTTTGAGAAGGCTTGCTGGTAGTTTCTTCTTGAACACTGATGGTTCCCTATACAAAAGGAACTTTGATATGGTACTCCTCAGATGCGTTGATAAGACAGAAGCAGACTTGTTAATGCATGAAGTGCACGAAGGACCCTTTGGTACCCATGCTGGAGGGCATGCCATGGCCAAGAAGTTGCTGAGATCAGGCTATTACTGGATCACAATGGATGCCGACTGTTGTACCTATGCCAGAAAATGCCACAAATGCCAGATCGATGCAGATAAGGTGCATGTGCCTCCCAATCCTTTGAACATAATGTCTTCACCATGGACCTTTGCTATGTGGGGCATTAATATGATTGGCAAGATTGAGCCAACTGCTTTAAATGGCCACAGATTCATCTTGGTCGCCATTGATTATTTCACCAAGTGGGTTGAAGCAGCATCATATACAAATGTTACAAGACAAGTGGTAGCCAGATTTCTGAAGAGAGATATCATCTGTCGGTATGGAGTACCCGAGCGAATCATTACTGATAATGGTTCCAACTTGAACAACAAAATGATGGCTGAACTGTGCCGGGACTTCAAAATTCAACATCACAATTCTTCTCCTTACAGGCCAAAGATGAATGGCGCTGTTGAGGCGGCAAATAAAAATATCAAGAAGATTGTGCAGAAGATGGTAGTCACTTACAAAGACTGGCATGAAATGCTACCATTTGCCTTGCATGGGTACCGCACGTCAATCAGAACATCCACCGGGGCAACGCCGTATCAACTTGTCTATGGTATGGAAGCAGTCCTACCTGTTGAAGTTGAATTACCCTACCTACGGGTATTGATGGATGTTAAGCTGAACGAAGCAGAATGGGTCAGGTCCCGATACGAACAGCTGAGTCTGATTGAAGAGAAAAGATTGGTTGCGATCTATCATGGGCAGTTGTATCAGAAAAGAATGAAGAAAGCCTTCGATCAGAAAGTCAGGCACCGAGAATACCAAGTAGGAGATCTTGTGCTGAAGAGAATCCTCCCTCCTCATACAGATCACAGGGGCAAATGGACCCCAAATTATGAAGGACCATTTGTAGTGAAGAAAGTTTTCTCTGGTGGAGCACTGATGCTCAGCACTATGGATGGTGAAGACTTCCCGTCCCCTGTGAATTCAGACGCAGTTAAAAAATACTTCGCATAAAATGACCCGCTGGACATAAAAACAGAATGTAAGTCCAGGCAAAAATAGGGCATCCCGGCGAGTCAAAAACAGAATAAAAGGCTCGGGCAAAAATAAGGGAAAATAAGCAAAAAAATGTACACCCGCTGAGTTGAAAAGCCGCATTGGACAGCTCAGGCAAAAATGGGTATCCCGATGGATTGAAAACCCGAAAGGGCGGTCCATGCAAAACAAGGGAATAAGCGAACAACTGCACTCTGAATTCGTCTGTATCGTTTACAACTTGGTAAGCTTTGAAAGGATCAAGCTTCAATCAGAATCAACATTCTTCAGAAAGCAAGATGAGAAGAACGTCAAAAGTCATACGAGTCATAGTAAAGAGGAAGCTCCTTAAAGCGTCATCAACATTGTCAGCATTTGGTTTCTCAATTTGTAACAATCTCCTCATTCCAGGGGACATGTTTCTTCGACTGTATCTCGCCAATTCAGGGCATATGAATTAATAAAATCATATTTTCAGTCATGTTTTCGTCTTGTACATTTTTATTTGCAAAAATGTCTGATGTCTTAAGAAAAATTGATTGCATAAATACAGATGCTTATCTTCAAAAATAAAAGTTGCATGCTTGCAGGAAGTATACTTACTCTCAGAAGTGTCTAAACTCCTATGACGGAATCCAGTAAAGGATACCTCGGGATTACTTGTGCGTTTCCATATCTTTGCAGGATTGCAGGTATCCAGAGCACAACTCAGGGCATGAAAGCTTCATCCCAGCAAGCTGACAAATCTACACTCAGCCTTAGCACCCAAAGTGTCTTCTCCCCATCAGAGTTGTCAGGCATCACTTTTCCAACAGGCGCTCATATCCCCGGCTGAGTCAAAGATCCTCCTCAACAGTGATCTCTCTCTCTCCCCAACTGAGTTGCCATTTCATCCTCAGCCGAATACAAAAGCCAGGGAACCATCTCCCCACAAAGCTCCAGCCTCTATCCAAAAGAGCAACGCATGAAGAATCACAACAGAGTAAAGAAAGCTTCTGCAGCCCCCCCAGCTGGGTCCCTCAGTACAAGGATAGGTCCATCAATGACCTGTATCCCCAAGCAATTTCTTCTCGTCAGATCTACCAATGATCTCATCCCTAGCTGGGATGTCCATTTCAAACAAGTTCGACCGGAGATCTTCGCAGCAATGGGACCCGGATCCCGGTTTGGTACCTTTGCATAATCATAGCATTCGCCTCATGTTTACCCCACAAAGCGTAGCATTCCGTCTAAAACGGAGCATTACGGCAAAAATCCAACATATTGCATAATCATAAGCCATGTTTTGAATCAACACTTGTGAATAATGACAACCCGTCAATATACAGAATACTTCCCCAAAATCCCCAGCGGAGATTCCCCAGCAAAATCAGTTGCCTCACATTCACAAACACCAGTATATATACTCCCTTTGACACCCGTCTGTGTCATTACTCCCCAGTAAAGTCGCCCGAGCGCTCCTTACAAACAAAACCACCCACACTACAGATACTTTTTGACACATGTCTGTGTCATAACCCCAGCAGAAAGCCAAAGCATTCTCTTTGCACTCACAGACACACATATGTAATTTTCTTGACATCCGTCCGTGTCACCTTCCCCAGCGCAGCAACATAAACACTTTGTATATCAGATACTTGTTTATATCACACTCTTCTCTTTTTGACACTCGTCCGTGTCACTCTCCCCAGCAGTTAAATACTCATTTATACACCACTCACCCTTATACTGATACTCGTCCGTATCTTATATATACCACTTATATATCCCCACAGATTCAACACTAGCCCTTGTTCTTTGTTAACTCGTTGGTACTCGTCCGTACCATCATCTCAGAACATGTGTCGAGAGTTTGTTTCTACATGATACTCGTCCGTATCATAGTCTTAAGGATGCTCGTCCGCATCTTTAATCCATACACTATGTCAAACACTCATGTCTTCTTGAATGTAGACACTCGTCTGTGTCTACTATTCCCCAGAAGAGTCCCTTCAGATTCAACACTCATCCGTGTTCTCTGTTAACCAGTTGATACTCGTCCGTATCATCCCCTCTGAACACGTGTCAGTATTTGTTTCTACCCGATACTCGTCCGTATCGTAGTCTTAAGGATGCTCGTCCGCATCTTTAATCTATACACAAACATCTAAACACTTACCCTTTTTTTTTCTTGGATGTAAACACTCGTCCGTGTTTACTACTCCCCAGGAGATCGCCAACAAAGCAATTTTCTTTTTATCTGACATTCGTCCTGTGTCACGATAAACCTCGAGAGCAGCCGTACCCTGCTAGGTGGTCGTCCTCCACCTCTTGATGGTCGTCCTCCATCATGCTCACCCGATGGCCGTCCCCATCGTTGATTTTCTATCCGACATTCGTCCTATGTCGTGATATTTAGCAGTCGTCCCCTGCTAGGTGGTCGTCCTCCACCTTTTGATGATCGTCCTTCATCATTTTATCCAATGGCCGTCCCCATTGTTGATTTTGGTTATCTGACATTCGTCCTATGTCATGACAAACCTCGAGAGCAGCCGTCCCCTGCTAGGTGGTCGTCCTCCACCTCTTGATGGTCGTCCTCCATCATGCTCATCCGATGGCCGTCCCCATCGTTGACCTTTTATCCGGCATTCGTCCTATGTCGTGATATTTTTCGGCAGCCGTACCCTGCCAGGTGGTCGTCCTCCACCTTAGATGACCGTCCCTCATCTTATCCCCAACAGAGCAGTTGTCCCCTGCTAGGTGATCGTCCTTCACCTTTGATGACCGTACCTCATCATCTGTTTATTTCATTTATTCTTTAACCCGATGGCCGTCCCCGTCGTGGTCCCTTTTTCAGCTCAGCCCGATGGCCGTCCCCATCGTTGATTACTTTACTTTTTTGAACTTGATGGCCGTCCCCGTCATGTTTCATTAATCCCCAGAGAATATTACAGCTTTGCTTGATGGCCGTCCCCATCATAATTCTTTTTATCCCCAGCATGTCGGCCGTCCCCGTCATTGCTTCTTTTTTCGCTTTTCCAGCATGTCGGTCGTCCCCGTCATTGCTCTTTATCCAACAGTTGTCCTCTGCTCGACGGTCGTCCTCCGTCGCCCGCACTTTACAATATACTTTATTTTCCTTTACAATCTATATCCCTTTTCTTCTTCATTCTGTGAGTGCAAATTTTGGACTGTCTTTGGTATTCAACCACAAGTTATCTTGTTTGCCCGTTAAGCCATTGCTTACAACCTGCACAGCTAACTCATTTTTGAATAGGGGTAGCTGTAAACACCCCAAATTTGCCCTCACCCATTCACACCATGGCTTGTGATCATTTCATATGCATAAACACAATCATAACATCCCATACCACAATTTTGAGTCTTTGCATTGGTTCTAAGTCATCTGCATCTAGGGTTTGTGATCTGAGCAATCCAAGAGCTTCTTGAGCCACTCCAAAAGTCATCAATCACTTCAAAGGGGTCTATATGTGTTCAAGCATCATATTACATCTTCTCAAAGTCAAGAATGCCAAAGAATCACAAGAACTGGGATTGGTATGGAGGCAGAGCCAAGTTTCACTGCACAGATGACCTAAAATTAGGGTTTTGGTTTCAGAGGCCATAACTTCAAAATTTTTGGTCATTCTTGTTTCTATTAGTCTCTATATGGTATAGGGAGTGTGCATATCAATTTTTATGAAGAAATTCCATGGGGAAGTCATCTGATCAAGAGTTGACTTTCTGGACAAGTCAGTGCAAAATCAGGGCATCTGAGGCCCCCAATGACCCAACCAAGGGGTGATCTTCATCATTTTGAGTGTATTTGATCTTTATTTGATCATGGAAGAAGTTTGAAGTTCACAAAATTCAAGAATTTGAAGTTTTTGCAAAGTTGACTTTTTAGGGCAAGGGTGACTTTTAATGAAATGTCATTTTCTGCAACTTTTTCAACCCTTACTTTTTGATCCAAAAATGCTTCAAATGGAAAAACTTTGGTCATGAAAGTTGTAGATTGGATCTTTCCCTTTTCAAAAAGCAAGAACATGACCTAATTCATTTTGGATCAAAAGTTATGGTGCATCAAAGTTGGCTAAAATCACTAAATTTTAAGTTATGCACCAAATGAGAAATTTGCAAAATCTTGTACCAAAGGCATTTGTGACTTCTAAATTGATATCAAACCATGACACAAGCATAATACAAGTCCTAAAGTTCAGATTGAACCAAAAGGATCACATGTTCTATGGTGGTTGGAACAAGATTTTTCCATGAGAACTAAAGGGAGCCAACTTGCAAAAACCATCATAACACTTCATCCACTTGCTGCCTAGCCTGCTGACCAATCCTAGCCTTTCTCCCTCACCTTGCTGCGCAGCCCACACCCTTTGTACTTGGCTGAAACATGACCCATGCC
Organism: Lathyrus aphaca; assembly: GCA_963966055.1. NCBI lineage: Eukaryota > Viridiplantae > Streptophyta > Magnoliopsida > Fabales > Fabaceae > Lathyrus > Lathyrus aphaca. The sequence continues at coordinate 267,512,926 of OZ014519.1, forward strand.
TCTCTTACAAGAAGTTGACATTTTGGCAAAAGCTACTACACCTATCAAAAAAGGGCAGGTCACATCCTCTGACCAATCAACATTGTTTATACAAACAAATGGCAAGCCAAGCAACATAACAGAAGAGCCTGAAACCAGCAAGAACCTCACTTTCTCATTTTCACTCCCTTGAGCAAAACCCTTCGAAACTCAGCATACAAGCCACAAACACATAAACAAACTCCACAGACCTTCTCAACTCATCACCCTGATCACAAAGAACCCCTCACCATTGCCTGAAACAGCCTGAATCCAAAATACGATTCCCACCTGAGCTTGAACAGAATTTGTTCAAACTTTCAAACCAGCCAACATAAACTCTTTCTAAGCATTCAGACATCCTCAAGGGACCAAGAGGAGTGGATTGCATCAAGAGGAGAGGTCAGAAAGTTGCAAAGTTGAAAGCTTCAAAACTCAGGTAGCTCAAGAACTTTTTTTCCAGAAATGATTTTTAAAGTTCCTAAGTTGTTCTTTGTAGTTCACTGATCACTCTGATGCCTTTGGTTTTGAAAATGGTGGAGAGATGAGAGTTTAATCAGTTTCTGAAACTTTTTGCCCTAGGTTTTGTTTGATTCGATTCAGCCAGTTTAGGAATGATAAATGTTGTTTAAATGGGGGTTTCAATTCGTTTTTGGATGGGGATCATTTCTGTGTAATTAGAATTCGTTTTAGATGCGTGTAGAAGGGGTTGGTAGTTTTGGGTGATCGGAGAAGATGACCGGAACACTGTTCCGGTCACCTGAGGGTCATTAACGGCAGGATTAGGGTTTAATCATTAATTAGCTGAATTTGAATGCTGGCCGTGGGATCTGGCGCCAAGTCAATGCGCGCGTGTTTCAGTTTGAATGAGGGCCATTAGATTGGCTGACTTTTCTTTTTTCAGCATTTTAATTCAATTTATTTTCATATTAATTAATTTGTTTTCCACAATTTATTTAAAATAGCAAAAATACATTAAAAAATCTGAAATTTTTTGTACAAGTTATTATTTAATTTCAGAACACAAAAATATTTTTATTTTCATTTTTAGCATTTAAAAAGTATTTTTAAATATTTAAAAGTTTCTTTTTAATTAATTAATGAGAATTAATTAATTAAAAATACTTTTAGGTATTTAAAAATCACCAAAAAATTCACGAAACCTTTAAAAACATTTAGAAACATTGTCCAACCCTCAAACCAAATTTCTTTTTTGATCTTGATGCATTTTGAGAATTTTCCATGGAATTAAAATCATTTTTATGCATTATTTTGATCCAAACTTCCAAAAATCATTTCTGCCTAACCCTAAAGAGTTGGACCTTGATTCTTTTTGCATTGCATTGTGTTTAGCATGTAGTTTGTGAGATTAAATGGCCATGATTTGATCTTTCATTTTCAATTTGTTTGATAATTTTCTTGTTAAGGAACCCTAAAACCCTAGAAAACTTAGAAAAATCATATCTTGAATTAGGTTAAGAGTTGAGACCTCTCCTTTGGGCAGTGAGTTAGTATAGGTTTAGGGATCCTTTGAGTGTATTTTCAATTTTTTTGTAATGTTGTTTGCTTCTGATTTTGGTTTTTGTTTGATGTATTGTCCATAAACCCTAATTTGGGCTTTCATATGCATCCATCTTGTATTAGTATTCATGCCTTGACTTGCCATGATATTTTATGCATCCATGTGATTCATTTAACATCATAAGACATATTGAAAGCATGTTTGATCATTTCATCTTTCATTTGCCATGTTGTATGCCATATGCATCTCATAACTTTTCATGTATGTTCATGTGTCTTAACTTGCTCCATTTGCATCCATAAGCTTGTATAATCACCCCCATGTCTTGATTCATGTTTGCATCATTTCATAGCATTATTATCATCTCATGTATGCTTCTGGTTTTGGTTTGCATCATTCCATTTCATCCCATTTGACATTGCATTGCATCTTTCTCATTAACTTTTCAGGTGGTAAGCAACTTTGAGAAGTGAATTTGCCTTCACTTCTCATAACTTCTCTTCATCTATTTTATGCATCATGGCTGCATTTTGTTTTGTGTTTGAGTTTGAGCTTGCTCATTCTTCTTCTTCTTACTTTCTTTCTTCAAGTGACTTGTCTTCTGAAATGAAGCAAGTTACTTTGCTTCTCTTTGCTCCTTTCATCTGCTTCCTGGTGGTTCCATTGAAGATTTCTCTTGTAGACCTCACAAACCTTAGGAACAACCAAGCATGACAATGATTAGGGTTTTGATTAGTCTCCCCACTTAGTTTTCACCTTTGTGTCTCTTTGAGTCTTCTCTACTCACCTCATAATCAGGGACTAAACCTTAAAGGCTTTAAGGCTTTGTGATTAAGTTTATGCCTGCATCCTTCTATTAGGATGGAGTGTATAACTTTAATCCTAAGTGTTAAACCCTTAATGTGTTTAAATCTCTTAATCAATCCACATAATAATCATCAAGACTTCACACTTGTAACTTGGGCCTTGCATTAGGGTTCTAATTCTTCCTTAATTGGTTAAGAAGGACTAACCCTAGTGTTAATGGACAAGTCCCCCTCAAGTTGTCTTACAAACCCTAAAAGTCATTTCATCATCATATCATTAAATAAAATCCACCTAATCAAAGGTTTGTTTTGTCATGAGTTTAATCCCTAATCATGGATTAAGTTGAGGAGCTTTCCTCAGCTTAAACATTCTCATCTATTATCCTTCTATTAGGATGGTGTAATGAGCCTGTTTAATCCTTGATTATGGCTTAATCTCATTACTCAACACTAAACAAAAACCATAAAAACATATAAATAATCACAAGTAGGTTAATGATCTTAATCCTACACCAAAGGTGTTTAAGAGTGAGAAGCTGACTTCACACTTAAGGTATTCTCATTACCCCTAATCAGAGGGAAGATGTGATGAGTTTACTAAATCCATTGGTTTAGACTTAAGCTCATTAACTTATGACAAAATCCAAAAACAATAAAAGACTGAAAACACAAAAACAAACAATAATCGTCTCCTCCGGGATTCTCTTCTCACTTCAATCACTCATAAACGAGAACTTGCTTCTTCCGTCTAATGCAAGACAGTTTGCACCTGAGCCAGACAGGTCATACACTTGAGCATAGGCAAGCAAGCAGTTCACAAGTCAATTCATATTTCAGTCTCTTTGGGTCGAACTACGGTGTTCTGACTTCCTCATTGCACGAGAGGATACGTAGGCATAACTAAATAGTTATCGAACAAAAGTCTCTGTATATTCCCCCTCTTTCAGCATTATTCTCATAGCCTCATGGTCTTGAGCATCTTATTCCTTTTCTTACACTGACACTGTGCATTTATACACTTCACTTCTCTTACACTGACACCTGTATATTCTTTTCCAGCTTTGATACACAAATTGCACTGACACTACCCCTTTAAACACAAATCTTCTAAGCGTGGATCCCGTCGAGTACGGCGGACAATCTGGGTGCTAATACCTTCCCAGGTTGTAACCAACCCCCTTTCTCAGTCTCTCTGGTTCGCGACCGTCTTGTCCATATCTTTCTAGGTCTATGCAGCATTACCTTTCCTCCGGGATAAAAATGCCTAGCTGGCGACTCTATTCATCTCCAGTGAGTTCACGGCTGTGTGTTCTCATTGTCCCTCTCGCCGACCGTTCGCGTCTGTACCTTTATTTGGGCCATTCCCCATTTTATCGGGAGCGACATCCATGAAATATCCTCCAGCCATAATATAGTAAACCTAATAATTAAATGAACTTTTGAACAAAAAAAGAACCTGACCAAGGATTCGAACCCTGGCCCTCTATCATCACACACCAACGTCAAAACCAATTGAGCCACGCGCTCACTTTCAAACATAAACAGAAACAAATACATAATATTTTAAACCAGTTTTTTGAATTATGTTTCGCGCCATTGGTCTTCGTCTTCAACCTTGGTACCTACGAATTTTCCTGCGTTTTTACATACACATTTACCTGCGAATTTTCCAAGGTTTATAACCTGCGAATCTCAAACAGCAAGCAAATAATACAGTTTTATCAAATTGATTATGTCAATGAATTCCCCATGGCTTATACAACAAAACCATGTCCTTAGAATCAATTTAAATTAAGTAAATAACAGAATCCCAATTTAGAGCTCAAAACCCTAACTATGGTGTTTCCACGATTCGGCCATAGTTCTTCACCAAACAGTCCAGAAACCATCTATAGACAACAACAAACATCAATACATATCTAAAATTCATTATAAACAAGTAAATGCAGTGAATCGAAGAAAAAAATAATTAAGAACATGTATGCTTCAGATTATGCATTAGGTCATGTTTTTGATGCTTTTAATGATTGGAATGGGTTCAGTGATGTCCATAGAACATGTAGCAACCTTCAAATTGCCTTGAAAGAGCTTGAAGAATGAAATCCGAATTGAGTTTTTGGTGAGTTTTGAAAAATTGGAAACTTACTCTTGAGGCAACAATCTCGTCCCTTATGCATTTGTGTGGTTTGTATACTTATATTTGGATGAAACTAGGTCAAAAAATTGAATGGTTGTTTGGACTTTTTGATCTTTGAAGATTGAAAAAGATCATGACTTGAATTTCATATATCCTTGAATGAAACCTTTAAATCTTAAGACAATCACCATAAATTGCATATCAATCTAATCCAATTCATGTTTATGACTTTCTAAAATCAAAATATATTTTAAATCTTCATATTTTATATTTTATTTGAATTTAAAATGATTTTTAATATAAAAAATCATAATAAATAAAATAAATAAAATAAAATTAGGAAAATATTAAATAAATTTCGTGCATGATGTCATGGAACACCTTGGGTCACAAAAAGTTCAGCCCATTTGAAGAATTATGGTTTTAAGACCCTATTTTCTTCATAAACCACCCAAAAATTTCCCAACTTTGAAAGGGCACAAATCCTTCAATTTTAATGCTATGAGGGTGTTCTTGGACATTTTGGAAACCTTAAAGAGTCCTCTAACCAACCCCATTGGTTTCATGTCTATATCTTTTACCATTCTCAAGTTATGCCCTTTTGAAGTTGTTGACTTTTTGTTGACTTTCAAAAGGACCTATAATGTCTTAGCTCATACCTTCCAAATGAAGCATATTTGGGCTTGGCTTGTGAGACACAAAGTTGTAGAGAATTAAATTTACTTCAAAATGAGCTTTGGATGGGAAAATTTTGATGAAGCATGTGAAAGTTATGGCTGGTCAAAGTTCAGTTGACTTTTCCTAAGGAAACCCTAATTTAGAAACTCCTGATTCTTGATGATCTGAAATCTCCTTGATGAATCATGATCAACCCTTGATCAAATGATGAATTTTACTTCACATACTTGATGTTGGCAAAAAATCATGAAGTTTGACTTTGGTTTGACCACAGTTGACCTCAATTTGACTTTTTAACTACTTTGACTGATTTTGACTTATCTGATCATCTGACTGAGCAAACCTTTGAGAAAAGTTCTGAAACTTGTCATGGGGGTTCTTAAATACATATAAGATGTTATGAAGCTCACTTGAAGTCTTGGAAATTCATTTAGCCTGATTAAAGTCAAAACCCTAGTTTTGGATGCACTACTTAGGAGGATGCATTGTCTGAGGGAATTGTCAAATCTTCTGACTAATTGTGAACTTTGTGAACCTTGTGAACCTCATAAGATGTCTTGTGAACCTTATGACCTTCATAAGATGTCTTGTGAACCTCATAAGATGTCTTGTGAGTCTTGTGAACCTCATAAGATGTCTTGTGAACCTTGTGAACCTCATAAGATGTCTTGTGAACCTTGTGAACCTCATAAGATGTCTTGTGAACCTTGTGAACCTCATAAGATGTCTTGTGAACCTTGTGAACCTTATGAATCTCTTAGCACACAAAGTCTTATCTTGTGAGGGCAAATTTTGGGGTGCAACAATATGCAATGCAATGTAACTGCTCATGTTCCCAAGTTTAAGCATTTGCATGCCCCAGTTCTGGCATCTATTCTCAGACAGTCACTTTCAGTATTATCTTTCAAGCTTTCTCTTTGATGGGTGTTCAGCTATTATCAGTATTAGACAAACGAATCTTGCACATTCAGAAAAGATAACTTGCATATTAACACTGTATCATGAACAAACCACTGTCGTCCCAAAAGTCAGAATACAAACAGAAATATTCCCCGAAGGGTTACAAGCCATTACATGAAATAAAAGACAAAAGCAAAATAAAGCAAGACTCCTACAACACGTCTGTAGGTAGTTTGAAAAATAAACTACTAAGCTAAAGACCCAGGCTCTGCCACCTCTGCTCTGCTCTTCTTGACACCCGCTCTCAGCTTGAGCTTTTCAATCTCTTTCCTTGCTTCCTCCAAGGTTAACTGGCTTTGCACTAGCTGCTGAGTCTTTTCCCTCCGGATGGTGTGGACTTGCTCCACCTCTTCCTTCTTGAAGGCCATCTGAACTTCAAATAAATCTTCTTTCTCTCTGAACTTCTTCTGCTCTTCCTCCCTTTGGCCTTGCAACCAAACAATGGATTGTCGAGCATCCTTGAGAGTCTTCAAAGTCTTTTTGCGTTCAGCTTCTCTCTTAGCCTCCATCAGACCCAACCTGTGGAAGTGAGCTTCCCTTCCAGCAAAGTCTTTCTCTTTTGCTTCCAAGGAGGCTTAGTCTTCTGCAACTTTCTTTCTGCTTCATTCTTGGCCCTGTTGGTTTGATGGTACAGGCTTACCATTTTAGCATTCTCCACTCTAACTTCATGCAGTTGAGCTTCCAGTTTCTTGTACTCTTCAAGGGAGACAGTACTACTCTGGCTTGGCACTTCTCTGGGATAAAGTGGAGCTTCAACTGAAAAAGGCATGAGAACTGCTTCTACATGTCTTTGCAACCATGCAGCACATGGTGGATACGTCTTGGGATCAACTCTGCCGAAGTCCTTTTTACCCTTTCTGATCCTGTGAGCCCAAGCTTGGACTGCTTGTTGAACTAACTCCTTGTTCCCTTCAACAGGAAAGTACAAAGATTCAGAAAACTCTTTTATCTGTGGAGGATCTTTCAAAGGATAACCAAACTGTTTCCTGGCTAATGTTGGATAATAACTGATGACACCCTTCCTTCCTAGCAAAGGTACTCCAGCAAATCTTCCGCAACTGACCAGCAACTCTTTACCTAGCAGATCTCTATCATATCCCCAGGCAATATCTTCAGCAGTTAACCCCATCAGTCTTCTTGACCATCTCCACTCATCCCTCATATCCTTGAAGGCACCTAACTTTGGCAGCTGTCTGTCAAACCACTCAGCAAACAGAGGAGCACAGCAGACTACTGGACCACCTCTACCCTTCTCATTCCTGTAATGAACACTGTAGTAGAAGTCACCCAAAAGAGTAGGCACTAGATTGCCTTTAGCAAAGATTGAGATTACCTCCAAACTGACAAATTCCTTCTCTCTTGGGAACAAGCTGGACCCATACACCATCAAAGCAAGCAAAGTACCAAAGTCATTCCAATTAGCCTCTGTAGCATATCTCTATGCCTCTGGGATGAGCACACTCCAAGGGAGTCCTTTGCCTTCACTCTCTTTCAGAGCCCTCTTGACTATAGCAGTTGGCAAACGACAAAATTTGGCTATGTCTTCATCTTTAAGCACAACCTCAGACCCATAGAATGGCAATGTCTCTCTGACTGGAACATTTAGCATGCTGGAGATCTCTTCCAATGTAGGAGCTAAGATGTAACCGGGAAAAACAAAGCAACGCAGCAGAGGATCATAAAATTGCAACAAGGTATGCAAACTGTCCTTCTGGTCTGCAGTGGGCTTGTCCACAAATTTCAGTATCTGGCCATATCTTTTCCTAAAATTTCCCAAGACTTGGTCATTCATCAGACCTGCTAACTTCTGAACACTTCTAACTTCAGGCTGAAGAAAAGTATAGTGCACATTCTTTTTCCTTGGAACTCTTCTGATTTCTGCCATGGAGATAAGATTTACCAGAACTGGGAGCTGATTAAGAATAATGACCTGAAAAATGGGAAACATAAACAGTTAATGCAAAGATGATGCAAATGCAATGAAATGTAGGCATATGATCAACTGGGACCATCTGAACTGGGTACTGGACATTGAACACAAGGGCCCCACTGAGTACTAGCAAACCACAAGTCCTCTGAGTCACAACTCTCTGATAATCACAACTCTCTGATAGAAGATCTCAGAACCACAGTACCAAGAAAACCAGAACTCCAGAACCATAGAACCATAGGACCAAAGATCATAATCATGGGACCACTGATAAAGAGTGTATATAGAGGCCAAGGGTTCCTGCACACCTGTAAACCCCTCCCAATCTCACTGGTAGTAGGCTCCGGGTCAGACATCACGGACTCTCAAAGCCGAATAGCAATAATACTTTCACCATCTCCGAGAAATGGCTCATGACCAAATCAGGGAAACGGTTTGGCATTATGTACTATGCAGGGAGGCCTCAGCTGAGTCCGGGAAACAAGGTCATCCTATGTGATTACCAGGTGGGCCCTTAGATGCGAATGGGTTTGCCACAAAATGTGGGCTGCCACTGTCATCAATAAAGAGGGATGTTTCCACAAGGTTCTCAATGATCGGTCCCCGGCTACACATAACTGTCAAGGTTATGTAATGAGAGAGGAAGATCCCCAAATCAAGACATTTCTAAGACAATCGCAAATCTGGGTGTGGAACTCACTACTACCCCCATGACAAGATCTCATGAGGCCAAAGTTGAACCACTCTAAGTCCTAAGGAGCACTCGAGCCGTGGTAATGAGCTCATCTCTCAGATACAGTAACACCCATCCCACCAAACAGATAATCCAGTCCAGACAGTCCAGTATATATACATGATGCAGAAAATAAATATTGAAAACTGTAAATAAAGCTGTAAACAAACAACAATAAAATACAACAACACACAGCAAACCAACATCACCCAAAGGACAACAACAAACAAGCGCTAGGAGAGACTCACAGGGGAACCAGAGATTCTGGGTCCCATCCCCAGCAGAGTCGCCAGCTGTCGCTCCTCGGATTTCCATCCTGGTACAAACGTGAAAGTGGCGCGGAAAAAGAATAGAGTCTCCAACCAGGAATTTTTATCCCGAAGAAAGGGAATGGTAATGCTGCACAAACCAGAAGAAAGAATAGGAAGGACACAGGTCCTACAAACCAAAGAGACTGGGTTCGGGAGTCGGTTACGACCTGGGAAGGTACTAGCACCCAGATCGTCCGCCGTACCCGACGAGATCCACGCTTGCAAAGAAATCTGTTTCAAAGGGTGAGGGTATGAAAGCTGCAGCAAAAGAAAAGAAAAACTGGAACTGGAAAAGAACTGAATAAGAGAAAAAAGAGAAAAATTGTAGGGAAAATAAAGATTGTGCTCGAAAGGGCCCTACCCCTCTGCCTACGTACCTCATCAGGATAATGAGGATCACAGATGCTGTAGTTCCCCTAACTAGGGGTAACAAGGAAGTTGCTTGTGAATGAAAGCTTGAACTGCCTATGCCATGGCTCAGGTGTTGCAGACTCGGACGACGAGTGTGTAACCGTCTTGCATCATGACAAGTAGGAGCAAGTTCGTGTACGGAGCGGAGGAGATGAGAAAAGAATTCCCGAAGGAAAGACGCTTATTGTTTGTTTGTGTTTTTTTATGAAGCTTTTAGGAGTGTGTCACAAGGAAGTGAACTCAAGCTCTTTTCCATGGAATGTGCACTTGTCACCACATTCCAAGATGGAATAATAGAACAAGCACACTCAAGTAAGGAGAAGATCAAAAAAACTTGAACCCAAAGATTAGGGCCTAAGCTCACTAACTTGTTGAATTATTAAGTGTTTTGGTATTTACAGATGAAGAAGTGTTTTTTATGCTTTTCTTGGTGAAGAAGATACCTTGATCAGACTTGTGCATCACAAGATAAACTTGTAGTATCCCAAGATGGGAAGACTACAAGCACACCTTATGGGATAAGGATATTGTTCAAGGCATCACTTCAAATATTATTAAGATGTTTTTTATGGTTATGAGATGAGAAGAGAAGAAGAACCAAAAAGATCACAAAGGTAAGAGTCTAATGGGGGACTAAAGAAATCCTAAGTGTTATCATGCATGGATATCCTAGGTTAGTGTGGTTTTCTATCCTAATGAAGAAGGAAAGAAGAAGAGAAGAAGAAGAGGGGAATGGATGAGTAAGGCCTAAGCCCAACAACAAAAGAGTTAGTACAATAAAGAAATGAGAAGAAGAGATGAGATGAGATTTGGAGATGTGGAACTCAACTTCCACACCTCACACTTACCATAGCCCCTGCAAAGTTAGTAACATGCATATAAGTGAAAAGAAATGAAAAAAATAACCTTCCATCATCATACAACCAGAAGTGAAATGATATGAACAAATGCACAATGCAAATGCAACTCAAAAGAATAAGAGATGAAGCTTACAAGTCAACATGATGCAATATGAAACACATATGAAAACAAATGCACACTTAAGAAAGATGCAAAGCAAAGATGCACAAACATGGACTCAATGCTCACAATCAGAACCAAAACAAGATGAAGAAGGGCTTAAGAAGCCAACAAGATGAATAGAATGGACACACAATACCAAACAATCACAAAATGGGAGTGAAAGAAGTAAAGAAGAAGTGAAAGCATACTTAAGAAAAGAAAGGACTTAAAAGGGAAGCAAACACAAAAAATTCTAAGACTCAAACCCTAAGCTAGGATCAGGAAGGAACCCATGCCCCAAAAGAACCCCAAATGAGAAGAATAAGTTGGCACAAGTACCCTTCTAAGCTTATAAGAGAGCTAAAGGACCAAAAGAAGCAAAATGGGACAAGGTGAGAACACAAATCCACATTAAATCAACCAAGCATCTAAAAATTCCACAACTCAAGTCAAATGATCTTAAAACAAGGTACATCAATGAGCCAAAAGGATTTGGACAAATTCAGAATCAAACTAGGTCACATGGAGGCAAGAACACAAACTAGGGTTACAAACTTCCAACACAAGTCAAAGGTCCAAGACCCAAGAAATAAATTTCTAAAAATCAGGGGGAAAATCACACATATACTACACCATCTTAGGAATCCAAAGCAAAAAGAATGAGTACAAAATTCAAAATGATAAAGTCTATAGAAAATGAACAAGGCAGTGTACTCAAAAAGAACTTAAAAAGAAGCTAATTGAAATGAGGAATTAATTATGACACGTGGAAATGGAAAAATGAGAAATAAAAAATATGGAAAAATAAAAGACACTTCAAAGATGACTCATGAATATTTTGGGAATTATTTGATAATCAGAACTATTTTTAATAAATGAAAACTAAAATGGATAAAAGAAATAAAGAAAAGAAAATAAAATTTGAATAATTGGGCTGGGGGGTGCTGGAAGAAGGATCCACGTTCCAAATAATTGGGCTGAGATTGGAGGGGGTGCGAAGAGCAAGGTTAGGCCCACTAAGCTGCATAGGATTACATGAATTATGGTGGGATTTAATGAAATAAAAGCTAGAAAAATCAGGAGACGCAAAATCATTTGGACGCATCTGGTGGACCTCTCATTAATTGACGTGGCTATTTAGTGCAATGTGAATGGAAAGACTATGGTAACTATCATGGACTGAGAAACATATGGCATACAAATGAAATAACAAAACGCGTGACTGAGAGGGTGTGTCCTAGGGCTACGTGGCACAGTCTGGAGGGTTGATATGAGGATCTAAGGGCTACTGGTCTTCTTCTCCAAGACACAAACCCTAGTTCATGAACCCAGTTTCCGGTGACCGGAGCTAGGGCTCCGGCACCGGAATCCACACTAGTATGAACAAACAACAACATAAATGCACAAGGAGCTCCAGATTCACTAAATCAACCATGCTGAATTCGAATATGATCTCTAAATCTTCTAAAACTCAATGAATTAACGGGATCGAACCAAAACAAATTTGACCATCAAAACTGAAAATCAAATAACTCTCACTATGATGCATCATTTTCAAAACTATAAAGTGCAGAATGATCAGTGTGCTTCAAGGATTACAAAACACATCATCAATTTCATTTTTAAATCTCAAGATCTAGAACCATACTTGAGTTGCAGATCTTGATATAGTGAGATAGAAGACCAAATGATGCGTGCAAATCACTCTACACTCACTCTAGAGGCAAAATAAATGCATCTAAAGTCTTGGAGATGGCTGGATCTGAGGTTGTGTTCACACCTGCCCTGAAATGGCAATGTAGATAAACTTGAGAGATTGCTTGAATGAATGTGTGATTAAGGATCCTTAGCTTTCACTGATCACGAATCCACAATTGGTTTTTGAATTGAGAACTTGTGTGAGGAGAAATGAGAGAAAATTCAAGTGTTGCAAGAACTTGTAAATGAGAGAATGAGAGAGAGGGTGAGCTTTCTGAAACCCTAGCTGCTTTTATCTGATCTCACAATGCAATGCTGAAAAAAATGCCCAAGTTTGCACGTGTGGATCATGAGATATTTGTGAATTTGAAAAATTTGCAAATTGTGAGGAAATCATGCCACCCTCATGCTTTGCTTGGCTTCTTAGCCCATGTGCAATGCTTTTCCAACCCTTGATCATAATCTAATCAATTCTGGCCCTTAGATCAAGTCATCACGCACTTCTCATGATTTGGCCAATTTTGCATTTTTTGAACAACAAACTTGTAGTGCACGAAAATGAGAGTTTCTTTGGAGCAAAACAATCCAAATGCAATGTATTTTAAGTTTAAAAACTTACTTGAACCATTCCAAGTCTTGAAAATAAGTTTTGAAGCCTTTTGCCTTTGGTCATGTATGAAACTTTTTGAATTTGCCCTAATTTCATGAAATTTTCGAAGAGGCTAGAGGACAAACCATAAATCCCATGAAAATGTACTTGTACTTTTTGAAAATGGGAGCCCTTAATCTTCAACTTTCATGTTTGACTTTGGTCCATTTGAAGAATTTTTGATCATGTTAAGGCCATTTGAAAATTAGGGCAAAAGTTGCCAAATTTGGAAAATCCTTAAAACCAACTTTGTACCATTTTTGCAAAAAGCTTCAAATCTCCATGATTCTTGATCTTTAAGCATACCAAACCTCTTATAACAATGTAAGGACACCCTTTGGCCAATAAAATTGGGTTTGACCCCTTGAAATCACACAATCGACTTTTTAAGGGCACAGTTGACCAATTACTTCATCCGCAAGCAACTGAAGAATTCTCTGACTTCTGCATGGAATTTTCTCATGAAAATTGACACCTAGGATCATATTGACATATAGAAGACTTTGCCCAAATTAAATGGCAAAAGTTGTGATCATGCAACCTTCTGAGCTTTTGTAAATGGACTTGATCTTGTAAATGGAGTGTAGACTTACCATAGGACTTTTACAAAACCATTGGGACCCTTGTCTTGGCTTGAAATGTTTCAAGGACCTCCACAGATGACCATATGCTTGATGCTAGGACATGAAGAATGTTATGCCTCATCTTTCCATGCTAGGATGCTGAGAAAATGATATGTTCATGGTGAATATGATGTGATATGATGCTTAAAATGAAGAGGGAAAATTTGGGATGTTACACCCATCATTGACCTTTTCTATCTGGCATTCGTCCTATGTCGTGATAAAGAGCAGGCCGTCCCCTACTAGGTGATCGTCCTTCACCTTTGATGACCGTCCCTCATCCAATATTTCATTTATTCTTTAACCCGATGGCCGTCCCCGTCGTGGTCCCTTTTCCTTTTCTTGATGATCGTCCTTCATCAGTTTTACCCGATGGCCATCCCCATCGTTGTTTACTTTACCATTCAACCTGATAGCCGTCCCCGTCAGTGTTTCCCTCATTTCTTCGATCCCCTGAGAAGTTTACTTCCTTACCCGATGGCCGTCTCCGTCGCGGTTTCTTTATTTCCCAGCATGATGGTCGTCCCCATCATTTCTTTATTTACCATTTTACCCCCAACAATCATCCTCTGCTCGATGGTCGTCCTCCATCCCTTTCACTTAATACTCATGCTATACTATCTTTCACAATTTATATCCCTTTTCTTCTTCTTCCCAGTGAGTGCAAATTTTGGACTGTCTTTGGTATTCAACCACAAGTTATCTTGTTTGTCTGTTAAGCCAGGCGCTTACATCATGCACAGCTAACTCATACTTGAATAGGGGCAGCTGTAAACACCCCAAATTTGCCCTCACGTTTCTTACACCATGGCTTGTGATCTTTCATTTTTGCATTAGCATAAGCATATCATATCTCACTGCATGATTCATTTCATCTGCATCTAGGGTTTGTGATCTGAGCATTCCAAGAATGATCTGAGCCATCCCAAAGGTCTTGAAGCTTACCAAGAGGGTCCATATGTGTTACATGATCATAATATGATCCCCAAAGTTTACAAAAGTCAAGGGATCACAAATCATGGCAAAGGCATAGAGGCAGACTGAAGATTTCCTGCACAGGTGACCTAAAATTAGGGTTTTGAGTAAGTAAAGTCAAAATCAGGGCATCTGAGGCCTCCATCAAGGGTACCAAAGGATCACATTCATCATTTTGAGGTTCTATGATCTTTATTTGATCTTAGAAGTGGTTAGAAGTTCACAAAGTTGAAGAATTTTGAGACAAATGCAAACTTGCTATTTTTGGAAATGACTTGTAATGGAAACTTTCCATTTTGGGAAAGATATTCAACCAATTCTTTCATGACCAAAAATGCTTCAAATGAAAAATTCTTGGGCATGAAAGTTGTAGATTATGTCCTCCCATTTTCAAAAAGTACAAGAACGTGTCTTGATTCATCCTAGAATTCAAGATATGGCCTTTCAAAGTTGGCAAAAATCCTATAATTTTCAAGTTCATGCCAAAGAGGGAATTTTGCAATTTCACTTACCAAGCCTTTTTATGACCTCTAATCAACTTTTATGCACCATAACATGTTAAGGCAACTTCAAAACATCAGAATTGGCCCAAGATTGCATGGTTTTGATGGCTTGATTCTCAAGAAATCTCAAAAGGGCTAAAATGCATAACTTTGCAAAAACCTTGGAAACTCTTCATCCACTTGTGCCAGCTACATAACTTTGATCCTAGGGCTGTCCACAAATCATGCTGAGGCCAAGACACCCCAAAAGCCAGCTCTGCCATGGCCCATGCTTGTAGTACAAAGTTGTTGACTTTTTTTGCAAATTGCCCATGCCAATCACTCTGAGCCACAACAACTCCTATGGCCAATCAAGACATCACATAGAGACCTTATAGAGCTCATTCCACAAGACATATTGGCCTGGATGCTCCCATAACTCAGATTGCACAAAAACTTGCAAAAACTTCATCTCTTCGATTCTCTCAATACAAGCCACAAACCTCAAAACTCTTGGCACCATTCAATCATACACACCCTCAGGATCAAAAAGCAACCCTCACAATGACCTAAAAGCCCCTCAAACAAGAACACGATCTCTGCCTCAGCAGAGTTAAATCTCCAAAACTAGCCATCACAAACTTGTTTCAAGCATTCCAGAAGCCTAAGGGGATCCATTAGAGTGATTTTGCAGCAAGGAAAGGTCCAGAAAGCTCAGAATCTCAAAGCTTCAACTCAGGTAACCTTCAAGAACTTTTTTCAGAAACTCTCTTTTAAGTGCTTGAATGATTATATGTGTTCCCCTGAGCAAGATGATATGTTTATTTTTAAAAATGGTTGAGAAACCAGGATGTATCGTGCTTCTGAAAGTTTGACCTAAAATTTGTTCTTGTTCGATTCTCTTTGTATGTGCATGATAAGTTGTTTTTGTTGCTGGATTTGAGTTTAATGATGTTTAAAGTTTGATTCTGGAGCTTTTGGTGAGTTTTTATGGTGATTTGAGTGAACTCAGGGGAGGGGGTGTTGGAGAAGATGACCGGAGCTTGCTCTGGTCACCTGAGAGTGATTAGGGTTAGTTAATTAGGGTTAGCACGTCAGTTTGAATATTGGCCCTTGGATCTTGTTTCCGCGTGTTTGAACGGATCATATACATCCACTTAACTTTAATTCATAATTAATTAAGTTAATTAATTTAATTTGCTCAAAAGCAATCCCAGCCGTCCAATAACGCGCCAGTCAACTGACCCCTCCCCAGTTCAAATTCTGACCACTGGATGCTTTGACTTTCATTTAATTTTATTTTTATTTCATTCAAATTCACTTCTTTCGTACATTTTATTTAAAATATCAAAACCCATCAAAAAATTCGCATATTTTTCATTTCTGATCCAAATAATTTTCTTAACCTAAAAGTAATTTTTATTTTTATTTTTGCATTTAAAATGTATTTTTAAAATATTTAAATGTTATTTTTAATTAATTAATGGATTTTAATTAATTAAAAATGCATTTAGGTTTCTAAAAATCACCAAAAACTTCATGAATCATTCCAATACATTTAGAAACATTTTCAAACTCATCATACAAATTTTTGTTTAGGTTTGATTACATTTTCACAATTTTCTTTGAATTAGGGTTCTTAAATTTCACATTTTTTAACCCTAACTTGAAAAATTCATTTCTGCCTAACCATGACGAGTTTGAACTTAATTCTTTTTGCATTATTTCAAATATTGCATATAGTTTCTAGGTTATTTATCTCATATTTGTATCTTGCATTTTCAATTTGATTTGCATTTTCCCTTTAAAAGCACCCAAAAACCCTAGGAAACTTAGAAATTTCATAACTTCCACTAGGTTAAGCTTTTGACTTTCTCCTTTGGGGTTTGATCTTGTATAGGTTTAGGGTTTGTTTGAGTTTAATTTCAAATTTTTATCATGATGTATGCTTCTGTTTTGGTCATTTGCATCTCATACATTCATAAAACCCTAATTT
This sequence comes from Lathyrus aphaca, assembly GCA_963966055.1. NCBI lineage: Eukaryota > Viridiplantae > Streptophyta > Magnoliopsida > Fabales > Fabaceae > Lathyrus > Lathyrus aphaca. The sequence goes on from OZ014519.1 coordinate 267,529,857, forward strand.
CTCATGTTCATTTGCATTCATCTTTGCATATCATCATCATGTGAACTTGCCATGACATTTCAAGCATTTTGTATGACATATTAGACATCTTAAGACATTCTTGAACATTGCTTGATCATTTCTTTATTCATTTTCTATGCTTTGCACCCATTACATTTCATGAACATTCATGTGTTTTCATGCTTCTAAACATGCTTCCATAGCATCTCATACTTGTATGACCATTCATATGCATATTGTATGACTTTCCATCATCTAACAATGCATTTACATTGCATATTCACTTCTGACTTTGGTCTTTGCATCTCATTTCACTTCATTTCCTTTTTCTTTATGTCTTATGCATTCATACTAACCTTTCAGGAGCTTTTGGTAAGTTATCTGGGAGGTGGATTTGCCTTCACCTCCCACTTCCTCCTTCCTTTACATGTTTATATTTACATGTCTTTAAAGTGAATCTAATTCACTTATGCTCCATCCTTATTATTTTCTTTCTTTTAAGTTACTTATCTTCTTCAGGAAGTAAGTAACTCGTTCTTCCTCTTCCTTCTCTTTTCATCTGCTTCTTCCATTGGTGGCCTTGAAGATCCTTTCTCTTAAGCCTCACAAACCATAGGATGTCCAAGCATGATAAGTTTTAGGGGTGTGTATAGTCCCCCTAGTATTTTTTCCTTTGAGTCTCCTTGAGTCTCTCTTCTCATCTCAATAACCAGAGGCCAAACTCTTAAAGCTTTAGGACTTTGAATTAGGGTTATGCATGCATCCTTATCTTAGGATGGAGTGTATAACTTTAATCCTTAGTGTTAAACCTTTAATTTGTTTTCACCTCTTAATCAAAACACATTAATAATCACAAAGACTTTATCTTGTAACTTGGGCCTTACATTAGGGTTCTATCTCTTCCTCATAGTTAAAAGGGACTAACCCTAGCGTTTAATGGACAAGTCCCCCTCAAGTTGTCTTACAAACTTAAAATCCACTTCTTAATCTCATCCCTTAATTAAAATCCACTTAATAAAGCCTTGTTATATAATGAATTTAATCCCTAACCATGGATTAAGTTGAGGTATCTTCCTCGGCTTAAGTGTTCTCATCTATTATCCCTCTATTAGGATGGTGTAATGAGTTCACTAATCTGTGATTAAAGATTAAACTCATTACTTAACACTAAACAAAAACCTAAAAAAATCTAAATAATCACACGTAGGTTAATGATCTTAATCCTACATCACCATGGTAATTAAGTTGAGATGTTTATCTCACACTTAAGTATACTCATTATCCCTAATCAGGGAGGATATAATGAGTTTACAACCCCTGATTTAGACTTAAGCTCATTAACTTATGCAAAACACCAAAAACAATAAAAAACTGAAAACACCAAAACAAACAATAATTGTCTCCTCCGGGATTCTTTTCTCATCACACTCATTCACAAACGAGAACTCGCTTCTTCCGTCTAATGCAAGACAGTTAGCACTTGAGCTAGACGAGTAAAACACTTGAGCATAGACAAGCAAGCAGTTCACAGTCAATTTATTTTCAGTCTCTTTGAGTTGAACTACGGTCTTCTGACTTCCTCATTGCACGAGAGGATACGTAGGCATAACTTAACAGTTATCGAACAAAATTCTCTTTGTCATCCCCCTCTTTCAGCATTCTATTTAAGCCTCAGTTCCTAAGCAATTCACACCTTTTGCACTGAAACCTGTACTTTCTTTCCTTAGCTTTTGCACACAGATAACACATGCACTTACCCCCTTTAACACAATCTTGTAAGCGTGGATCCCGTCGAGTAAGACGGACGATCTAGGTGCTAATACCTTCCCAGGTCGTAACCAACCCCCTTTCTCAGTCTCTCTGGTTCGCAACCGTCTTATCCATTTTTTTCCAGGTTTATGCAGCATTACCTTTCCTTCGGGATAAAAATGCCTAGCTGGCGACTCTATTCAATTCAACCTCTTTCTCTTCCGCCGACCGTTCGCATTTGCACCGGGATGAAAATCTGGGGAGCGATAATGACCTTTTGGTTCACACTTGATTTCAAGGTTTCTAACATGCTATCAAGTGTCTAAGGATGGAATATTGTTCATTGGTTCATTCTAGAAGGGTTTCAATTGATTAGTTGCTTGGGAATCAAGAAAGTTGGGAAAAGTCAACTGTGCAGAGGAAAAATTGATCTCCTGACTTTTTTAGGTCAAATTCATGTTCCTCAAGTCAAATATGTTCAATATTCAAGATTTGATCCAGAAATGTCAAGAGATTCATCAAAATAAAGAAAATCAAGAAGCTGCCTGTAAACACCCCAAATTTGCCCTCACCCCTTCACACCATGGCTTGTGATCTTCTCATATGCATAAGTTCAATCATAGCATCTCATGTTGCATTTTTGCTTCACTGCATTGCTTCTAAGTCATCTGCATCTAGGGTTTGTGATCTGACCCATCCCTGAGCCATTTGAGCAACTTCAAAGGTCTTCAATCACTTCAAAAGGGTCCATGTATGTTCAAACATCGTATCACATCCTCACCAAGTCAAGAAAGTCAAAGAATCATAAGAACTGAGAAAGGCATGGAAGCAGAGCCAGGCTTAGCTGCACAGATGACCTAGAATTAGGGTTTTGGTTTCAGAGGTCATAACTCCAAAATTTTTGGTCATTCTTGTTTCTATTGGTCTCTATATGTTGTGAGGATCATGCATATCAATTTTCATAGAAATTCCATGGGGAAGGCATCTGATCAAGAGTTGACTTCTTAAGCAAGTCAGTACAAAATCAGGGCATCTGAGACCCCCAATGACCCAACCAAAGGGTGTTCTTCATCATTTTGAATGTGTATGATCTTTATTTGATCATAGAAGATGTTAGAAGTTCACAAAATTGAAGAATTTCAAGCCATTTGCAAAGTTGACTTTTTGGGAAAGTGACTTGTAATGCCAACTTGCCATTTTGGGAAAGTTTTTCAACCTCCTCAAATTGATCCAAAAATGCTTCAAATGAGAAAACTTTGGTCATGAAAGTTATAGAATGGATCATTCCCTTTTCAAAAAGTATAAGAACTTTTTCTAATTCACTTTGGATCAAAAGTTATGGCTTTGCAAAGTTGGACAAAATCACATAATTTCAAGTTTTACACCAAAGAGGCAAAATTGCAAAACCTCATGCCAAGGAAAAATGTGACTTCAATGTGACTTCTAACCTTTACACAAACATGAACCATGACCTAAAATTCAGAATGCACCAAAGAATTGCTCATTTTCATGCCTTGATCATTATGAAACCACAAAGGGGCCAAAGTTGTACCAACTTGCAAAAACTCATGTAACCATGTCTCTACTTGTTACAGCTTACAAAATCTGGTCCATGAGCAATCCATGATCTCAGCTGAACCAAGCCATGCCCCTATCACAGCCTCCCACTTGCCCATACCTCAAGTACACCTAACATTGACTTTATGCAAAATGGCCCATACAAATCAGCATAGGCCACACCAACTCCACAGACCTATCACAGTGTGATAAGTGGACAAAAAGCAACTCAAAGAAACACACACACAAGCCTGAAACATCTCACAAGCCATAGTTCCAAAAACTCACCTCTTATTCATTTTGTTTCGAAACTCATCCCACAAGCCACAAACATCAAAACAAACTTCATAGAATCACTCAACATGTTCCTCTGATCATTTCCCAATCCTCATTTGTCCCTGAAACCACCCCAAGCAGAAACACGATTTCTCACCCCTCCTGAACAAAACTCTATCAATCTCTCAAATCAGCCAAAAGAAACTCCAACCAAGCATTGCAAGCTTCTCAGAAGGTTCATTAGAGGCGTTTTGGATCAAAGAGGCAGCCTAAAAGTCCCAAAGATCAAAGCTCCAGTTCAGGTGAGCTCAAGAATATTTTTTCCAGAAACATGTTTTTAAGTTCCTAAATGGTTCTCTATGCTTCACTGATCATGTTGATATGTTCTGTTTTGAAAATGGTGGAGAAATGAGTATGTATTCGTGTTCTGAAACTTTTTGACCTAAAACTGTTTTGATTCGATTCTCCTTGTTGATGTGTTTTAAATGTTGTTTGTTTGTTGATTCTTGATGTATGATGTGTGGGGATCATTTCTGGGCAGAGATATTTGAGTTTAGTGACCTAGGGAAGAAGATAGCAATTTTCAGGGAGGTTTGTGGCCGGAGAAGATGACCGGAGGTCATTTCCGGCCACCTGAGAGTCATTAGTGTATTAATTACGTTTAGGGCTCAGTTTGAATCTTAGCCATGGATCTGTCTGACTTTTGTTGACTCCCGCGTGTTTGAACGGCTTGGATCATTTCATTAAACCCTAATCCTATTTAATTAAATTAATTAATTAGGTTTAGTTTAATTTAGTCAGTTTGAATGAGGACCACAGGATATGGCGCGGGTCAACTCCCTCCAAAACCAGTTTAAACCATAGCCCTTGGATTTGCATACTTCTCATAAATTCAATTTTTATTTCATTTTATTTGATTTATCTTTTACGAATTTTTTAAAATAGCAAAACACATTTAAAAATTCTGAAATTTTTTGTCAAGTATTTCATTAATTTTCAGAACCCAAAAATATTTTTATTTTTATTTTTTGCATTAAAAATCATTTTTAAATCATTTAAATGTTTATTTTTAATTAGTTAATGGAAATTAATTAATTAAAAATACATTTAGGTATTTAAAAATCCCAAAAAAATTCACATTGCATTTAGAAACATTATCCAACTCTCAAAGCAAATTTCTTTTTAGTTCTTGATGCACTTTGATCATTTTCATTGGATTTAAATTCATTTTAAGGCAATATTTTGGTTCAAACTTTCAAAAATCCATTCTGCCTAACCCTTGAGAGTTTGATAATGATTCTTCTTGCATTGCATCCTTCATATCATGTAGTTTATAGGATAAAATTGGTTTGATTTGATCTTCCATTTTCAATTTGTTTAGCATTTTTCATTGGAAGGTATCCCAAAACCCTAGCCAACTTAGGAAATTCATAACTTGCACTAGGTTAAGAGTTGGGTCCCCTCCTTTGGGCAGTGAACTTGTATAGGTTTAGGGTTCCTCTAATTCCATTTTCAATTTTTTATCATGCCTTATGCTTCTGATTTTGGAATTTTGTAATGCATGTTGTATGTAAACCCTAATTTGTGCTTTCCTTTGCATCCATTTCTCATTTGCTTGCATTCAATGACTTGCCATGACATTTTGTGCATTCACATGATTCATAATACATCTTAGGACATATTAGAATCATGTTTGATCATTGCATCATTCCTTTGCCATGTTATATGTTCATTTTATTTCATAAACATTCATGGATCTTTATGGTTCAAAGCATGCCTCATTTGCATCCTTATGCTTGTATGATCACTCTCATCTCTTGTCATGTGTTTGTATCATCTCTTAGCATCATTAACATCATGTTTATGCTTCTGACTTTGGTTTGCATCATGACATTTCATCTCATTTGTATTGCATTTCATTTCATTGGCTAACTTTTCAGGTGGTAAGTTGTTTTGAGAAGTGAATTTGCCTTCACTTCTCACAATCTCTTCTCATCTCTCTTGCATCATTGCTGCATCCTATCTTGTGTATTGGATTAAGCTTGCTCATTCATGTTCATCTCTTACTTTCTTTCTTCAGGCAACTTGTCTTCTTAAATGAAGCAAGTTGTCTTGCTTCTCTTTGCTTCTTCTTCCTTTCATCTGTTTCTCTCCTTGGTGGCTCCTTGAAGATCTTTCTCTCTTAAGCCTCACAAACCCTAGGACCTCCAAGTATGATAACAATTAGGGATTGATTAGTTCCCCATTTATTTTTGCCTTTGTGTCATCTTTGAGTCTTCTCTTCTCATCTCATAATCAAGGACTAAACCTTCAAGGTTTTAAGGCTTTGTGATTAAGCTTATGCCTGCATCCTTCTATTAGGATGGAGTGTATAACTTTAATCCTAAGTGTTAAACCCTTAATGTGTTTAAATCCTCTAATCAATTCACCTAATAATCATCAAGACATTAAGCTTGTAACTTGGGCCTTGCATTAGGGTTCTAATTCTTCCTTAATTGGTTAAGAAGGACTAACCCTAGTGTTAATGGACAAGTCCCCCTCAAGTTGTCTTACAAATCATAAAATCCACTTCTTAACCTTATCATTAACTAAAATCCACTCTAATAAAGGCCTTGTTTTGTCATGAGGTTAATCCCTAATCATGGATTAAGTTGAGGTATCTTCCTCAGCTTAAATGTTCTCATCTATTATCCTTCTATTAGGATGGTGTAATGAGTTCATTAAATCCTTGATTATGGCTTAAACTCATTACTTAACACTAAACAAAAACAACAAAAACATCTAAATAATTACAAGTAGTTTAATGATCTTAATCCTACACCATGGTGATTAAGTGTGAGGTGTTTACTTCACACTTAAGGTACTCTCATTACCCCTAATCAGAGGGAAGATGTGATGAGTTTACTAACCCTTGGTTTAGGCTTAAGCTCATTATCTTATGACAAACTGTCAAAAGCAATAAAAGATTGAAATCACAACAAATAAACAATAATCGTCTCCTTAGGGATTCTTTTCTCATCATCTTCACTCACAAACGAGAACTTGCTTCTCCCGTTTAATGCAAGACAGTTTGCACCTGAGCCAGACAGGTCATACACTTGAGCATAGACAAGTAAGCAGTTCACAAGTCAATTCATCTTTCAGTCTCTTTGAGTCGAACTATGATGTTCTGACTTCCTCATTGCACGAGAGGATACGTAGGCATAACTTAACAGTTATCGAACAAAAGTCTCTGTCCATTCCCCCTCTTCTAGTCTTATTCTTTAAGACTTATAGTCTTGAGCATTTCACTCTTGTTCTTACACTAACACTTCTCTTATACACTTCACACTTCTCTTACACTGACACTTGCATTCTTTCCAGCTTTGATACACAAATTGCACTGACACTACCCCTTTAAAACACAAATCTTTGAAGCGTGGATCCCGTCGAGTACGACGGACAATCTGGGTGCTAATACCTTCCCAGGTTGTAACCAACCCCCTTTCTCAGTCTCTCTGGTTCGCAACCGTCTTATCCATATTTTTTCTAGGTCTATGCAGCATTACCTTTCCTTCGGGATAAAAATGCCTAGCTGGCGACTCTTGTCTTTCTGAGTTCACCCCTGTGTGTTCTCTTCTCTTTCGCCGACCGTTCGCGTCTGTACCCCAATTGACCTAGCCTCATTTGGTGGGAGCGACAGCTTGGCGACTCTGCTGGGGACCCTTATACTGTAACCAGGGCTTCTGGTTCTTTTTGTGGGTTCCTCCTAGCGCTTGTTTGATTTGTGTTTACTGGGGTGTTATGTGTTATATGTGTTTATGTATTTATTTTATTGCTTTATGTACAGTCTTGTTTATTGCTTTCTTTACAGTTTTATACATCATACTGTCATACTGCCATTTTTGCTGGATCTGTTTTGCTGTCTTGATGGGTGGGGTTCCATTAAGAGTTCGAGGTCCTGTACCTGGGACCTGAGTGACACCTAGGCTAGAGTAATTCATGTTCTTTCCCATTCCATTTCGGTCTGATGTGGGAATATGAAACAAGGTTCAGATGTGGGTTTCTTCTTGAGAACTATGTGCTACAGATTTCCTGTAGTGCTAGGGCTATCTGGGAAGCCTGCTAAGTCTGGATGACCTTTATTATGACCTTCAGAAACTGAGGTGAATTAGAGGAGGATCTTTTATGGTTATTGTAAACACTGTACCTCCGGGTTAGAAGTGTTTACACTTCTCATAACTGATCCAAGTCTGAGGATCCTTGTTCTAGAACACCACCTGTGAGGGGGTTGGGCTGTTTACAGGTTTGCAGGTACCACTGGCCACATCATACCTTGATACTTGTTTTGTTTAAGAATGCTTCACTTTGGACAGTTCTTGTGATTTAACCCTGGACATGTGACTCTTTATTTGAGTCCCCCATCCTGGTTACTGGATTTCTAAGCCTCAATCTGGACCTTCTTTGAACATACATGGGCCTTATATATCAAGACAAATAATCAGATCCAGATTGATCACAAACCCTTGCATATCATTTGCATACATCATCATTTGCATCATTTGACATTTGTTTATTTGTTTTTCAGGGTATCCACATTATATCTGGCTTGGTTTTGACCCCTTCATCTGTATAGACCTCTGTTTCATCAGTTATCTGCTTCAGCAATCTTCATCAGTTGTCTGCTTCAGTCATCTTCATCATCACCAGCATCATCCTGTCAGTGGCTCATCTCCAGTACCAGTCTTGATCTTCATCAACACTTGTCTTCAGCTTTTCATCAGCAGTCATGGCTCCCAGGAAGAGCAACATATCATACCATTTCTTTGAGCCTGTGCTGACTGGCATCAGACAAGTCCAATCACTTATCACCCCTGACCACATCCCATTATTCAGAGAGCATTATGGAGGTATCCTGGATATGGTTATGGACTTGGACCCTTCTCAGAGGAGCATGATCCACACTTGCCTACAGTTTTATGACCCTCCTTTGAGATGCTTCACATTCCCAGACTTTCAGCTAGGGCCCTTACTGGAGGAGTTTTCCTTATTGATTGGAGTACCCATCAGGGGTGGGATTCCCTTCAACCCAGAGATGACTTTTCCCAGCAATGGAGAAATAGCAAAAGCATTATACCTGGAGCCTGCTTTGATTGAACAAAGCATGACAACAAAGGCTGGAACCCCTGGTCTTCACTTGTACTTCTTGATTTCTCAGGCCATCCTGAAGGCCTCCTTGGGAGAATGGAGGGCAGTCTGTGCACTGTTAGCCCTCAGCATATATGGGGTGATACTATTCGCAGATGAGCCCAAATTTATCAGCAAGAATGCCATTCATCTTTTCCTTCTGAGGAACCCAGTACCCACCATGCTGGGAGATTTCTATTACTCCATCCATCAGAGGAATGAGAAACAAAGAGGGAAGCTAGTGAGATGTTGTGCTCCTTTGTTCCACACCTGGCTGCTCAGACACCTACCCAAGTCAGATGCATTCTTAAACCCTCACCAACAGAAGAATTGGGCTAAGAGACTCATTGCTTTGACTTCAGATGACATCAGATGGTGCACCCAGAGCACCAAAGGCAAGGACATCATTACTAGCTGTGGGCAATACCCAAGTGTGCCTCTGATAGGAGTAAAGGGTTGTATCAACTACAATCCTTTGCTGTTTAAGAGATAACTGGGCTATGCTTTGGTTCACCCTCCTAGAGTGCAAGATTTAGCTGAGACCCTGTATTGTGAGATAAAGCCTAATCTAGCTTCTGTCAGACAGACCTCCTGGGCTTGGGAGAACATCCAGACAAAAGGGATGGCTATTCTTGGAAGGTGCAATAATGTTGCTTCATCTCAATACTATGATTGGTCCCGAACTAGAGCTCAGATTACTGGAATGCCTTTCACCATTGAGGACATACCTGGACCTTCTACAGTACCACCTCCAGCAACTGTCAGCCTGGAAGAATTTGAGAAGCTGAAGGAAAGAAATGAGAATTTGTCTCAAGCTCTGAAGAAGACCCTTTGGGAAAGGAGTGATGGTCGTCTGGACATTGAGAGGTTAGAAAAACTTAAGGTGGAGCATCTGGCTAAGATTGAGAAAACAGAGGACTACATCAAGAAAGCAAGGGCTCGGGAGCAAATATTGAAGAATGCTTGTAAAGAAGCCAAGTTGCAGCAGGCTAGGACTGAGCTCTATCTGCAGGAAAGTCAGGCTAGGTGGGTCAGGATCACTGAAGCCCGGACACGAGAAGATCAGAAAACTCAGGCCAGGATTAAACAGTTGGAGGCCAATGAAAAGAAGCAACAGGAAGCTTTGCTGACAGCCCAGAAGGAGATTTCAAAGTTGAAGCTTAGGGCTGGTTTGAAGAGATCAAAGGACCAGGATAGGCACAAGAAGCTGACCACTGCCATTGCCACCAGAAACCTCCTCATCAGAAACATCACAGAGCATCCAGCTGGGCCAGTGACTGAGGCACTTCTGAAGGAGGTTAAGGAGGATGAGTTTGGACTGGATGTTTGGATTCTTTGCTTGTTGTTGTTTTCATTTGATGTACTTTTCTTTTGGAGTTTGGACTGGATGTTTTCATTTGATGTATTGTTCAGTATTTGTAATATATTTTAGTTTGTTTCCATTTTGGAGTTTCTTTTCTCAGCGAAGTCAAAAGCATCTTCCTCAGGGTCTGGAAAGGTCAAAACCAAGAACCAAGCCGGATACCTTGGAAAACAAATAAGCATACTGCATTGCATACTAACCTTGTTTTGTTTTGTAGGTTTTTGTTATTATTTGTTTCTAACTCTGTTGTGGTCTCAAGAAATATTGCTCGCAGAAGAGTGTTCCCTGTCAATCGTACGCACCGTTACCCTACTCGCAACAACCTTCCTGGTATCCAAATGGACCAAGTACAATAAGATCTGACTGAGGTCAGAACTTAGATGGCTAATGAAAGAATGGAGATGAGGAACCAAATGGCTCAATTCATGACTGCAATGACTGGCTTGGCCCAGAGCCAAGAAAGGTTAAGGGCATTGGTAGAAAGGCAAACCCCCGAGGAACCTCATCCTGGCACTGGAGGAACCAGCAACAATGAGGGAGGTCAGCCTCATGTTAACCCACCAGTATTTGGGCCTCATCTGGATCCGGAGGCCAACATCCCAAGGAATGTGCAGGGCAACACTGCTGCAGGTAGGATCTTGCAAGAAGATCCTCAAGAAGAGCAGTTTACTGTAATGGGAGCTGGAGATGAAGTCTATGATAGGAGGTTTGATGAAATTGCTGAAAAATTGAGATCTTTGGAGTCTCAAAATTCCTTGGGTTTTGATGTAATGGACATGGGGCTAGTGGATGGGGTGAGAATTCCCCACAAATTCAAACCCCCGTGCTTTGAGAAATACAATGGAACCTCTTGTCCACGAACTCATTTGCAATCTTTTCTGGGAAGATTAAAAGCTTATACTATGGATGAGAAGCTGTGGATGTTCTAATTCTAAGACAGTTTGACTGGGGCTTCAAGAGAGTGGTATTCACACTTTACCAGAGCTACAATCAGATGCTGGAAGGACCTAGCTGAAGCTTTCATTAGGCAGTACCAATACAATCTGGACATGGCCCCAAACAGGACCCTTCTGATGGGAATGTCTCAATCCTCCAGAGAAAGCTTCAGGGAATATGCCCAGAGGTGGAGACAGCTTGCTGCTGCTGTCCAACCACCCATGTCCGAAAGAGAAATGGCCGACATGTTCATGAATACTCTGCAAGGAATATATATTGATAGGCTAGCTGCCTTTTCTTCCACCAGTTTTGCTGACGTAGTTATAGCTGGTGAAAGAATTGAGAGTCTATTAAAAATGGGCAAGATTTCTGATAATGGTGCAAGCTCCTCTAGTAATCCCAGGAAGCCTTTTGTGGGACCTCAAAGAACCGGTGAGACAAATGCCATCCATACCAGCAGGGGCAGACCTCAGTATGTTCATAGATCAATAGCAGCTGTCACCATTCCAACTCCGGTCCCTCAGCAACCAGCATATCAACAACCACAACAGCAACCACATTATCAACAGCAAGTCCAGTACCCGCCACAAAGAACCTACAACAACAACAACAGTCAACAACAAAGACCCTTTCAACAAAGACCATCACAGGCAAATAGGGTGATTGATCCTATCCCTATGCCTTATGCTGCCTTATTGCCACAACTCCTGAAGCTCAACTTGGTTGAGTTAAGGACATTGGCACCACCAGATCCCTCCAATCTCCCAAGGAATTATGATGTCAACGCCAGATGTGCTTTCCACTCCAATGCACCTGGCCACAATACTGAGAAATGCAGGGCCTTACAAATGAAAGTCCAAGATCTGGTGGATTCCAAAGCCCTCAACTTTGCACCCCCTCCAAATGTCAACAAAAATCCTATGCCTAATCATGGAGGACCAAGAATTAATGCCATTGAGGAAGACAAGCCATTTATCTTGATCACCAGTGTTGCACAAATTTGAACACCTTTGGTCGAAATTAAAGCTCAGCTTCTAGAATGCCAGGTGTTTCCCGGGTGTGAGCTCGGTTGTGGGTATTGCAACATTGCAGTCAACGGGTGTGATAATTTGAGAAGTGGCATAGATGGTCTTATCAAGGATGGTATCCTTTAGATCTCAACAACGACTCCTACAAATCCAGCAATTCCTTTAACAACAATTCCTGATTCTTCTACAACAGCAACAACTATCATTCCTACCGATTTGTCAATATCATCAGCAATGGCTCCGTCCATCACTTCAACAAATCAAATTTCAACGACTCTTTCTTCTACAACATCAGCATCCATTTATTCAACAGAATCTTCTACAACGCCAGCAGAAATTAATGAAGATATCTCAGCAGTCACCATCTACTATGATCCATCAATTGTTCCTCCAAATAGCAACTTTCAGCAACAAACAGTGGCACTTCCTGCTAGGCCACCAGTCACAATTTATTACGATCCACACACCATCACAGTACCCTCCTCTGCAGCAGTCAGTCCAGTTACCATTACGGTGCCTGGGCCAGTTCCATATGAAAGCAGTAATGTCATACCTTGGCATTATGGCTCTGATCTTTACTGCAACGGGGAGAAAATCACCTTGGACTCTTCAACCTCTTCTCCACAAATTGATAATGTCGGGGGAGGCGGAGGCTTCACCAGAAGCGGATGCCTCTTTGCCTCACAAACTCAGAGACCTAATGTTGAAGCAGAAGCAACTGCCAAAGCAAAAGGAAAGAGTGTGGTGGTTGAAGAGCCAGCTATCAAAGAAACTCAGAAGACATCTTTTGAACAAGATGTAGACGAGTTTATGAGAATCATAAAGAGAAGTGATTACAAGGTGGCGGATCAGCTTCACCAAACTCCCTCAAAAATCTCCATATTATCCCTGTTGATGTGTTCTGAAGCTCACAGGAATGCATTACTGAAAGTCCTGCACGCAGCATACGTGCCAGAGGAGATTACCGTTAATTATCTAGAAACTGTGGTAGCAAATGTCAACACCAGGCATGGACTAGGCTTTACCAATGCTGACTTAACAACTGAGGGACGTAACCACAACAAGGCTTTACATATCACCCTAGAATGCAAGGGTGCCGTTCTATCTCATGTCCCGGTGGACACTGGGTCATCACTAAATGTCCTACCAAAGAAGGCCTTAGTGAAGCTGGAGTATGATGGCTTGGCACTACGTCCAAGTAATTTGGTGGTGAGAGCATTTGATGGCTCTAAAAGATCAGTGCTTGGAGAGATTGATCTGCCTGTGATGATTGGCCCGCAGACTTTTAAAATTATCTTCTATGTGATGGACATTCAGCCAGCCTACAACTGTTTGTTGGGTAGACCCTGGATCCATGCCGCTGGCGCTGTTACGTCTACCCTTCACCAGAAGCTGAAATTCGAGTGGGAAGGCCAGATCATCACCATCTGTGGGGAAGAAGACATCTTTGTTAGCCATCTGGCTACGTATAAGTACATAGAAATGGATGGGGAGATCCATGAAACTATGAGCCAGGGGTTTGAGGCCATGAACATTAATGAAGCATCTGTTGTACTGGGAACTTCCATGACATCTTATCAGCAAGCCAGGAAGGTTGTTGAAGAGGGTACGGCCCAAGGCTGGGGCAAGTTGCTGCCCGTGGAAAAGAAAGAAGACCGATTTGGGTTGGGTTACAAACCAACTCAACAAGATCAATCAGAGGCTGCTAAGAAGCCCAACTTTGTCAGCGGGGGGATGCTCACCCCGGATGCTGTGAACAACTTGTAAGATGAGTCGGAAGATGAGCGCAACCTGGAGAGCTGGATACGTCCAAAGACCCCGGGGAGCCATGTCTCAAACTAGTCTTCCCAGGAAATTATAAGGGTTACTCCTGCAGAGTAATTATTATTTCCTGTATTTTTAAAGCATGCATCAAGTCTTGCATCTTGCCCAAGATGTCAAGACTCATTTTGTAATCGGGCCATCTTGTAATTTTGTGCAAACAGATCAATCAATGAATATCAGACATCTTTTGCAAATGAGTCTCTTTTTCGCTCATTGTTTTTTCATTTTTCTTTTTGTACAAAAAATAAAATGGCGATGTTATTTAAATAAATAACCTCATTTTCACTTTTTCTAAACAAGAACAAAATTGATCACTAAAATGAACCAATTTAAACCCTTGCAGAGAGTGCCTTTCAGATTGCACCGACAATAACACTGCTATGGCTTCATATGACTTTGACAATCCAATCAATCAAGCTGACAAAGGGGTTGAAGAAGATTATGAGCTACCTGAAGAGCTAGATAGGTTGTTGAGACAAGAGGAGAAGGTTATCACTCCTCATCAGGAGGAAGTTGAAACAATTAATCTTGGTACAGAAGAAGAAGTGAAAGAAGTCAAGATCGGGGCCTGCTTACAAGTTTAAGTGAAAGAGCAACTGATTGACATGCTTCGGGAATATGTGGATGTTTTTGCTTGGTCTTATCAGGACATGCTAGGATTGGACACCGACATTGTTATGCACAAGCTGCCGCTGAAAGAAGACTGCCCTCCAGTAAAACAGAAATTGCGCCGCACTCGCCCGGATATGGCCATGAAAATAAAAGAAGAGGTACAAAAGCAGTGGGATGCCGGTTTCCTTGCTGTGACTAGCTATCCGCCGTGGGTTGCTAAAATTGTACCTGTGCCTAAGAAAGACGGCAAGGTGAGGATGTGTGTGGATTACCGGGATCTGAACAGAGCCAGCCCGAAAGATGACTTCCCTTTACCTCACATTGATGTATTGGTTGATAATACGGCTCAGTTCTCGATGTTCTCCTTCATGGACGGATTTTCAGGATACAATCAGATCAAAATGTCACCTGAAGACATGGAGAAGACAACTTTCATCACACCCTGGGGCACATTCTGTTATAAGGTAATGCCATTCGGCCTGAAGAATGCTGGTGCTACTTATCAACGGGCAATGATAACATTATTCCATGACATGATCCACAAAGAAATTGAATGTTATGTGGATGACATGATTGCCAAGTCCTTCACAGAAGAAGATCACCTGGTAAATCTGTTGAAGTTATTCAAGCGTCTGAGGAAGTATCAATTGATGTTGAACTCCAACAAATGCACATTCGGGGTGCGATCCGGTAAACTGCTGGGATTTATTGTAAGTGAAAAAGGGATTGAAGTTGACCCTGACAAAGTCAAGGCCATTCAAGAAATGCCTGCACCAAAGTCTGAAAAAGAAGTTCGGGGGTTCCTGGGTAGATTGAACTACATTTCACGGTTTATATCTCACCTTACAGCGACCTGTGAACCCTTGTTCAAGCTGCTAAGAAAAGAACAAACGGTCAGGTGGAACGAAGACTGCCAGAGGGCTTTTGACAAAATCAAGAAATACCTATAAGAGCTTCTAATCCTGATGCCTCTAGTTGAAGGAAGACCTCTAATCATGTACTTGACAGTACTAGAAGAATCAATGGGGTGTGTGTTGGGCCAGCATGACGATTCTGTGCCGTCTTTCTTAGGCACAGGTACAATATTAGCAACCCACGACAGGTAACTAGTTACAACAAGGAAACCGGCGTCCCACTGTTTTTGTACCTCTTCCTTGATTTTCATTGCCATATCTGGGCGAGTACGGCGTAGTTTCAGCTTTACTGCTGGGCAGTCTTCTTTCAGAGGCAGCTTGTGTATGACAATATCGGTGTCCAACCCTAGCATATCCTGATAAGACCAAGCAAAGACATCCACATATTCACGAAGCATGTCAATCAGTTGTTCTTTTACTGAATCTTGTAGGCAGGCCCCGATCTTAACTTCTTTCACATCCTCTTCTACCAAGATTAATCGTTTCGACCTCCTCCTGATGAGGAGTGATAACCTTCTCCTCTTGCCTTAACAACCTGGCTAGCTCTTCAGGAAGCTCATAATCCTCTTCAACCCCTTCGTCAGCTTGATTGATTGGATTGTCAAAGTCATACGAGGTCATAGCTGTGTTGTTGTCGGTGCAGTCTGAGAGGCACTCTCTGCAAGGGTTTAGATTGGTTCATTTTAGTGATCGATTTTAATCTTGTTTAGAAAGAAGTGAAATGAAGTTGTCATTTTGGAAAACATTGCCATTTTATTTTTGTACAAAAAGAAAAATGAAAAACAGTGAGCGGAAAAGAAAAAGACTCATTTGCAAAAGATGTCTGATATTCATTGATTGATCTGTTTGCACAAAATTACAAGATGGACCGATTACAAAATGAGTCTTGACATCTTGGGCAAGATGAAAGACTTGATGCATGCTTAAAAATACAGGAAATAATAATTACTCTGCAGGAGTACCCTTATAATTTCCTGGGAAGACCAGTTTGAGACATGGCTTCCCGGGGTCCTTGGACGTATCCAGCTCTACAGGTTGCGCTCATCTTCCGACTCATCTTCCAAGTTGTTCACTGCATCCGGGGTGAGCATCCCCCACTGACAAAATTGGGCTTCTTAGCAGCCTCTGATTGATCTTGTTGAGTTGGTTTGTAACCCAACCCAAATCTGTCCTCCTTCTTCTCCATGGGCAGCAGCTTGCCCCAGCCTTGGGCAGTACCCTCTTCAACAACCTTCCTGGCTTGCTGATAAGACGTCATGGAGGTTCCCAGTACAGCAGATGCTTCATTTATATTCAGGGTCTCAAATCCATGGCTCATGGTTTCATGGATTTCTCCATCCATTTCAATGTACTTGTATGTAACCTGGTGGCTAACAAAGATGTCCTCTTCACCACAGATGGTGATGATCTGCCCTTCCCACTCGAATTTCAGCTTCTGGTGAAGGGTAGACGTAACAGCGCCAACGACATGGATCCAAGGTCTACCCAACAAACAGCTGTAGGCCGGCTGAATGTCCATCACATAGAAGGTAATCTTAAAAGTCTACGGGCCAATCATCACAGGCAGATCAATCTCTCCAAGCACTGATCTCTTAGAGACATCAAATGCTCTCACCACTAAATTACTTGGACGCAGTGCCAAGCCATCATACTCCAGCTTCACTAAGGCTTTCTTTGGTAGAACATTGAGTGAATACCCAGTGTCCACCAGTACATGGGATAGAACAGCACCCTTGCATTATAGAGTGATGTGTAAAGCCTTGTTGTGGTTACGTCCCTCAGTTGTTAAGTCAGCATTGGTAAAGCCCAGTCCATGACTGGTGTTGACATTTGCCACCACGGTTTCTAGCTGATTAACAGTGATCTCCTCTGGCACGTATGCTGCGTGCAAGACTTACAGTAATGCATTCCTGTGAGCTTCAGAACACATTAACAGGGATAATATGGAGATTTTTGAGGGAGTTTGGTGAAGCTGATCCACCACCTTGTAATCACTTCTTTTTATGATTCTCATGAACTCGTCTACATCTTGCTCAAAAGATGTCTTCTGAGTTTCCTTGACAGTCGGCTCTTCAAGCACCACACTCTTTCCTTTTGCTTTAGCAGCAGCTTCTGCTTCGGCGCTAGGTCTTTGCACTTGTGAGGCAAAAAGGCGTCCGCTTCTGGTGAAGCCTCCGCCTCCCCCAACATTATCAATCTGTGGAGAAGAGGTTGAAGAATCCAAAGTGATTTTCTCCCCGTTGCAGTAGAGGTCAGAGCCATAATGCCAGGGTATGGCATTACTGCTTTCATATGGAACGGGTCCAGGCACCGTGATGGTAATTGGACTGACTGCAGCAGAGGAGGGTACTGAAATGGTGTGCGGATCGTAGTAAATGGTGACTGGTGATCTGGCAGGAGATGCCACTGTTTGTTGTTGAAAGTTGTTGTTTGGAGGAACATTTGACGGATCATAGTAGATGGTGACTGCTGAGATATCTTCATTAATTTCTGTTGGCGTTGTAGAAGATTCTGCTGAATAAATGGGTGTTGATGTTGTAGAAGAGAGAGTTGTTGACATCTGATTTGTTAAAGTGATGGACGGAGCCATTGTTGATGATATTGATGAATTGGTTGGAATGATTGTGGTTGCAGTTGTAGAAGAATAAAGAATGGTTGTCAAAGGGATTGCTAGATTTGTAGGCGTCGTTGTTGTGATATGGAGTATACCACTTTTGATAAGACCATCTATGCCGCTTCTCAAGTTATCACATCCGTTGACCGAAATGTTGCAGTAACCACAACCGAGCTCACACCCGGGGAACATCTGGCACTCTAGGAGCTGAGCTTTAATCTCGACCAGAGGTGTCCGAATCTGTCCGACACTGGTTATCAAGAAAGATGGCTTGTCTTCCTCAATGGCATTAATTCTTGGCCCTCCATGATTGGGCATGGGATTCTTGTTGACATTTGGAGGGGGTGCAAAGTTGAGGGCTTTGGAATCCACCAGATCTTGCACCTTCATTTGTAAAGCCCTGCATTTCTCAGTATTGTGGCCAGGTGCATTGGAGTGGAAAGCACATCTGGCGTTGACATCATAATTTCTTGGTAGATTGGAGGGATCTGGTGGTGCCAATGTCCTTAATTCAACCAAGTTGAGTTTCAGGAGTTGTGGCAATAAGGCAGCATAAGGCATAGGGATAGGGTCAATCACCCTATTTGCCTGTGATGGTCTTTGCTGAAAGGGTCTTTGTTGTTGATTGTTGTTGTTGTTGTTGTAAGTCCTCTATGGAGGATACTGAACCTGCTGTTGATAATGTGGTTGTTGTTGTGGTTGATATGTTGATTGCTGAGGAATCGGAGCTGGAATAGTGACAGCTGCGACTGATCCGTGGACATACTGAGGCCTGCCCCTGTTGACATGAATAACATTGGTCTCACCGGTTCTTCTAGGTCCCACAAAAGGCTTCCTGGGATTACTTGACGAACTTGCACCATTATCAGAAATCTTACCCATCTTTAAAAGGCTTTCAATTCTTTCCCCGGCTATAACTACGTCTGCGAAGCTGGTGGAAGAGAAAGCAGCTAGCCTATCAATATATGTTCCTTGCAGGGTATTCATAAACATGTCGGCCATTTCCCTTTCCGACATGGGAGGCTGGACAGCAGCAGCAAGCTGTCTCCACCTTTGGGCATATTCCCTGAAGCTCTCCCTGGAGGATTGAGACATTCCCATCAAGAGGGTCCTGTTAGGAGCCATGTCCAGATTGTATTGGTACTGTCTGATGAAAGCTTCAGCTAAGTCCTTCCAGCATCTGATAGTGGCTCTGGTCAAGTGTGAGTACCACTCCCTTGAAGCCCCAGTCAAACTGTCTTCAAAGTAAAACATCCACAACTTCTCATCCATTGTGTATGCTTTAAGTCTTCCCAGAAAAGACTGCAGGTGAGTTCGTGGACAGGAAGTTCCATTGTATTTCTCAAAGCACGGGGGCTTGAACTTGTGGGGAATCCTTACCCCATCCACTAACCCCATATCCATTACATCGAAGCCTAGGGAATTTTGAGACTCCAGAGATCTCAACTTCTCAGCAATTTCATCAAACCTTCTATCATAAACTTCATCCCCAGCTCCCATCATAGTAAACTGCTCCTCTTGGGGGCTTCCTGTAAGATCCTTCCTCCAGTAGTATTTCCTTACACATTACCCGGGATGTTAACTTCCGGATGTAGATGAGGCCCATATACTGGTGGATTAACATGAGGCTGACCCCTTTCATTGTTACTTGTTCCTCCAGTTCCCAGATGGGGTTCTTCCGGGGTTTATCTTTCTACCAATGCCCTCAACCTTTCTTGACTTTGGGCCAAGACATTCATTACTTCCATGAATTGGGTCATTTGGTTTCTCATCTCCAACCTTTCGTTAGCCATATGAGTTCTGACCTCTGTCAGATCTTGTTGTACTTGATCCATTTGGATACCAGGAAGATTGTTGCGAGTAGGATACCGGTGCGGACGGTTGAGAGGGAACACCCGGCAGCGAGCAATAATTCCTGAACCACAACAGAGTTAGTAACAAAACAAAAAACCTACAAAACAAAACAAAGGTCAGTATGCAATGCAGTATGCTTATTTGCTTTCCAAGGTATCCGGCTTGGCTCTTGGTTTTGACCTTTCCAGACCCTGAGGAAGATGTTTTGATGTTGCTTGAGGGAAAGAAAACTCAGTAAAACAAACTAACAAATATATTACAAATGGTGAATAATACATAGCCTGTTTTTTACAACATATGCCCTTGAAGGGTCAAAATACAACATAAAAGAAAAGTACATCAAATGGAAATGACAACAAGCAAAGAAGTCAAACATCTAAACGAAACTCATCCTCCTTAACCTCCTTCAAAAGTGCTTCAGTTACAGGACCAGCCGGATGCTCTGTGATGTTCCTGATAAGAAGGTTTCTGGTGGCAATAGCAGTGGTCAGCTTCTTGTGTCTGTCTTGGTCCTTTGACCTCTTCAAACCAGCCCTAAGCTTCAATTCTGAAATTTCCTTCTGGGCTGCCAGCAAAGCCTCCTGTTGCTTCTTCTCAATGGCCTCCAACTGCTCAATCCTGGCTTGAGTTCTCTTATCTTCTTGAGTGCGAGCTTCAATGATCCTGACCCACCTAGCTTGACTTTCCTCTAGATAGAGATCAGTCCTAGCCTTCTGAAACTGGGCCTCTTTACAGACATTCTTCAATATTTGTTCCCTAGCTCTTGATTTCTTGATGTAGTCTTCTGCTTTCTCAATCTTGGCCAGATGTTCCACTTTAAGCTTCTCCAACCTCTCAATGTCTAGACGACCATCACTCCTCTCCCAGAGGGTCTTCTTCAGAGCTTGAGACAGATTCTCATTCCTCTCCTTCAGCTTCTCAAATTCTTCCAGGCTGACAGTGGCTGGAGGTGGTACTATGGATGGTCCAGGTGCATCCTCAATGGTGAAGGGTATCCCAGAAATCTGAGCCCTAGCATGAAACCATTCATAATACTGAGCTGAAGCCACATTATTGCATCTCCCAAGAATGGCCATCCCTTTGGTCTGGATGTTGTCCCAAGCCCAGGATGCTTGTCTGACAACAGCTAGATTAGGTTTTATCTCACAATACAGGGTTTCAGCCAAGTCCTGCACTCTAGGAGGGTGAACCAAAGCATAGCCCAATTGTCTCTTAAACAGCAAAGGATTGTAGTTGATGCAACCCTTCACTCCCACTAGAGGTACATTGGGGTACTGCCCATAGCTAGTTATTATGTCTCTGCCCTTGGTGCTCTGGGTGCACCATCTGATGTCATCTGAAGTCAGAGCAATAAGTCTCTTAGCCTAATTCTTCTGTTGGTGAGGGTTCAAGAAGGCATCAGTCTTGGGTAAGTGTTTAAGCAACCAAGTGTGAAATAGAGGAACACAGCATCTCACCAACTTTCCTCTTTGTTTCTCATTTCTTTGGTGAACAGAATAATAGAAATCCCCCAGCAATGTGGGTACTGGGTTCCTCAAAAGGAAAAGATGAATGGCATTCTTGCTGATAAACTTGGGCTCATCTGCAAATAGTATAACCCCATATATGCTGAGGGCTAACAATGCACAAACTGCCCTCCATTCTCCCAAGGAGGCCTTCAGGATGGCCTGAGAAGTCATAAAGTCTAAGTGCAGACCAGGGATCCCAGCCTTTTTTGTCATGTTCTGCTCAATCAATATAGGCTCTAGGTACAGTGCTTTTGCCACTTCTCCGTTGCTGGGAGAAGTCATCTCTGGGTTGAAGGGGATTCCACCCCTGACAGGTACTCCAATCAATGATGAAAACTCCTCCAGCAGAGGTCCCAACTGAAAGTTCTGGAAAGTGAAGCATCTCAAAGGAGGTTCATAAAACTGTAGGCAAGTGTGGATCAAACTCCTCTGAGAAGAATCCAGGTCCATAACCATATCAAGGATGCCTCCATAATGCTCTATGAATAATGGGATGTGGTCTGGAGTGATAAGTGCCTGGACCTGCCTGATGCCAGTCAGCACAGGCTCAAAGAAATGGTATGAAATGTTGCTCTTCTTGGGTGCCATGACTGCTGATGAAGAGCTGAAAACAAATGCTGATGATGAAGACTGATACTGGAGATGAGCCACTGATAGGCTGAGGTTGGTGATAAAAGTAGCTGAAGCAGGCAATTGATGAAGATAGCTGAAGCAGATAACTGATGAAACAGAGGTCTAAGCAGATGAAGGGGTCAAAACCAAGCCAGATATAATATGGATACCCTGAAAAACAAATAAACAAATGTCAAATGATGCAATGATGATGTATGCAAATGATATGCAAGGGTTTGTGATCAAGCTGGATCTGATTACTGCCTTGATATAAAGGTCCATGTATGTTCAAGAAGTCCAGATGGAGGTTCAGAAATCCAGTAACCAAGGTGGGGGACTCAAATGAAGAGTCACATGTCCAGGGTTAAATCACAAGAACTGTCCAAAGTGAGGTACTCTTAATCAAAACAAGTATCAGGGTATGATGGGGCCAATGGTACCTGTAAACCTGTAAACAGCCCAACCCCCTCACAGGTGATGTTCTAAAACAAGGATCCTCAGACTTGAATCAGTTATGAGAAGTGTAAACACTTCTAACCCGGAGGTAAAATATTTACAATAACCATAAAAGATCCTCCTCTAATTCACCTCAGTTTCTGAAGGTCATAGTAAAGGTCATCCAGACTTAGCAGGCTTCCCAGATAGCCCTAGCACTACAGGAAATCTATAGCACAGAGTTCTCAAGAAGAAACCCACATCTGAACCGTGTTTCATATTCCCGCACCAGACCGAAATGGAATGGGAAAGAACATGAACCACTCTAGCCTAGGTGTCACTCAGGTCCCAGGTATAGGACCTCAAACTCTCAGTAGAACCCCACCCACCAAAACAGAAACCAGATTCAGCAATGATAATGACAGCATGAAATATGTAAAACTGTAAAGAAAGCAATAAATAAAGCTGTACATAAAGCAGTAAATAAAGCAAATATACAAACACAATTAGCACATAACACCCAAGTAAACACAAATCAAACAAGCGCTAGGAGGAACCCACAAAAAAGAACCAGAAGCCCTGGTTACAGTATAAGGTTCCCCAACAGAGTCGCCAAGCTGTCGCTCCCACCAAATGACACCTGGTCAGAAGGGGTACAGACGCGAACGGTCGGCGAAAGAGGAGATAATGAATAGAGTCGCCAGCTAGGCATTTTTATCCCGAAGGAAAGGTAATGTTGCATAGACCTAGGAAAAGATACGGATAAGACGGTTGCGAACCAGAGAGACTGAGAAAGGGGGTTGGTTACAACCTGGGAAGGTATTAGCACCCAGATTGTCCGTCGTACTCGACGGGATCCACGCTTAAAAGATTTGTGTTTCAAAGGGGTAGTGTCAGTGCAATTTGTGTATCGAAGCTGGAAAGAATGCAAGTGTCAGTGCTGAAGAAGTGTGAAGTGTAAAAGAGAAGTGTCAGTGTAAGAACAGGAGTGAAATGCTCAAGAATATGAGGCTTAAAGAATAATGCTGGAAGCAGGGGAAATATACAGAAACTTTTGTTCGATAACTGTTAAGTTATGCCTACGTATCCTCTCGTGCAATGAGGAAGTTAGAACACCGTAGTTCGACCCAAAGAGACTGAAAGATAAATTGACTTGTGAACTGCTTGCTTGCCTATGCTCAAGTGTATGACATGTCTGGCTCAGG